>CM059433.1:139222348-139822348 GCA_030390025.1 Squalus acanthias
TCCCATTAGCGAAATGACACACGCCACAACTGCAACAGTTTGCCATCAGAATTTTTTATGACAATAAGCAACTGATGGCTTTTCAAAATTAAACACAACATTACACCCAAGTGACTACGGTAGCCAGCCTTACCATGGAGGTAGCCAGCCTTACCATGGAGGTAGCCATCCTTTCCAAGGAGGTTGCCATCCTTTCCGTGGTGATGCGTTCATGCGCCAACGCCTCCACAAAGGCTCTGCTCATGTTAGCGATGGACTCCTCCATTCGCTCCACACTCGCAGCGATCCTGGAGACAAAACCTGCCAGAGACTCCTGCACCTGTTCCTGGAGTTTCAGCACCGCTCTCCTTCTGGATGGACCCGGAGGCACAGGGTCGACATGCAGCGGAGCTAAGCTGGGAGCGTCCTCTCCACTGCGACGAGGACTCTCCACTGCTGTCCCTGTCTCCACCACCTGCTGATGCTCACTTGTGAGCTGTGATACACCAGGTGACAACTCTACTCTATGTCCCGAAGGTCCCACCGAGGTGTGAGTGTCTGCGCTGGTGCAGGGTGCGCTTAATTCTGCTGACAGAGCGCCCTCAGAGGTTGCAGCTTCCTCTGAGGAGTCTGAAAGCTCAGGCTCTTCCTCCTGGACAGTGGGGACAGGGGCTCTCAATGGTCCTGTGGGGGAGTAAAGGAAAGAGTTAGAGATGTGAGGTACAGGTTGCATGCACATTGAATTGTGCAGATGATCATAAGTCAATCTGTTAGAGCATCAGAATCATTATCAGTCACTCATGCAATGTCAGTGAGAGAGATGCCAAACTATTCTGTCACCAGCTTGCTGTGATGCGCCCGCGTGTCTGTCCCCCACTTGGGAATCCTCCTCGATCCCAGCAATTTCCAGGGCCGCCTCCTCCGAGGTGATCTGGGCTACAGAGGGTGGCCCTCCTCTGTCCTCGCTCTTTCCCTCTTATTGTGGGCTCTCTTTTCCTGCAATGAGGGACACAAGTGGAGTTTGAGTAAGAATGAAGGAGTGAGTGTAGAGAATCCATCGCATTGATGCTTAGAAGGAGACAAAGGGCCCTCCCTGTGTGTTGTAAGTTGTTATCATTGCGTCACAGTGATAGGGAGTGTGAGGGCTGCATGGTCGAATAGTTAAGTGAATGTGACCATAGAAAGAGAGGGAATGGGAAAGGGTGCAGGGATGTCAGTGTCAAGTGGGATGTGGAGGAAGAGGTTGGCAAAGCAGAGTGCTGGTGAGGAGAGGCGATGGGGATGAGATTGAGGGTGATGGGAAAGTCATACTCACTTTTCCTGTGCGGAGAAAGTCATGAAACCTCTTCCTGCACTGCAGCCAGGTTCTGCGGCACATAGAGATGGCATTGACCTCCTGGGCCACTTGCAACCACACAGTTTTTTTCTCCCTGAGGAAGGGAAGAGCACCTCCTTATTAGATCTTGCTCCCTGCACCAGAGCTTGGAGGGAGGGCTCATCAAAGCGAGGTGCACACTTTTGCTTGCTGGTGGACATTGTCGGTAAATGAAGTCCTTCATACAATGTCCAAAGCGTTTCCAGTCTCCAGAAGAAGCAAGGCTGCTTGCAGGCCTTAAATCCAGCAGCACTGATGACGTCATCGGAGGCGACTTTCAGGATGGAAAGACTAATTGGGCCAGGGGTTCCCACACGCTGGAAATCAAGTGCCCAATTCGGGGAAAATCGCACTTTTTTCCCACTTCACATCGGAGTCAGGGTCCTGACACGAAAACCACCTGACACGCCCCAGCCTGACCCCAATGGCAAAATCGAGCCCAGAGTGTCCACAGCACCTGGTCGGTACTCAAGACCTCCATAATCAGCACCTGTGAAGAGACACTCGGTCACTCGACCAGGAAACACCAAGACTGGTTCGACGAGAACGACCAGGAGATCCAGGAGCTAATAAGCTGCAAGTGCAAGGCATTCCTGATCTGGAAACAGCAACACACTCGAAAGCAAGAAAACAGCTCTACAGACGCCTGAAGGCCGAGGTCCAACAAAAAACTCGCGACCTAAAGAACAGATGGTGGGTGGAGAAAGCACAGGAGATCCAGCAGCTAGCCGACAACCACAACGTGCGTGGATTCTTTAGCACAGTCAAGACCACCTACGGCCCAAGCACCCAGGGTCCTACCCCACTGCGGGCCAAGAACAGAGAGGTACTCATCAAGGACAGAGAGGCAGTCAGTGCCCGCTGGAAGGAGCACTTCGAAGATCTCCTTAACCGAGACTCTGTCTTCGACACGAGTGTCCTCAACTCCATCCCGCAGCATGCTACCCGCCACCACCTCAGCACAACCCCAGCCCGGCATGAGGTTGAAAAGGGCATTCGACAACTGAAGAACAACAAGGCCTCAGGAGCAGATGGAATCCCCGCCGAGGCGCTAAAGCATGGCGGAGAACCACTATTGGCGCGAATACATGAACTCATTTCTCTTATTTGGAAGGAGGAGAGTATGCCAGGGGATCTCAGAAACGCCGTAATCGGCAACCGGGAAATTTGTCTCCAGCGCCTCTGGAGGTGATGAGTGCTAAATCAAGCACTACACACTTCTCTTAGGGCACTAATGTCGGGGAACAGGCCACTACCTCAGAGCGCTACTCAAGCTCAGGCTTCCAGTTCTTAAAGGGGTCCATCATGCTGCACAGCCACACCCTGATCAATGCTGCATTTGACCTTGGCCTGCAAGGAGTTGCAAATCTTGAACAAAGATTATCATGGCTACTCAGAGCCCCAGGGAGAGAGCTCGCCGGTTTAGCGACCAGGCATTGGTGGCTCTGGTTGTGGCTGTGGAACGCCACCGGGCAGTGCTGTTTCCAGACACTGGCAGGAGGCCATTGCCCCGGGAGTTCACAAGGGTGTGGAGGGAGGTTGCCCATTACGTATCATCCAGGAGCCTGGTCCAAAGGACTCACACGCAGTGCCGAAAGAAATTCAATGACGTCACTCGGGTGGTCAGGGTGAGTAGATGCATGAAATACCTCTACATACCACCATCTCCACCTCATTCTGTGCACAGATGGTGTAAAGTCCCAAATCCCCAACACTCACCCAACAGCTATGCCCATCTACTAAAAGTCACATCCACATCTCACACCTTGCAGACATTAACGGCTATGGTAGGCACATCTGCCAAACACATGGCTGCACACTCACTCACACGCTGTCCTTTTTCTTGCAGGCCAAGCTTTCACATAACAGGAGGGAGCAACAATGCACGGGAGGAGGTCAGGCAGAGCTGCACCCCCTCACACGGCTGGAGGAGCGAGTTCACAGACTAATCGTGAGCCATGTCATGGGCGCTGTGGCAGTTGGAGAGGTCGACCCCCTTGGGGACAGCAACGGTATGTTCATCATCTCTCTCTCCTCTCTCATATCACTTCCCCCTCACAACACGAGCCTTTCCCACTTTCCATCTGACTATACTGTCTCCATTCCTTGCTCCCTTCCTGCCCCTCTGCCCTCACATTAATGCCACTCTTGTACCTTCCTGCTTTCAGATAGTGAGCCATCATTTGACCAGTCTGTCCCTCAGCCTCCCAGTGGCAGCGACGCGAGAGAGGAGGAGGAACACGAAGCCGGAGCCACACCGCCTGCGTTTCCTGAGGGCGAGACATCCGATACTAGGGCCACGTGTTCACTGGAGGGGAGCAGGGGATTTGGCTCTGATGTGGGTGAAGCTCGAGGCTCCAGCGGGCTGCAACAACGCCATGGGGGAAGGGAAGCTCGGGGGCCATCTCCCTGGAGGGTGAGTGCGCGCACGAGTTCTGCTGCACAGGACTCAGATGAGGACCTTGATATCGCGGCAATGAATACTCAGGCGATGAGCATGCATACTGAGCTCATGGGTACAATGGCAAGGGTACCCGAGAGCATGGATGCACTGGCTAGGAGCGTGGAGGAGTCCCCCACCAGCACAGCTGCCATCTGTGCGCAAACCCTCGAGTCCATCCTTGTCTCGTTGCAGAGGATGGTTGAATTGCAGAGAGACCGTGGGGACCCAGACCCCATGCCGCGTGTAATGGATGAGGTGGCAGCATCTATTGCATCACAGGCCGAGGCAACACAATGGCTTAATGCTGGAATCGAGTCATTGGTTGGTGCAATCCAACCTCAGACTGCTCTCATGCAATCTCAGATTGATGCCACGCAAGCGCTGACTGCTGCCATCATCGCTGGGTCACCCACAGTCCACCGGGGATCTCACGGTGCCGCAGCAAGCCAGCAATCTGTGCTCGAGCAGATTGCTCCAGATGCTGAGGTTCTCAGGATGACAGCATTCCTGCTGCCACCACTGCCACTCCACCATTGCACTTGCCACAGCCTGTAACCCAGCCAGCCCAGACTGCTGCCGCCCATGCAGAGTTGGTGCAGTCTGCAGCCGGGCCCTCCAGGCCCAGAGCTGGTTGAAGGCATCCTTCAAGGCCATCTGCAGTCTCTGGATCCGAGACTCAGCAGCTTTCCGCCAGCCTTGCTGCAGCCACTGGGGCCACATTACGGAGGAGCAGTAGGGTTGGAAGGGAGGAAGTGTGAAGGGGAGGGATATCATTCAAGAAGGGCAAATAACTAAAAATTTTCTAACATATGGGGGGAATGTTTGTACCAAAGTTGGATGTGTATGTAAATATATTGTTCACTCTGTTGAGACTTATTTCGATGTGGTAAGAACCTGTTTTGTTTGTTAATGAATTGTTGTGTTTGTTTGTTATTGGTTGTGCTTAATAAGACACAGTTGTTCAGAAAAATAAAAATTTTATTGAAATTTTACAAATTTCCTCATTTTACTCATTGGAACTTTGCCCTGTAATAGGGGCCGTGGGATGGCTGTAATGATATGCTTGTTGATACCAAAAGCCATCTTCTCTGTCATTCATCAGAAGCGGTGTCTTATGAGGCGTTCACGAATGGCCCTTGCAATAGCAACATTGAGCACCTCCCTCCCACGTTGTTGCTGCTCATCCTCCTCCTCCGCCTCCTCCTCCTCTCCCTCTTCCTCCTCCTGAGGTGGTGCACCAATCCCTGCTGGCAATGGCTGGGTCCTCAGAATTGCAAGGTTGTGAAGCATGCAGCACACAACAGTGAAAACCAATACTCGATCGAGCGAGTACTGCCGGGCTCCTCCAGAGTGGTCAAAACACTGGAACCGTTGCTTCAGCACGCCAATAGTCTGCTCAATCAGGTTCCTAGTGGCGCTGTGGCTCTCATTGCATGAGAGCTCAGCAGGAGTGTTGGGGTTACAATGCGGTGTCATCAGCAAGGTGCAGAGTGGATAACCCTTGTCCCCGAGGAGCCGGTCACGAGGTTGATGCGGTGCTTGGAACAGGTCTGGAACACCAGTCTGGCGCAGGATGAATGCATCGTGGCTGCTGCCAGGATAGTGGGCATTGAAGGCGAAGATGCGCCGTCTGTGGTGGCACACCAACTGCATGTTCAGAGAGTGGAAGCCTTTGATGTTGCGGAAAACCTCTGCATTTTCATGAGGTGCCCGCAATGCCACATGCGTGCAGTCAATGGCGCCTTGAACCGTAGGGAAGCCTGCTATCCTAGCGAAGCCATATGCGTGTTCACGCTGTTTGTCTCGGATCATGGGGAATGAGATGTACTCACTTCTCCTTTTGTAGAGAGCATTTGTGACCTCCCGGATGCAACAATGGACAGCGAACTGAGAGATGTTCGCAATAACCCCTGTTGAAGTCTGGAAGGAGCAGCTGGCATAGAAATTGAGAGCCACTGTCACCTTCACTGCCACCGACTGGTCTTGAGCTGAGGCTGGAGCTTTGGCTGCAGGAGGTGGCAGAGCTCTGTGACCACCTCCTTGCTGAAACGGAGCCTTCTAAAACACTGCTGCTTGGACAGATGGATACATGGATAATTGCTCCCGGCATACCCTGGGAGGGTAAGTTCAACTGTGAAGAGCCCTGTTGGCCCTCCCTCTGGCCACGTTTTCCACTCTCTGGGCTGGATTTTGAATGACCCGTGGAGTCGGGTTTGGAGTCAGTCGGGGGTGGGGGGGGGGGTGGGTTAAAGTTGCAGATTTGGGGGTCCCGACCCCATCCCGACTCCAACCCGCCTCCATGCCAGTTTCTCTGGCGGCGGGTACCCGACCTGGTCTGAGACCCGACTCCCCGAGGCGGGAAGGGATTAGTGACAATTAACTGCCTGTTAACAGGTAGTTAACAGGCAGTTTTTTGCATAATCCCTATTTTAAAAACAAAAGTGTGGGCTTCCCGACAGGTGGCAAACACTCCAAGTTATCGGGTCGGGCCGTGGGTCTGCAGGGGTTGGAGGGGTCGATATGTCCGGTGGGCAGGTGAGTGATGGGTGCATGTGTGCAGAGGTAAGTGTGTAAGGTAATTGCTAAGTGTTGGAAAAAGTTTTACTTACCTTAACTTCCTCCTGCAGGTGTCAGCCCTTCAGTTCTCGGGAGTTAGAAATCTCACCGGCACAGAAAGCAGGAAAGCCGTGGACCTGTCAAAAACAGCAGCCTTCTGTTTTCTGTGCTGGAATGATTTCTAACTCAGCCTGAAAGGAAGGACTGAAGTTAGAAATCATATTGTGAGTATTTGACAGCTTCACAGAGCTGTCAAACGCTGATATTTCATCTGTCAAAAGCTCTTGACAGATGAAATGTCAGTCTGTGACGTCACCTGTTGCCGGGTGGCCCTTAATTGGCCTGCTGAGCCCACTGGGCAGGCTCAACAAGGTCAATCAAGGGAAAATACAGTGGGTTGGCCACATCTCGATGGAGGCGGGTTCACAAGCCAGAATGTGTGATTCCCGACCCCAACACGACTCCAACTTCAAAATCCAGCCCTCTCTCTCTGCCTCCGCTGCCTCCGACGGTAAAGCTGGAGGACGAGGCCCCGTGCTCGTACAGCCCCCATTAAGTCTTCTAAATGTGGTAGTAATAAAGCTTACAGAAATGGGACCCTGAAAAGTCTTGCTGACAAACAAAACTCCTTCAAGTAGGATAGCATTAAATGTTTCCAGACGCCTCTCTCCCTCTCTCAACCTGCATATGCAGAATTGATTGCCGACAGGAAAAAGCAGGGGACCTTTAAATACCGCTCCCCAGCTCCCAGCCAACTGCAAACCGTCCCCCTCTACCTGTCGTTCCTAGCGCCAGGCGCTGAGGCAGCGGGGCGAGAATCAATTTCCGGTCCATGGCACTACCGGGGCAATACGTGCTTCGATGACATCACGATCTCCGGGCGCAGTGTTTAGCGCCACCGCGAACCGCCAGGTCAATTTCGCGGGCGGTGCTAAAATCGTTCCACTCGAGCGATAAGTCGTTAGCGCCCCCCCTGAAGGGGCTAATGATAGGCGCTAACTAACCGAATTTGTCCCCCATCGGCTTCAGGCTTTCAGGCTTGGGCTAATAAGTGGCAGGTAACATTCGCACCACACAAGTGCCAGGCAATTACTATCTCCAACAAGCGAGAGTCTAGCCACCACCCCATCACATTCAATGGCATTACCACCGCCGAATCCCCCAAAATCACTGTAGTAGGGGATAGTATAGTCAGGGGGATAGATACTGTTCTCTGCAGCCGTGAAAGAGAGTCCCAAAGGCAGTGTTGCCTGCCAGGGTTAAGGATATCTCCTCGCGGCTGAAGAAGAACTTGGAGTGGGAGGGGGAGGATCCAGTTGTCGTGGTCCATGGAGGAAACAACGACATAGGTAGAACTAACAATGAGGTTCTGCTGAGGGAGTTTGAGCAGCTAGGGTCTAAATTAATAAGCAGAACCACAAGGGTAATAATCTCTGGATTACTACCTGCCATGCGCAAATTGGCATAGGGTTAAGCAGATCAGAGAGTTAAATGCGTGGCACAAAGAGTGGTGTGGGAAAAAGGTTGTTTCAATTCATGGGGCACTGGCACCAGTACTGGGGAAAGAGGGAGCTGTTCCGTCGGCACGGGCTCCACTTAAACCGGGCTGGGACCAGCGTCCTGGTGAATCGAATAACTAGGGCTGTAGATAGGGCTTTAAACTAAAAAAGGAGGGGGAGGGGTCAGGTGAGGGTAAATGCAGAAATATAAAGAGAAAGGTCAAGGCAATAGAGCAGTGTAGCGATTTGGATAAAAATAAGCAGAGTGTGACAGGAAGGGACAGGGACTTTTAATGGTAGCAGTGCAGTAGAGAATAAGGTCAAAGCAGGGAATAATGGTAACAAATTTAATTCGTGTTTGACAAATTTATTAGAGTTTTTTGAGGATGTAACTCACAGGGTAGATAAAGGGGGACCAGTGGATGTAGTATATTTGGATTTCCAAAAGGCATTCGATAAGGTACCACATAAAAGGGTATTACACAAGATTAGGGCTCACGGGGTTGAGGGTAATATAGTAGATAGAGGATTGGTTAATGGACAGAAAACAGAGAGCAGGGATAAACAGATCTTTTTCAGGTTGGCAGGCTGTAACTAGTGGGGTGCCGCAAGGACGAGTGTTGGGACCTCAGTTATTTACAATCTAGATTAATGACCGAGATGAAGGGACCGAGTGTAATGTATCCAGGTTTGCTGATGATACAAAGCTAGGTGGGACAGTAAGCTGTGAGGAGAACACAAAGGGCTGGATTTTGTGAATGGAGGCGTGTTGGAGGCGGGACTGCTGCTTGTCGTGTCAATGTCCCGCCTCCATCCTCGCCTGACCATTCAGAGGGATTTTCCCCTGATTGAGCTTGTTAAGCCCGCCCTGTGGGCTCAGCAGGCCAATTAAGGAAGAAGTCACTGACAGATCACATCAACGTCAGACGTGCTATCTGTCAAGACTTCTTGAAAGAAGAAATGACAGCGTTTGATAGCTCTGTGAAGCTGTCAAACACTGACATTCTCTTTAGTTTGATGAGCCCTTGTGTTGAGGACTCATCAAACATTGCAAATTTGTAAATTTCACATGTCTGATGGATCGGAGGGTCCATCAGCCATTACCTGAAATTGACAAGCAGGATGTCGGCTCTCCCGATCCTCCGCGGCTAAAGGCTATGGAAGGAAAACAAGGTAAGTGAACACTTTTTTAAACTTATCACTCACCTTGCACACTTACCACTCCACACTTGCACCCATCACTCACCTCTACATCTTACTTCCAGGTGCCTCCGACCACCACAGACCTCCTCCACGTCTCCTCCAACCCGGCGGGGTTCTCCGAGGTCGGGAGCCTTCATCTGTGAAGGTAAAATGGCACTAATCCTTTTTTCTGCCTGTTAACTACCTGTTAACAGGCAGTTAAAAGGATTAAATGCCTTTCCCGCCTCCAGGAGACGGGACCCGAAGCTGCACATCTTCCCGCCTCCTGGCAAATGGGCACGGAGGCGGGATGGGGGCGGGTTTGCCATCCGCCCCCAATTTCTCCGAGTTTACCGGCTGTCCTGCCTCCATGCCCGCCTCCTTGGGCTTGGAAAATTGAGCCCAAAGAGTCTGCAAAGGGATATAGATAGACTAAGTGAGTGGGCAGTAAGGTGGCAGATGGAGTATAATATAGGGAAATGTGAGGATATTCACTTTGGTAGGAAGAATAGAAAAACAGAATATTTTTAAATGGTGAGAAACTTTCAAATGTTGGTGTTCAGAGAGATTTGGGTGTCCTCGTGCAACAAACACAGAAAGCTAGCATGCAGGTACAGCAAGCAATAAGGAAGGCAAATGGCATGTTGGCCTTTATTGCAAGGGGGTTGGAGTATAAGAGTAAGGAAGTCTTGCTACAATTGTATAGGGCCTTGGTGAGACCACACCTATGGTACTGTGTACAGTTTTGGTCTCATTATCTAAGGAAGGATATACTTGCCTTGGAGGCGGTGCAACGAAGGTTCACTAGATTGATTCCTGGGATGAGAGGGCTGTCCTGTGATGAGAGATTGTGTACAATGGGCCTATACTCTCTGGAGTTTAGAAGAATGAGAGGTGATCTCATTGAAACATACAAGATTCTGAAGGGGATTGACAGGGTAGATGCTGAGAGGTTGTTTCTCCTGGCTGGAGTGTCTAGAACTAGAGGGCATAGTCTCAGGATAAGGGGTAGGCCATTTAAGACTGAGATGAGGATAATTTCTTTACTCAGAGGGTTGTGAATCTTTGGAATTCTCTGCCCCAGATGGGCTGTGAATGCTGAGTCTTTGGGCTGGATTTTACCAGCCCTGAGGAGGCGGGTCTGGAGGCGGGACTGCTGGGAAAATCCCCCAAAATGGGAGCGGGTCCCAAACCCGCTCCCAAACCGCCTCTAACCAATCTTCCCGGGAGTCGGGTCCCTGATTTGCGCAAGGGACCCGACTCCTAGAGGTGGGAAGTGGATTACAGCCACATAACTGCCTGTTAAAAAGGCTGTTAAGAGGCTTTTTCCCATTTTCCCACTGCTGCTGCGGGCTTCCCGACATTGGGGAACCCCGTCACAGTAAGTGAGGCGTGATGTGGGTCTACTGTAATTTATGTGTATATATGACAGCTGCAGAAGTGGTTTAAAGGATTCATTGGGACACTGGTGAGTATCAGAGGTAAGGAAAAGTTATGGAAATAATGTTTAATGTGTTTAGATGTTTCTGCAGGTGACAAGATGTGAAGTGTTTGTGTAGGCTCATAAGAACATAAGAACATAAGAAATAGGAGCAGGAGTAGGCCAATCGGCCCCTCGAGCCTGCTCCGCCATTCAATAAGATCATGGCTGATCTGATCCTAACCGCCAATCTACTATCTATCACAGAACCATCTCCTGCATCTAACAGAATTGCACACACGAAATAGGAGCAGAATCAGGCTACACAGTCCCTGGGCCCGCTCCACTACCCACAGGGCCATGACCGATCCGAACCTAGACTCATGTCCAAATTCCTGCCCGCTCCCCGTAACCCTTAATGCCCTTTACTTCTAGGAAACTGTCTATTTCTGTTTTAAATTTAATTAATGTTGTAGCTTCTACAGCTTTTTGTGGCAGCATATTCCATGGACCTACCACCCTCTGAGTGAAGTAGTTCCTCCTCATCTCAGTTTTGAAAGAGCAGCCCCTTATTCTAAGACTATGTCCCCTAGTTCTCGTCTCACCCGTCATCGGGAACATCCTCCCCGCATCCACCCGATCCAACCCCTTCACAATCTTATATGTTTCAATAAGATCGCCTCTCATTCTTCTGAACTCCAATGAGTAGAGTCCCAATCTACCCAACCTCTCCTCATATGACCACCCCCTCATCCCCGGGATTAACCGAGTGAACCTTTTTTGCACTGCCTCGAGAGCAAGGATGTCTTTCCTTAAGTAAGGACACCAAAACTGTATGCAGTATTCCAGGTGCGGTCTCACCAATACCTTGTACAACTGAAGCAATACCTCCCTATTTTTATATTCTATCCCCCTAGCAATGAAAGCCAACATTCCATTTGCCTTCTTAATCACTTGCTGCACCTGCATACTAACCTTTTGAGTTTCGTGCACCAGGACCCCCAGATCCCTTTGCACTTCAGTACTCTCCAGTTTCTTGCCATTAAGATAATAAATTGCTCTAGGATTTTTCCTGCCAAAGTGCATCACCTCACACTTTCCAGTGTTGTATTCCATCTGCCAAATCTCTGCCCACTTACTTAGCCTGTCTATGTCCCCTTGCAGGTTTTTTATGTCCTCCTCACTCACTACTTTCCCTCCCATCTTTGTATCATCTGCAAATTTTGATATGTTACACTTGGTCCCTTCCTCCAAATCGTTAATATAGATTGTGAAGAGTTGGGGACCCAGCACTGACCCCTGTGGAACACCACTAGTTACTGATTGCCAGTCTGAGAATGAACCATTTATCCCAACTCTTTGCTTTCTGTTAGATAGCCAATCCTCTATCCATGCCAGAATATTACCCCCAATCCCGTGATTTTTTACCTTAAGCAATAATCTTTTGTGTGGCACCTTGTCAAATGCCTTTTGGAAGTCTAAATACACTACGTCCACTGGTTCCCCTTTATCCACTCTATATGTTACTTCCTCAAAGAACTCCAGCAAATTTGTCAAACATGACTTCCCCTTCGTAAAACCATGCTGACTTTGTCCTATTAAATTATGATTATCCAAATGTCCTGTTACTGTTTCCTTAATAATGGACTCCAAAATTTTACCTACCACAGATGTTAGGCTAACCGGTCTATAGTTACCAGCCTTCTGTCTACTGCCCTTTTTAAATAAGGGTGTTACATTAGCAGTTTTCCAGTCTGCCGGGACCTTAGCGGAATCCAGGGAGTTTTGAAAAATTATTACCAATGCATCTACAATCCCTACCGCCACTTCCTTCAAGACTCTAGGATGTAAGCCATCAGGTCCAGGTGATTTATCCGCCTTGAGTCCCATTATTTTACCGAGTACCACTTCCTTAGTGATTTTGATCGTGTTTAGCTCCTCTCCCCCTATAGCCCCCTGTTTGTCCAGTGTTGGGATATTCTTAGTGTCCTCTACTGTAAAGACTGATACAAAATATTCATTCAGTGTTTTTGCCATCTCCATATTTCCCACCATTAATTTCCCGGTCTCATCCTCTAAGGGACCAACATTTACTTTAGCCACCCTTTTTCTTTTTATATAACTATAAAAACTCTTACTATCTGTTTTTATATTTTTTGCTAATTTACTTTCATAATCTATCTTCCCTTTCTTAATCAATCTTTTTGTTATTTTTTGCTGCCTTTTAAAGTTTTCCCAATCCTCTGTCCTCCCACTAGATTTCGCTACCTTATATGCCCTTGTTTTTAGTCGAATACTATCCTTAATTTCTTTACTTAGCCACGGATGACTGTCCTTTCTTTTACACCCTTTTCTTTTCAGTGGAATATATTTTTTTTGGAAGTTGTAAAATAACTCCTTGAATGTACACCACTGATCATGTGTCGTCTTACCCTTTAATCTATTTTCCCAATCCACTCTACTCAATTCCGCTCGCATACCTTCATAGTCTCCTTTATTCAAGCTTAGCACGCTTGTTTGAGATCCAACCTTCTCACCCTCTAATTGAATATGGAATTCAACCATGTTATGGTCACTCATTCCAAGGGGATCCTTTACTAGGACATTTTTAATTAATCCTGTCTCGTTACACAGGACCAGATCTAAGGTTGCTTGCCCCCTGGTCGGTTCAGTTACATACTGCTCAAGAAACCCATCCCTAATACACTCAATGAACTCATCCTCAAGGCAGCCCTGCCCCATTTGATTTGTCCAATTAATATGATAGTTAAAATCCCCCATAATTATAGATGTTCCCTTATTACATGCCTCAACTATTTCCTGATTGATACTCCGTCCAACAGAGTTGCAACTGTTCGGATCATCGGGAGAAGTGACAGATGGCTTCTGCAATCTCAGCTGCAGCTGCCATCTGTTTTATCCGAAGGAGAGAGTAATTGGAGAGCCTGATGTGAAAGGGCTCACCTTTGGACAGTGATTGTCAGTGTTTGACACCACCTCAATGCTGTCAAACACTGTCAAATCATCTGTCAAACAAGTGTGGTGCATATGCCTTTAAGAAAACCGGCAGATGAAGCGTCATCAACTGATGTCATTTGACACCGGCTTTTCCTTAATTGACCGGCAAGCCCGCAGGGCGGGCTTAAAAAGGCCAACCAGGGCAAAATAGCGTCTGTTCGTCAGACGTCGATAGGGGCGGGACTAGAACTTGAAAGGCAGCAGTCCCGCCCCCAACGCACCTCTTCAGGTAAGATCCCGGCCATTGAGTATATTCAAGGCTGTGATAGATAGATTTTTGGACTCTAGGGGAATCAAGGGATATGGAGATCGGGCGGGAAAGTGGAGTTGAGGTTGATGATCAGCCATGATCTTATTGAATGGTGGAGCAGGCTTGAGGGCCATATGGCCTAATCTTGTTCTTATTTCTAATGTTTTTATGTTCTTATCAACATCCTGGGGGTCGCCATTGAGCAGAAACTTGAACTGGACCAGCCACATAAATACTGTAGTTACAAGAGCAGGTCAGAGGCTGGGTATTCTGCGGCGAATGTCTCACCTCCTGACTCCCCAAAGCCTTTCCACCATCTACAAGGCACAAGTAGTACCTTCACCACACGGACTGCCGCGGTTCAAGAAGGCAGCTCACCACCACCTTCTCAAGGGCAACTAGAGATGGGCAATAAATGCTGGCCTTGCCAGCGATGCCCAGATCCCATAAGCAAATAAAAAAAAGTCAGCAGTGTGGTGAAATGCTCTCCACTTGCCTGGATGAGTGTAGCTCCAACAACACTCAAGAAGCTCGACACCATCCAGGACAAAGCAGCCCACTTAATTGGCACCCCATCCACCACCTTAAATATTCACCCCCTCCACCACAGGTACACCGTGTCTACAGTGTATACCATCTACAAGATGCACTGCAGTAACTCGTCAAGGCTTCTTCGATAGCACCTCTCAAACCCGCGACCTCTACCACCTAGCAGGACAATGGCAGCAGGTACATGGGAACACTATCACCTGCAAGTTCCCCTCCAGGTTACACACCACCCTGCCTTTGAAATATATTGCCATTCCTTCATCGTCGCTGGGTCAAAATCCTGGAACTCCCTCCCTAACAGCACTGTGGGAGTACCTTCACCACAAGGACTGCAGCGGTTCAAGAAGGCGACTCACCACCACCTCCTCAAGGGCAATTAGGGATGGGCAATAAATGCTGGCCTTGCCAGCGATGCCCACATCCCAGGAACAAGTAAAAAAAAAGTGCAATTCTGGTGGAATTTCTGGGACAGTAGCTTTGGCCCTCATTATCCTGTTGTCTGCGCACATGCAGCCGTTTGGGGCAATTGCATCTTCTACCAACGGCTAATTCTACTGGAATTTAACACGTGCTTTTAGAATGAGTGTAAATCTGACGCATCTAACTTTCACCCCAAAAACTAGTCCCCTATGGCTACGTTACTTTTGAACAAAAACAAATCTTGGAATTTCTTTTTTCTGTAAGAATTTATACCATGAAAAATACACTCATTCATATCCAGATAACAACATAAATATTGGGGGAGGGAAGGAAAAGAAAGGAAGTTGGCTAAAATCAAAAGACAATAAGACTTCCTCTTTACATGGGAACTCAACATTGCTAAACTATCAAATAGAAGTTAGGAAACAACCATAGAATTTTTCATTGTTGTGGGAAACAACTGACCTCGATCTACTTCTGAAAACAAATGAGAAAGAAATGAAAGCCTGTCTCAGTTTTTTTCTGCCTTCCAGCCATGCATGAGACAATGGCAATTTTGTTGTGTATGTTGAATGAATAAAGAAGAAGCTTATTTAATGCGTAAACCTGCTTTTGCTCCTACCTGTGTGCAGTTCAATAAAGTCTACTGTAATGGTGGAGCTGATTTCTTCAATCTCTTGTTGAAAAGCAGCATAGTACTCTATTTCTGTTCGGAGTTCATACAGACTGGGATTACTATTCATAAATTTCTATGTAGAAGTGATCAGAAAGAAATTATAAATTTAAATTAAGCCCACAAAATATTTTCAGATATTGCATTTAAAAAATGTATAATTTGCTGAAGATGTCCATTATTATAAAATGTAATAATATTTCATAATTTGAAGTCTTGAGATGTTCTTCTCCAATATAATGAATCTGATCATTTTCAAATTTCCACTTATGTTCATATACAGAATACTTTTTTAAACATAGGCCCTATTGTGAGACCTTGAACCATGAAGAAACTTAAGTCAGGTTCACAGATGTAACCGTACTGTCAATGCCAGATAGTGGCAGTAAACTGAGTAGTAGTGGAAATTATTCAAAATTCAAAAATGCCATTTGAGCCCACATCCCAGGAGCAAATTAAATAAACAGCAGTACAAATTAAGTAGCTTATGGTGGCTACAGCAAAGGGTGCACAGATTAGATGCAGATGAACTCTTTTCAGTGAAACATATGTAAGGTCTCAAAAGTACCCAAACCCGCAGCTGGAGTATTGTGCACAATTCTGGGCACCACATTTCAGGAAAGATGTAAAGGCATTGGAAAGGGTACAGAGGAGGTTTACCAGGATGTTACCAGGGATGAGGGACTTCAGTTATGAGGAGAGGTTGGAAAAGTTAGGACTGTTCTCCTTGGAACAGAGAAGATTAAGAGGTGACCTAATAGAGGTTTTTAAGATGATGAGAGGTTTTGATAGAGTGAACAGGGAAAAAATATTCCCTCTTACGAGTGGGTCAACTAGAGGTCATAAATTCGGAATCATTCGAAAAAGATCTAGAGGGGAGATGAGGAGAACTTTTTTCACTCAGAGAGTTGTTGGAATCTGGAACGCTCTACCTGAAAAGGTGCTGGAAGCTGATTCCGTAAGTAATTTTAAAACAGAGTTGGATATGTACTTGAGGATGAGCAACTTACAGGGATACGGACAAAAAGCGGGGACGTTAGACTACGTACAACTGCTCTTTCAAAGAGCCAGCACAGGCAGACGGGCCGATTGGCCTCCTTTTGTGCTGTAAGTTTCTATGAATCTATGAATATAGTGCCTTTAATGTCATAAAATGTTCAAAGGCACTTCACAGGAGCATTATCAAACAAAATTTGACACCAAGCCACATAAGGAGCTATTAGGGCAGAGGACCAAAAGCTTGGTCAAAGAGGTAGGTTTTAAGGAGCGTCTTAAAGGAAAGAGAGGTAGAGGTGGAGAGGTTTAGGGAGGAATTCCAGACCTTAGATCCTTGGCAGTTGAAGGCATGGCCGCCAATGGTGGAGCGATTATAATTGGGGATGCGCAAGAGGCCAGAATTCGATGAACGCAGATATTTCGGATGGTTGTAGGGCTGGAGGAGGCTACAGAGATAGGATGGGGCGAGGCCACGGAGGGATTTTAAAACAAGAATGCATATTTTAAAATCGAGGCATTGCTCAACCGGGAGCCAATGTAGGTGATGGGTGAATGGGACTTAGTGCGAGTTAGGATACGGGCAGCAGAGTTTTGGATGAGCTTAAGTTTATGGAGGGAGTGGGTTGGAATAGTCAAGTCTAGATGTAATAAAGGCATGGATGAGAGTTTCAGCAGCAGATCAGCTGAAGGTCAAGAAGGACAAGGAGGGTTCGTTTACCACGGTCACAGTCACATAGGATGCAATTTGTGACTTTGATAAGGGCCGCTTCAGTACTGTGGCAGGGGTGGAAACCTGATTGGAGGGATTCAAAGATGGAGTTGCAGGTAAGATGGGCGCAGATTTGAGAGTTGACACGTTCAAGGACATTGGAGAGGAAAGGGAAAGGCTCCAATGTTTCCATAAATTGAAATAATTCTAGCTTGAGAAACAGCCCTTAACTTTGTCAGAATTGCTAATTAGGCAATCTCAATAGCAAAGATATGGTAAAGAAATTAGTAACCTTTGTCATATTATTAAACATATTCTTGTATTAATTTATAAAAGACAGTTAGATTTCCATTTTGTCACAAAAAAGATTTCTTTGGCAGGGTATAACTCTCTGCCCTAGCAGTGCTAAATTATGCCAAGATTCAAAGGTTTATCCCTGGATAGGGTTAAGGGAAGGGAAGGGAAAGAGGAAGAGGGAGGCGGGAGAGGAAGGAAAGGGTACAGTAGCATAAGAACATAAGAAATAAGAACAGGAGCAGGTCATATGGCCCTTGAGCCTGCTCCGCCATTCAATAAGATCATGGCTGATCATCGACCTCAACTCCACTTTCCCGCTCGATCTCCATATCCGTTGATTCCCCTAGAGTCCAAAAAATCTATCTTTTATCTCAGCCTTGAATATACTCAAAGACTCCGCATTCATTGGAAGATTGGTTGGAGGCGGGTTTGGGACCCGCTCCCATTTTGGGGGATTTTCCCAGCAGTCCCGCCTCCAGACCCGCCTCCTCAGGGCTGGTAAAATCCAGCCCAAAGACTCAGCATTCACAGCCCGCTGGGTCAGAGAATTTCAAAGATTCACAACCCCCTGAGTGAAGAAAATCCTCCTCATCTCAGTTTTAAATGGCCTACCCCTTATCCTGAGACGATGCCCCCTAGTTCTAGACACTCCAGCCAAGGGGAAACAACCTCTCAGCATTTACCCTGTCAATCTCCTTCAGAATCTTGTATGTTTCAATGAGATCACCTCTCATTTTTCTAAACTCCAGAGAGTATAGGCCCATTCTACACAATCTCTCATCATAAGATAGCTCTCTCATCCCAGGAATCAATCTAGTGAACCTTTGTTGCACTGCCTACAAGGCAAGTATATCCTTTCTTAGATAAGGAGACCAAAACTGTGCACAGTACTCCAGGTGTGGTCTCACCAAGGCCCTGTACAATTGTAGCAAGACTTCCTTATTCTTATACTCCAACCCCCTTGCAATAAAGGCCAACATGCCATTTGACTTCCTTATTGCTTGCTGTACCTGCATGCTAGCTTTCTGTGTTTCTTGCACGAGGACACCCAAATCTCTCTGAACGCCAACATTTGAAAGTTTCTCACCATTTAAAAAATATTCTGTTTTTCTATTCTTCCTACCAAAGTGAATAACCTCACATTTCCCTGCATTATACTCCATCTGCCACCTTACTGCCCACTCACTTAGTCTATCTATATCCCTTTGCAGACTCTTTGGCTGCGATTTTGCCAGCGCTCAGAGGGCGGGTTTGGAGGTGGGTCAGAGGTTAAAGTCATTTTCATTGATGGTGGGTTCTGAAACTTTGCACGCAACTCTGCAAAGTGTCGGCTCTGGGAGTCCCGATCAGACCCGCCACCAAGCAGCGGGAGAGGCACTTAAGGCAGTTAACAGCTTGTTAACTGACTACGTAATCCCATTTCACCAGTCTCTTCCCATTTTACGACATTTTCAGCATGTTCCATGTCGTTCGCCAAACATGTCAGCTAATTGTGCCGGGTTCAGCAACTATGTGAATTCTTGACAGCTGCACCTGCAGCATAAAAGCGGACCTGTAACATGGCTGACTATCAGATGGCAGAACTTTGTGTTTTGAGGTGTTGGAACACATTTTACAGGTCTATTGAGCTTGTAAGTGTTTAAGCTGACATCCATATGCACTGTGACCTCCTTGGAAAACCCTCTCCCCACATTGACTGAGCGCTTATAACATCTATTCCTCAACTGAGCGGAATGTGAACCATTTATACCCTCTCATCCTGGTCCTCAGAATTGGAGGAAGAGCAGCCGCAGCAGCAGCGGAACCGGGCACGACAGCTGCAGCAACAACAGGAGCGCCAACCTCCTCCTCACCCACCTGATGCTGCATAGGGCAGTGGGCATCAGCGCAGGGCTGCACCTCGCCGCAGGAGATACCCCCAACACAGGGTTTACAGGCAGAGGATGAGCTTCCTCAACATGACTGAGCAGCAGTGCCAAAGGAGGCTGAGACTTTCGCAACAGGTAGTTGCTGACATCTGCGCAGTGCTGCACCAACACCTGGAGCCCAGGGGAGCGGGTTGACACTCCTTACCAGTGGCTGTCAAAGTCACCACTGCCCTCAATTTTTTTGCTTCAGGATCCTTCCAGGGATCATCAGCAGACATCAGCGGCATATCCCAGTCGGCCGCACACACTTGCATCACGCAGGTTACCGATGTCCTCTTTGCAAAGGTGCACAATTACATCCACTTCTCCACGGATGAAGCAAGTGTAACCGTGCGTGCGGTTGGCTTTGCAAATATGGCAGGCTTCCGAAGGGTGCAGGGCATCGTAGACTGCACACATGTAGCTATTAGGGCACCTCATCACAACCCAGCTATATTTGTCAACCGCGAGGGTTTCCACTCCCTTAACATCCAGCTGGTGTGTAACCACAGGAAGAACATTATGCATGTTTGCGCCAAGTTCCCTCGTAGTTGCCATGACTCGTTCATCCTGCGGCAGTCTACTGTACCTCGGCTCCTCAATCCGCCAACCCAACTTTCCGGATGGCTACTTGGAGAAAAGGGCTATCCCCTGAAGACATGGCTAATGACGCTGTTGAGGAGCCCATCAAACGAAGCTGAGGAGCGCTACAATGCGAGCCACATTTCCACCAAAGGCATCATCAAGCAAGCCATCGGCTTGCTCAAAATGAGATTCAGATGCCTCTACAGATCAGGTGGAGCCCTACAGCACTCACCAGCAAGGGTCTCCAGAATCATCGTGGTCTGCTGTGCACTGCACAACATCGCACAGCAACGTGGCTTAACGCTGCCTGAGGAACAAGTGGCTCAGTGCACAGCCTCCTCCTCCTCCTCTGAGGAAGGTAGATAGGGCTTTAAACTAAATAAGCGGGGGGCGAGGGTCTCGATGGAAGAAATCTAGAATGCTAAAGAGAAAAGACAAGGAAACAGTGCAGGAAAGTGATTGGGGTAAGGATAACCAGATTGTGTCAGGAAGGGACCGAGCGTACAAACAAAGGAGTGCACTAACAAATAGGGTCCGGGTAAGAAAAAATGGTAACAAGACAAATAGGGCCATAGTACAAAAAAATGTTAAGATGTCTAAAAATGTTAAAAAGACAAATCTAAAGGCACTATATCTGAATGCACGAAGCATTCATAATAAGGTAGAAGAATTAACAGCACAAATAGATGTAAACGGATATGATATAATTGCGATTACAGAGACATGGCTGCAGGGTGACCAAGGCTGGGAGCTGAATATCCAAGGATATTCGATATTTAGGAAGGACAGGCAAAAAGGAAAAGGAGGTGGGGTGGCGTTGTTAGTAAAAGATGAAATCAGAGCAATAGTGAGAAAGGATATTGGCTCAGAAAATCAAGATGTAGAATCAGTCTGGGTGGAGCTAAGAAGCACCAAGGGGCAGATAACATTGGTGGGAGTTGTCTATAGGCCTCCAAACAGTAGTGGTAATGTAGGGGATGGCATCAAACAGGAAATTAGAGATGCATGTAACAAGGGTACTACAGTAATCATGGGTGACTTTAACCTACATGTAGACTGGCAAAACCAAATTAGCAATAATATTGTGGAGGATGAATTCCTTGAGTGTGTACAAGATGGTTTTTTAGACCAGTACGTTGAGGAGCCAACTAGGGAACAGGCTATCCTAGATTGGGTATTGTGCAATGAGAAGGGGTTAATTAATAATCTTGTTGTGCGGGGTCCTTTAGGGAAGAGTGACCATAACATGATAGAATTCTTCATTAAAATGGAAAGTGAAGAAGTCCAATCCGAAACTAGGGTCCTAAATCTAAACAAAGGAAACTACAATGGTATGAGGAGTGAGTTGGCTATGATAGATTGGGGAGCTTCATTAAAAGGCATGACGGTGGAAAGGCAATGGCTAACATATACTACTCCTACCAATGTTTTCTGCCCCTTGTTATTCCTTATCTCCACCCATACTGATTCTACTTCCCGATCTTCTGAGCTGCGATGCTTTCTCTCTACTGTCCTTATGTCATCCTTTATTATCAGGGCTACTCCTCCTCATTTTGTATTCTGCATGTCTTTTCGAAACGTCGAGTACCCTGGAACATTTAGTTCCCAACCTTGGCCACCGTGCAACCACATCTCTGTAATGGCTATTGGTTGAAACCCATTTATCTCTATTTGTGCCACTAGTTCGTCTTTCTTGTTACGAAAGTTTCGTGCATTCAGATCAAGAGACTTTAATTTACATTTTTTACCATTATTCTCTGCTTTGACCTTATTCTCTGCTGCACTGCTGCCGTTAAACTCTCTGGGGTAGAAATTAGGTCGCGCCCCATTTGGGGCGCAAATATCGTCCGGAAGCAAATATTAGCGCTTGGCGCTAATTATCGGTACTGACAGGAAACTTCACTTTTACCGCCCCGGGAGGTGAGTGGAGCGCTAAAGCAGGCGCTGCACACCTCTCTTAAGGCGCAAAGGCCGAGCAGTGAGGCGCTAACTCGGAGCGCTGGCGAAGCTCATGTAATGTCAGTCAGCAATGGAACACACACACAATGGCACGGGCCAGTTCTTAAAGGGGATGGTTAATCTTGCTTTCCATCCACATCCTGTTCATTGCTGCCTTGAATCTCGGCCTGGAGAGACTTGCACATCAAATGTGCTGGAAAGAACAATGGAGCGTACCAGGCAAAGAGCTCAGAGTGCAGCTCCCACAGTCTCTGCTAAATCGATACAAGGAATGGCAAATCAAAATGAACCTGCAAAGTGCTGCTCAGTACCCAAAACTCCTTCACACAACGTTGAATCTCTCCAGAAGTCTCTCCCTCTCTCTCTCAGAATGCGTAGTTCAAAAATGCCACCAACAATAAAAGACAGGAAGAGGCCCCCTTTAAATAGCGCCCCCCCCAGCACCACAGCGATTGATCGCGTTCCAGTCTTCTGGTCGTTGGAAGCGCCAGGCGGTAAGGCAGGGGGCGCCACTCAATTTCCGCTACGGGGCGCCACAAGGACGTTGCACCATGGAATGACGTCACAATCTGCGCGCGCAGGTGGTCGCAGCGGTAAGTTTTTGCGCCGCCGCACAATCTCAAGTTAAGTTCTCGAGCGGCGTAAACATCGCTGCGCCCGGGCGTTAGCGGCTTTGCGCCCCATTAGCGCCCTCTTAAGGCGCTAACGGGAGGCGCAACCAAGTGAATTTTTACCCCTCTGTCCCTTCCTGTTGCACTCTGCTTACTTTTACCCAAATCGCTACACTGCTCCTCTATTGCCTTAACCTTTCTCTTTAGATTTCTAAATTTCCCCTCACTTGACCCCTCCCCCACTTTTTTTAGTTTGAAGCCCTAGCTACAGCCCTAGTTATTCGATTTGCCAGGACGCTGGTCCCAACCCGGTTTAAGTGGAGCCCATCCCAATGGAACAGCTCCCTCTTACCCCAGTACTGGTGCCAGTGCCTCATGAATTGAAACCCCTTCTTCCCACACTACTCTTTGAGCCACGCATTTAACTTTCTGATCTGCTTGACCCTATGCCAATTTGCGTGTGGCTCAGGTAGTAATCCAGAGATTATTACCCTTGAGGTTCTGCTGATTAATTTAGACCCTAGCTCCTCAAATTCCCTCAGTAGAACCTCATTCTTAGTTCTACCTATGTCATTGTTTCTTACATGGACCACAACAACTGGCTCCTCCCCCTCCCTCTCCAAGTTCTTCTCCAGCTGCGAGGAGATATCCTTAACCCTGGCACCGGGCAGGCAACACAGCCTTTGGGACTCTCTTTCACGGCTGCAGAGAACAGTATCCATCCCCCTGACTATACTGTTCCCTACTACTACCACATTCCTTCCTTCTCCCCCCTCTTGGATGGCCCCCTGTACCACGGTGCCGTGGTCAGTTTGCCCATCCTCCCTGCAGTCCTTTTCATCATCCATACAGGTAGCAAGTACCTCGTACCTGTTGGACAAGGTCCAGGGCTGAGGCTCCTCCATCACTACATCCTGAATCCTCATACCTTCCTGACTCGCAGTCACACCCTCCTGTCCCTGACCACTGATGAACTCTAAAGTACTACTTAACCTAAAGGGTGTGACTGCCTCCTGGAACAAAGTGTCCAGGTAACTCTCCCCCTCCCTGATGCATCGCAATGTCTGCATCTCCTACTCCAGCTCAACAATTCTGAGCCGAAGTTCCTCGAGTTGCAGACACTTACTCCAGATGTGGGTGCTAGGGATCACGATGCTCTCCACAAACTCCCACATGCTGCAGTTATGACACACCACCTGCCCTGCCACCTCTAACATTGTGGCTATGTTACTGAACTAATGATCCGGAGACATGAGTTCAAATCCCACCACAGCAACTAGGGAATTTAAATTCAGTTAATTGAATAAATCTGGAATAAAAAGCTAGTATCAGTAAAGGTGACCATGAAACTACCGGATTTCGTAAAAAGCCATCTGATTCACTACTGTCCTTTAGGGAAAAAAACTTGCCATCCTTACCCTGTCTGGCCTATATGTGACTCCAGACCCACAATGTGGGTGACTCTTAACTACCCTCTGAAACAGCCTAGCAAGCCACTCAGTTGTATAAGGTGGCTCACCACCACCTTCTCAAGGGCAATTAGGGATGGGCAAAAATGGTGGTCTTGCCCACATCCTGTGAATGAATAAAATAAAAAATGTCCATCCTATAAAGGCCTAGGAGTTTACAGCATAGAAGGAAGCCATTAAACCCAGTGGGGAATTTTAACCCCAAAAAATGGGTGGGTTGGGGTAGGGTGGGACGTTAAAATCTTAAAAGTCTGATTTCCGACCCCAACCCGCCTCCAACCCAGTCACTTCAGGAGGCAGGTCGTCCATTTCAATATTATAACGAGGCTGCCATGCCTCATATTTATCCTCCATTTTAAATTTAACTGTAGTTGGTCGGGTTTTGCCAGCCTCGTGAAACCCACCAGCTAAAGTAAGGCGAGGACTGCTGGATCCAGGAGGTAAGTGCCTTTACACTTATCTCCTGGATCCAGCGTCCCTGCCTAACACACCCGTCGTGATCAGAGACCCCCCATGAGGTCTCCGTGCTGCTTCTGGCCCCCGATCATCAGCTACTCCCGGCCCTCCGATGAGCACCCTCAGCCCCCCATAAAGCAATCCAAAACTGATCCCACTGCCCATTTCCTTTGCTGTACCTCTGTATCTTCCTCTGCTTCAATTATTTATCCAGTTTTCCCTTTAAAAGATGCAATGCTGTCTACCTCCACCACTCCCTGTGGAAAAGAATTCTATGTTCCAACAACCTTCTGCATCAACATTTTTTTCCTAAGCTCTCTCCTCACACTCTGTAACAAACTTAAATTGATGTTTCCTCATCACTAACTTCCCAACCAGAGGAAATACTATTTTCTGATTCACCCTGTTACTGCTGCAACATGTGGGAGCTGGTAGACACCATTGAGGTCCACGGCAACCACATTTGCAGTAAGTGTTGGTTGCTTGAGGAACTTCGGCTCCGTGTTGATGAGCTGGAGTCCGAGCTTCAAACACTGAGACACATCAGGGAGGGGGAGAGTTAACTGGACGCTGTGTTCCAGGAGGCAGTCACACCCCTTAGATTAATTCATTCAAATTTGGTCCGTAGTCCGGGACAGGTGGGTGTGACTACGATGCAAGGCAGGTAGGGGGACCCAGGAGGTAGTGTTGGAGGAGCCTCAGCCCTTGCTCTTGTCCAACAGTTACGAGGTTCTTACTCTCTGTGTGGGCGAGAGCAGGAACTGCAGTGAGGATGAGCAAATTGACCACAGCACCGTGGTACAGGGAGCCATTCAAGTGGGGAGAGCAAAAAGAAATGTGGTAGTGGTAGGGGGATAGACACTGTTCTCTGCAGCCAAGGGCGTGAGTCCCGAAGGCTGTGTTGCCTGCCCGGTGCCAGGGTTAAGGACATCTCCTCTGGGCTGGAGAGGAACTTAGAGTGGGAGGGGAAAGATTCAGTTGTTGTGGTCCATGTAGGTACCAACGACATAGGTAGGACAAAGAAAGAGGTTTTGCTGAGGGAGTATGAGCAGCGAGGGGATAAATTAAAAAGCAGAACCACAAAGGTAATAGGGGGAAAAATTCAGTTGGTTGCGCCTCCCGTTAGCGCCTTAAAAGGGCGCTAATGGGGCGCAAAGCATCTAGCGCCCAGGCGCGGCGAAGTTTGCGCCGCTCGCGAAATTAACTAGACATTTTGCGGCGGCGCTAAACACTACCGCCACGATCTCCTGCGCCGGCAGATCGTGACGTCAGTCGAGTGCGCAATGCCCCGGTATCGCCCCGGAGCGGATATTGAATGGCGCCCCCTGCCTTACCGCCTGACGCTAGCAACGACAGGTTGAGGGGAGCGTTCTGCAGTCATGAAGGGAAAGGGGGCGCGCTATTTAAAGGTGACCGCTTCCTGCCTTTTATTGTTGGTGCCATTTTTGAACTACGCATTCTGAGCAAGAGAGAGAGAGACTTCTGGAGAGATTCAACATTGTGTGAAGGAGTTTTGGGTACTGAGCAGCACTTTGCAGATTCA
This sequence comes from Squalus acanthias, assembly GCA_030390025.1. Lineage (NCBI taxonomy): Eukaryota > Metazoa > Chordata > Chondrichthyes > Squaliformes > Squalidae > Squalus > Squalus acanthias. The sequence continues at coordinate 139,248,245 of CM059433.1, forward strand.
TTTTGATTTGCCATTCCTTGTATTGATTTAGAAGAGACTGTGGGGGCTGCACTCTGAGCTCTTTGCCTGGTACTCTCCATTGATCTTTCCAGCAGATTTGATGTGTAGGTCTCTCCAGGCCGAGATTCAAGGCTGCAATGAGCAGGATGTGGATGGAAAGCAAGATTAACCATCCCCTTTAAGAACTGGCCCGTGTCATTGTGTGTGTGTTCCATTGTTGACTGACATTACATGAGCTTCGCCAGCGCTCTGAGGTAGCGCCTCGCTCCTCGGCCTTTGCGCTTTAAGACAGGTGTGAAGCGCCTGATTTAGCGCTCCAATCACCTCCAGGGGCGATAAAAGTCAAGTTTGCAGTCGGTGGCGATAATTAGCGCCAGGCGCTAATCTTTGCGCCCGGCCGATAATTGCGCCCCAAATGGGACGATACTGAATTTCTCCCCCATAATCTCTGGATTACTACCTGAGCCACGTGCAAATTGGTATAGGGTAAATAAGATCAGAGAGATGAACGAGTGGCTCAAAGATTGGTGTGAGAGAAATGGGTTTCGATTCTTGGGGCACTGGGGTACTGTGGTAAGAGGGAGCTGTTCTGTCGGGACGGGCTTCATTTGAACCAGGCTGGGACCAGTGTGCTGGCAAATCGAATAACTAGGGCTGTAGATAAGGCTTTAAACTAAATAGTGAGGGGGAGGGATCCGCTGAGCGGAAATTAAAAAAGTCAAAGAAAAATGAGAAGGCAAAAGTGCAGGGTAGCGATAGGGGTAATGATAACCAGATTGTGACAGAAAGGGACAGAGCGTATACACATAAGAGTGCATCAGAAAGAGGGGTCAGAGTAGGGAATAATGTTGAAAAGACAAGATTAAAAGCTCTATATCTGAACGCACGCAGCATTCGTAACAAGATAGATGATTTGACAGCACAAATAGAAATAAATGGGTATGATCTGATAGCCATTACAGAGACGTGGTTGCAAATTGACCAAGGCTGGGAACTGAATATTCAGGGGTATTTCCCATTTCATAAAGATAGGCAGAAAGGAAAAGGAGGTGGTGCAGCTCTGTTAATAAGGGATGAGATCAGTGCAGCAATGAGTAAATGATATTGGCTCAGAAGATCAAGACGTAGAATCAGTTTGGGTAGAGATAAGAAATATTAAGGGTAAGAAGTCACTGGTGGGTGTGGTCTACAGGCTCCCAAACAATAGCCACACTGTAGGACAGAGTATAAATCAAGAACTAATAGAGGCTTGTAAGAAAGGTACGGCTATAATCATGGGAGATTTTAATCTTCATATTGATTGGACAAAGCAAATTGGCAAAGGTAGACTTGAGGAAGAGTTCTTAGAGTGTGTGCAAGATGGTTTCTTGAAACAATACGTTGTGGAACCAACCAGGGAGCAGACTATTTTAGATCTGGTAATGTGTAACGAGGCTGGTTTAATTAATGATCTCCAAGTGAAGGATCCTCTTGGGAAGAGTGATCATAGCATGGTAGAATTTCAATTTCAGTTTGAGGGTGAGAAAGCTAGGTCTCAAACTAATGTTCTGAACTTAAATTATAAAGGTATGAAGGCAGACTTGGTTAAGATGGACTGGGAAAATATATTACAGCGTAAGACAGTAGAAAATCAGTGGCAAACATTTAAGGAGATATTTCATAACTCTCAGCAAAGATATATTCCAGTGAGAAAGAAATACTCTAAGAGAAGGATGAACAATCCGTGGTGAACTAAGGAAGTAAAGGATGGTATCAAATTGAAAACAAAGGCATTTAAATGTTGCGAAGAATAGTGGAAGGACAGAGGATTGGGAAATTTTTTAAAAACCAGCAAAGGACGACTAAAAAAATGATAAAGTGAGAGAAGATAGCTTATGAGAGTAAGCTAGCAAGAAATATAAAAACAGACAGTAAGAGCTTCTACAGCTATATAAAAAGGAAGAGAGTAGCTAAAGTAAACGTTGATCCCCTAGAGGATGAGTCTGGGGAATTAATAATGGGAAACAGGGAAATGGCGGAGACTTTGAACAAATATTTTGTATCGGTCTTCACGGTAGAAGACACTAAAAGCATCCCAATAATGGATAATCAAGGGGCTATTGGGGTGGGGGGGAACTTAAAACAATCACTATCACTAGAGAGAAAGTACTAGGCAAACTAATGGGACTAAAGGTGGACAAGTCCCCTGGACCCGATGGCCTGCATCCTAGGGTCTTAAAAGAGGTGGCTACAGAGATAGTGGATGCACTGATTGTAATCTACCAAAATTCCCTGGATTCTGGAGAGGTCCCAGCGGACTGGAAAACCGCAAATGTAATGCCCCTATTTAAGAAAGGAGGGAGACAGAAAGCAGACAACTATAAACCAGTTAGCCTAACATCTCTCATTGGGAAAATGCTGGAGTCCATCATTAAGAAAGTGGTAGCAGGACATTTAGAAAATCATAATATAGTCAAACAGAGTCAGCATGGTTTTATGAAAGGGAAATCATGTTTGACAAATTTGCTGGAGTTCTTTGAGGATGTAACGGGCAGGATAGATAAAGGGGAAGCAGTAGATGTCGCGTATTTGGATTTTCAGAAGGCATTCGATAAGGTGCCACATAAAAGGTTACGACACAAGATAAGAGCTCATGGGGTTGGGGGTAATATATTAGCATGGATAGAGGATTGGCTAACTACTTCACTCAGAGGGTGGTAGGTCCATGGAATATGCTGCCACAAAAGCTGTAGAAGCTACATCATTAAATAAATTTAAAACAGAAATAGACAGTTTCCTAGAAGTAAAGGGCATTAAGGGTTACGGGGAGCGGGCAGGAATTTGGACATGAGTCTAGGTTCGGATCGGTCATGGCCCTGTGGGTAGTGGAGCGGGCCCAGGGACCGTGTAGCCTGATTCTGCTCCTATTTCGTGTGTGCAATTCTGTTAGATGCAGGAGATGGTTCTGTGATAGATAGTAGATTGGCGGTTAGGATCAGATCAGCCATGATCTTGTTGAATGGCGGAGCAGGCTCGAGGGGCCGATTGGCCTACTCCTGCTCCTATTTCTCATGTTCTTATGTTCTTATGTAAAACAGAGTCGGGATAAATGGGTCATTTTCAGGTTGGCAAACTGTAACTAGTGGGGTGCTGCAGGGATCAGTGCTGGGGTCTCAACTGTTTACAATCTATATTAATGACTTGGATGAAGGGACTGAGTGTAATGTAACCAAATTTGCTGATGATATAAAGATAGGTGGGAAAGCAAATTGTGTGGAGGATGCAAAGTATCTCCAAAGGGATATAGATAGGCTAAGTGAGTGGGCAAAATCTGGCAGATGGAGTATAATGTAGGAAAATGCAAGGTTATCCACTTTGGTAGGAAAAATAAAAAAGCAAAATATTATTTAAATGGGGAGAGATTACAAAATGCTCAGGTACAGAGGGATCTTGGGGTCCTTATACATGAATCACAAAAAGTTAGCATGCAGGTACAGCAAGTAATTAGGAAGGCAAATGGAATGTTGGCCTTTATTGCAAAGGGAATGGAGTATAAAAGTAGTGAAGTCCTGTTACAACTGTACGGGGCGTTGGTGAGACCACACCTGGAGTACTGCGTACAGTTTTGGTCTCCTTATTTAAGGAAGGATATACTTGCATTGGAGGCAGTTCAGAGAAGGTTCACGAGGTTGATTCCAGAGATGAAAGGGTTGTCTTATGAAGAAAGGTTGAGCAGGTTGGGCCTACACTCATTGGAGTTTAGAAAAATGAGAGGGGATCTTATTGAAACATATAAGATTCTGAAGGGGCATGACAGGGTAGATGCAGAGAGGATTTTTCCCCTCGTGGGGGAATCTAGAACTAGGGGGCATAATTTCAGAATAAGGGGGCAGCCATTTAAAATGGAAATGAGGAATTTCTTCTCTCAGAGGGTTGTGAATCTTTGGAATTCTCTTCCCCAGAGAGCTATGGAGGCTGGGTCATTGAATATATTTCAGGTGGAGATAGACAGATATTTGAATGGTAAGGGAGTCAAGGGTTATGGGGAGTGGGCAGGGAAGTGGTTTTGAGGCCAAGATCAGATCAGCCATGATCTTATTGAATGGCGGAGCAGGCTCAAGGGGCCAAGTGACCTACTCCTGCTCCTACGTCTTATGTTCTTATGTAAAAGCCTTCATCATTTTAAAAACTTCTATTGAATCTCCTTTTGGCCTTCTCTGCTCCAATAGAAATAATTCCGTATCTCAAGTTTCTCCTTATAATCATAGTTCTTCATCCTGGCATCATTTTGGTGAATCTACGCTGTACGCTTTCTATGGCTTTAATATCCTTTCTTTAATGAGGTCCCTAAAACTCCGCACAGTACTCTAACTGTGACCTACTACCTCCTTGTACAAATTTAACATTACCATAATACATCTGTGCTCTACGTCAGTCTATTAAAAATCTCAAAATGCTATTGGCCTCTTCTATGGCTTGATTTACCTGCACCCAGATTTTAAACGAACTATGTATTTGAACTCCTAGGACTTTCTGTTCATTGTCACCCTTCAACCACTTTCCAAAGAGTATATTCCCATTTTGTGTTGTTTCCTCCCAAAATATATTACCTCACAATTATCTACATTAGTACCACAGTTTCCTTGACCCAATTTATGCTGAAATTACGCCAATCTTGCCAACTGCAATTTAGAATCACATTTGCTGACAATCGTATTAGCATACACCGGAATGTAAAAGCCAGTGTTAAACAAACGGAAATGAGTGTAAACCCGGGGCCAAAGAAATTGCAGAACATTGGCTACAAAACAGAAAACAGAGAGTAAGGGTTAAAGGTAGTTACTCAGACAAAAGGTGGGAAGTAGTGTTCCACAAGGATCAGTGCTGGGACCACTGTTGTTCACCATTTACATAACGATTTGGACTCGGGATTCGGAAGTACAATTTCAAAATTTGCTTATGGCGCCAAATTAGGGGGTGTAATTAATACAGAGGAGGGCTGCAACAAAATACAGAAAGATATTAATAAACTTGCAGAATGGGCATGCAATTGGCAAATGAACTTCAATATACATAAGTGTGAGGTGGTACATTTTGGTAGGAAGAATAAGGGGGCCACATACTCCTTCGAAAATAAGGGGAGAATTTTAACTTGCAAGAGCGCGTGGGTTTGGGAGCGGGTGGGTGGGCGGGGGTTGGGTTAAAAGTGCAGGAATTGACAGCGTGCTGGGAAGCCGGTTCCAACCCATTGACTTCTGCATTTAACTGCAGCGCGTTTGCCTGCGTGCAAAGGCGGGTTGTCAATTTCAATATGTTAATCACTCATTAACAGTGATATTAATATGGATTTTGGGATTTAACTGTGGGTGCATGGGTTTCCCGGGCTTCCTGGAAATCGCCAGTGAAAGCAAGATGAGAACACAGTGGCAAATGGGGGGCTGAAGACATGAAGGAAGGAGCGAACCTAGGGGGAGCACAGCGAGAGCGGAGCAGTTAAAAGGAGCGTCAGCAACTCAACAGAGGCAGTTTTTGAAAAAGTGACGTCAGAGTAAAAAAAGTGACATCAGCACAAGGGAAGGAGCTGATTGGTTAGTAGCTGGTGAGTGTATTTTTTTTATAAGTTCATAAGTTTATTTCTGCTAAGTTAGTTAATAGCCTATTAAATAGAGGGAAAGAGCTGATTGGTGAGTAGCTGAGGAGTGTTTTTTGTTAAGTTTTAAGTTTATTTCTGCTGGGTTAGTTCTTAGTCTGTGTATATAGAGGCATGGCAGGGCAGCTCAGTCCTGTGGAGTGCACATCCTGTGCCATGTGAGAAGCCTGGAGGCTTTGTGTAGCCTGGACGACCACATGTGTGGGAAGTGTCGCCAGCTACAGCAACTCGAGCTCCGGGTTTTGGAGCTTGAGCGGCAGCTGGAGTCACTGCGGTGCATCCGTGAGGCTGAGAGTTACGTAGTTAGCACATTTCTAAGGTGGTCACCCCACAGCTCAAGAGTATGCAGGCAGAGAGGGAATGGGTGACCGCCAGACAGAAGAGGAGGACCAGGCAGGTAGTGCAGGAGTCCCCGGAGTGCATCGTGCTCTCCAACCAGTATTCTGTTCTGAGTACTGGTAACGGCGATGGTTCCTCTGGGGAGTGAAGCCAGAGTCAAGTCCACGGCACTACGGGTGACTCAGCTGCACATGGGGGGAGGAAAAAGAGTGGAAGAACAATAGTGGTAGGGGATTTGCTAGTTAGGGGAGCAGACAGGCATTTCTGCGGCCGTAGACGTGACTCCAGGATGGTATGTTGCCTCCCTGGTGCCAGAGTCAAGCAAGTCACTGAGCGGCTGCAGGACACTCTGAGGGGGAAGGGTGAACAGACAGAGGTCGTTGTCCATATCGGTACCAACGACATAGGCAGAAAGAGGAATGAGGTCCTGCAGGCAGAGTTTAGGGAGCTAGGAGAGAGATTAAAAAGCAAGACCTCAAAGGTAGTAATCTCCAGATTACTCCCAGTGCCACGTGCTAGTGAGTACAAGAATAGGAGGATAGAACGATGAATGCGTGGTTGGAGAGATGGGGCAGGAGGGAGAGCTTTAGGTTCCTGAGGCATTGGGACCGTTTCTTGGAAGGTGTGACCTGTACAAGCCAGACAGGTTACACCTCAACAGAGCCGGGATCAATATTCTCACGGGGAGGTTTGTTAGTGCTGTTGGGGAGGGTTTAAACTAACTTGGCAGGGGGATGGGCACCAGTATATAGGAGTAGAAAAGAGGAATAAGGTGCATAAAAGAGTGAGTGTGTTGGATAGTACTAGAGAAGATAGGGAACGAAAAAAGGGAGATGGGGTGGCAGTGCTGATTAAGGAAGACATTGTAGTGTTAGAAAGGGAGGACGTTCTTGAGGGGACAAGGACAGAATCCATTTGGTTAGAGTTGAGGAGCAAAAAGGGTATGATCACGCTATTGGGGGTATTCTATAGGCCTCCAAATAGTGAGAGGGAGGTAGAGGAGCAAATCTGCAGGGAAATCGCAGAGATATGCAAGAGCTATAGAGTGGTGATATTGGGGGAGTTTAATTACCCAAATATCGATTGGGATAATGCTAGGGTAAAGGGAAAGGAGGGGGAGGAAGTTCTGAAATGTGTTCAGGAGAATTTCCTTGACCAATATATTCTTGGCCCAACTAGGAAGGAGGCATTGCTGGATCTGGTGCTGGGGAATGAGGTGGGCCAGGTCGACCAAGTGTCTGTGGGAGAACACTTGGGTACGAGTGATCATCGTATCATAAGATTTAGATTAGCAATGGAGAGGAGCAAGGAACAATCTAGTGTGGAACTTCTAAACTGGAATAGGGCTAACTTCAATGGGATGCGAAAGGATCTAGCCAGGGTAACATAGAACCAAAGACTGACAGGAAAAACTGTAACGGAACAATGGATGATCTTTAAGGAGCAGATGTTCCAAGTACAGGCTAGGTACATTCCAACAAGAGGGAAGGGTAAGGGAACCAAAGCAAGGGCTCCTTGGATGACGAGGGAGATAGAGACGATGATGAAACAAAAAAAGAGGGTGTATGACGCATGTCAGGTGAATTCTTCAAGGGAGAACCAGACCAAATACAATAAGTTGATAGAGGATGTGAAGATGAAAATAAGATTGGCAAAGAGAGAATATGAGAGTAGAATGGCAGTTAACATAAAAGGAAACCCCAAAATCTTCTACCGGCATGTAAACAGTAAGCGGGTAGTAAGAGGCGGGGTGGGGCCTATTAGAGACAAAGAAGGTGATATATGCTTAGAGGCGCAGGGCAAGGCTAGAATACTCAATGAGTACTTTGTATTGGTGTTTAGCAAGGAGGTGGATGCTGACAAAATATTGGTAGAAGTGGAAAAGTTAGAAGCAATGGAAGGGATGAAAATTGATAGACAGGATGTACTAGAAAGACTGGGTATGCTTACAGTGGACAAGTCGCCTGGTCCAGATGGCTTGCACCCCAGGTTGCTAAGGGAATTGGGGGAGGAGATAGCGGAAGGGCTTGCCATAATTTTACAATCTTCCCTAGATGCGGGGGGAGGAGCCTGAGGATTGGAAAGTTTCAAATGTGACACCATTGTTCAAGAAAGGGTGTAAAGACAATCCTAGTAACTACAGGCCGGTCAATTTAACATCAGTGGTGGGTAAAGTTTTAAAAACAATAATCAAGGAAAAAATTAACGGGCATTTGGAGAGGTTTAAGCTAATTAAGGAGAGCCAACACAGGTTTGTAAAAGGAAGATGGTGTTTGACTAATCTAATTGAATTTTTTGATGAAGTAACAGAGAGGATTGATGAAGGGAATGCAATGGATGTTGTCTACATGGATTTTCAGAAGGCATTTGGCAAAGTATCACATAGAAGGCTGGTTAACAAAATTGAGGCTCATGGAATAGGTGGGACAGTGGCAGCTTGGATAAGGAATTGGCTTAAGGACAGAAAACAGCGTGTTGTGGTAAATGGCTGTTTTTCAGACTGGAGGATGGTAGACAGTGGTGTTCCCCAAGGGTCAGTGCTGGAGCCTCTGCTTTTTTGATATATATAAATGACCTGGATGTTGGAATACAGAGTAGAATTTCTAAATTTGCTGATGACACCGAACTTGGGGGTGTGGCTGTCAGTGATTATGATATCAATCGACTGCAACAGGACATAGAAAGGCTAGCAGAATGGGCAGACAAGTGGCAGATGGAATTTAATACAGAGAAGTGTGAGGTGATGCATTTTGGCAGAAGGAACAGGGAGAGACAATATACACTTAATGGCACAGTTTTAAAGAGTGTGCAGGGACAGAGGGACCTGGGAGTTAATGTGCATAGGTCCCTGAAGGTGGCAGGACATATTGAGAGAATGGTTAGCAAAGCATATGGGATCTTGGGCTTCATAAATAGAGGTATTGAGTACAAAAGTAGAGAAGTTATGCTGAACCTTTATAAAGTGCTGGTTAGGCCACAACTGGAGTATTGCGTCCAGTTCTGGTCACCACACTTTAGGAAGGATGTGAAGGCCCTTGAGAGGGTGCAGAGGAGATTCACCAGAATGGTTCCGGAGATCGGGGATCTTAGCTACAAGGACAGTTTGGAGAAGATGGATTTGTTTTCATTCGAGCAAAGGAGGATGAGGGGTGATTTGATAGAGGTGTACAAGATTATGACGGGTTTGGATAGGCTAGACGGGGAAAGGCTGTTCCCACTAGTTGATGGTACAAGGACTAGGGGGCACATATTTAAGGTTTTGGGCAAGAGATACAGGGGGGATGTGAGGAGTAACTTTTTTGCACAGCGAGTGGTGATGACCTGGAATTCGCTGCCGACAGAAATGGTGGAAGCGGACACACTCAATGTTTTCAAGGAGAGACTGGATAGGCACTTGAGGGAAATAAAATTGCAGGGCTATGGGGATAGAGCGGGGAAATGGGACTGACTAGATTGCTCTGCAGAGAGCTGGCACGGACTCGATGGGCCGAATGGCCTCCTTCTGTGCCGTTGTGACTCTATGACAAGCAACTATTCCAACAGTACTGAAACCTCACAGCTGCTTTCTTGCCTGATGATGTGAAAAGCTTCTGTTCACAATACTTTTTCTGAGAGTTTACTTTCACAACTTTACAGGTTACTTTTACTACTTTGGAGATTAAATGCACTACTTTGAATGTTAGTACGTCTGATCTCCACTTTAAAGCTGTGATCTATCAGATCAGCATGGGTGCCGCTTTCGCTGTTTTACTTTGGACCTCAGATGAGGACCAAGATGACCAGCAGCATCAGCAACACCATCAGCAGCAGGAAGAGCACCAGCAGGAGAACTAGCAGCCGGAGCACCGCCAGCAGGAACAACAACAGCCTGCTCCTCACAGACCTGCTGCTCCACAAGACTGAGGCGATGAGCAGAGAGGTGCAGCTCACTGGAGGCGATACCCGCAACACAGGGTGTACAGGCAGAGGATCAGCTTCCTGGACATGTCGGAACACCAGTTTTTCAGGAGGCTCAGGGTCTTGCGTCAGGTGTGTGGCAGACATTTGCAGCCTGTTGCAAGCCTGCCAAATGCACTTGGTGGCCACGCATTACCAGTGGCTATCAAAGTCACCAAGCACTCAACTTCTGTGCCTCTGGCTCCTTCCAGGGCTCAGCCAGAGACATTTGCAGGAACTCACAGTCAGCTGCCCACAAATGCATAATTCAGGTAACTGATGGCATGTTTACCAAGGCAGGCAATTATTTACACTTTGCCACCGATGATGCCAGTCAGAATGAACGGGCGCTTAGGTTTGCGCCTCTGCCTGGCTTCCCACAGGTGCAGGTCATCGACTGCATGCATTTTTTTTATTCGTTCCTGGGATGTGGGCGTTGATGACTAGGCCAGCATTTATTGCCCATCCCTAATTGCCCTTGAGAAGGTGGTGGTGAGACGCCCTCTTGAACCGTTGCAGTCTGCGTGGTGAAGGTACTCCCACAATGCTGTTAAGGAGGGAGTTCCAGGATTTTGACCCAACGACTATGAAGGAACAGCGATATACTTCCAAGTCAGGATGGTGTGTGACTTGGAGGGGAACTTCATAGAATCATCGAAAGTTACAGCACGGAAGGAGGCCATTTCAGCCCATCGTGTCCGCGCTGGTCAACAAAGAGCTATCCAGCCTAATCCCACTTCCCAGCTCTTGGTCCGTAGCCCTGCAGGTTACAGAATCCCAAGTGCACATCCAAGTACTTTTTAAATGTGGTTAGGGTTCCTGCCTCTACCACCCTTTCAGGCACTGAGTTCCAGACCCCCACAACCCTCTGGGTGAAGAAATTTCCCCTCAAATCCCTTCTAAACCTTCCACCAATTACTTTAAATCTGTGCCCCCTGGTTTTTGACCCCTCTGCTAAAAGAAATAAGGGAACTTGCAGGTGATGGTGTTCCCATACGCCTGCTGCCCTTGTCCTTCTAGATGGTAGAGGTCGTGGGTTTAGGTGATGCTGTCGAAGAAGCCTTGGCCAGTTGCTGCAGTGCATCTTGTAGATGGTACACACTGCAGCCACGGTGTGCTGGTGTTGGAGGGAGTAGTGGATGGGGTGCCAATCAAGCGGGCTGCTTTGTCCTGGATGGTTCCGAGCTTCTTGAGTGTTGTTGAAGCAGCACTCATCAAGTGGAGAGTATTCCATTACACTCCTGATTTGTGCCTTGTAGATGGTGGAAAGGCTTTGGGGAGTCAGGAGGTAAGACACTCACTGCAGAATACCCAGCCTCTGATCTGCTCTTGTAGCCACAGTATTCATGTGGTTGGTCCAGTTAAGTTTCTGATCAATGGTGACCCCCCAAGATGTTGATGTTGGGGGATTTGGTGATGGTAATGCCGTTGAATGTCAAGAGGTGGTGGTTAGACGCTCTCTTGTTGGAGATAGTCATTGTGGCACAAATATTACTTGCCACTTATTAGCCCAAGCCTGTCGTCCAGGTCTTGTTGCATGCGGGCATGGTCTGCTTCATTATCTGAGGAGTTGCGAATGGAACTGAACACTGCGCAATCATCTGCGAACATCCCCACTTCTGACCTTATGATGGAGGGAAGGTCATTGATGCAGCAGCTGAAGATGGTTGGGGCCTAGGACGGTTGGGCTCAGGTTGCCTTGAGGAACTCCTGCAGCGACGTCCTGGAGCTGAGATGAATGGCAGCCAACAACCACAACCATCTTCCGTTGTGCTAGGTATGACTCCAGCCAGTGGAGAGTTTTTCCCCTGATTCCCATTGACTTCAATTTTACTAGTGCTCCTCGATGCCACACTTGGTCAATTGCTGCCTTGATGTCAAGGGCAGTCACTCTCATCTCACCTCTGGAATTCAGCTCTTTTTCCATGTTTGGACCAAGGTTGTACTGAGATCTGGAGCCGAGTGGTCCTGGCAGAACCCAAACTGAGCATCGGTGAGCAGGTTATTGGTGAGTAAGTGCTGCTTGATAGCACTGTCGACGACACTTTCCATCACTTTGCTGATGATTGAGAGTAAACTGATGGGGTGGTAATTGGCCGGATTGGATTTGTCCTCTTTTTATGTGGACAGGACATACCTGGGCAGTTTTTCACATTGTCGGGTAGATGCCAGTGTTGCAGCTATACTGGAACAGTTTAGCTAGAGTCACGGCTAGTTCTGGAGCACAAATCTTCAGCACGACAGCAGGGATGTTGTCGGGGCCCATAGCCTTTGCTGTATCCAGTTCTCTCAGCCGTTTCTTGATATCACGTGGAGTGAATCAAATTGGCTGAAGACTGGCTTCTGTGATGGTGGGAACCTCAGGAGGAGGCCGAGATGGATCATCCACTCGGCACTTCTGGCTGAAGATGGTTGCAAATGGTTCAGCCTTGTCTTTTGCACTTGCGTGCTGGGCTCCGCCATCAATGAGGATGGGGATGTTCATGGATCCTCCTCCTCCCATCAGTTGTTTTGCTTTGATAGAAAGAATAGAAAAGCAAAATATTATTTGAATGGAGAGTGACTACAGAATGCTGCAGTACAGGAGGATCTGGGTGTCCTCGTACATGAAACACAAAAAGTTAACATGCAGGTACAGCAAGTAATTAGGAAGGCAAATGGAATGTTGGCCTTTATTACAAGGGGGTGGAGTAAAAAAGTAGGGACGTCTTGCTGCAACTGTACAGGGCATTGGTGAGACCACACCTGGAGTACTGCGTACAGTTTTGGTCACCTTATTTAAGGAGGGATATGTGGTAACACAATACAGCTTCCTGTGACTCGAACTTTATTGCATCACTTCCTGTGATTAGTCCAGGATAAATACTGGGCTGATCAGTTGGATCCTGGAGAGGCATAGAGTAAGACCTCTTTTGTATGTAGCACCTTTTTAGTTGATTAAAGCTTACTTTAAGTTCACCACGCGTAAGGCTCATTCTTACGACAATTTAATCAACTTTGAAAAACTTCGCACTCAAACTTTTTGGACGAACTCGGAACTAAGGATCCAGGGAATCACCCATCATGGAAAACATCCTTAAACCATCGCATCTTGACTTGGACCCAAACACCCCAGCAGCCGGTAAGGTGTGGAAACACTGGTATCGCACGTTTGACAATTTTCTCGAATATTGCAAGGCTGATGATGACTCAAAATTGCGGATACTCATCAACTGTGTCACCCCGAATGTATTTCAGTATGTCGAGGAATGGGGCAGTTACGAGGAGGCAATTCGGACACTTAAAAGACTATATACTAAGACACCGAATGAGGTCTATGCCAGACATCTACTAGCTACAGCCCAACAAGGGCCGGAGGAATCCATTGATAAATTCCTCCAAGAGCTTCGCAGACTTAGTATGGACTGTAACTTTCAGGCAGCCTCAGCTGAGCTGTACCGTGAAGAAATGATCCGTGATGCTTTCATCTGCGGGCTTGCCTCCCCATTTATACGCCAGCGTCTACTGGAAAGTAAGACACTTGAGCTTCAGAGAGCTTATGACATGGCTTGCTCTCTAGATCTGGCAAAAAGAAATGCAGACCTTTATACAGTGCCCAGACCTCGGTCTGCTGCCTTAACTACAGTCAGGCAATTTAAGAGGCCACAGGTGAACTCTATTAGGGAGGACTTTATCCCTGACGATCAATCTGATGACTTCACTGATGAAGAGGATGATGACCCCACTGTGGCAGCCTCTTGGCAATCTAAGAAATGCTTCTTTTGTGGTGATGAGTTTCACCCTCGGAAATTCTGCCCTGCTCGCAATGCGTTTTGCAGTCATTGCAACAAAAAGGGTCATTTTGCAAAGGTTTGCCTATCAAGAGCCTCTACGAGGGCTTATCAAGCTAAGTCCTACCGAACTGCCCCGGTAAGGGCCTATCAAGATGTTCCGGCTAAAATCTATCGTGCTTCCTCTCGGGTTTTCTCTCGAAGAAACACACCTAGAGTTTCAGCCACTCTTTGTGCAACGACACCAATTACAGCTGCTTGTCCTCAGAACCTATTCCATGCAGCTACAAAAGCATCAATTAATGGACATACTTTAGATGCCTTAATTGACTCAGGTAGCACTGATAGTTTCATTAGGGAACAGATTGTTGCAGAGTTAAAGCTACATGTTTTCCCATCGGACCAGGCAATTGCGATGGCTCAGTCATCACTTAATACCAGAATTTCTGGCTTTTGTATGGTTGAAATAACACTTAATGGTCACAGGTATCCCTCCACCCGGCTTTCGGTGCTCAAGGACTTATGTAGTGATCTTATCTTAGGGCTAGATTTTCAAAAGCAGCATAAGAAGCTCACCATTGAGTTCGGCGGATCCAAACCTGAACTCACTATTTCTAATATACGACCTCGATTACCGTTCTGTGCATTGTCAGCAGCTTCACTGGATGAACCCTCACTGTTTACCAGTATCCCTCCTCGATGCAAACCGATTATAACAAAGTCACGACGTTTCAGTCAGGAAGACCAGTCTTTTATTGCGGCTGAGATTTCTCGGCTTTTAGCAGAGGATATCATCGAGCCTTGTTCGTCGCCATGGCGCGCCCAGGTCGTTATTGTTAAGAACCCTCTACAACCTCACAAGAAACGGCTGTGCATTGACTATTCACAGACCATCAATCAATATACGGACTTGGACGCATACCCATTGCCGCGCATCGATGATATGGTTAATAAACTGGCTGAGTACACGGTGTTCTCAACATATGATCTGAAAAGTGCCTATCATCAGGTACCCTTGAAGGTCTCAGACAAGCAGTATACGGCCTTTGAAGCCAATGGACGGCTGTATCAATTTCGTCGCCTCCCCTTTGGGGTCACTAATGGAGTGGCTGTCTTCCAGCGAGCAATGGATGACCTGGTCAAACAGGAAGACTTAAAGGATACGTTTCCTTATCTGGACAATATTAATGTCGCAGGTCGCAATCAGCGGGAACATGACGCCAATCTCCAACGATTTTGGGATGCACTCCAGCACCGTAATTTGACATTAAATGCGGCTAAATCCATTGAGTCACAACCAACCATCAACATCCTTGGCTATTGTGTGGGCAATGGCATCATTAAACCTGACCCTGAAAGGCTTCGCCCACTCCAAGAACTCCCGCCACCTAAGAATCCGGCCTCCTTGCGCCGGGCCCTCGGCCTGTTTGCATACTATGCTAAATGGATTCCTAACTTCTCGGACCGAATCCAACCTCTACTGAAGGCCAGCACATTCCCACTAGACACAACGGCTGTTGCAGCCTTTAACCTCCTGAAAAAACAGTTGGAGAAAGCGGCTCTTCACTCCATCGATGAGAGTCTTCCTTTTGTTGTTGAGTGTGATGCCTCGGAGGTGGCGATCTCGGCCACCCTGAATCAGGAAGGTCGTCCGGTGGCATTTTTGTCCAGGACTTTTCAAGGGGCTGAGCTACATTATCCTCCAGTCGAGAAAGAAGCTACAGCCATCATAGAGGCAGTACGGAAGTGGACTCATCTCCTAGCTCGCCAGCACTTTACCTTAATCACGGACCAGCGATCGGTCGCCTTCATGCTCGATAATCGAAAACGGACCAAAATTAAAAATAATAAAATCCAGCTTTGGCGGCTGGAATTGGCCTCTTTTGGTTACACCATCCACTATCGACCTGGCAAGGAGAATGTGGCTCCGGATACCCTCACACGAGCATTCTGCTCCGCCATGGCACCCTCTACGCTCGTAGACATCCATGATGGGTTGTGTCATCCGGGCGTTACTCGCATGCTACACTTCGTGCGGTCCCGAAATCTCCCATTCTCTACCGGGGATGTAAAGAAGATGTGCTCGGACTGCAGAGTCTGTGCGGAATTGAAACCTCAGTTTTTCCGCCCCTCGGGTGGTATACTCATACATGCGACCCAGCCAATGCAACGGCTTAGCATCGATTTTAAGGGGCCGTTGCCCTCTTCAACTCGCAACACTTATCTGTTGACCATGGTCGATGAGTATTCCCGTTTTCCGTTTGCCTTTCCCTGCCCCAATATGCTGACGACCACGGTTATCAGCTGCCTTGAGCAGGTATTTGCTTTCTGTGGCATGGCATCCTATGTTCATTCGGATCGGGGCCCTTCTTTTATGTCAGGAGAACTCAAGGCCTATCTCTCGGAACGGGGTATTGCTGCCAGCAGAACGACGCCTTATCATCCGGTCGGGAATGGGCAAGTCGAGCGTTTTAACGCTATCATATGGAATGCAGTACGTCTGGCTTTGAGATCTCGGGGCCTACCCAACCAGCAATGGGAAGCAGTACTTCCAGACGCATTACACTCCACATGGTCCCTCCTTTCGACCGCCACAAATACGACGCCTCATGAAGGGTTCTTCCGATTTCAGCGTCGCTCATCCTATGGGATATCTCTCCCGTCGTGGCTGACTGCACCGGGACCAGTGCTACTCCGAAGATATGTTCGGGCGTCTAAGAATGACCCCCTGGTAGATGAGGTTGAGCTCACTGACGTCAACCCTACCTACGCCTATATTCGGTATCCTGACGGTCGGGAATCTACCGTGTCATTGCGGGATCTGGCTCCCTGCCCGCCGAAACATAGAGGGACACCAGGGGATGATATTGTACCAGGCACATCTCTGGGCTCGCCAGGTGCCTCTCATCACGATCTGGATCTGACGCCGGCTGGTACCTCACTCCAGCGTGCCGACCTGGGGCAGACTGACTATGAGCCCGTCGGGGCTCGCACGCGCAGCCACGATCCACCCCGTACCATACGCTCGGAAACGGATCTGCCACAGCCCTGCCCGACACCCGTTCGGGCACCAGTACACAGTCAGGATCGTCCTGACCCCTCACAGAGCGGGCTGGATCACTCGGACTCTGGTCCACGGCCCACGGCGGGTAAACGGGCTAGGGGCCCTCTACCGCTACGAGAACCCAAACGGGTGCGGCTCTCCCTCGTCCAGCGGCTACGAAATGGAGGGAGAATGTGGTAACACAATACAGCTTCCTGTGACTCGAACTTCATCCCGGCCTCCTAATCTTTTGGGGGGGGAGAATGTGGTAACACAATACAGCTTCCTGTGACTCGAACTTTATTGCATCACTTCCTGTGATTAGTCCAGGATAAATACTGGGCTGATCAGTTGGATCCTGGAGAGGCATAGAGTAAGACCTCTTTTGTATGTAGCACCTTTTTAGTTGATTAAAGCTTACTTTAAGTTCACCACGCGTAAGGCTCATTCTTACGACAGGATATACTTGCATTGGAGGCTGTTTAGCAAAGGTTCACAAGGTTGATTCCTGAGATGAAAGGGTTGTCTTATGAGGAAAGGTTGAGCAAGTTGGACCTATACTCATTGGAGTTTAGAAGAATGAGAGGTGATCTTTTTGAAACATATAAGATTCTGAGGGGGCTTGGCAGGGTAGATGCTGAGAGGATGTTTCCCCTCGTGGAGGAATTTAGAACTAGGGGGCATAGTTTCAGGATAAGGGGTCACCCATTTAAGACAGAGAGGAATTTCTTCTCTCAGAGGGTTGTGAATCTTTGGAATTCTCTTCCCCAGGGAGCTGTGGAGGCTGAGTCAGTGAATATATTCAAGGCTGAGAGAGACAGATTTTTGATACAGGGGAGTCAAGGGTTATGGGTAACAAGCAGGAAAGTGGAGTTGAGGCCAAGATCAGATCAGCCATGATCTTATTGAATGGCGGAGCAGGTTTGAGGGGCCGAATGGCCAATCCTGCTTCTCTTTCTTCTGTTCTTATGTTCTTATGTTTAATGGTCCACCATTCACGACTGGATGTGGCAGAACTGCAGAGCTTGATATGATCCAATGGTTGTGGGATCGCTTAGCTCTGTCTATAGCATACTGCTTCTGCCAGGCACGTGGCAACTAAGGCACCCCCAGATCACCCAGGAGTATTTATCAACCATAAGGGCTCCATCAATGTGCAGCTGGTGTGCAACCACAAAAAGATGTTTATACACATGTGCGTATGAGTCCCAGGCAGCTGCCATGATGCTTTTGTCCTGCGCCAGTTCACCCACCCTGATCTCTTCGCACCTCGAAGCAGACTTACTTGGAGACAAGGGATGCCCACTTAAAACGTGGCTGATGACACCCATGAGGAACCCAACCAATGAGGCCCAGGAGCGATACAATGAAAGCCATATGACAACCAGACGTGTCATTGAGCAAGCAATCGGCATACTGAAGATGCGCTTCAGGTGCCTCAACAGATAGGGAGGCACCCTTCAATACGCACTAGCCAGGGTCTCCGGAATGGTCATGGTGTGCTGCGCTCTGCACAACAATGCACAGCAGCGAGATTTGGACCTTCAGGAGGAACAAGGCACAGAGTACAGAGCCTGTTCAGACAATGCCGAGGAGGAGGAGGAGGAATGTGATGTGGCCAATGCATCAGCAGTGGCGCACTTTGCTGCCTGGGATGCCCTCATTATTGCGTGCTGCAGTTAGGTTCCACCAGTGCATCCAGCTGACAGCCACATGAAAATCCAGTTCCCCCACCCATCCCTCTTCCCCCAACACATAGCAGTCCTGCAAGCAACCAAGCATCTCTTTCATAACCCCTCATTGCTTGGTGTTAATTCTTGTCTTACCATTCATCACAAGTGGCTTCAGGGGTTGCACCAGATCCCTGCTGTGACTGCTGAGATGTTCTTGGCCAATGACCTCTGGGTTTTGAAGCCCATGAGAGCTTCAGCAAAGACTGCTCCACCTGCACATGTGCAGGGGCAGACCTGGCCATTGGGACACAAGGCAGCATGTGGGGTACTGGCTGAGGCGGGGGAAGGGGGGGTGGGTGGCAACGGGTGAGGTGGAAGTGATTTGAGCCAAGTCCCCTACTTCCATATCCCCTTTCCTCATCATCCCTCTCATGGCCCACCCGGACTTCCCTGCTAGCATTGAGCTGGAGAGCACTTTGCTGCAAATCAGTGAGGCGATGAACAGCCAAGGCTGGGGTTTCATCAATCCTATTTAAGGTGGCATTCATGGTGTGCAAGCCATTGGTGAGGGCCTGCATGCACGCGTTCGATTGCCGCTTTTGCTGCTCCATGCAGGTGTCCACTCTTTCCATGGACGAAGACATCATCGCAAAGGCCTGCGACATCATGCCACTCATGATTGAGACGGACTCCTTCAATCTCTCTGCAAGTGTGCACATTGCGGCTGGAATGCCTGCCAGTACATTGCACCTTCTTTGCTGCTGCTCCAGAAGTATCCTCTTCGTTGACGGCCCCCGAGGTTCAGTATCTGAGTCCAGCTGAGCAGAGCTTGGAGCGTCCTGCGGCCTCCGACGCAGACTCTCCATTGCTGTCCCTGTCTCCATTATTTGCTGCTGCTCACTTATGATATGTGAGTCACCAGGTGAAAACCCTACTATCTTCCATACCGGTCACACCAAAGTGTGAGTATCTGAGCTGCTGCATGGTCTACATGAGTCCTGTGGCAGTGCACCCTCAGAATGAGTGACCTCTGAGTGTCGTCGTTGTCCTTCTGCACCTCCTCCTGCGGGACCCTTGAAGGCTCGATGGGAGATTAAAGACATGAATTAGAACTGTCAAGGTATGAAGGTTTTAAGTGATCATTATGCACATGATCATATTTCACTCTCTGCTGACATCAAGTCAACATGAGTGGGTGCCGTATGCCCTGTGGCTGTGTGATATTTAATTCTGTCACCAGGAAGCTGGGAGACCCCCATCTCTGACAGTGAAATACGCCGAGACTCCACTGGTGTACAGCGCCTCCTCCTCAGCTGTCAGTTGAGAGATTGCTGGAGGGCCACCTTCAGTTCTCTGCCTCTCCCTGGTGTTCTGTGCTCTCTTCTTGTGGAAGGAAGGAAAGAAGAGAGCTATGAGTGAAAGTAACGGCATGTGTTGAACAGATGGATGGAGAGCATTTATTGAGGGCGACTATCAGGGAGAGGCATGACATTGCATAAAAATGAGAGTGTCAGTGGTGGAAATAAAAATGGGGATGTGAGGAAGTGCATAGTCAGAGAGGGATGGGTGCACCTGCAAGTTAAGTTGATGTGAGGAGTGATGTGCTGGAGCAGGCTTGAGAAGGCAGAGTGAGAGATTGGCGTGATACATACATCTGGTTGTAGTTGAATGTGCCACTGTACTCACCTTTCCTGCTTTGCTTAGGTCATTAAACCACTTTCGACATTGAATATACTCTGCTGCTGACTCCAAGGGCAATATCCAGCCACGTCTTCTTGGTTTCACTGACAGGCTTCTTCCTCCCGTCAGTAGGGAACAGTATCTCCCTGCAGGCCCTTACAGCCCGCAGCAGCACATCCAGGGAGGCATCAATAAAACGAAGCGCAGTCTTTAAACGTTGGAACGGCATTCTGATAATTCCTTGTGTTGTACTCCCCAACTCCAGAATCCATCACATGTCATCTTAGCAGTGTCCCTTTAAATACTGGAGTTGAAATCAACTCATGTGGGTCGTCATCACGCCTGCTCAACCTAATTGGTCATGAACCCCAGAAGTCAGATGCAAATGCAGTGGCTGTGTTTAAAAGCCTGACACACGCATTGCACTTATGTCCGGGTTTCCCGCACGCTACCAGACACACCGCCCGCTTCCAGCACGTTGGCATGTTAAAATTCACCCCAAGTGTCTAAATGTGGTGGAGGAATAGAGGGAGCTGGGGGTACAGATACACAAATCACTAAAAGTAATGACAGGTTAATAAGGCCATAAAAGAGTAAACAAAGCACTGGGGTTAATTTCTAAAGGGACAGAATTGAAAAGCACAGACGAAAGACGGAATGTTTACCTTGGAGTTGGGTTGCATGCTTGCGGGCTGCATAGCGAGCCGGGAACCCGATGTTATGAGCTGCGCATTCTTCAGTGCAACTTTTACTTAATGGCCCCAATTAAACCGGTCATGCGCGTTTCCCGGCCCAATTAAATGGAGCGGATCTGATGACGTCATCAATGACTCATTTCCAGCACTGATATTTAAAGCAGCCTTGCACACGTCTCATTTGAAGGTTGATGAAGTAGTGTTCAAGGTGATTTCCAGAGGTTTGACTACTGTTTAAAAGCTGATAAAAGTGAGAGTCATGGATACACAAAGGCAGACGGCCGCACCAAGATTTAACGATGACTCGATGTTCTGGTCCAGGTAGTGAGGGCACGCAGAGAGGTCCTCTTCCCTGGAGATAGGCGCAAAAGAACACCCAAAGACACCAAAAGGGCATGGTTGGAGATCGCAAAGGAGGTCAGCAGCAGGGATGATGTCAGGAGGATGTGGATCCAGTGCAGGAAAAAATGTAATGATCTCATGAGGTCAGGAAAGGTGAGTGCAATGCCACACTCACCTACATCCTGATGTGCCTGTCACCACATCCCATCACTCTGTCTTACCAAGTCTACTCCTGCACATCACTCCTCACAACAAACTACCTTGCAGGTCCACCCATCCTTCTCTGTATATGTACATACTCACATCCGCATCTGACTAACAACCCCAGACACTCACCCTCATCTTAATGCAATCATAGCAAGTAAACACCACAGAAGGAGGCTATTTGGCAATGTCACGCCACTCCCTCATAGTCACCCTCTACAGATATAGCCCATCCATTCCTTACACTCATTCTATCACTCTCACTCAAAGTTCTCTTCATTCCCTCCTTGCAGGAGAAGAGAGCCCAGAACAATAGGGAAAGGCAGAGAACCGGAGGTGGTCCTCCAATATTCATTCAATTGACTCCAGCTGAGGAGGTGGCCCTGGAGATCTCTGGAGTTGCAGAGCTGCTGGTGGTGGGAGTCAGAGAGAGGGGGACATCCCAGCAACCGGGTGACAGAATTACATCTCATAAAGCCACATGGCATACAGCAGTCATTCATATGGTGACTGATGTCAGCAGCCAGTGAAATGTCATCATGTGCATAATGGTTAAATCATCTCTTTACTCTCCCACAGGTCAAGTGCCCCCCCATCCCCCGCCCCCACTTTCTAGCCAAAGGAGTAAGACAACTCCTCACAGGAAGCGCCAGCCTCTGAGGATGCACCGTCAGCAGACCCAAGCACAGCCAGCACCAGCGCAGATATGCACACTTTGGTGGGTCCTGTGCGAGATAGAGTAGTATTGTCAGCAGGTACCTCTCACATCACAAGTGAGCAAAAGCAGATGGTGTTGACAGGGAGAGCAGTAGAGACTCCTCGCCGGCGGGCACAGGACACTCCAAGCTCTGCTGAGCTGCATGCAGATGCTAAACCTCGGGGGCCATCGAGAAAGAGGGTATTCTTGGAGGGGCAGCAACAATTGCATGAGGCTCTGGCATCTTTTGCAGCTGCAATGTCTACAAATGTGCAGAGAATGGAGGAGTCCATCTCCAACATGAGCACCACCATGTCACAGGCGATGTGTTGTTCCATGGAAAGGATGGCCACCTGCATGGAGCAGCAAATGCATCAGTCACACGAGCACATGCTTGCTGTGGACAACAGATGGCAGATGCTTATAGATCTCATCTCTAGGAGGGTTATAAACATAGACTTGGGTGTTCATCGCCCCACTGCTGTGCAGCAAGGTGCTCTCCAGCTCCTTGCTAGCAGGGAAGTGCAGGTGGCCCATGAGAGGGATGATGGTGAGAGGGAACATGGAAGTGGGGGCTCTGCTCAAAACACTCCCACTTCTCCCCCATTGCCTCCCCCTCAGTCAGAGCCCCACATGCTTCCTCAGATCCCGATGGCTGAGTCTGCCCCTGCACAGTTGCAGGAGGAGCAGTCTTTGGCGGGGCCCTCACAGGCTCCAAAACCCAGAGAAAGTCCGCCAAAAGTGTCTAAGCAGTCGCAGCAGGGAAGTGAGCAGCCTGCCTCTACCTCTGCTGAAGCCTCAGGGGTTGCACCTTGTAGAAGCACTCGGAAAGAAAAAAGACACAATCCTAGATGCACAAAGGTATGCACGTGCGTGTATGAACAAATGTTAGTGATAAGTTTCAGTTAATTTTATGACACAGATAAATGTATTTCTTTGCACCACTTTCCGGTCTGGTCCATTTTTTCCTGCTACTTTGGAAGTGGCTTTGTCACTTGGAGTGAATGGTGAGATATTACTTAACCTCGAGCAATGGGGGCTTGGGTGACAGGAATGGCTTGGTTATTGTTGGGTTGCTTTATGGTGTTGTTGGAAGCGGGGTAACTTAGTACAGCATGTGGCAGCCATATGGGTGCATTGGAGCAAGTTAAGTAAATATGGCCATGATGAGGCCATCCCTGGCCTCCCGGGCAGCAATGTGCGATGCTGCTGGTGAAATCTCCAACTCAAGTTCCTCCTCCTCCTTCTCCTTATGTTCCACCAGTTCCTCCTCCTCCTCCTCTGAAGAGGCTGTGTGCTCTGCGCCTTGCTCCTCCTGCAGCTCCAATCTTCGCTGCTCCACTATGTTGTGCAGCGCACAGCAAACGACAATGATTTTGGAGACCCAGGCTAGTGCATACGGAAGGGCTCCTCCAAATCTGTCAAGGCATCTGAAACGCATCTTCAGCATGCCTATTGCTTACTCTATGACACATCTGGTGGACATGTGGCTCTCATTATAACACTCCTGGGCCTCAGTACTTTGCCTCCTCAAGGGTGTCATGAGCCATGTCTTCAGTGGATTGCCCTTGTCTCCAAGCAGCCAGCCGGTAAGTCTGTTTGGAGGTGTGAACAGCTGAGGGAGGGTGGATTGGCACAGCACAAAACAGACATGACAGCTGCCATGGAATCAAAGATTGGCAGACAAAACTGTAATCGAACAATGTGCTGCATTTAAAGAGGAGACGGTTCGGGTACAGTCGAGGTACATTCCCACGAGGGGGAAAGGTAGGGCAACCAATGTCAGAGCTCCCTGAATGATGAAAGAGATAGAGAATAAGATGAAGCAGAAAAAGGGGGTGTACGAAAGATGTCAGGTTGAGAATACAAGTGAGAACCAGGCTGAATATAGAAAGTTCAGAGGGGAAGTGAAAAAGGAAATAAGAGGGGCAAAGAGAGGGGATGAGAATAGATTGGCAGCTAACATAAAAGGGAATCAAAAAGTCTTCTATAGGCATATAAATAGTAAACGGGTAGTAAGAGGAGGGATGGAGCTGATTAGGGACCAAAAAGGAGACCTGCGCATGGAGCAGAGGGTATGGCTGAGGTACTAAATGTGTACTTTGCATCTGTCTTCACCAAGAAAGAAAATATGCCAAAGTCATAGTAAAAGAGGAGGTAGTTGAGATACTAGATGGGATAAAAATTGATCAACAAGAGGTACTAGAAAGGCTGGCTGTACTTAAAGTAGATAAGTCACCAGGCCCGGATGGGATGCATCCTAGGATGC
This sequence comes from Squalus acanthias, assembly GCA_030390025.1. NCBI lineage: Eukaryota > Metazoa > Chordata > Chondrichthyes > Squaliformes > Squalidae > Squalus > Squalus acanthias. The sequence continues at coordinate 139,272,522 of CM059433.1, forward strand.
TGAGGGAAGTTAAGGTGGAAATTGCAGAGGTACTGGCCATAATCTTCCAATCCTCCTTAGATACGGGGCTGGTGCCAGAGGACTGGAGAATTGCAAATGGTTCACCCTTGTTCAAAAAAGGGTGTAAGGGTAAACCCAGCAACTACAGGTCAGTCAGTTTAACCTCGGTAGTGGGAAGCTTTTAGAAACGATAATCAGGCACAAAATTAACTGTCACTTGGACAAGTAGGGATTAATTAAGGAAAGCCAGCACGGATTTGTTAAAGGCAAATCATGCTTAACTAACTTGAATGAGTTTTTTGATGAGGTAACAGAGAGGTTTGATGAGAGTAATGCGGTTGACGTGGTGTGCATGGACTTTCAAATGGTGTTTGATAAAGTGCCACATAATAGGAAAAGTTGAAGCCCATGGAATAAAATGGACAGTGGCAACATGGATACGAAATTGCCGAAGTGACAGGAAACAGAGAGTAGTGGTGAACGGTTGTTTTTCAGACTGCAGGAAGGTACACAGTGGTGTTCCCCAGGGGTCGGTACTAGGATCACTGCTTTTCTTGATATATATTAATGACTTGGACTTGGGTGTACAGGGCACAATTTCAAAATTTGCAGATGACACAAAACTTGGAAGTATAGTGAGGAGGATAGTGATAGACTTCAAGAGGACATAGACAGGCTGGTGGAATTGACAGACACTTGGCAGATGGAATTTAATGCAGAAAAGTGCAAAGTGATACATTTTGGTAGGAAGAATGAGGAGAGGCAATATAAATTAAAGGGTACAATTCTAAAGGGGGTGTATGAGCACCACTGGGGGTATATGTTCACAAATTATTGAAGGTGGCAGAGCAGGATGAGAATGCAGTCAAAAAAGCATACGGGATCCTGGGCTTCATAAATAGAGGCATAGAGTACAAAAGCAAGCAAGTTATGATGAACCTTTATAAAACACTTGTCTGACATCAACTGGAGTATTGTATCCAATTCTGGGCACTGCACTTTAGGAAGATGTGAAGGCCTTAAAGAAGGAGCAGAAAAGATTTACCAGAATGGTTCCAGGGATGACAGATTCAATCATGGCATTCAAAAGGGAATTGGCTAAGTACCTGAAGGAAAAAAATTTGCAGGGCTACAGGGAAAGGGCAGGAGAGTGGGACTAGCTGAAGTGCCCTTGTGGAGAGCCGGCATGGGCTCAACGGGCCGAATGGCCTCCTTCTGTGCTGTAACCATGGGATAAGGCTTGCATCCCAGGGATCAATCTAGTGAACCTTAATTGTACCGCCTCTAAGGCATGTATGTCTATTCTCATATAAGGAGACCAAAACTGTGCACAGTACCCCAGGTGTGGCCTCACCAAAACCCTGTACAATTGTAGTAAGACTTCCTTACTCTTGTACTCCAACCTCCTTGCAATAAAGGCCAACATGCCATTTGCCTTCCTATTGCTTGCTGTACCTACATGCTAACTCTGTGTTTCCTGTACGAGGACACCTAAATCTCTCTGAACACCAACATTTAATAGTTTCTCACCATTTAAAAAATATTCTGTTTTTCTAGTCTTCCTACCAAAGTGAATAACCTCACATTTCCCCACATTATACTCCATTTGCCACCTTATTGCCCACTCACTTAACCTGTCTATATTCCTTTGCAACCTTTTTGTGTCCTCCTCACAACTTACTTTCCCACCTAGCTTTGTATTATCAGCAAACTTGGATATATTGCACTCGGTCCCTTCATCTAAGTCATTAATATAGATTGTAAATGGCTGAGGCCCAAGCACTGATCCTTGCGGCACCCCACTAGTTACAGCCTGCCAACCGGAAAATTACCCATTTATCCCTACTCTGTTTCTGTCCGTTAACCAATCCTCTGTCCATGCTAATATGTTAGCCCCAACCCCATGAGCCCTTATCTTGCGTAGCAACCTTTTATGTGACACCTTATTGAATGCATTTTGGAAATCCAAATATACTACATCCACTGGTTTACTTTTATCTACCCTGCTAGTTACAGCCTCAAAAAACTGTGATAAATTTGTTAAACACGATTTCCGTTTCATAAAACCATGTTGACACTGCCTATTCATATTATGATTTTCTACGTGCCCTGTTACCACTTCCTTAATAATGGATTTCAGCATTTTCCCGATGACTGATGTCAGGCTAATTGGCCTGTAGTTCCCTGTTTTCTCTCTCCGTCCTTTCTTGAATAGCGGGGTAACATTTGCTACCTTCCAATCCGCTGGGACCGTTCTCGAATCTAGGGAATTTTGGAAAATCACAACCAATGCATCCACTATCTCTGCAGCCACGCTTTTAGAAACCTTGGATGTTGGCCATCAGATTCAGGACATTTGTCAGCTTTTAGTCCCATTAGTTTTTCAAGTACTTTTTCTCTATTGATATTAATTAATTTAAGTTCTTCACTCTTATTAGCCACTTGGTTCCCTATTAGTTTTGGTATTCTTTTTGAGTCTTCCACTGTATAGACAGATACAATATATTTGTTTAAAGCCATTTCCTTATTCCCCATTATAATTTCATCTCTCTCAGCCTCTAATGGACCAACACTTACTTTTGCTACTATCTTCCTTTTTACATACTTGTAGAAGCTCTTACAATCTATTTTGATATTTCTTGCTACTTTACTCATATTCTAATTTCTCCCTTTTTATCAATTTTTTGGACATTCTTTGCTGGTTTCTAAAGCTCTCCCAAACATCAGGCTTACTACTATTATTTGCAACATTATAAGCCTCTTCTTTTAATTTAATATTATCCTTAACTTCTTTAGTTAGCCAGGGATGGATCACTTTTCCCGTGGAGTTTTTATTTGTCAGTGGAATGTATATTCATTGAGAATGTTGAAATACTTCTTTAAATGTTTACCATTGCTTTTCTACCATCATACAACTTAATATAATTTCCAAATCTTCCATAGCAACTCGTCCTGCATACCTACTTTTAATTGGCTTTTTTTAAGTTTAAGGCTGAAGCATTTCACTCTCAAACTCAACGTGAAATTCTATCATATTATGATCACTCTTCCCCGGAAGATCCTTTGCTATGAGATTACTAATTAACCCTGTCTCATTACACAATACAAGATCTAAAATAGCCTGTTCCCTGGTTGGTTGCATGACGCATTGTTCTCGGAAACTGTCTTGAATGCATTTCATGAACTCATCCTCCAGACTACCTTTGTAAATTTGATTTTCCTAGTCTATATGAAGATTAAAGTCCCCCACAATTATTGTATTACCTTTGTTACAAGCTCCTATTATTTGTTGATTAATACTCTGTCCAAAGGTATAGCTATTGTTTGGGGGCCTATAAACTACTCCCACCAGTGTTTTCTGCCCCTTGTTATTTCTTATCTCTTCGCATGCTGAGTCTATTGATTCTACAGAAGACTGAGGCATGACCTGATAGATGTCTTTAAGATTATGAAAGGGTTTGATAGGATAGAGAAAATGTTTCCACTTGCAGGCGAATCCAGATAGTCACTAATAAATCCAATAGGGAATTCAGGAGAAACTTATTTACCCAGAAAGTAGTTAAAATGTGGAACTCACTGTCATGAGGAGTAGTTGAGGTGAATAGCATAGATGCATATAAGGGGAAACTAGATAAACATGTGATGGAGAAAGGAATAGAAGGCTATGTTGATGGGGTTAGATGAGGAAGGACGCTCGTGTGGAGCATAGACTTGCTGGGCTTAATGGCCTGTTTCTGTGCAGTAAGTACTATAGAACTATGTAATACTATGTAATAACATACACCATCTTTCTTCTTTAAGTCCCTCTTTATCTTATTGATGTTACGAAAATAATTTTGATTCACATTAAGCACAGCATGTTTAAGAAAATGCAATAGTGAAAGCTTTTCTTTTTAATATAAGATTCTTAAAAAGCCTTAAAAAACATTCAAAGATACAGAAAATACGGTGCAAGCCAGGAATGAGAATTTCTTTTCATAACAACAAACACCAGAAATAGTGACTTTGGGTATTGCTGTGCCTAAATTCTGCACGTAAATTTAAGCTCATTCAAAATGGGCAGAAATGCAAGAGACTTAGGGGGAAAAATTCAGTTGGTTGCGCCTCCCGTTAGCGCCTTAAGAGGGCGCTAATGGGGCGCAAAGCCGCTAGCGCCCAGGCGCAGCGATGTTTGCGCCGCTCGGGAACTTAACTAGACATTGTGCGGCGGCGCTAAACTTTACCGCCGCGACCACCTGCGCGCGCAGATTGTGACGTCATTCCATGGTGCAACGCCCTTGTGGCGCCCCGGAGCGGAAATTGAGTGGCGCCCCCTGCCTTACCGCCTGGCGCATCCAACGACCGGAAGACTGGAACGCTATCAATCGCTGTGGGGCTATTTAAAGGGAGCCTCTTCCTGTCTTTTTCTGTGGTTGGCATTTTTGCACCACTCGTTCTGAGAGAGAGAGAGAGATTCGGAGAGAGAGAAAGAGAGACTTCTGCATTGAGTCAACGCTTTGTGAGGTAGTTTTGCCTACTGATCCTAACTTCGCTGGTACTTTGGTTGCTGTCCTTCATAACTTTGCTTGCAAAGAGACTATGGGGGCTGCACTGAATGGGGGCGTCGTCCTGCTCCAGCTGAATCGGAGGACACAGAGACGCAGAGAGAGAGTGGCAATGATGGCCAGACGGAGGAGGGCCAACAGGCGTCTGTACAGGAGAGCTTACCCTCCCAGGGTATATCGTGAACAGCTCTCCTACATTCATATGTCTGAGGAGCTGTGTTTGCGAAGGCTGCGATTCAGCAAGGAGGTGGTCACTGAGCTCTGCCACCTGCTGCAGCCAGATCTGCAGCCTCAACTGAGGTCCAGGACGTCTCTGTCGGTGGCAGTGAAGGTCACAGTGGCTCTCAACTTCTATGCTACTGGCTCATTTCAAGCTGCTGCTGGGGACCTCGCCAATATCTCCCAGTTCGCGGTGCATTGCTGCATCCGGCAGGTCACAAATGCCCTCTTTAAAAGGAGACGAGAGTTCATCTCTTTCCCCATGACCCTAGACAAGCAGCGTGACCGCGCTCTGGGCTTTGCGAGGATAGCGGGCTTCCCCATGGTGCAGGGCGCCATTGACTGCACGCATGTGGCTTTGCGTGCTCCACATGAGAATGCCGAGGAATTCCGGAACAGAAAGGGGTTCCATTCCTTGAATGTTCAGTTGGTCTGTGACCACAGACAGCTGATACTCGCTGTCAATGCCCACTATCCTGGCAGCTGCCACGATGCTTTCATCCTGCGCCAGACTACTGTGGCAGAACTTTTCGAGGCACTGCATCAGCCAGTTGGTTGGCTTCTCGGGGACAAGGGGTATCCATTGAGCACCTGGCTGATGACACCGCTCTGTACGCCCAACACCCCTGCTGAGCTGCGGTACAACGAGAGCCATCAAGCTACCAGGAACATCATTGAGCGCACAATCGGCGTGCTGAAGCAACGGTTCCGCTGTCTCGACCATTCTGGAGGAGCCCTGCAGTACTCGCCTGAGCGAGTATCCAACTTCGTAGTTGTGTGCTGCATGTTGCATAACATGGCAATCGTCAGGACCCAGCCAATGCCACCAGGCCTTGGAGCACCACCAGAGGAGGAGGAGGAAGAGGAGGAAGAGGACGAGGAGGATGATCATCAGCAGCACCAAGGCGGGAGGGCGGCCCACAATGGTGAAACTGCAAGGGCCGTCCGTCAACGGCTGATAGCAAGCCGCTTCTAGGGCCCCTGCTGTGGAAATGGCTTCTGCCATTGCTAACAACATCAATGAACCCAGCACGCAACCCCTAAGCCGGCCAAGGCACCAATGATTCCAAACACCAAACATGTATATTTTGAATACAAAAACTTATTTATTTTACAAACTCTGTGTGTGTCATTTCCTCATGACAAACTCATAGAAATAAACACAAAAAAACAGTCATTAACATAACTGGTTCTCACAACCTGGAGATAATGTCCAAAACACTAGACAAAAGTTGGACCACGAACCTCAGCCTTTAATAAAAAAATGACCAGCATTTTGTCACACCTCCTACTTTTTGCCCTTCGAGGGTGATCTCCTTCCCTTGCGCACTTCCCCCCTTCTAACCCTACAGCTCCTCCGTAATGGGACCTCAGTGGCTGCAGCAAGGCTGGTGGAAGGCTGCTGATTGTCAGACCCTGACACTGCAGATGCCCCTGAAGGACGGCCTCGACCAGTTCTGAGCCTGGAGGGCCCGGCTGCAGACTGCACCAACTCTGCATGGGCGGCAGCAGTCTGTCCTACAGGCGGTGGCAAGTGCAGTGGAGAAGTGACAGTGTTGGCAGCAGGAATGCTGTCATCGTGAGAGAGGACAGCAACTCCCTGCTCGCCCGACACACTGGCACTCCCACGGGGCAGCACTTCAGCATCCGGAGCAATCTGCTGGAGCACAGATTGCTGGCCTGCTGCGGCGCGGTGAGAGCCCCGGGGACATGTGAACGAACCATCGAGGTTGGCAGCAGTCAGTGCTCGCGTGGCCTCAATCTGAGTCTGCATGAGAGCAGTCAGAGATGGGATCACTGCAGTCAGTGACTGAATTGCAGCACTAAGCTTTAGTGTGGCATCCGCCTGTGCTACAGCGAAGTGCTCCACACTCCTTGCCAGTGACTCAATGCATTCGGGCACCCTTCCCACTGCACCCATGAGCTCAGTGTGCATGCCCACCGCCTGGGTGTTCATTTCTGCGATCAGCCGCTCCTCCTCTGCGTCCATTGCAGTAGGAGTCGCTGGCATACTCTCCCTCTGGGGAGAAGGCCCCCGTTCTTCCCTACCCCCATGGCGTTGCTGCAGCCCGCTGGGTCCTGGAGCTTCACCCTCATCAGACCTTCCCCCCTGCTCCCCTCCAGGGAAGGCGTGTTCCCACTGTGGGCATGGGCTTCCTCGGGAGAGGGTGACACTGATGCTCCGGCTTCCTCTTCCTCCTCGGCTACAGCTTCACTCCCACTGGCAGCTTCAGGGCCCGTCTCCTCAGCTGGTGAATCACCATCTGAAAGCAGGGAGGTACAAGAGTGGCTTTAGCGTGAGGACAGGGTGGCAGTAAGGGAGGAATAAGTGCAGCGAGTTAGCAAGTTGGATTGAAAGTGTCAAAGGCTGGTGTTGTGAGGGACAAGTGGAAGGACAGAGGACAAAAAGGTGATGACCTTACCATTGCTGTCCAGAACGGGGTCGGCGTCTCCAGTGGCGACGGGACCGATCACCCGGCTTGCCACAATCCTGTGGACGCGCTCCTCAAGATCGCTGAGGGGTTGCAGCTGAGGCCGCCCTCCACCTGTCCGTTGCTGCTGTCTCCTATTATGCGCCAGCTTGGCCTGCAAGAAAAAGGACAGCATCAGAGTAAATATACAGCCATGGTCTTGCCTGATGTGCCTCCCATAGGTGAATAGCCCTTACTGTATGCAGCCATGGTCTTGCCTGATGTGCCTCCCATAGGTGAATAGCCCTTACTGTATGCAAAGTTTGGAATGTGTGTGTGTGTTTCATGAAAGGGCCATAGGTGTTGGATGAGTGTTGTGCATTGGGGTTTTAAGACCCTCTGGCCATAGAGTGAGGTTGAGATGGAGGGATGGAGAGGTATTGAGAAAAAGCCACTCACCCTGATGACCCGAGTGAGGTCGTTGAACTTTTTGCGGCATTGAACATGGGTCCTGGGCACCATGCTCCTGGAGGAGACGCTCTGAGCCACCTCCCTCCACACTCTTCTGTACTCGCGTGGCAAAGGCCTCCTGCCGCTCTCAGGGAAGAGTATAGATCTTCTGCATTCCACCGCGCCAACCAGAGCATCCAAGGCCCGCTCGGTGAAGCGCTGAGCTCGTTCTCTCACCCTATCCATCCTTGGCAACAAAATGGATTCACAGGTCTCTCCAGGCCGAGATTCAAGGCTGCAATGAGCAGGGTGTGGCTGGGGAGCAAGTTGGCCCCCCCCCCCTTTAAGAACTGGCCGGCGCCAGTGTGTCTGTGTTCCCTTGCTAACTGGCAGCACCTGCGCTGCGCTCGCGCGCTGAGTTAGCGCCTCACTGCTCGGCCTTTGCGCCTTAAGACAGGTGTGCAGCGCCTGATTTAGCGCTCCACTCACCTCCCAGGGCGGTAAAAGTGAAGTTTCAGTCCAGTCAGTGGCGATAATTAGCGCCAGGCGCTAATTTTTGCGTCCAGACGATATTTGCGCCCCAAATGGGGCGCGACCTAATTTTTCCCCCTTACATTCTCTATTTTTTGCATGGGGGTTGGAGCAGTGATAATGAGCTAAGTGGGCTTTCAGCGGATGTAATTCAGGAGTGCCGCAAATGATCGAAATAATTTGCACATAGCAAGGTTCTGGTATAAAACTCGTGTAAGTCACTTCCGTGTGAATTTCTTCAAACAAACCTCTCATGCCGTTGTTTCACTGACAATTGCAAAGAACTTTTGGGCCCATTTTGCCTCAGTGTCTTAAATGTCCATTTCACTAACCTTCCTATGTCCTCCTCAATTCTTTCACTGTCTTCCTTGAACGTTCAACAACAAAAACAAGAAAAACTCAAAGGGCCCGAACATGATTGAATGAACACGCATTAGATACATTCAAAACAGCACGAACATAGAATCATAGGCCGAGAAATTTGGTTGCGTAGTGCCCGTTATTTGGGCGATACGGGTGCCAAATTGGGACCACAATGGCGTCCGAGCAGCGCTTGCACAAATTTCTTCTGCGGGTCTTGCCGGACGCCATCTTGGTGAGGGCAGTAGGGCAGCCATTAGGAGCGTGCGCTAGAAGTATGGTAGGTAGGAAGATCGTGCCGTCAATCAGCGTGCATCGCTGATTTGGTGCCAGCGCTGCCATTTTCATCATCATCGCTGGAGCTAACACCCTCTCTTAACCTCGCACAGCTGAATGTGCGTTCAGTAGCAGGAAGGACCCCCCCACCAGCGATATTTAAAGGGATCATCAACAACTTTCAGGTAACTTGCTTTTTGATTTGTACTGGCTCTGTGTAAGTTTGTGGAACTGTTTGGAGCTTTCTACAGTTGTTTAAAGTTGGTGAAGTGACAGGGAGTGGTGCTGCAAGTGGAAAAGGCCTTGTTTCTACTTCAAAGTTCTGGTCAGATCACTTGCTCCCAGTCATGGGTGCTTTAGTTGTCATTCCCTCTTGGCCTGCAGCATGACAGGGAGATGGAGCAGAGGCAGCAAAGAAGAGGACAAGCTCCTGGCAGAGGGAGGAGGAGGAGGGGAAAAGGGTTCTCAGCAGGAGGCCTTACCCACCTAGGGTCTTCTGGGAGCAATTCTCTTACCTCAACCTGAGCCAGGAGCAGTGTCTGAGGCATCTGCGCTTTACGAAGGAGCTTCTCACAGAACTCTGCCACCTCTTGCAACCAGACCTGCAGCCTCACTCCAGGGCAAGGACAGCACAGCCAGTGGCTGTGAAGGTGACCGTGGCCCTGAATTTCTTCGCATTGGCATCCTTCCAGTCTGGAGGAGGCAACATCTGTAACATCTCCCAGTTCGCCGTCCACTGCTGCATAAGAGAGGTGACAGACGCTCTTTTTGCCAGGAGAGGGAACTTCATTGTTTTCACTCTGACCAGAGAGAAGCAGACAGAGCATGCATGTGGCTTTGCCAGGATAGTGGACTTCCCCATGGTGCAGGGCGCCATCGACTGCATGCACGTGGCTTTGCGGGCGCCGTATATAAATGCTGAGATGTACCACAATTGCAAAGGCTACCACTTGCTGAATGTGCAGTTGGTATGTAGCCATGCTCAGCATATCATGATGGTGAATGTCCAGTATCCTGGCAGCAATCATGATGCTATTACTCTGCGCCACTCCACTGCTCCCTCAGTCGTTGAGCCACCAAGACAAACCAGAGGGTGGCTACTGGACGACAAGGGCTACGTCTTAGTGCTGCAGTGAAAGCTCTGACTGCTCCCATGCAGTCTCAGCGTGATGCCACCCAAGCTCTGACTGCTGCCATCGTGGCTGGGTCTACCACCGTCGACCGGGGCTTTCACGGTATCGCAGCAGGCCAACAATCTGTGCTCCAACAGATTGCTAGGAATGCTGCGGCACTGCCCCAGGGGAGTGGCGGTGGGTCTGTAAAGCAGGAACCTGCTGTCCTCTCTCAGGATGACTGCATTCCTTCTCCTACCACTGCCACGCCGCCATTGCCCTTGCAGCTGCCTGTAAGCCAGCCAGCCAAGACTGCTGCCACACATGTCAAGGTGGTGCAGTCTACAGCCGGGCCTTCTAGGTCCAGAGCTGGTCGAGGTCGTCCTGCAAGGCCATCTGAAGTCTCCCACATGAAAACTCAGCAGGGATGTTGCAGCCACTGCGGGAGAACTGCGTAAGAGCACTAGAGTAGGACAGGCACTGAGGGATTGCACAAGCGTGATTAGTTAATCGTATTCATGTAATATGTGTGATATGTTTGTAGACAAATTTATTAATTGTGTTTGGAATCTTTTGTGGTGTTTTTCATTTCAGCCTTGCACTCAGGAGGAGGCTGTGATATGGCATGAGACAGGGATGATATGATGGGGATGTGGTGAGCTATGGGGATCTGGGGTTTCATTTATGCGAATCAGAGTCTGATGAGCCGGTCACAGACAGCCCGTCAGGAAGGCTGATTGTCTCGCTGCCTCTGACACCCCTCCTGTTCCTCCTCCTCCTTCTCATATTCCTCTCCCTTGTCCTCCTCCTGAGGAGGTCCCGCAATCCCTGGTGGCAAGGGCTGCACCCTCATGATGGTTAAGTTGTGGAGCATGCAGCAAACCACCACGAAATGGGACACCCGCTCAGCCGAGTACTGGAGGGCTCCTCCCGAGCGGTCAAGGCAGCGGAACCGTCGCTTCAGTAGGCTGATGGTCTGCTCGATGATGTTCCTGGTGGCAGCATGACTCTCATTATATGAGTGCTGGGCAGGAGTGTTTGGGTTGCGGAGGAGAATCATGAGCCAGGTGGAGAGCGGATAGCCCTTGTCTCCGAGCAGCCACCCTTGAGCTTGACGTGGCGGCTGGAAGAGTGCTGGCATACCGGTCTGGCACAGGATGAAGGCATCGTGGCTGCTGCCTGGATAGTGGGCATTGACATTGAGGATTCACTGTGTGTGGTCGCACACCAACTGCACATTAAGTGAGTGGCAGCCTTTGCGGTTACGGAAGATCTCAAGATTTTTATGCAGTGCCCGCAAAGCCACGTGGGTGCAGTCAATGGTGCCCTGCACCATGGGGAAGCCCGCTATCCTGGCAAAGCCACACACACGCTCATCCTGCTTCTCTGGTGATCGAGAAGCCAATGTAATCCCTTCTCCTGGTGTAGAGAGCCTCAGTGACCACCCAGATTGAGCGATGGATGGCGAACTGTGAGATATTAGCTATGTCTCTTGATGCAGACTGGAAGGATCCGCTGGCGAAGAAATTGAGGGCCACGGTGACCTTGACTGTCACTGGGAGATCTGTGGTTGCCCTGGTCTGAGGCTGGAGGTTTGGTTGCAGGAGGTGGCAGAATTCTGTGACCACCTCCTTGGTGAAGCAAAGCCTCCTAATACACTGCTGTTCCCTTAATTGAAGGTAGGAGAAGAGTTGTCGGCAGACCCTAGGAAGGTAAAGCCTCCTTTTGAGAGCCCTGATGGCCCTCCTTCTCCTTCTGCATACATGTTCCCGTCTTTTTCGCTGCCTCCTGCTCCCTCTGCTGTAGATGCTGGAGGGCGAGGTCGCTTGCCAGTACAGCCCCCATGACTTTTAGCAAGTGTTGCAGTTTGAAGCGTCTCATAAATAATGAGTTTTGTACTTGCCAGAACACTCCCTGATACCAAATAACCTTGAAATAACTAAAGAAAACTCTTGCAGTTGCAGGAAGTAGCACACAGCCACTCAAACTACAAAACCCTGTCAGGTGTGAGTGATTGGTGATGATTCCTTTAAATAGTGTTGCTGCAGCCGGCTTCTTGCTGCTGCACGCCACCTCAGACTGGAAGGATCGCTAGCAAAGAAATTGAGGGCCATGATGACCTTGACTGTCACTGGGAGATCTGTGATCGCCCTCGGGAACAGGCTGCTCGAGTGCTTGCTGATTATCTGAAAGCAGAAAGGCACAAGAGTCGGGTTAAGGTGAGGGGAGGGGGTGGGGAAGGCAGAAATGCATACATACAGCATGAGTAGCTTGAAATTGAGATAAGATTGTGGGCTGAAGTGGGATTTGAGAAAAAGGATTAAGAATGAACCCCAAGGGGGTCAACGTCGCCAGTGGCCACGGTGCCACTTCCTTCTCCTTGACCTTTTTATGGTTGTTGAGTCAGCTGCACACCCAACAATCCTGAGAATGAGATGCTGCAGTATCAATGAACCTTCCCTTTAAGTAGTGAAAAAAGCCTGTGGCAATCATTACTTGCAATTAGACTGCCCCCGATATTGGTCCAGCCTTTCAGTGTAATGCCAATGAGCTTGAGTAGAATCATGACTACAATCATTTTAATGAGGAGTGAGCACGAATTTTGCGTGCAACCTAGACGATTTTCAGGTGGCGCAGCTTAACCTTTTTTAGTCTAAACACTGCCCATTTCTTGGCTATAATGAATTTCTAGTCCATTGTGTTTTGAGGTTACCGTCATAAAAAAGAAGACCGAGTAATGGCTCAACAGATCAGAGAAAGGGGTCCATGGTTCTCCGATGCAGAACTGGAGGCGTTGGTCCAAGAGGTCAACTCCATGAGAGAGGTACTCTTCCCTCAGAGGACCAGGAGGCCCTCCAAGCAACAGACAAGACTGCAGTGGGAGTAGATAGCCAATGTTGTCAATGCCAGTAGTATAGCCGCGAGGACCTAGACTCAGTACAGGAAGAAGTTTATTGACCTCACGAGTGGTCAAGGTCAGTGAATGCATCTTCAAATGTCATTTCCCACCATCTGCATCATTAGCCTTACACACTGCTTAATACACCACACCCCCATCACTCACCTACCAACAATCTCTACCAAACATGATTCATACCTCACATTCATAGTTTCACCTCACCCGCACACACTTACCACTGCTGCAAGCCTCACACCCACATCTCACAGCTTGAACACACTGTCAGCTATTCAACCATGACAGGCACATTACCCAAACACATTTCACCACACTCACTGACACTTCTCTTTCTCTTGCAGGAAAAGGTGGCACATAACAGATGCCAGCAGACCCTAACCGGTGGGGCCAGGCTCGCCTGCATCACGTCACCCCCTTGGAGGAGATGGTGCAGGGGCATGGCTGAGACTTGAGCCAGCGGCAGCGCTGAAGGAATAGAACATGCCGGTATCCTCATACGTTATCCTTCTTCTCACTTCCTATTGCCCCCTCATCCCATGGTGTATGTATGCACCTCTTGCTTTCCTCCCCTCCCCTCACCACAACCCTACCCTTGTGCCTTTCTCATTTCAGACACCAAGAAACCCAGCCTGCCCAGCCAATGGTTGAACAACAAGAGGGAGAGGAGAATGAAGAAGTAGAAGAAACACTGTCACTTGATTTCACACTCACAGCCACAAGCTCAGATACTGACACTCCGTGTACTTTAGAGGATAGGTTAGATGCGGGATCTGAACATGCTGAGACACCGGACACGAGTGGCCTACAGCCGGGGCACGGGTAACTCAGGTGCCAGCACCCCGGAGGGCGACATCACACACGGGTTCTGCTGCAGAGGACTCAGATGACCAGTTCGATGGGGCAGCTACAGAAGAAGGCTGATGGGTATGCACATTAAAATGCATTGACAAGCTTGCCAGAAAGCCTGCATGCAATATCAAGGCGACTGGAGGAGTCGGGCACCAACTTGGCACAGGGCTTTGTGCAGAGCTTGGACCCCATCCTTTTCAACGTGGAAGTGATGGCCAACTCTATTAGCACACTTGTGGACCCAATCAAGATGCAGCATCTGATGGCCGATGTCTCAGCTTCCATTGGAGCACAAGCAGAAGCCACCCAATGTCTGGGTGCTGCAGTGGAAGCTCAGAGTTCTGTCATGCAAGGTCAGCTTGCTGCCATATAAGCTCAGACTGCTCTCATGCAAGCTCAGACTGCTGCCATCATGGCTGCGGATAGTAGTGTTCAAAGTGGCTTGCAGGGTGTCACAACAATCTAGCAATCTGTCCTCCAACAGATGACTAGGATTGCTGAGGCTCCGTGGAGCACGAACCTGCTGTCCTCTCTCAGGATGACAGCATTCATCCTCCCACCACTGCCACTTCGCCAGTGCCCCTGCTGTTGCCTGTTAGCCAGCCAGCCCAGACTGCTGCCACCCACGCTGAGTTGTTCACAGAAGGCCAGGCCAGAAAGGGCCTGTCTAGTACAATAGCAAAATACTGTGGATGCTGGATATCTGAAACAACAACAGAAAATGCTGGAAACACTCAGCAGGTCAGGCAGCATCGTGGAGAGAGAAACAGAGTTAACGTTTCAGGTCAATGACCCTTCGTCAGAACTGGCTGTCTAGATTACCTCCTCCCTTCCTCTTCCTCTTCCTCCTGTTCCTGCTCCTTAGCTGCTCGCCGTATAGTTGGTGGCAAGGGCTGTGCCCTCATGATGGCAAGGGTCCACAGCATGCAGCAGACCACCACGAATCTTGATACCCGCTCTGTCGAGGTTACAGGGCTCCTCCAGAATGGTCCAGGCAGCGGAAGCATGGCTTTCATTGTATGCATGCTGCTCACGTGTGCGTCGGTTGCGTACCGGAGTCATGAGCTATGTCGTCAACAGATTGTCCTTGTCATCCAGTAGCCACCCTTTGGTTTGTTGTGGTGGCTCAAATACAGATGGCACAGCGAACTGCCACAGAATGAAGGCATCATGACTGCTGCCAGGATACCGGGTACTGACCTGCTTGATTTGCTGCCTATGGTCACACAGCAGCTAGACGTTGAGGGAGTGGAATCCCTTTAGGTTGCGGTACATCTCAGAGTTGACATGCAGCGCCTATAAAGCGACTTGTGTGCAGTCAATGGCACCCTGCACCATGGAGAAGCCTGCAATCCTCGCAAAGCCACGTGCTCACTCCACTTGCTGCTCTCTGGCAAGAGAAAATGAAATGCAGTCAGCTTTCTTGGAATAGAGAGTCTCAGTGACCTTCCTTATGCAACAGTGAATGGCAAACTGCGAGATGTTTTGAATATTTCCAGCTCCAGCCTGGAAGGAGCCCAAGGCATAAAAGTTCAAGGCCATGGTCACCTTCACAACCACTGGTAACGCGGTCCTCGTCCTGCTCTGAGATTAGAGTTGTGGTTGCAGCAGATGGCAGATTTCAGTGAGGAAATCCTAGGGTCCCACAAGGATCAGTGCTGGGACCAATGTTGTTCACAGCTTATATTAACGATTTAGACTTTGGAATCAAAAACACATTTCTAAATTGGAGAATGACACAAAATTGGGGGGGAGGGGGCGGAGTGGCGATAGTCAATACTGAGAAGGACCGCAATAAATTACAAGAAGACATTAATAAATTTGCGAATGGGCAGAAATTGAATTTCAACACAATTAAAAGTGAGGTATTACATTTTGGTAAGAAAAATTAGGTCACATATTACTTGGAAAATAAGATTCTAAATGGGATAGAAGAGCACAGGGATCTCGGAGTACAAAAACACATATCACTAAAAGTAGCGATGCAGGTTAATAAGGCCATAAAAAAAGCAAACCAAGCACTAGGACTTATTTCTAGAGGGATAGAATTGAAAAGCAGATAAGTTATGCTGAACTTGCATGAACCTTGGTTAGACCACACTTGGAGTACTGCGTACAATTCTGGTCGCAATATTATAAAAAGGATATAGCGGCAATGGAGAGGATGCAAAAAAGATTTGCAAGGATGATACCAGAAATGTAGGGTAATACCTATCAGGAAAGGATGAACAGGATGGGTTTCTTTTCTCTTGAAAAGAAAAGGCTGAGGCGTGACTTAATAGATGTCTTTAAAATTCTGAAATGTTTTGATAGAGTGGACACAGAGAGAGTGTTTCCACTTGTGGAGAAGAGCAAAACTAGAGGCCATAAATATAAGATAGTCACCAAGAAATCAAATAGGGAATTCAGAAGAAACTTCATTACCCAGAGAGTGTTGACTATGTGGAACTTGCTACCACGGGGAGTGGTTGAAGTGAATAGTATAGATGCATTTAAGGGGAGGCTAGACAAGCATATGAGGGAGAAGGGAATAGAGGGTTATGCTGATAGAGTTAGATGAGGAAAGACGGGAGGAGGATCGAGTGGAGCATAAACGCCGGCATCGACTGGTTGGGCCGAATGGCCTGTTTCTGTGCAGTATATCCTATGTAATCCTAAAAGAACATAAGAACATAAGAAATAGGAGCAGGAATAGGCCATATGGCACCTCGAGCCTGCTCCGCCATTCAATAAGATCATGGCTAATTATCGACCTCAACTCCACTTTCCTGCCTGATCTCCATATCCCTTGATTCCCCATGAGTCCAAAAATCTATCTACCTCAGCCTTGAATATACTCAATGACTCAGAGTCCAAAGCCCTCTGGGGCAGAGAATTCCAAAGATTCACAACCCTCTGTGTGAAGAAATTCCTCCTCATCTCGGTCTTAAATGGCCTACCCCTTATCCTGAGACTATGCTCCCTGGTTCTAGATACTTCAGCCAGGGGAAACAACCTCTCAGCATCTACCCTGTCAATCCCCTTCAGAATCTTGTATGTTTCCATGAGATCACCTCTCATTCTTCTAAACTCCTCACCTCTCATTCTTCTAAACTCCAGAGAGTATAGGCCCATTCTACACAATCTCTTCTCATAGGACGACCCTTTCATCCCAGGATCAATCTAGTGAACCTTCGTTGCACCGCCTCCAAGGCAAGTATATCCTTCCTTAGATAAGGAGACCAAAACTGTGCACAGTACTCCAGGTGTGGTCTCACCAAAGCCCTGTACAATTTTAGCACGACTTCCTTACTCTTAAACTCCAACCCCCTTGCAATAAAGGTCAACATGCCATTTGCCTTCCTCATTGCATGCTGTACCTGCATGCTAGCTTTCTGTGTTTCTTGCATGAGGACACCCAAATCTCTCTGAACACCAATATTTAAAAGTTTCTCAACATTTAAAAAATATTCTGTTTTTCTATTCTTCCTACCATGGTGAATAACCTCACATATCCCTACATTATACTCCATCTGCCACCTTACTGCCCACTCACTTAGTCTATCTATATCCCTTTGCAGACACTTTGTGTTCTCCTCACAGTTTACTGTCCCGCCTAGCTTTGTATCGTCAGCAAACTTGGATGCATTACATTCGGTCCCTTCATCTAGGTCATTGATATATATTGTAAATAGCTGAGGCCCCAGCACTGATCCTTGCAGCACCCCACTAGTTACAGCCTGCCAAACTGAAAAAGACCTGTTTATCCCTACTCTCTGTTTTCTGTCCATTAAGCAATCATCTATCCATGCTACTATATGACACCCAACCCCATGAGGCCTTATCTTGTGTAATAACCTTTTATGTGGCACCTTATTGAATGCCTTTTGGAAATCCAAATGTACTACATCCACTGGTTCCCCTTTATCTACCCTGCTAGTTACATCCTCAAAAAGCTCAAATAAATTTGTCAAACATGATTTCCCTTTCATAAAACCATGTTGACTGCTGCCTAATTATGTTATGATTTTCTTAGTGCCCTGATACCACTTCTTAAACAATGGATTCCAGCATTTTCCCAACAACTGATGTCAGGCTAACTGTCCTGTAGTTCCCTGTTTTCTCTCTCCCTCCTTTCTTGAATAGCGGGGTTATACTTGCTACCTTCCAATCCACTGGGACCGTTCTAGAACCTAGGGAATTTTGGAAGATCAAAACCAATGCATCCACTATCTCTGCAGCCACCACTTTTAGAATCCTAAGATGTAGGCCGTCAGGTCCAGGGGATTTGTCGGCTTTTAGTCCCAATAGTTTCTCTGGTACATTTTCTATACTTATATTAATTACGTTAAGTTCCTCACCCTCATTAGACCCTTAGTACCCCACCATTTTTGGTATGCTTTTTGTGTCTTCTACTGTGAAGACAGATACAAAATATTTGTTTAACGTTTCTGCCATTTCCTTATTCCCCATAATAATTTCTCCTGTCTCAGCCTCTAAGGAACCAACGTTTACTTTTGCTACTCTCTTCCTTTTTACATACTTGTAGAAGCTCTTACAATCTGTTTTTATATTTCTTGCTAGTTTTCTCTCATATTCTATTTTTTCCCTTTTTATCCATTTTTTGGTCATCCTTTGCTGGTTTCTGAAACTCTCCCAATCCTCAGGCTCACTATTATTCATCACAACATTATAAGCTTTTTCTTTCAATCTGATGCTATGTACCAAACATACCAAGAACAAAAGTGCCATATGTACCATACGCCTGAATTTTTAATAAGCTAAGACACCTAATCAAGCACTTTCTGAAAATCTATGTACACCATATTTATTGCATTCCCTTTATCTATGTATCATAGAATGATAGAAATTTACAGCACAGAAGGAGGCTATTCGGCCCATCTTGTCCGTGCCAGCCGACAAAGAGCTATCCACCATAATCCCACTTTCCAGCACTTGGTCCATAGCCTTGTAGGTTATGGCACTTCAAGTGCATATCCAAGTACTTTTTAAATGTAATTAGTCACTTCTTCAAATAATCTATTAAATTTAGAGAACACGACTTGTCTTTAACAAATAAATTTTCTCTGTCCTTAATTAACCCATGTGTTTCTAATTTTATCACTAATTTTATCTCCTTTTTCTCTAAAGTATGCTAATGGTTCACCGCCAGCCAAATCCCTGCCCACCTTTCCCACCACACCTTATTTGAGTTTCTCTAATCTGTGTTCTACCTACACAACAGCATTTAGAGCATATTGGTCAAGTTGACAATTTAGCATGCGATTCCTCCTTAACCTGCCAATGGGTTTCAATAGGGTTGATCATCCCAACTGTCTTCACCATCTCTGCTCTCTGGCCCATGTCTTTGGGCCTTGTTTTTGAGAAATGGTGATTATTTTTACAACTGAGTGGCTTGCTCAACTACTTCAGAGGGCACTGAGAGTTAAGAGAAATGGATGGAGTCCTTACAGGACCCAGGTTAGAAAGAAATATAATCCAAGAAGTTGGAGGAGTCATAGGCTTGTCATAAATGTCTGTGGAAGGTCCATCACCAGAAATTGAGAGACAGAAGTCCAGGAAGGAAAATGTTACAGGTGAGGGATGGGCGCAAATTTTTGCAATACCTTAATTGTAGTATCTCTGTCTTGTAACCACAGCATGTTGAATCTTTGAAATTCTTCTCGTGCACTGGTGACAGCATCCCTCATAGTGTTGACAGAAGCAGACAACATTGTTACTAATTTTGTTACGTCTTTATGTTCTGCCACATTGTGATAAAAATTCTTCGGCTTCCTTAAGCTCCTGCTTTCATTTATTTCTGTTGAGGATAACAAATTTACATACTTAACGTCCATAAAATATAACAACAACTTGCATTCATATAGCGCATTTAACGTAGTAAAATGCCCCAAGGCGCTTTATTTAACTTCTGAATTCCACTGGGTAATGTAAAGACTAGGGACCAGTAATTTTGGGGGTGCCTGCTCGGCAAGTGCAAATGTGGTGGAACAGAACCCAGACCGCCCAAGCACAAAAATGTAGACCAAGTCTCAAATTGCGGGGTCAGATCATTTGCACAGTTGGTCAGTCTGTCAGTATCTGCAAAAGCATTTCATTGGCACTCATTCCAATCTGCTGCTCTGTCAGAGGTGCTCTAAGGCCCTTCTGCTCCAAAAGAAAAAAATGATCAGCAACAGTCATCATCTCTGAAAGGAACCATTCTAACTCCAGACCGAAAGTTTTCAGCTGGCAACAGTTCTGTTTAGGCCTTATAAGCGTGTAATTCATAGAATTATAGAATGGTTACAGCACGGAAGGCCATTCGGCCCATCAAGCCCGTGCCGACTCTCAGCTAGTCCCACTTCCTTGCCCTTTCCCCGTAGCCCTGCAATTTTTTTTCCTTCAGATACTTATCCAATGCCCTTTTGAAAGATAAGATTGAGTCTGCCTCCACCACTCTTTCAGGCAGTGCATTCCAGATCTTAACCAGTCGCTGCATAAAAAAGTTTTTTCTCACGTCGCCTTTGGTTCTTTTGCCAATCACCATAAATCTGTGTCCTCTGGTTCTTGACCCTTCTGACAATGGGAACAGTTTCCCTCTATCTACTCTGTCCAGACCCCTCATGATTTTGAACACCTCTATCAAATCTCCACTCAATCTTCTCTGCTCCAAGGAGAACAACCCCAGCTTCTCCAGTCTATTCACGTAACTGAAGTCCCTCATTCCTGGAATCATTCTCATAAATCTTTTCTGCTGCACCTTCTCTAAGGCCTTCATATCCTTCCTAAAGTGTGGTGCCCAGAATTGGACACAGTATTCCATTTGGGGCCGAACCAGTGTTTTATACAGGTTCATCATAATTTCCACACTTTTGTACTCTATACCTCTATTTATGAAGCCCAAGATCTCATAAGCCTTTTTAACTGCTTTCTCAACCTGCCCTGCCACCTTCAACGATTTGTGCACATATATCCCCAGGTCTCTCTGTTCGTGCACCCGCTTTAGGATTGTACCATTTAGTTTATATGTCCTCTCCTCATTCTTTCTACCAAAATGTATCACTTCACACTTCTCTGCGTTATATTTCATCTGCTATGTGTCCGCCCATTTCACCAGCCTGTTTATGTCTTCCTGAAGTCTATCACTCTCCTCCTCACTGTTCACTATACTTCCAAGTTTTGTGTCATCTGCAAATTTTGAAGTTGTGCCCTGTACACCCACGTCCAAGTCATTAATGTATATCAAGAAAAGCAGTGGTCCTAGAACCGACCCGTGGGGAACACCACTGTATACCTTCCTCCAGTCCGAAAAACAACCGTTCACCACTACTCTGTTTCCTGTCAGTTGGCAATTTCGTATCCATGCTGCCACTGTCCCTTGGCTTCACTTTGCTGGTGAGCCTATTATGTGGCACTTTGTGAAACGCCTTTTGGAAATCCATGTACATTACGTCAACTGCATTACCCTCATCAACCCTCTCTGTTACCTCATCAAAAAATCGATCAAGTTGGTTAAACATGATTTGCCTTTAACAAATCCGTGCTGGCTTTCCTTAATTAATCCACACCTATCCAAGTGACTGTTAATTTTGTCCCTGATTACTGTTTCTAAAAGCTTCCCCACTACCGAGGTTAAACTGACTAGCCTGTAGTTGCTGGGTTTATCTTTACACCCTTTTTAGAACAATGGTGTAACATTTGAAATTCTCCAGTCCTCTGGCACCACCCCCGTATCCATGGAGGATTGGAATATTATGGCCAGTATCTCCGCGATTTCCGCCCTCAATTCCCTCAGCATCCTAGGATGTATCCCATCCACTCCTGGTGATTTATCTACTTTAAGTACAGCCAGCCTTTCTAATACCTCTTCTTTATCAATTTTTATACTATCAAGTGTCTCCACTACCTCCTCCTTCACTATGTCTATGATAGCATCCTCTTCCTTGGTGAAGACAGATGCAAAGTACTCATTTAGTACCTCAGCCATACCCTCTGCCTCCATGCATAGGTCTCGTTTTTGGTCCCTAATCGACCCCACCCCTCCTCTTACTACCCTTTTACTATTTATATGCCTATAAAAGACTTTGGATTACCTTTTAGGTTAGCTGCCAATCTATTCTCATACTCTCTCTTTGCCCCATTTACTTTCTTTTTCACTTCTCCTCTGACCTTTCTTTATATAGCCTGATTCTCAGATGTATTTGCAACCTGACATCTGTCATACACGCTCTTTTTCTGCTTCATCATAAGACTATCTGTTTCCTCATCCAGGGAGCTCTGACTTTAGTTGCCCTACCTTTCCCCCCAACCCCCAGGAACTCTTGGACACTCCCGCTTGAAGTAGGCATGTGGGCAAATATCTGCCAATACCCCTAATGGAAAATGAAAGGACAGGAGAAATGGGATGGAATATTAGCAAATCGGTTTCATCCCAAATTTCAGGTACAGACAGGTGATTGGCCTGCTCTCTGCCCTCGGTCCCGAACAGAATTTCAAGCCCTTGATCTTTTGAACGTCTAGATCTTATTAAAATCTTGTACGTGCACACAAATTTCTCTAACTTTTAAAATAAATAGGCATTTTTCAAAGGCTTTAAAAAAAATTATTACAGATAAAGATATTTTCTGGTGACCACTGCCGAAATAGCCCATTATGAGTCTGCAGCCTCCTGTTTTCCAACCCATGACTTACCTATTCTATAGTGCTCCTCAGGCCTCGGCACTCTGCCATTTCCATGGCACATTCATAGCTCTCTGCCCCGTGGTTATTTGAGCTTCTGCTCTTTACCAGTCCCAGACCTGGTCCCATTTGTGGCTGCTAATACCACTCCCTGTCTTGCTCATGCCCCACATAGTAAAGTACTGGTCACCTCTTACGGAACCATGTATTCTTTCTGAAGGAACTTTTTGAACAGCTGCAATGCAAGTGGCTTTCTGGACCTCCTTGTCCAGAGTAAGAGGTCAAGGGCACAATAGTGGTAGTTATAAAGACAGTGATGTGATCCATCATCAGCTGCCAGCCCTGGTGAAGGACACGATAGTAGTCTGAGCGAGTGGGCCTGCGAGTCTGAGCGAGCGGACCTGCGGGAAGAATGGAGTCGAAGACCAGGGATAAAGGCAGCGTGGAGCAGAGACCTGGGAGTCTGAGCGAGCGGAGCTGCGGGAGGAATGGAGTCGGAGAGCAGGGATAAAGGCAGCGTGGAACAGAGGCCTGGGAGTCTGAGCGAGCAGAGCTGCGGGAGGAATGGAGTTGGAGAGCAGGGATAAAGGCAGCGGGAACAGAGGCCTGGGAGTCTGAGCGAGTGGACTACCTGCGAGGGAGACAGTCGGCAAGCGACACAACGAAGGAGTGACGTCAGAATTCAAAGGTGTCGCTGGCGCAAGGGAGCTGAGAGGTGAATATAGGGTGAGTATTTGAGGTAAGTTTTTTTTTGTTCTGTTTGAGTATATTTCTGCGAAGTAGATCATAGCCTATCTAAATAGAGGGAAGTGCTCATTGGTGGGTAGCTATTGAGTATTTCTTGTTAAGTTTTAAGTTTATTTCTGCTAAATTACCTCCATAGTCTGGTAAATAGAGGCATGGTAGGGCAGCTCAGTCCTGTGATTTGCACATCCTGTGCCATGTGGGATATCCTGGATGCTTCTTGCGGCCTGGACGACCACGTGTGCACGAAGTGTCGCCAACTGCAGCAACTCGAGCTCCGGGTTTCGGAACTTGAGCGGCAGCTGGAATCACTACAGTGCATCCGCGAGGCTGAGAAATGTTTGGAAAGCACGTTTCTAGAAGTGGTCACTCCGCAGCCTCAGACTGTGCAGGCAGAGAGGGAATGGGTGACCACCAGACAGAGAAGGAGCACCAGGCAGGTAGGGCAGGAATCACCAGAGTGCATCTCGCTCGCTAACCGGTTCACAGTTCTGGAAACTGGTGGGGGTGATGTCTCCTCTGGGGAGAGCAGCCAGAGCCAAGACCACGGCACCACGGGTGACTCAGCTGCACATGGGGGGGAGGAAGAAGAATGGAAGAGCAATAGTGATAGGGGATTCATTGGTTAGGGGAGCAGACAGGCATTTCTGTGGCCGCAGACGTGACTCCAAGATGGTATGTTGCCTGCCTGGTGCCAGGGTCAAGGATGTCACTGAGCGGCTGCAAGATACTCTGAGGGGGGAGGGTGAACAGCCAGAGGTCCTTGTCCATATCGGTGCCAACGACATAGGCAGAAAGAGGGATGAGGTCCTGCAGACAGACTATAGGGAGCTGGGAAAGAGATTAAAAAGCAGGACCTCAAAGGTAGTAATCTCCAGATTACTCCCGGTGCCACGTGCTAGTGAGTACAGGAATAGGAGGCTAGAACGATGAATGCGTGGCTGGAGAGATGGTGCAGGAGGGGGGGCTTTAGATTCCTGAGGCAATGGGACCATTTCTGGGGAAGGTGGGACCTGTACAAGCCGAACGGGTTACACCTCAACAGAGCCAGGACCAATATTCTCGCGAGGTGGTTTGTTAGTGCTGTTGGGGAGGGTTTAAACTAGCTTGGCAGGGGGATGGGCACCAGCATGGAGCAGTAGAAAAGAGGAATAAGGTGCATAAAAGAGTGAGTGTGTTGGATAGTACTAGAGAAGAAAGTAGTACTAAAGGCGGAAGTAGTACCTTATTAGATAGGAGCAGACTAAGAAAGATTACAAAAAATTCAAAAATGGGTTTAGAATGCATGTACATAAAAATACAAAGGGCTGGATTTTGAATGACCCGTGGAGTCGGGTTTGGAGGCGTGTGGGGGGTTAAAGTTGCGGGGTCGGGGGTCCCGACTCCATCCCGCCTCCACGCAATTTTGACAAAATCAGTCGCGGGGTTCCCGACTCCGTCCCGCCTCTAAGAGGCAGGAGAGGCCATTAAAGCCCTTAACAAGCCCTAAATTGGCTCTGTAATGCCATTTTGAAACGTTTTAGCTAGTTTAACCCTTTTCCGACGTGAAGCACGCCTGATGTGAAACACTCCAGTGAAACCTGGTGGGAGCACAAGTGGATAGCTGACTATCAGCTGCAGGTCCAACGGAGATGTGATGAAGGTAGTAGTAGTATTAGGTCTGAAAGGTCACCTCTGATGCTGCAGCATTGAATGTCTTCAGAGACAGCCTGGCTTTTGCTGCAAAGACTCTCTCTCCCTCTCTCTCTCTCTCATTCTCATAGATAAATATATCCAGGTCCACTCACAGCAAAAAGCCCAGGCAGGTCCTCTCTCACCAACAGCCAGGCAGTCTCTGAGACCAGTCAGTCAGTCTGTGACCTGCAATGCAGCAGCATTGATGACATCATCAGAGGCGACTTTCAGACTGAAACCACTAATTAGTTCGTGGGTTCCCATATGCTAGAACTCAATTGGCCAATTAAGTGAAAATTGCATCATTCATCTACATTAATCTGGAGTCGGGGGGGGGAACACGAAATGCGGATGACACGACCCCAACCCGACCCCAAGACAAAATCCAGCCCAAAGTGTGCTGAATAAGGTTGGTGAGCTACAAGCACAATTAGCCGTGTGGCAATATGATGTTGTGGCAATAACGGAAACGTGGCTTAAAATCGGTGAGGACTGGGCACTTAATATTCAAGGGTGCAAGGTGTTCAGAAAAGATAAGGAAGGAAAAAAGGTAGGTGGGGTGGCAGTGCTGATTAAGGAAGACATTGTAGTGTTGAAAGGGAGGATGTTCTTGAGGGGACAAGGACAGAATCCATTTGGTTAGAGTTGAGGAGCAAAAAGGGTATGATCACGCTATTGGGTGTATTCTACAGGCCTCCAAATAGTGAGAGGGAGGTAGAAGAGCAAATCTGCAGGGAAATCGCAGAGATATGCAAGAGCTATAGAGTGGTGATATTGGGGGAGTTTAATTACCCAAATATCGATTGGGATAATGCTAGGGTAAAGGGAAAGGAGGGGGAGGAAGTTCTGAAATGTGTTCAGGAGAATTTCCTTGACCAATATATTCTTGGCCCAACTAGGAAGGAGGCATTGCTGGATCTGGTGCTGGGGAATGAGGTGGGCCAGGTCGACCAAGTGTCTGTGGGAGACCACTTGGGTACGAGTGATCATCGTATCATAAGATTTAGATTAGCAATGGAGAGGAGCAAGGAACAATCTAAACTGGAATAGGGCTAACTTCAAAGGGATGCGAAAGGATCTAGCCAGAGTAAAATGGACCCAAATGCTGACAGGAAAAACTGTAAAGGAACAATGGGAGTTCTTTAAGGAGGAGATGTTCCAAGTACAGGCTAGGTACATTCCGTCAAAAGGGAAGGGTAAGGGAACCAAAGCAAGGGCTCCTTGGATGACGAGGGAGATAGAGAGGATAATGAAACAAAAAAAGAGGGTGTATGATGAATGTCAGGTGAATTCTTCAAGGGAGAACCAGACCAAATACAATAAGTTGAGAGGGAAAGTGAAGATGAAAATAAGATTGGCAAAGAGAGAATATGAGAGTAGAATGGCGGTTAACATAAAAGGGAACCCAAAAATCTTCAGTAAATGGGTAGTAAGAGGCGGGGTGGGGCCTATTAGGGACAAAGAAGGTGATATATGCTTAGAGGTGCAGGGCAAGGCTAGAATACTCAATGAGTACTTTGTATCGGTGTTTACTAAGGAGGTGGATGCTGACAAAATATCATTAGAAGTGAAAAAGGTAGAAGCAATGGAAGGGGTGAAAATTGATAGGCAGGATGTACTAGAAAGGCTGGGTATGCTTAGAGTGGATAAGTCGCCTGGTCCAGATGGCTTGCATCCCAGGTTGCTAAGGGAATTGGGGGATGAGATAGCGGAAGGGCTTGCCATAATTTTCCAATCTTCCCTCGATGCGGGGGAGGTGCTTGAGGATTGAAAAGTGGCAAATGTGACACCATTGTTCAAGAAAGGGTGTAAGGACAATCCTAGTAACTACAGGCTGGTCAGTTTAACATCAAGGTGGCTAAGGTTTTAGAAACAATAATCAAGGAAAAAATTAACGGGCACTTGGAGAGGTTTAAGCTAATTAAGGAGAGCCAACAAGGATTTGTAAAAGGCAGATCGTGTTTGACTAATCTAATTGAATTTTTTGATGAAGTAACAGGGAGGATTGATGAAGGGAATGCAATGGATGCTGTCTATATGGATTTTCGGAAGGCGTTTGACAAAGTACCACATAGAAGGCTGGTTAACAAAATTGAGGCTCATGGAATAGGTGGGTCAGTGGCAGCTTGGATAAGGAATTGGCTTAAGGACAGAAAGCAGCGAGTTGTGGTAAATGGCTGTTTTTCAGACTGGAGGATGGTAGACAGTGGAATTCCCCAAGGGTCAGTGCTGGGGCCACTGCTTTTTTTGATATATATAAATGACCTGGATATTGGAATACAGTGTAGAATTTCTAAATTTGCTGATGACACCAGACTTGGGGGTGTGGCAAACAGTGAGGATGATACCAATCGACTGCAACAGGACATAGAAAGGCTAGCAGAATGGGCAGACAAGTAGCAGATGGAATTTAATACAGAGAAGTGTGAGGTGATGCATTTTGGCAGAAGAAACAGGGAGAGGCAATATACACTTAATGGCACAGTTTTACAGAGTGTGCAGGGACAGAGGGACCTGGGACTTAATGTGCATAGGTCCCTGAAGGTGGCAGGACATATTGAGAGAATGGTTAGCAAAGCATATGGGATCTTGGGCTTCATAAATAGAGGTATTGAGTACAAAAGTAGAGAAGTTATGCTAAACCTTTATAAAGCGCTGGTTAGGCCACAACTGGAGTATTGCGTCCAGTTCTGGTCACCATACTTTAGGAAGGATGTGAAGGCCCTTCAGAGGGTGCAGAGGAGATTTACCAGAATGGTTTCGGGGATGGGGGATCTTAGCTACAAGGACAGGTTGGAGAAGCTGGATTTGTTTTTATTGCAGCAAAGGAGGTTGCGGGTGATTTGATAGAGGTGTACAAGATTATGACGGGTTTGGATAGGCTAGACGGGGAATGGCTGTTCCCAGTAGTTGATGGTACAAGGACTAGGGGACACAGATTGAAGGTTTTGGGCAAGAGATACAGGGGGGATGTGAGGAAAAACTTTTTTACGCAGCAAGTGGTGAGGACCTGGAACTCGCTGCCGACGGAAGTGGTGGAAGCGGAGACACTCAATGTTTTCAAGGGGAGATTGGATAGGCACTTGAGGGAAATAAACATGCAGGGCTACGGGGATAGAGCGGGGAATGGGACTGACTGGATTGCTCTACAGAGAGCCAGCACAGACTCGATGGACCGAATGGCCCCCTTCTGTGCCGTTATGACTCTATGACTCTATGACTTTATGACTTGTGAAGCAAAAGCTGAGTGTTTTAAATTATAAGAGCAGTAACTTCAACAACTCCAAGTTACACATCATCCTGATCTGAACATATATTTTTGAATGACCTGGGAGAATTATAGTTAGGAGATCAGTGCTAGCCTGTGCAGCCAAGGTTCATGATCTCAAATTGAAACCTCCATGCAGCAATAAAGCCAAAATACAATGACGCCAACCTTGCCACCTAAACTTCTGTCAAACTCAACATAGGCACGCTAAGCAAAAATTCTATTGCTTCGACTGCTTCGTCAGAGTTGCGCTCTACAGTCTCCAAAGATCTCAAAAATTACTAACTTGTGCAAGCCACACAATTTTGCCATACAGTGAGGAGTGACAAACAATAAGGAGTCCAATTGGGCTATAAGTCCACAAGAAGAGGATGTGGAAGAAGAGAAGGCGGACATGGAAGGAACTGATGTATGGGCAGGGTATTTTTTTATATTCATTCTTGGAATGTGGGCATTGCTGGCATGAACACATTTATTGCCTATCCCTAATTGCCCTGAGAAGGTGATAGTCAGCCTTCTTCTTGAACCACTGCAGTCCATGTGATGAAGGTGCTTCCACAATTCAGTTAGGTAGGGAGTTCCAAGATTTTGACCCAGTGATGATGAAGGAATGGCGTTACATGTCCAATGACTTGGAGGGTACTTTGAGGTGGTGGTGTTCCCATGCACCTGCTGCCCTTGTCCATGGAGGTCGCAGGTTTGGGAGGTGCTGCCGAAGAAACTTTGGCGAGTTGCTGCAGTGCATCCTGTAGATAATACACACTGCAGCCACAGTAGGTCAGTGATGGAGGAGTGGATGTGCAGACTAGTGCACAGGAATGATTTGCAGGCAAGCTGCCAGGTTCTGTAAAGCCTCACTGGAGGACCTGCTGTAAGAGGTCAGGATGAGGAAGGAAGTTTCATTCTAGGCAGTGGGAAGAGAATTCAAGTCCACCTGGCATCAGGAGAATATACTGAGATTGTCAGCTCCAGGAGCATCATCCCCAGGAAAGAAAGAACTTGCATTTATATAGTGCCTTTCACATCCTCAGGACATCCAAAAGACCAGAATGCAGTGCAGGAAGCGCTTCAATTACCTCTCCAGAGTAGCAAGGGTGAGTACAGCTCCATCACTTTCAAACAACACATGGAAACAGTCCTTTCCCACTCCCCCTGCACTCTCAACAATTCCATCCCGTCCATCACATGCTTCAGCACACAGCACAAGGGCACACTAGACCACCACTCATTCTCATTACAAATATATACTCAATTCTTCATTGCTCCCTTCACAGCAGCCACTATCAGCATTCTCATCTTACTTGGTAATCTTTGCAGAATCTCTCATGGCTCCTTCCTTTCTTCACACTCCAGGCACCTGTTTTCTATTCAACACTGCCCCATCATGATTGCCTCTTGTTTCTTCTCCCTCTCAACATCTGTACAACAAGCAGAAACCCCACACATCTGCAATTTCCTTTGTAGGAGACACTCACCAACTCATGCGCTCTCCCTCTGCAGGATAATGATGCGGAGATGCCGGTGTTGGACTGGGGTGGACAAAAATGAGAAGTCGCACAACACCAGGTTATAGTCCAACAGTCCAACAATGGAGCAGCAGCTCCGAAAGCTCGTAATTTTAAATAAAACTGTTGGACTATAACCTGGTGTTGTGCGACTTCTCATTTCTGCAGGATAAGACAGTGCACAGCAGAAGGGAGAGCAGCAAGACCTGGTTCGGAACACCCAACAGAATGAACCTCTCCGAGCCAGAGCAGTAAGCGCTGGAAATCAGTGGCCTCCCTATAGCCGTAAGAATAGGAGATTTCGAGGCCAGGAACGTCTGTGAACAGGGTCTCTGACTATTACTTGCATTCCTTCAAGCTGTACTGTGCTGCCTGTCATCGAATGTTCAGCCTTTCAATGTATTGCTAATTCTTCTCGCTTTTCTGTTTCCTCTAGGTCCTTCTCAGCAGCCGCAGCCCATAGAACAAGACACCTCAGAAGTGAACAATCGTTCATGAGGAGGCACCATCACACGTTCCATCACTCCCAAGCACCAGCACAGATATTGGCACCCCGGCTGCATTAAACAATAAGTTAGAGGGGTGGGTCTGTACATGGTGAAGCAGCTAGCATCAGTGAGCAGGAGCACATACTGGTGGCAGGGGCAGCCCAGATGAAAGATCAGAGGAGGGTGAAGTCATCTCCCAACTCTTCTCAGAAGGACAGATGCGGATTTCAGGGGCCCAGCAATGAGAAGAAAACCGTTTGCTTCATGCATGCAGTTATATCAAGTATTGGGAGGCCTGCCAAGGAGTTTCACCACCATGGTTGAAATTGCTTTCAGCCTGTGTGGTGTCAGGTCGCACAGCATTAGAACTCTACAGTCTACCTCGGAGAGTGTGGCCAACTCCAGCAATGCTGGAGCCGAACCCTCACAACAGGAGTCAATTTTCACAGCTTTTGCAGCTTTGGTGGTAGTTCACATGGCTGTCAGGGGACAAGGGATACCCCATCCACACTTGGCTGACATACCTCTTTGCAACCCCACAACTCCTGAACAGCACAGGTACAAACTTGTGTTCCGCCTTTGCAGAAGCAGACACCTGGCTTGGAGAGGCAGATGTACATCTTGGAGAGATTTGTGGAGAAAATGGATAGGGACTTTGAAGAAATCATATTCAAGAAAGGAGGGAGAGAAAAAACAGGGAACTACAGGCCAGTTAGCCTGACATCAGTCATCGGGAAAATGCTGGAATCCATTGTTAAGGAAGTGGTATCAAATCACTTAGAAAATCATAACATGATTAGGCAGAGTCAACACGGTTTTATGAAAGGGAAATTGTGTTTGACAAATTTATTGGAGTTTTTTGAGGATGTAACTAGCAGGGTAGATAAAGGGGAACCAGTGGATGTAGTATATTTGGATTTCCAAAAGAAATTCAATAAGGTGCCACATAAAAGGTTATTACACAAGATTAGGGCTCATGGGGTTGGGGTAATATAGTAACCTGGATAGAGGATTAGTTAACGGGCAGAAAACAGAAAGTAGGGATAAACGGTTCTTTTTCAGGTTGGCAGGCTGTAACTAGTGGGGTGCCGCAAGGATCAGTATTGGGGCCTCAGCTATTTACAATCTATATTAATGACCTAGATGAAGAGACCGAGTGTAATGTATCCAAGTTTGCTGATGATACAAAGCTAGGTGGGACAGTAAACTGTGAGGAGAACACAAAAAGGGCTGGATTTTGATACTGGGGCGGGTTGGGGTCGTGTTATCCACCCGACTGCAATTGGATGTGGGAGATTGATGCAATTTTTACCTAATTGGGCAATTGAGTTCCAGCATGTGGGAACCCATGAACCAATTAGTGTTTTCAGTCTGAAAGTCGCCTCTGATGATGTCATTGTTGCTGCTGCATTGAAGGTCTTCAGAGACTGCCTGGCCTTTGCTGTGAGAGGACCTGGATGCAAAATGAGCAGCAGGAGAGAGAGAGAGAGAGAGAGAGAGGCCTACTACTACTACCTTCATCACATCTCCATTGTAATAGTGGACCTGCAGCTGATAGTCAGCTATCCAAATGTGCTCCCGCCAGGTTTCACAATCGTGGTTCAGAACAAGCGTGCTTCACGTAGAACAAGGGTTAAAATCACAAAGGCCTTTCAAAATGGCATTATAGAGCCAATTTAGTGCTTGTTAAGGGCCTTAACAGCCTATCCTGTCTCTTAGAGGCGGGACGGAGTCGGGACCAGCAGACACGATTTAATGAAAATTGTGTGGAGGCGGGATGGAGGCGGACTTGTGCCCGCCCACCTGTTTTCGCAATTTTAACCCCCGACATGCCTCCAAACCCGCCTCCACAGGTCAATGAAAATCCACCCCAAAGAGTCTGCAAAGGGATATAGATAGACTAAGTGAGTGGGCAGTAAGGTGGCAGATAGCGTATAATATAGGGAAATGTGAGGTTATTCACTTTGGTAGGAAGAATAGAAAAACAGAATAATTTTTAAATGGTGAGAAATTTTCAAATGTTGGTGTTCAGAGAGATTTGGGTGTCCTCATGCAAGAAACACAGAAAGCTAGCATGCAGGTACAGAAAGCAATAAGGAAGGAAAATGGCATGTTGGCCTTTATTGCAAGGGGGTTGGAGTATAAGTGTAAAGAAGTCTTGCTACAATTGTACAGGGCCTTGGTGAGACCACACCTGGAGTACTGTGCACAGTTCTGGTTTCTTATCTAAGGAAGGATTTACTTGCCTTGGAGGCGGTGCAACGAAGGTTCACTAGATTGATTCCTGGGATGAGAGGGCTGTCCTGTGATGGAGATTGTGTAGAATGGGCCTATACTCTCTGGAGTTTAGAAGAATGAGAGGTGATCTCATTGAAACATACAAGATTCTGAAGGGGATTGATAGGGTAAATGCTGAGAGGTTGTTTCCCCTGGCTGGAGTGTCTAGAACTAGGGGGTATCGTCTCAGGATAAGGGGTAGGCCATTTAAGATCAAGATGAGGAGGAATTTCTTCACTCAGAGGGTTGTGAATCTTTGGAATTCCCTGCCCCAGAGGGCTGTGGATGCTGAGTCATTGAGTATATTCAAGGCTGAGATAGATAGATTGTTGGACTCTAGGGGAATCAAGGGATATGGAGATCGGGCAGGAAAGTGGAGTTGAGGTCAATGATCAGCCATGATCTTATTGAATGGCGGAGCAGGCTCGAGGGGCCGTATGGCCTACTCCTGCTCTTATTTCTTATGTTCTTATGTTCTACAATCTGCTCTCCCACAGATGATTAGATGTTCTGAACCCTAGCCGCATGGGAGTGGCAGTGGGGCAGTATGAGTGGCACAAGTTGCCCTTTCTCAAATATCAGCACAGTTTCTCCCTCACTACCCTCTCAACCAATACCAACCATGGTGCCAGAAAGATGGAAAGGGCCTGACTGCCCCAGCAGCAGCTGAGATGCTGTAGTCTGCAGCTAGACTCAAAGGTTCGAGCTCCCAGTAATCGTTGACCACAAGCATCTCATGGGTCCCCACATGAACAACAGCAGCCTTCTACCAGCTTTGCTGAGGCTACTAGGCGAGCACCTTGTAGGAGTAGTTAGTTAATAAAATTTCTTATAAGGAAGGCACCATGAGTTGACATTTAGTTGAACAATCAATTCAATGTAATACGATAGCAAAATACTGCGGATGCTGGAAATCCGAAATAACAACAGAAAACGCTGGAAAAACTCAGCAGGCCAGGCAGCATCCGTGGAGAGATGCCTTGGAGGCGGTGCAACGAAGGTTCACTAGATTGATTCCTGGGATGAGAGGGCTGTCCTATGATGGAGATTGTGTAGAATGGGCCTATACTCTCTGGAGTTTCTCTCCACGGATGCTGCCTGGCCTGCTGAGTTTTTCCAGCGTTTTCTGTTGTTAATTCAATGTAATTATTGTGTTTGGCATTAAATTTATCGGCCCGTAATTTCCGATAGGAGGCTTCCTGCGTGCGGATGCCTCCTATTGGGAAAAAAATCTTTGCCCTTACCTGAGGGCTCCTGAGGTCTGGCCATTTCAGATCCTGGGCCTCTCCACAACGAAATGCGCAGGGCCCACGTATCCCAGGGGCGCATACGGTTCGCAAGCGTCCCTGGGATCACGTGGGTCAGGCGAGCCAATGGGAGAAGGGAAACCCCCTTCATACTTTTGAGAGATAGACCTGTCAAAAGTATGAATGGGGATCACTGTAAAAAGACGTCAAAACATTTTAAAATGTGTTAAAATTACATTGAATTAAATATTTTAAACAAAAATTGAATATTTTGAAAAAAATAATTAAAGTTTTTTACGGGGCTAAAAATAAACTTACCTTTTTTAAAAGTATTTTTAAATTATAAATGAGTGAAAAAACATTCTTTTTTTACTTTTTTAAACTCTTATGTTGGTAAAAGCAGGCCTTACGCCTGCTTTTACCAGGCGTAAGATTTTTAAGTGATTTCAGCGGGCGGAGGTTCTGCAGAAAGCGGAACTCTCCACCCGCAGAGGCCCTTCTCCAGGGCAGACGTCCGATCTGTCAAGAGGATTCTTGACAGATCGGAAATGCCGGTTTTCAGCGCATGCACTTCGCAAGCCTGAAACCAGCATTTCCGATGTCCCTACAGGTGTATACACAGCGCATACACACCTGTAGGGGTCGGAAAATACGGGCCATAATCTTTATCTCATTTGACACTTTAGTCTACAGTGTGGCAATATAGCAGCTTCATAGTCTGCATTGTCAGTGTCTCATTGATATAGAAGCTGGCTGAAAGGTTTCAATGTTCTTTAATGCAGGATTAAGGGATGAAAGAATGTAACAAGAACTGTTAATGCAGAGAGACACTGGGCTGGATTTTCCAAGTC
The DNA here is from genome assembly GCA_030390025.1 of Squalus acanthias. Lineage (NCBI taxonomy): Eukaryota > Metazoa > Chordata > Chondrichthyes > Squaliformes > Squalidae > Squalus > Squalus acanthias. The sequence goes on from CM059433.1 coordinate 139,306,906, forward strand.
CCGAGGAGGCGGGCATGGAGGCGGGACAGCCGGTAAATTAGGAGAAAGTGGGGCGGATGGCAAACCCGCCCCCATCCCGCCTCCGTGCCCTTTTGCCAGGAGGCGGGAAGATGTGCTGCTTCGGGTCCCGTCTCCTGAGGCGGGAAAGGCATTTAATCCTTTTAATTGCCTGTTAACAGGTAGTTAACAGGCAGAAAAAAGGATTAGTGCCATTTTACTTTCACAGGTGAAGGCTTCCTGAACTCGGAGAACCCCGCTGGGTTGGAGGAGACGTGAAGGAGGTCTGCGGCGGTCGGAGGCACCTGGAAGTAAGATGTAGAGGTGAGTGATGGGTGCAAGTGTGGAGTGGTAAGTATGTAAGGTGAGTAATAAGGGTTAAAAAATGTTCACTTACCTTGTTTTCTTCCTACAGCCTTCAGCCGCGCTGGATCGGGAGAGCTGACATCCTCCTTGTCAATTTCACAGACTGGCTGTTGGAACCTCCGTACCAACAGCCATGTGAAATTTACAAAGTTGAAAGGTTTGATGAGTCCTGAACACAAGAGCTCATCAAACTAAAGAGAATGTCAGTGTTTGACAGCTTCACAGAGCTGTCAAACGCTGACATTTCTTCTTTCAAGAAGTCTTGACAGATAGCACGTCTGACATTGACGTGCTCTGTCAGTGACTTCTTCCCTAATTGACCTGCGGAGCCCGCAGGGCAGGCTTAACAAGCTCAATCAGTGGAAAATCCCTCTGGTTGGCCAGGCGAGGATGGAGGCGGGACATTGATATGACAAGCAGCAGTCCACCTCCAACTTGTCTCCATTCACAAAATCCAGCCCTTTGTGTAACTTCAGGGTAGGGGAATGAGATAATCACTGGAATCGCTAAACAATTCTTGACTTCAGTCATCCCTCGCATCTCTTCTGCAAGTCATTGAGGTGATCCTCCTTCTTCTGTTGCTTACACGCCTTCATACTAGTCTCCCTCACCTGATGAGGCCTTCTGCCATTGCTGCTCTACTTGCTCTGCTTCTTCATCCATTCAAATCAAACTGGCAATAAGAACCCCCATGATGAGCAGATAAGAGCTTTTTGAGGGTAAATATGCAAAACATTTCAGAAAGGAGGACATAGACAGACTGGTGAAATGTGCCAGGACAAATCTGATGGGCTGAATGGCCTCCCGCTGTGCTGTAAGAGTGTATGATTCTGGCCACTGAGGTCAGAAATTCACGTGATCTTAATGAAAAGTCAGGGGGAGTCCCACACTGTCTGGAGCCCAACAGCAGAACCACAGCAGGAAGCACCGACTGGCCAGAGGAGACCAACATAAATTTTAAAAAATCACTATTGTCAGAACTCCTTGTGGGCCAGGTGAAAAAGGAGTTCTCCCCCCAGACCCCGCAAGTAGTTCTTGGATGTCTCCAACCACGGCCTCCCCCATGAGCGCAATGGAACCTCCCCCCCACAATCTTTGATCGCGGTGGAAACTCCCACCCCACCCCAACATCCCCAATCGCCTCTGCACTATCCCATATACTGTAACCCTGTTACAGAGGTGTAACATTTGCAGCCCTCCAGTCCTCTGGCAGCACTCCCATATCCAAGGAGGATTGAAAGATTGTGGCCAGAGTCTGTGCCCAGAACCAGAAAAGAGATGGTTCTATAGCTGACTATTGCAGCTCATGTTATTAAAAATGCTTAGTCATTTCCAGTTCCACTTCTAGCCAGAAGTGAGCAACATCACAGGAGATTCTCTAGTAAAAGGAAAACAACTAGAATTAGCCACATCCACATGTTTTAATCTCAATTTATAGCTCCTCTCCACTCAGAACTGCCGAAAGGTCATCGACCTGAAACGTTAACTCTGTTTCTCGTTCCACAGATGCTGCCTGACCTGCTGAGTATTTCAGCATTTTCTGTTTTTATTTTTAAACCTCTATTGGCAGTGGAAACATTGTAATAGCTGTTCACATCATCAATGTAATAGTAATAATGTGTATATTAATGCTAGTTATAATTTGCATATTACTATGCCGATTTACAAATCAGGAAAATACTGAAATAACCAATTTCAGACATTTTGTTCTAACAGCCACAGCACATATACAAACTACATTAGAATTATACCGATTTTGAGAATGAGGCCCAAAGTAATGATTATTTTCTAACTGTCTTCACTTTCTTGCTTTTGAAAATTATATTAAGAACATAACATTTTTGGAAACAGAAAAAAGTCACCAGGCCCAACAACCTCGTCCCTTTTTCACGGACCACTTACCTCCTCCATTCTGTAATTCAGAAAAAGTTTCTTGATGATTTTTTGATTGCCTCCAGTGTTGCACCTTACGATTCACTTCCAAAACCATCTGGATTGTTCGGTTAATAGCATGCTGAATATCGTCCAGATTCGGTACCATAACCTATATCCCAAAACAAAAGTAAAGTTATCAAAAAATTATAATTTTGCTTCAACATGGCCTAGCTCCAAGAAGTGCTTACTTAACCCAGCATCATTCTGATGAAAGCGCATGTTTGTAATGCACTATTCCCAGTCACTCCGATTACACTTCAAATCAAAGTATAAAGGGCTGTTAATTCTCTCCTTGCACAGTGGTGTCAGGACCACTGTGGTCAGGCATTCTGCCTGCTAAAAATCAACGTCAATTCATTGAAATTTTAGCATGGCACTCTCGGCGCAGAGTGCATAACTTGCTGAAAGTGCACAAACATCAGGGGATGGGATATCCCTGAGCGGCAGCTTTTAAAGGACTGCAGCTCACTCTTAAAGCAGGTGCAAATTCAACTTAGAGGGTACAACATTACTGAGATATGGCTGCAAGACGGTCAGGACTGGGAACTAAATATATTTTCTTATTCGTTCCTAGGATGTGGGTGTCACTAGCAAGGCCAGCATTTATTGCCCATCCCTAATCGTCCTTGAGAAGATGGTGGTGAGCCACCTTCTTGAACCGCTGCAGTCCCTGTGGTGAAGTATTCCCATAGTGCTGTTAGGGAGGGAGTTCCAAGATTTTGACCTAGTGACCATGAAGGAACGGCGATATATTTCCAAGTCAGGATGGTGTGTGACTTGGAAGGGATCTTGGAGGTGATGGTGTTCCCATGCAACTGCTGCCCTTGTCCTTCTAGGTGGTAGAGGTCACGGGTTTAGGAGGTGCTGCCGAGGAAGTCTTCGCGAGTTGCTGCAGTGCATCTTGTAGATGGTACACGGTGCAGCCATGGTACACTGGTGGTGGAGGGAGTGAATGTCTAAGGTGGTGGAAAGTGTGTCAATCAAGTGGGCTGCTTTGTCCTGGATGGTGTTGAGCTTCTTGGGTGTTGTTGGAGCTGCACTCATCCAGGCAAGTGCAGGGTATTCCATCACACTCCTGACTTATGCCTTACAGATGGTGGAAAGGCTTTGGGGAGTTAGCCCAAGCCTGAATGTCATCCAGGTCTTGCTGCATGCGGGCATGGACTGCTTCATTATCAGAGGAGTTGCGAATGGAACTGAACACTGTGCAATCATCAGCGAACATCCCCATTTCTGTCTTGATTGATGAAGCAGGGGAACGGTAGCATAGTGGTTATGTTACTGGACTAGTAATCCAGAGGCCTGCACGAATGATCTGGCGACATGAGTTCAAATGCCACCACACCAGTTAATTAAATAAATCTGCAGTAAAACGCTAGTATCAGTAATGGTAACCATGAAACTATCGGATTGTCGTAAAAACCCATCTGGTTCACTAATGCCCTTTAAGGAAGGAAATCTGCTGTCCTTACCTGGTCTGGCCTATATGTGATTCCGAATGTGGTTGGCTCTTAACTGCCCTCTAAAATGGCCTAGCAAGCTACTAAGTTGTAACAAACCATTACAGAAACAATAATCAGAATAAAACCAGATGGACCACCCGGCATCAACATCGGCACAGGCAAAGGACACGAAAAAGGCACACCCAGCCCAGTTGACCCTGCAAAGTCCTCCTCACTAACATCTGGGGACTTGTGCCAAATTGCAAGAGCTGTCCCACAGACTAGTCAAGCAACTGCCTGACATAGTCATACTCACAGAATCATACCTTTCAGCCAATGTCCCAAACTCCTCCATCACCATCCCTGGGTATGTTCCTGTCCCACTGGCAGGACAGACCCACCAGAGGTTGCGGCACAGTCGGGAAGGAGAGGTCCTGCAAGTCCAAAACATTGACTCCGAACCCCATGAAGTCTCACAGGCATCAGGTCAAACAGAGGCAAGGAAACCTCCTGCTGATTACCACCTACCGCCTCACTCAGCTGATGAATCAGTACTCCTCCATGTTGAACACCACTTGGAAGAAGCACTGAAGGTAGCAATGGCACAGAATGTACTCTGGGTGGGGGGAGACGTCAATGTCCATCACAAAGAGTAGCCCGATAGCATCACTACCGACCGACTGACCTGACCTGAAGGACATAGCTACAAGACTGGGCCTGCAGCAGGTGGTGAGAGACACAACACGAGGGAAAAACCTACTTACCTCGTCCTCACCAATCTACCTGTCACAGATGCATCTGTCCATGACAGTATTGGTAGCAAAGACCACCACACAGTCCTTGTAAGATGAAGTCCGATCTTCACACTGAGTACACCCTCCATTGTGTTGTGTGGCACTAACACCATGCTAAATTGGATAGATCTAGCAGCTCAAAACTGACCATCCAGTGAGGCACTGTGGGCCATCAGCAGCAGCAGAAGTGTATTCCACCACAATCTGTAACCTCATGAACCAGCAAAGCCCTCACTCTACCATTAATATCAAGCCAGGCAACCAACCCTGGTTCAACTAATTTGGCAGGGGGATGGGCACCAGGATGTAGTATTAGAAAGGAGAAACAAAGGATTGGGAGAGACAGATAGCACTAGAGTAAGAAATATTATGGTAGTAGGTGGAGTGAAGACAAGAAGGTCTAAGATAGGTTTACAGTGCATGCGTGTAAATGCACAAAGTGTGGTAAATAAGGTTGGTGAGCTGCAGACGCAAATAGACACATGGGAATATGATGTTGTGGCGATAACGGAGACCTGGCTCATAAAAGGGCAGGATTGGTTACTAAATATTCCTGGATTCAGGAAAGATAGGGAAGCAAAGAAAGGAGGTGGGGTGGCAGTATTGATTAAGGAGAATATTACAGTGCTGGAGAGAGAGGATATCCTGGAGGGGTCAAGGACAGAATCTATTTGATTAGAGTTAAGAAACAATAGATGTGCCATTACACTACTAGGTGTATTCTATAGGCCTCCAACTAGCGGGAAGGATATAGAGGAACAAATTTGCATGGAAATTGCAGAGAGTTGCATGAACTATAGAGTAGTGATAATGGGGTGCTTCAATTATCCGAATATAGACTGGGATAGTAATAGTGTAAAGGGCAGAGAGGGGGAAGAATTTCTGAAGTGTGTTCAGGAAAATTTTCTTGATCAGTACGTTTCTGGACCAAAAAGGAAGGAATAGCATTGGTGGATCTGGTTCTTGGGAATGAGGTGGGTCAAGTGGAGCAAGTGACAGTAGGGGAACATTTAGGGAACAGTGATCATAGTATCATAAGGTTTAGATTAGCTACGGAAAAGGACAGTGAGGAATCTAGAGTAAAAATACTTAATTGGAGGAGGGCCAATTTCAGTGGGCTGAGAATGGATCTGGCCTGGGTAAATTGGAATCAAAGATTGGCAGGCAAAACTGTAATCGAACCTTTAAAGAGGAGCTGGTTCGGGTACAATCGAGGTACATTCCCATGACGGGGGAAAGGTAGGACAACCAAAGATGGAGCTCCCTGGATGACGAAAGAAATGGAGAGTAGATGAAGCAGAAAAAGGGGGCGTATGACAAATGTCAGGTTGAGAATACAGTTGAGAACCAGGCTGAATAAAGAAAGTTCAGAGGGGAAGTGAAAAAAGAAATAAGAGGGGCAAAGAGAGAGTATGAGAATAAACTGGCAGCTAACATAAAAGGGAACCTAAAAGTCTTCTATAGGCATAGAAAAAATAAACGGGTAGTGAGAGCAGGGGTGGGGCCGATTAGGGACCAAAAAGGAGACCTACACATGGAGGCAGAGGGCATGGCCGAGGTACTAAATGAGTACATTGTAGCTGTCTTTACCAAGGAAGAAGATGTTGCCAAAGTCATAGTGAATGAGGAGGTAGTTGAGATACTGAATCGGATAACAATTGATAAAGAGGAGATACTAGAAAAGCTGGCTGTACTAAAATTAGATAAGTCACCAGGAGCAGATGGGATGTATGCAAGCATGCTGAGGGAGGTAAGGATGGAAATTGCAGAGGTACTGGCCAGAATCTTCCAATCAAATGTAACACCCCTAGTTAAGAAAGGATGGAGACAGAAAGCAGAAACTATAGACCAGTTAGCCTAACATCTGTCATTGGGAAAATTCTGGAGTCCTTCATTAAGGAAGCAGTAGCAGGGCATTTGGAAAATCATAATGCAGTCAAGCAGAGTCAGCATGGTTTTATGAAAGGGAAATCATGTTTAACAAATTTGCTGGAGTTCTTTGAGGATGTAATGAGTAGGGTGGACAAAGGTGAGCAAGTGGATGTGGTGTATTTGGATTTCCAGAAGGCATTCGATAAGGTGCCACATAAAAAGTTACTGCATAAGATAAGAGCTCACAGATTTGGGGGTAATATATTAGCATCGATAGAGAATTGGCTGACGAACAGAAAGCAGAGAGTCGGGATAAATGGGTCATTTTCCGGTTGGCAAACGGTAACTAGTGGGGTGTCACAGGGATCGGTGCTGGGGCCTCAACTATATACAAACTACATTAATGACTTGGACGAAGGGACCGAGTGTAATGTAGCCAAGTTTGCGGATGATACAAAGATGGGTGGGAAAGCAAGTTGTGCAGAGAACTCAAAGAATCTGCAAAGGGATATAGACAGGCTAAGTGAGTGGGCAAACATTTGGCAGATGGAGTATAATGTGGGAAAGTGCGAGGTTATCCACTTTGACAGGAAAAATAAAAAAGCATATTATTATTTAAATGGAGATTACAAAATGCTACAGTTCAGGGGTCCTTGTGCATGAAACACAAAAAGTTAGCATGCAGGTACAGCAAGTAATCAAAAAGGCAAATGAAATGTTGGCCTTTATTGCAAGGGGGTTGGAGTATAAAAGCAGGGAAGTCCTGCTACAACTGTACAGGGTATTGGTGAGACCACACCTTGAGTACTGCGTGTAGTTTTGGTCTCTTATTTAAGGAAGGATATACTTGCATTGGAGGCAGTTCAGAGACGATTCACACGGTTGATTCCTGAGATGAGGGGGTTGACTTATGAAGAAAGGTTGAGCAGGTTGTGCCTATACTCATTGGAATTTAGAAGAATGAGAAGTGATCTAATTGAAACATATAAGATACTGAGGGGGCTCGACAAGGTAGATGCAGAGAGGATGTTTCCCCTCGTGGGGAAATCTAGAACTCGGGGGTATAGTTTCAGAATAAAGGGTCGCCCTTTTAGAACTGAGATGAGGAGGAATTTCTTCTCTCAGAGGGTCGTATTATAGACCGGTAAGCCTGACATCGGTAGTGGGCAAAATGCTAGAGTCCATTATAAAAGATGTAATAGCAAAAGGTAAATCATGCCTGACTAATCTACTGGAATTTTTTGAGGATGTAACTGATAGAATAGATAAGGGAGAACCAGTGGATGTGGTGTATTTGGACTTTCAGAAGGCTTTCGATAAGGTCCCGCATAAGAGATTAGCGTGCAAAGTTAAAGCACATGGGATTGGGGGTAAGGTATTGATTTGGATAGAGAACTGGTTGGCAGACAGGAAGCAAAGAGTTGGAATAAACGGATCTTTTTCTGAGTGGCAGGCAGTGACTAGTGGGGTACCGCAGGGATCGGTGCTAGGACCCCAGCTAGTCACAATATATATTAATGATCTAGACGAGGGAACTAGATGTAATATCTCCAAGTTTGCAGATGACACAAAGCTGGGTGGGCGTGTGTGCTGTGAGGAGGATGCAGTGAAACTCCAGTATGATTTGGACAGGTTGTGTGATTGGGCAGATGCATGGCAGATGCAGTATAATGTGGATAAATGCGAGGTTATCCACTTTGGTGGCAAAAACAGGAAGACAGATTATTATCTGAACGGCAATAGATTGGGAAAAGGCGAAGTGCAACGAGATCTGGGAGTCCTTGTGCACCAGTCGCTGAAGGTAAGCATGGAGGTGCAGCAGGCGGTTAAGAAGGCAAATGGTATGTTGGCCTTCATAGCGAGAGGATTCGAGTACAGGAGCAAGGATGTCTTGCTGCAGTTGTACAAGGCCTTGGTGAGACCACACCTTGAGTATTGTGTGCAGTTTTGGTCACCTTATCTGAGGAAGAATGTTCTTGCCATGGAGGGAGTGCAGCGAAGATTTACCAGACTGATACCTGGGATGGCAGGAATGACATATGAAGAGAGATTGGGTCGATTAGGCTTATATTCGCTAGAGTTTAGAAGAATGAGAGGGGATCTCACTGAAACTTATAAAATTCTAACAGGACTAGACAGACTAGATGCAGGAGAGATGTTCCTGATGACGGGGGAGTCCAGAACCAGAGGTCACAGTCTAAGGATAAGGGGTAAGCCATTTAGGACTGAGATGAGGAGGAATTTCTTCACCCAGAGAGTGGTGAACCTGTGGAATTCTCTACCACAGAAGGCAGTTGAGGCCAATTCATTAAATATATTCAAGAAGGAGATAGATATATTTCTTAAGGCTAAAGGGATCAAGGGATATGGGGAGAAAGCAGGGACAGGGTACTGAATTTGGATGATCAGCCATTAAATGGCAGAGCAGGTTCGAGGGGCCGAATGGCCTACTTCTGCTCCTATCTTCTATGCTTCTAAATCTGTAGAATTCTCTGCCCCAGAGAGCCGTGGAGGCTGGGTCATTAAATACATTTAAGGTGGAGATAGACAGATATTTGCAAGATAAGGGAGTGAAGGGTTAGGGGGAGCGGGCAGAGAAGTGGCTTTGAGCCTAAGATCAGCCATGATCTTATTGAATGGCAGAACAGGCTCGAGGGGCCAAATGGCCTATTCCTGCTCCTATTTCTTATGTTCTTATGTTCTCCTTAGATATGGGGGATGATGTCAGAGGACTGGAGAATTGCAAATGTTACACCCTTGTTCAAAAAAGGGTGTAAGGATAAACCCAGCAATTACAGATCAGTCAGTTTAATCTTGGTAGTGGGGAAGCTTTTAGAAACGATAATCCAGGACAAAATTAACAGTCACTTTGACAAGTGTGGATTAATTGAGGAAAGCCAGCACGGATTTGTCAAAGGCAAATCGTGTTTAACTAACTTGATTGAGTTTTTTGATGAGGTAACAGAGAGGGTTGATGAGGGCAATGTGGTTGACGTGGTGCACATGTCCTTCCAAAAGGCGTTTGATAAAGTGCCACAAAATAGGCTTGCCAGCAAAGTCAATGCCCATGGAATAAAAAGGACAGTGGCAGCAAGGATACGAAATTGGCTAAGTGACAGGAAACAGAGAGTAGTGGTGAATGGTTGTTTTTTGGACTGGAGGATGGTATACAGTGGTGTTCCCCAGGAGTCGGTACTCGGACCACTGCTTTTCTTGAAATATATTAATGACTTGGACTTGGGTGTACAGGGCACAATTTCAAAATTTGCAGATGACACAAAACTTGGAAGTAAAGTTAATAGTGAGGAGGATAGTGATAGACTTCAAGTGGACATAGACAGGCTGGTGGAATAGGCAGACACATGGCAGATGAAATTTAATGCAGAAAAGTGCGAAGTGATATATTTTGTTAGGAAGAACAAGGAAAGGCAATGTAAACTAAAGGGTACAATTCTAAAGGGGGTGCAGGAACAGAGAGACCTGAGGGTATATGTGCACAAATCGTTGAAGGTGGCAGGCCAAGTTGAGAAAGCGGTTAAGAAAGCATACGGGATCCTGGGCTTCATCAATAGAGGCATAGAGTACAAAAGCAAGTAAGTTATGATTAATCTTTATACTGGTTCGGCCTCAACTAGAGTATTGTGTCCAATTCTGGGCACCGCACTTTAGGAAGGATGTAAAGGCCTTAGAGAGGGTGCAGAAAAGATTTACAAGAATGGTTCCAGGAATGAGGGACTTCAGTTACGTGGATAGACTGGAGAAGCTGGGGTTGTTCTCCTTAGAGCAGAGAAGTTTGAGATGAAATTTAATAGAGGTGTTCAAAATCATGAGGAGTCTAGACAGAGTAGATAGAGAGAAACTGTTCCCATTGGCGGAAGTGTTGAGAACTAGAGGACACAGATTTAAGGTGATTGGCAGAAGAACCAAATGCGACATGAGGAAAACCTTTTTTACACAACGAGTGGTTAGGATCTGGAATGCACTGCCTGAAAGGGTGGTGGAAGCAGATTCAATCGTGGCTTTCAAAAGGGAATTGGATAAGTACCTGAAGGAAAAATATTTAAAGGGCTACGGGGAAAGAGCAGGGGGATGGGACTAGCTGAAGTGCTCTTGCAGGGAGCCGGCACTGGCTCGACGGGCCAAATGGCCTCCTTCTGTGCTTTAACTATTCTATGCTTCTATTATATGAAATGCTTTGGGGAGTCAGGAGGTGAGACACTCGCCGCAGAATACCCAGCCTCTGACCTGCTCTTGTGGCCACAGTATTTATGTGATTGGTCCAGTTAAGTTTCTGGTTAATGGTAACTTCCAGGATGCTGATGTTGGGGGATTTGACAATAATTATGCCGTTAATGTCAAGGGGCGGTGATTAGACTCTCACTTGTTGGAGATTGTCATTGCCTGGCATTTGTGTGGTGTGAATGTTATTTGCCACTTATCAGCCCAAGCCTGAATGTTGTCCAGGTCTTGCTGCATCCTGGCATGGACTGCTTTATTATCGGAGGAGTTGCGAATGGAACGGAACTCTGTGCAGTCATCAGCGAACATCCCCACTTCTGACTTTATTATGGAGGGGAGGTCATTGTTGAAGCAGCTGAAGACGGTTGGGACTAGGACTCTGCCCTGAGGAACTCCTGCAGCGATGTTCTGGGGCTGAGATGATTGAGCTCGAACAACCACAATCATCTTCCTTTGTGCTAGGTATGACTCCAGCCAGTGGAGATTTTTCCCCCTGATTCACATTGACTTCAGTTTTATTGAGGCTCCTTGATGCCACACTCGGTCAAATTCTGCCTTGATGTTAAGGGCAGTCACTCTCACCTCCCCTCTGGAATTCAGTTCTTTTCCATGTTTGGACCAAGGCCATAATGAGGTCTGGAGCCGAGTGATCCGAACTGAGCATCGGTGAGCAGGTTCTTGGTGAGTAAGTGCCGCTTGATAGCACTGTCGACAACAACTTCCATCACTTTGCTGATGATTGAGAATAGACTGATGGGGCGGTAATTGGCCGGATTGGATTTGTCCTGCTTTTTGTGGACAGGACATACCTGGGCACTTTTCCACATTGTCGGGTAGATGCCAGTGTTGTAGCTGTACTGGAAGAACTTGGCTAGAGGCGTGGCTAGTTCTGGAGCACAAGCCTCTTCAGTACGATAGCTGGATGTTGTCGGGGCCCATAGCCTTTGCTGTATCAGGTACACTCAGCAGTTTCTTGACATCACGTGGAGTGAATCGAATTGGCTGAAGACTGGCTTCTGTGATGGTGGGAACCTCAGTAGGAGGCCAATATGGATCATCCACTCGGCACTTCTGGCAGAAGATTGTTGTAAACGATTTAGCTTTGTCTTTTGCACTCGTCTGCTGGGCTCCACCATCATTGAGGATGGAGATATTCATGGAGCCTCCTACTCCCGTTAGTTGTTTAATTGTCCACCACCATTCACGACTGGATGTGGAAGGACTGCAGAGCTTTGATCTGATCTGTTGGTTGTGGGATCGCTTAGCTTTGTCTATAGCATGCTGCTTCCGCTGTTTAGCATGCATGTAGTCCTGTGTTGCAGCTTCCCCAGGTTGGCACCTCATTTTTAGATATGCCTGATACTGCTCCTGGCATGTTCTTCTGCACTCCTCATTGAACCAGGGTGGTCCCCTGGCTTGATGGTAATGTTAGAGTGAGGGATATGCTGGGCCATGAGGTTACAGATTGTGTTGGAATACAATTCTGCTGCTGCTGATTGCCCACAGCACCTCATGGATGCCCAGTTTTCAGCTTCTAGCTCTGTTCGGAATCTATCCCATCTACCACGATGGTAGTGCCACACAACACGACGGAGGGTGTCCTCAGTGTGAAGACGGGACTTCATCTCCACAAGGACTGTGCAGTGTTCAGTTCTACCAATACTGTCATGGACAGATACATAGGCGACAGGTAGATTGGTGAGGACAAGGGCACGCAGTTTTTTCCCTCGTGTTGGTTCTCTCACCACCAGCCGCAGGCCTAGTCTAGCAGGTATGTCCTTCAGGACTTGGCCAGCTCAGATAGTAGTGGTGCTACCGAGCCACTCTTGGGCCGCAATTTTGTAAATATATGCGGGTTGGAAGCGGGTCAGGTGGTTTCCGGCTTCCAGTCCTGCCCCCAACTACATCCGGCCCGCGGACGGGATTTTACATTGATTGACCTTGTTAAGCCCACTTTGCGGGCTTGCCGGCCAATTAAGAGGAAGTCGGTCAGATGACGTCATTTGATGACGCGTCATCTGCCGGTTTTCTTAAAGGGACCACGCACAATATTTCTTTGACAGCTCATTTCTCAGTGTTTGACAGCATTGAGGTGCTGCAAACACTGACAATCACTGTACAAAGCTGAACTCTTGCACCCAGGCTCTCCAGTGACTCCCTCCATAGGCTGGAACAGATGGCAGCTGCAGGTGAGGTTAAAGAAGCAATCTGTCACTAGTGAAAGAGGTTCTCCCAAACTTTTTACCTACAGAAAAGTCTAAAAGCATTAAAAATGATTTTCCCAACATTTCCTTACCTCTGAAACTCACCAATGCACCATTGGATACTTCACCCCACTTCTGCAGCTGTCATCAATGCAGAAACACTACAGCAGACTCACAACACGCCACACTTACCTGGCGTTGTATCTGGACGTCGGGACCCCCGAGGCAGAAGCGGCAAAATTGTAAAAGAGCCTCTTAACTACTATCAAGTACCTGTTAACAGGAAGGTAAGTGGCTTTAATCCTCTTCCCGCCTCTAGGTGTCGGGTCCATGCGTAAATCGGGGACCCGACACTTGGGAAAATTGTTTGGAGGCGAGTTGACGGCGGGATTGAAACCCGCCATCAATCAAAACGATTTTGACCCTTGACCCGCCTCCAAACCTGCCATCTCAGTGCCGATAAAATCACGGCCATAGTGTTTGAAATTAGGAGGGCACAAGGGTAGGGTTGTGGTGAGGGGAGGGCGGGAAAGCAAGAGCTGCATGCTTACACCATGCGCAGCTTGTACATCAGAAGAGATTGTGGGATGAGGAGAAGTGAGATGTGAGAAGTTAGATAGCGTATGAGGATACCAACATTTTGTATTCTTTCAGCCCCACTGCTGGCTAAGGACTCAGCCATGCCTCTGCCAAGAATGGCCAGCACCGTCTCATCCAAGGGGATACGATGAAGCTCAAGGCTTCACCTTCACAAAGCGCGAGTGCTGAGTGTGAGACCCTGGGTGCCCTTTCCCTGGCTTGTAAAGCTATTGTGTTCGTGCTGAAGCACTTTTACCATTTTTTTACATGCAGAAGGCAGTTCACTTTTAAGAGCTGAAGACTGCGATTTAAAAAATTTTTTTTTTTTTTTTTCAGAAGGAAGTTGAGCCTATTTTAAAATTATTTTTATACTTTTCATTTTGGAAAGCAGTTCCCCAATGGCCACACTATATTGGGCCTCCTGCTGAGCGTATCGCTTGAAACAGCGCATTGCACGGTAGATTCTGCACTCCAATGATTTAAATCAGCCGGCAGCATCAAAATAACAGTGCTGCCTGTGCTCTTTTTACAGGCAGGAGTTAACCTCACCCTGTGGTGGCACCGGCCGTTTTCTCGTGTTATCGGATTTCTAGGCCTCGAACTATAATGGCCCAGAAATTGATCTCGCTCTGTTCCCGTGGGGGTAAGCCTTCCCCGCGATGTCTCACCTCGCTTATGCTTTTTCTGATCCAGCTCGCACGAACTTGATGTTCCAGACATCAGCTGTGCTGGGCTTGCGTATCCCAGCGGCGTAGTTAATTCGTGCGAGCTGTGGGATCACGTGACTCAGTTAGAGCCAATGGCAGCACACCATCTTCCATTCATAAGTCTCACAGCATGGCTGTGAGACTTATGAATCTTACACCCCCCCAAAATAACAGCTAAACCTCAATTAAATTAAAAAAAAAACCATCACATTAATAAAATAAGTATAGTTAATTAAATTAACCATTTTAAATAAAAAATTAAATTTTTGAAAAAATTTAAAATCTTTTAAAAAGTTATAAAAATAAACTTACCTGTCTTTAAAGTCTATAAAAAAGATATACCTGTTAAAAAAAATTCAAAAAAATACTTAATTCACTACTTACCTTCTTAAAAGCGGGTCTTACTCCTCCTTTTTACATTTCCAAAATCTTCCCCACTTACCTGCGCGTCCAAAGCATGAAGTGCACAGCGTGCGCGCAGCCTGTAGCGCGCACGCGATGCACCCAGGCCCCGCCCCCTTTTCGGAAGAGCAATTGCCGGTTTTCAGCGCATGCGCAGGGCATGCAGAAAACCGGCAATTGGAGTGGGAATACGCGAGAGTACGCAGTGCGTACTCTCGCGTCCCGGGATCAATTTTCGGCCCATTATATTCATCCATAGTTTGAGCCCCATTATCATCTTTTACGATTTTCACTTCTTCTCTGGCTACCCTCTTATAGTACTGAAAGGATTCCTCATAGTTGTGTTTTACATCTGCAGCTATGCTTTTTTTCTAAGTTTATCTTTGCCTCTCTGCCCAGCTGTTAACTGCATGTTCTTATATCTACACTAGAAAACGTTTTCCACTTTCTCCATGCAGGATCTGTAGAGATTGTTTTTCCATCGTATTTCACTTCCAATTAATTTGTTAATCCATTTGGCATCCTGCCTTCTCAGTCTATATTTGTTAATCCTAGGAAGATGGTTGTGGTTGTTGGAGGCCGATCATCTCAGCCCCAGGACACCGCTGCAGGAGTTCCTCAGGGCAGTGTCCGAGGCCCAACCACCTTCAACTGCTTCATCAATGACATTCCCTCCAACATAAGGTCAAAAGTGGGCATTTTTGCTGATGATTGCACAGTGTTCCATTTACAACTCCTCAGATAATGAAGCAGTCCATGCCCGCATGCAGAAAGACCTGGACAACATTCAGGCTTGGGCTGATAAATGGCAAGTAACATTCGCACCACAGAAGTGCTGAACAATGACCATCTCCAACAAGAGAGAGTCTAATCACCTCCCCTTGACATTCAGAGGCATTACCATTGTCGAATCCCCCACCATCAACATCCTGGGGGTTATCATTGACCAGAAACTTAACTGCACCAGCCACAAATACTGTGGCTATAAGAGCAGGCCAGAGGCTCAGTATTGTGTGGCGAGGGACAAAGCAGCCCGCTTGATTAGCACCCCATCACAACCTTATACATTCACTCTCTCCACCACTGGCGCACCGTGGCTGCAGTGTGCACCATTTATAAGATGCACTGCAGCAAATCACCAAGGCTTCTTCAACAGCACCTCCCAAACCCATGACCTCTACCACCTAGAGGGACAAGGGCAGCAAGTGCATGGGGACACCATCATCTCCACGTTCCCCTCCAAGTCACACACCATCCTGACTTGGAAATATATCACCGTTCCTTTATCGTCGCTGGGTCAAATTCCTGGAACTCCATACCGAACAGCACTGTGAGAGTAACTCATCACATGGACTGCAGCAGTTCAAGAAGGCGGCTCACCACCACCTTCTCAAGGGTAATTAGGGATGGGCAATAAATGCTGGCCTTGCCAGCGCGTCCACATCTCGTGAACGAATAAAAAAATAATCCTGGACAGATATGTATCCTTAATGATCAGCATAATGCCATTAAAGGTTTTCTGCTTGTCTTCAATTGAAAAATTGTCAAACCAGTTCCCCCAATCATAGAGTCATAGAATAGAAACATAGAAACATAGAAGATAGGAGCAGGAGTAGGCCATTCAGCCCCTCGAGCTTGCTGGTTTTACTTAAATGAGGCCCGGGCCTCAAAATAGCTCTGGCCTCTTCACTGCCGTAATGGATGGGCTGGTGGCTGCCCAAATGCCACAATTGACCCCAATGAATTTAGAATAGGTATTTTCATCCTTTAAAATCTTCCATGTCTTTAAATACATTGCAACATTAACGTACCACATTTGGAATTGCCAAGTGCACTTCAGCCTTCAAAAAGGGAGCAAACTCTTCAACACTGTTTGAGTAGCCATATAGTCCTCTTCTGCCTGATGTGCTGAATCAAATAAAAAGTGTACATACAATATAAACATAAAAAAGAAATAAGACAATGTGACATGATACCCTTCTTACTTTGCTAGTATCTTGTTTTCCCAAGGCTCCCCTGCCAATGTGAAGTTTTGACCCCCATTATCGTGAATGGAGTCACTCCAGGAAGGCTTCTACCTCTCAGCAATGATATCACAGCAGTTTTGGAGGCAAGCAGATCAAAAATGACAGATCTGCAATAGGGCAGGAAATTTGTTGCAGAAATATATTTTGATTAAGTATACATCTTACAAGGAAATTTGCAGAAACTCTTTGAACAAAAGGTCTTATCCTGGACTTTCCTTCCACCTTAAAGTGCTTTAGATTTCAATAATTGCTGTTGTATACATAAAGTCATAACCACTACTCATAATAGGAGTGCTCCCCCAGGCCCCTCAAGGAGTCCTTGGGCCACCCCAGCCTCGATCGTGCTGGAACTGTGCCCCTGCACCCCCGTACCCAAACACATCCTGACCTGTCTGCCAAGGACTGTTCCCACGGATCCCTGACTGTGGCCCCCTGCCACCAAATTTCACTCCCGTTTGCTGGCCAGGTAGTGATTCTGGCCTGGTGTCGACGGGTCTCCGGGAACTTTTATTTAAATGAGGCCCTGCGTTTAAGATCGGCAGGGCCTCCACATCCCCGAAGTCTCTGGGTGTGTCGCCGCTACCAGTCTCACGCGCACCATTCTCAACCCCCCGTAAAAATTGAGACCATTGTTTCTGCAGATTAGTTCTGAATTTATCCCCCTACAAGCGCAGGCCCTGTCCTCTGATTCTACTATTCTGGACAAGGTGAAATAGCATGTCATGGTCTACATTATCTAGTCCCTTTAGAATCCTAAAAACAGCAATCCTATCACCTCTGTCAGCCGTGGTTCAATTGGTAGCACTCTCGCCTCTGAGTCAGGAGGTTGTGGGTTCAGGTCCCACGCCAGAGCGCAAAAATCTAGGCTGACACTCAAGTGTTGTACTGTTTGAGGTGCCGTCTTTCGGATGAGACGTTAAACCGAGGCCCCATCTGCTTTCTCAGGTGGATGTGCATGATTGATCCCATGGGACTATTTTGAAGAAGAGCAGGGGAGTTATCCCTGGTGTCCTGGCCAATATTTGTTCCTCAATCCACATTACTAAATCAACAGATCTGGTCATTACCACACTGCTCTTTGTAGAAGCTTACTGTGCGTAAATTGGCTGCCGTGTTTCCTACATTACAACAGTGACTACACTTCAAACACTTTGGGACGTCCAGAGGTCATGAAAGGCGCTATATAAATGTAAGTCTTTCTTTTCTTACTCAACCTTCTTTTTTACAGTGAGAACATGCCCAATTTACATAATCGCTTCTCATAATCCAATCCCTTCATTCCCTCAACCATTCTTCTATACCCTTTCAATAGCTACAATATCCTTTTTGTACTGTGGCAGCCAGTACTGGGAAGTGATTTCATGGTGGACAGCAAAAGAGATATAAAGACTGCTTAAAAACAGCTCTGATTTGGGGATACAAGATCACATGACATTAAAGGAAGCACCTCAGGTTGATAGGGCAGTAAAAAATTGCATTGTAAGTTTTATCACAAAAGATGTAGGCCTAGAAATTGCTTGACACCATGCCCGTTTTACAGACGTAATGCAGTTGCCAAAGCATCCAATATGGTGGGCGGCGTGCGCTCCGCACATTCCGTGCCAGAAGTGTATCGCCCGCCAAATTGGCAAAGGCAGAAATAGAGGTTCCCATGACTAATGCCTTAAACAGGTGACAGTGCCTTTGCATATTCAAATAAGGGGCCTAACACCTGTTTAAAGCCCCTTTTGCAAAATTGGGTTGGGCTGACAGTATGCAGGAAAAGCATATGGCCTAAACAGCAGTCCTTAAAGGGATCACTGGAGCTCGTCATCAAAAAGGTAAGTTTGTTAAAAAAATACTTACCTGAATGTGGAACTCCCAGAAAACAGCAATGAAATAAATGACCAGATCATAATTAAATTAGGTAACCCCCGAAAACGGGCGCAGGCATCACAAAGCGCGATTAACCTGCGCCGTTCATTGCGATGCAGGCAGCACATCAAATTCGTACTGCCTGCTGTTTTAAAGCCCAGCTGCTACTTTTCTAAGTTGTTGAGGCTGCTGCTGCTTGTGCTCTCTAATAACCACATCTTCTGTCTTGGTGTTCATACTTATCTTTAATAAACCCTTGTAGCAACTCACCTGTAATCAAAGTCAAGACAATGGTCTTGTAATTTCCCGGTTCTGACTTATTGCCCTTTTAAAATATTGTCACCATCTGGTCTTCTCTCTAGAATCATCGGAACAATCTCAGCGAGTTGTTAAATATATGAGCATAGAGCTCACAGAGCAAAGCCTCCATTTCTTTGAGCAAACTCAGGTGAATGTCATCAGGCCAGCAGCCTGCGCTGTTTTGAGCTCCCTAAATTCTAACCAGGATTATATCCGCATCCACTTTGATACCTTCAGCTTTAGCATCAACCCTACAATGTAATATTAGTAACTCAGCATTGCTGTTTTGGAGTGAAGACTGATGCAAAATAGCCATTTAAAACCCTGGAAGTCCACCCGAACCTGCTCTGAAGAATCCTCCAGTAGCCTGATAACACAGAATCATAGAATAGTACAGCACAGAAGGAGACCATTCGGCCCATTGTGTCTGTGCTGGCTCTTTCGAAGAGCAATCCAGTTAGTACCACTCCCCTGCTCTTTCCCCATATCCCTGCAATTTGTTTTTCCTTCAAGTATTTATCCAATTCCCTTTGAAGGCTACTATTGAATTTGTATCCACAGCTCTATCAGGCAGTGCATTCCAAACCCTAACCAGTTGTTGCGTAGAAAAGTTTTTCCTCATGTCGCCTCTGGTTCTTTTGCCCTCTCGTTAATGACCCTTCAGCCACTGGAAACAGTTTCTCTTTATTTACTCTATCTAAATCCTTCATGAGTTTAAACACCTCTATTAAATCTCCTCTTAGCCTTCTCTGCTCCAAGGAGAACAACCCCATGCTTCTCCAGTCTATCCACATAACTGGATTTCCTCATCCCTGGAACCATTTCAGTAAATCTCTTCTATACCCTCTCCAAAGTGTAAACGTCCTTCCTACAGTGTGGTGTCCAGAATTGGACACAATACTCCAGCTGGGGCTGAACTAGTTTTTTATATAGGTTTGGCATAACTTCCTGGATTTTGTGCTCTATGGGGGTAAAATTCAGTTGGTTTGAGCCTCCCGTTAGCACCTGGTGGGGGCGCTAACGGGGCGCTGATGCAGTAGCGCCGGAGCGAGGCGAATCCAGTGATACATGGCAAATCCGGTCCCCCCATAGCGCGCCGCTAACAGTTACCGCCGGGGACTTCAACGGTAGGCAGATTGTGACATCAGTGAGCGTACAACGCTCACTACGTGCCCAATCTGCAAAATTCATTTTCACCCCCTGCCTTAGCGCCTTGTCCCGACAGCGACAGGGAGAGGAGGCGTCAAGCCGGCAGATGCCGGCTCCAGGGGCTGTAGTTAAAGGCATCCTCAGTAATGAGTCACAGCTGTCAGGTTAGTAGTGTTTCACTGCTTCCTTGTCAGTTTGACAGTGTGCAACAGTTTAATTCAGTCATTTAAAGGTTGTTTAGTATCAGGAGTGTTGTGGCTACTAAAAATTAGTTACATTTATTCTCACAACATATCAAAGTGGTTACATTAATGGGGGCTGTAGTGGCAGTCGACCTCGCCCTCCAGGATCTACGGTGGAGGGAGTGGAGGTAGCAAGAAAGATTGGAACATGTGGCCAGAGGGAGGGGAAGGGCCATAAAGGCTCTCAACAGGAGGCCTTACCCTCCAAGGGTATTCCGAGAGCACTTTTCCAACCACCAATTAAGCAAGGAGCAGTGTATTAGAGGGCTCTGCTTCAGCAAGGAGGTGGTCACAGAACTCTGCCACCTCCTGCAACCAGACCTTGAGCCTCAGATCAAGGCGACCACGGCTCTCTCAGTGGCAGTCAAGGTCACCATCGCCGTCAATTTATTCGCCAGTGGATCCTTCCAGTCTGCAACAGGAGATATAGCTAACATCTCACAGTTCACCATCCATCGTTGCATCTGGGAGGTCACAAAGGCTCTCTACAGTAGGAGAAGGGACTACATTTCCTTCCCCATCACCAGAGAGAAGCAGGACGAACGTGCATGTGGCTTTGCCAGGATAGTGGGCTTCCCCATGGTGCAGGGTGCCATTGACTGCACCCACATGCGGCACCCACATGCGGGCACTGTTTAACAATCCTAAGATCTTCCGTAACCGCAAAGGCTACCATTCACTTATTGTGGTGTTGGTGTGCGACCACAGACAGCGAATCCTCAATGTGAATGCCTGCTATCCTGGCAGCAGCCACGATGCCTTCATCCTGCACCAGACCGGTGTGCCAGCACTCTTCCAGCCACCACATCAAGCTCGTGGCTGGATGGTCGGAGACAAGGGCTATCCGCTCTCCACCTGGCTCATGACTCCCCTCCGCAACCCCAACACTCCTGCCCAGCACTCATATAATGAGAGCCGTGCCGCCACCAGGAACATCATTGAGCAGAGCATCGGGGTGCTCAAGCAATGGTTCTGCTGCCTTGACCGCTCGGGAGGAGCGGTCAAGCTGAGCGTGTGTCCCATTTCGTTGTTATCTGCTGCAGGCTCCATAACTTGGCCATCATGAGGGACTAGCCCTTGCCACCAGGGATTGCGGGACCACCTCAGGAGGAGGAAGAGGGAGAGGTGGAGGAGGAGGAGAACAAGGAGGATGAGGAAAACGAGGAGGAGGAACAGGAGCGAAGGAGGAGGCAGCTACTCAATCGGCTTTCCAGAAGGGCAGTCTGTGACCACCTCATCAGACTGCGGTTCCAATAAATTAAACCCCAGATCCCTGTTGCTCATCACATCCCCATCATTCCATCCCTGTCGCAGGCCATATCACAGCGCAAAGCTGAAATGAGAGACAGCACAAAATAATCCAAACTGAATTAATAAATTTATCAATAATCAGTGAACACATATTTACAGCAACATTATTACCTATTCACCATTGTACAGTCCCTTAGTGCCGCTTGTTACTGTGCCTATGTCTACTCTTGTGTTCCTATGAAGTGATGGCCCAGTGGCTGCAGCACAGCTGGTGGAAGGCTGCTGAGAGTCCGTGCGGGAGACTTTAGATGGCCTTCCAGGACATAGAAACATAGAAGATAGGAGCAGGAGTAGGCCATTCGGCCCCTCGAGCCTGCTCCGCCATTCGATGAGATCATGGCTGATCATCCAAACTCAGTACCCTGTCCCTGCCTTCTCCCCATATCCCTTGATACCTTTAGCCTTAAGAAATATATCTAACTCCTTCTTGAATATATTTAATGAATTGGCCTCAACTGCCTTTTGTGGTAGAGAATTCCACAGGTTCACCACTCTCTGGGTGAAGAAATTCCTCCTCATCTCTGTCCTAAATGGCTTACCCCTTATCCTTAGACTGTGACCTCTTGTTCTGGACTCCCCCGCCATCGGGAACATCCTTCCTGCATCCAGTCTGTCTAGCCCTGTTAGAATTTTATAAGTTTCAATGAGATCTCCTCTCATTCTTCTAAACTCCAGCGAGTATAAGCCCAATCGACCCAATCTCTCCTCGTACGTCATTCCTGCCATCCCAGGTATCAGTCTGGTGAATCTTCGCTGCACACCCTCCATGGCAAGAACATCCTTCCTCAGGACGCCCTTGACCAGCTCTGGGCCTGGAAGGCTAGGCTGTAGACTGCACCACCTCAGCATAGGCGGCAGCAGTCTGGGCTGGCTGGATGACAGGCAGCGACAATAGCTGAGTGCCATTGGTGGGAGCAGGACTGCTGTCATCCTGAGAGAGGACAGCAGGTTCCTGCTCCACTGACCCACTGCCACTCGTCCGGGGCAACACCTCAGCATCCCTAGCAATCTGTTGTAGCACAGATTGCTGGCCAGCTGCGACACCGTGAAAGCCCCGGTCGATGGTGGTGAACCCAGCCAGAGCTTGTGTTACATGAGAGCAGTCTGAGATTGAATGCCACCAAGCATAGACTGCGTTACACCACTAAGACGTTGTGTTGCTTCTGCCTATGCTGCAATGGAAGCTGCCAGATTGCCCATTACACGCGGCATCAGGTCTGGGTTGCCACGGTCTCTCTGGGAGTCTACCATCTTTTACAGATTGGTAATGATGGGCTCCATGGTATGCGCAGATCTCTGTGCAATGTTGGAGGCAGCCTCCTCCACGCTCCTTACCATTGCCGAGAGGCTCTCGGGCACCCTTGCCATTGCACCTATCATCTCCATGTGCATGCCCATCACCCTTCTTCTAAAGGCCTCCCCATCGAGGTCCTCATCTGAGTTCTGTGCAGCAGAACTCGCGCGCGAACTCACCCTCCGGGGAGCTGGCTCCCGCGTTACCCTTTCCCCCTGGCCTTGCTGCAGCCCGCTTGTTCCCGGTGCAGCACACTGTGCAGATCTCGCTACTATACTAGCCTCTAAAGAATGCGTAGTGCCAGTACCTGAGCTGGTGCCTGCGGGTCAGATATGCAGTGATGCGGTGTCTTCAGCCTGCTGCTCTTCTCCTGTTTCGCTCTCAACAGTACCCTCAGAGACAGGCTGCTCAGGTGCTTGCTCATTATTTCAATGCATAAAGCTACAAGATTTGGGTTAAGTTGAGAGGAGGGGGCAGGAAGGGAGCAATGCATGCATGCAGCATGATTAGCTGGAACGTGCAAAACGCTTGTGGGGTGAGAGGGAAGTGGGATGTGGGAAGAAGCAGTAGGGATGAACATAGCGTTGTTGTCCCCAAGGGGGTCAATGTCACCGGTGGCCACGGCGCCCACCACCTGGTGCCCAATAATGTGCAGCACTCGAGTTTCCAGCTCAGACAGTGGTTGGGTGTCGGCTTGTCCCCCGCCTGTGCGCTCCTGCTCCCTCCTGTTGTGAGCCACCTTGATCTGCAAGAGGTAGGAAAGTGTGTGAGTGAGTGTAGAGCAATGTGTCTGGGTGATGTGCCTGCCATAGTTGAATAGTTGTGATTTTGAGCAAGGTGTGAGATGTAGGTGTGAGTGTTGGTAGGGTGAGATTGTTGGTGGGTGAGTGCTGGGGTGTGGTACTTTGGGCAGTGTGTGCAGACTGTGGTATGTAGCATTTGTTGAAGCATTGACTCACCCTGACCACCCGAGTGAGGTCACTAATTTCTTCCTGCACTGTGTGTGGGTCCTGGGGACCACAGTGCTGCCCAAGATGTGCAGGGTTACCTCCCTCCACATGGTGCGGATGACTTGCGGCAAGGGCCTCCCACCATTTGCCGGATAGAACACTGCTCTCCGTCTTTCCACTGCGAACACCAACTCCTCCAATGCATGGTTGCAGAATCTGCGGGCTCTCTCCCTGGGCATGAATCTGACATCATTACGGGTGCTTGAGTCATCCAGCTCCTTCTCCTTGAACTGCTGCTGCTGACTGAGACGGCTGCACAGCCTGCAATGATGAGAATGAGGTTCTGCAGCATCAATGAACCTCCCCTTTAACAACTGGAAAGAGCCTGTGACAATGATGACTTGTGATTAAACTGCACCTGATATTGGTCAGCGCTTTGACTTTAGCGACACTGAGCTAGGCCATTAGCACTTGATTTAGCGCTCCAATCCTTTCTTTGTGCAATAAGACTTAATTTTGTGTGCAGTCTGAAGCATTAGCGCCTGGCGCTAATTCTCAAACTTTTCAAAAGTTACCGCCCATTCTTGGGCTATAATGAATTTCTCCCCCATGCCTCCATTTATAAAGCCCAGGATCCTATATGCTTTAGTAACTGCTTTGTTAACCTGTCATGCCACCTTCAACGATTTGTGCACAAGTACCCCCCAGGTCTCTCTGTTCTTGCACCCCCTTTAAAATTGTACCATTTAGTGTGTATGGTCTCTCCTCATTCTTCCGACCAAAATGTATCACCTCACACTTCTGTGTTGAATTTCATCTGCCATATGTCCGCCCATTCTACCAGCCTGTCTATATCTTCTTGAAGTCTATTGCTATCTTCCTCACTGTTTACTACACTTCCAAGTTTCATGTCATTTGCAAATTTCGAAATTGTGCCCTGTACCCCCAAGTCCAAGTCATTAATGTATATTAAAAACAGCAGTGGTCCTAGTACTGAACCTTGGGGAACGCCACTGTATACCTCCCACCAGTCCAAAAAACAGCCATTCACCACAACTCTCTGTTTTCTATCCCTTAACCAATTTTGTATCCATGCTGCTACTGACCCTTTTATCTCTTGGGCTACAATTTTGCTAAGAAGCCTAGTATGTGGTACTTTATCGAATGCCTTTTGAAAGTCCATATACACAACATCAACTGCACTGCCCTGATCCACCCTCTCTGTTACCCCAACAAAAAACTTAATCAAGTTAGTTAAACACGATTTGCCCTTAATAAATTCATGCTGGCTCTCCTTTATTAGTCCATGCTTGTCCAACTGGCTGTTAATTTTCTCCCGCATTATTGTTTCTAAAAGCTTCCCCACCACCGACGTTAAGCTGACTGGCCTGTAATTGGCAGGTTTATCCTTCTCCCCTTTTTTGAACAAGGGTGTAACATATGCAAATCATCCAGCCCTTTGGCACCACTCCTGTATCTAAGGAGAATTGGAAGATTGTGGCCAGCACCTCCGCAATTTCGACCCTTACTTCCCTCAGCAACCGAAGATGCATCCCATCTGGACCGGGTGACTTATCTACTTTAATTATTGCCAGCCTGTCTAGCAGCTCCTCTTTATCTATTTTTATCTCATCCAGTATCCCAGCAACCTCCTCGTTTACCATAGCTTTGGCAAAGTCCTCTTCCTTGGTAAATACCGATGCAAAGTATTCATTTAGTACCTCAGCCATGCCTTCTGCCTCCACCAATAGTTCTCCATTTTGGTCCCTAATTGGCCCCACCCCTCCTCTTACTATCCGTTTACTATTTATATGCCTATAGAAGACTTTTGAATTCCCTTTTATGTTAACCACCAATCTATTCTCGTACTTTCTCTTTGCCCCTCTTATTTCCTTTTATTTCCTATTCCCCTCTCTACTTTTAATATGCAGCCTGATTCTCCCTTGTATTACCAAGCTGACATCTGTCATACTCCCCTTTTTCTGCTTCAGCCTACTCTCCAACCCCTTCGTCATCCAGGGAGCTCTGGCTTTGGATGCCTTCCCTTTCCCTCCCTTGCACCTAGATTGTACCTGAACCATCTCTTTAAAGGCTCCATTACATGTTTGCCTGCCAGTGTTTGACTCCAATTTACCTGGGCCAGATCCTCCTCAATTCACTGAAATTAGACCCCCCTCCACTTAAGTATTTTTATTCTAGATTGCTTCCTGTCCTTATACATAACTAATCTAAAACTTACGATACTATCATCACCAATCCCGAGATGCACTCCAAATGTGACATTCTCCACTTGACCCATTTCATTCCCCAGGACAAGTACCAGCTAAGCATCCTTCCTCATTGGGCAGGAAACATACTGATCAAGAATATTCTCCTGAACACACTTCAGAAATTCCTCCCCTTCTGCCCTAAACACAATCACTGCCCCATTCAATATTGGGGTAGTTAAAGTCTCCCATTGTCACTACTCTATCATTCTTGAACCTCTCAGTAATTTCTTTGCAAATTACTCCTCTATCTCCTTCCCACTATTTGGTGGCCTATAAAAGTCACGAAGTAGTGCAATCGCTCCTCTATTGTTTCTCAACTCCAACCAAATAGATTCTGTCTTTGATCCCTCAAGGTCTTTCTCTTAGAAACATAGAACATAGAAACATAGAAAAATAGGAGCAGGAGTAGGCCATTCAGCCCTTCGAGCCTGCTCCGCCATTCAATGTGATCATGGCTGATCCTCTATCTCAATATGATATTCCCACTCGCTCCCCATACCCCTTGATGCCTTTTGTTTCTAGAAATCTATCTAACTCCTTCTTAAATATATTCAGTGTCTGTGGTAGAGAATTCCACAGGTTCACCACCCTCTGAGTGAAGAGATTTCTCCTCATCTCAGTCCTAAATGTCCTACCCTGTATCCTGAGACTGTGACCCCTCGTTCTAGACCCCCCAGCCAGGGGAAACACCCTCCCTGCATCCAGTCTGTCTAGCCCTGTCAGAATTTTATACGTTTCAATGAGATCCCCTCTCATTCTTCTAAACTCTAGTGAATACAGGCCTAGTCGACCCAATCTCTCCTCATACGACAGTCCTGCCATCCCAGGAATCAGTCTGGTGAACCTTCGCTGCACTCCCTCAATGGCAAGTATATCCTTTCTTAGGTAAGGAGACCAAAACTGCACACAGTACTCCAGGTGTGGACTCACGAAGGCCATGTACAACTGTAGTAAGACATCCTTGCTCCTGTACTCAAATCCTTTTGCAATGAAGGCCAACATACCATTTGCCTTCCTAACTGCTTCCTGCACCTACATGTTTGCTTTCAGTGACTGGTGTACAAGGACACCCAGGTCCCTTTGTACATCAACATTTCCCAATCTATCACCATTTAAATAATACTCTGCCTTTCTGATTTTCCTACCGATGTGGATAACTTCACATTTATCCATGTTATACTGCATCTGCCATGTATTTGCCCACTCACTCAACTTGTCTAAATCGCCTTGAAGCCTCTTTGCATCCTCCTCACAACTCACAATCCCACCTAGTTTTGTGTCGTCAGCAAACTTGGAAATATTACATTTGGTTCCTTCATCCAAATCATTGATATATATTGTG
Source organism: Squalus acanthias (assembly GCA_030390025.1). Taxonomy (NCBI): domain Eukaryota; kingdom Metazoa; phylum Chordata; class Chondrichthyes; order Squaliformes; family Squalidae; genus Squalus; species Squalus acanthias. The sequence continues at coordinate 139,334,182 of CM059433.1, forward strand.
AATAGCTGGGGCCCAAGCAATGATCCCTGCGGTACCCCACTAGTCACCGCCTGCCATTCCTACTCTCTGTTTCCTGTCTGTTAACCAATTTTCAATCCATGCCAGTACATTACCCCCAATCCCATGTGCTTTAGTTTTGCACACTAACCTCTTATGTAGGACTTTATCAAAGGCCTTCTGAAAATCCAAATACACCACATCCACTGGTTCTCCCTTATCTATTCTACCAGTTACATCCTCAAAAAACTCCAGTAGGTTTGTCAAACACGATTTCCCTTTCATAAATCCATGTTGACTTTGTCTAATCCCGTTGATATTTTCTAAGTGTCCTGTTATCACATCCTTTATAATAGACTCTAGCATTTTCCCGACTACTGATGTTAGACTAACCGGTCTGTAGTTCCCTGTTTTCTCTCTCCCTCCTTTTTTAAATAGTGGGGTTACATTTGCCACCCTCCAATCTGCAGAAACTGTTCCATAATCTATAGAATTTTGGAAGGTGACAACCAATGCATCCACTATTTCCATGGCTACCTCTTTTAGTACTCTGGGATGCAGATTGTCAGGCCCTGGGGATTTATCAGCTTTCAGTCCCATTAATTTCTCCAGCACTATTTTTTTACTAATACTAATTTCCTTTAATTCCTCCTTTTCACTAGACACTTGGGGGGAAAAATTCAGTATCGCCCCGTTTGGGGCGCAATTATCGGCCGGGCGCAAAGATTAGCGCCTGGCGCTAATTATTGCCTCCGACTGCAAACTTGACTTTTATCGCCCCTGGAGGTGACTGGAACGCTAAATCAGGCGCTACACATCTGTCTTAAGCGGCAAAGGCCGAGGAGCGAGGCGCTAACTTAGAGCGCTGGCGAAGCTCATGTGATGTCAGTCAGCAATGGAACACAGACACAATGGCGCCAGCCAATTCTTAAAGGGGAGGGTTGGTCTTGCTTTCCATCCACATCCTGCTCATTGCAGCCTTGAATCTTGGCCTGGAGAGACCTGTGCATCAAATCTGCTGGAAAGAACAATGGAGAGAACCAGGGAAAGAGCTCAGAGTGCAACCCCCACAGTCTCTTCTAAATCGATACAAGGAAGGGCAAATCAAAATGAACCTGCAAAGTGCTGCTCAGTACCCAAAACTCCTTCACACAGCATTGAATCTCTCCAGAAGTCTCTCTCTCTCTCTCTCTCAGAATGCGTGGTTCAAAAATGTCGCCAACAAAAACAGGCAGGAAGCAGTCGCCTTTAAATAGCACTCCCCCAGTCCCTTCCTGACTGCAAAACACTCTCCTCAACCTGTCGTTGCTAGCGGCAGGCGGTAAGTCAGGGGGCGCCACTCAATATCCACTCCGGGGCGCTACCGGGGCGTTGCACACTCGACTGACGTCACGATCTGCTGGCGCAGGTGACCGTGGCAGTAGTGTTTAGCGCCGCCGCAAAATGTCTAGTTAATTTCGCGAGCGGCGCAAACATTGCCGCGCCCAGGTGCTAGTTGCTTTGCGCCCCTTTAGCACCCTCTTAAGGCGCTAACAGGAGGCGCAACCAACTGAATTTTTCCCCCTTGGTTCCCTAGCATTTCTGGGAAGTTATTTGAGTCCTCTTCCGTGAAGTCAGAACCAAAGTATTTGTTTAATTGCTCACCATTTCCTTGTACCCTATTATAAATTCTCCCATTTCTGACTGTAAGGGACGTACATTTGTCTTCACTAATCTTTTTCTTTTTACATACTTGTAGAAGCTTTTACAATCCGCTTTTATGTTCCTTGCAAGTTTACTCTCGTACTCTATTTTTCCCCTCTTAATCAATCTCTTGGTCCTTTTTTACTGAACTCTAAACTGCTCCCAATCCTCAGGCTTGCTACTTTTTCTGGCAACTTTATATGACTCCTCTTTGGATCTAATACTATCCTTAATTTCTTTTGTTAGCCATGGTTGGGCCACTTTTCCTTTTGTGTTTTTGCGCCAGAAGGGAATGTATAACTGTTGCAATTCATGCATTCATTCCTTAAATGTTAGCCATTGCCTATCCACCGTCATGCCTTTTAATGAAGCTCCCCAATCTATCATAGCCAACTCACTCCTCATACCATCGTAGTTTCCTTTGTTTAGATTTAGGACCCTAGTTTTCGATTGGACTTCTTCACTTTCCATTTTAATGAAGAATTCTATCATGTTACGGTCACTCTTCCCTAAAGGACCCCGCACAACAAGATTATTAATTAACCCCTTCTCATTGCACAATACCCAATCTAGGATAGCCTGTTCCCTAGTTGGCTCCTCAACGTACTGGTCTAAAAAACTATCTCGTACACACTCCAGGAATTCATTCTCCACAAGAAGGATGAATTACTTGTAATATTTTCCTTAATCAAAACTGCAACCCCTCCTCCTTTTTTTGCTTCCCTATCTTTTCTGTATACTTAGTACCCAGGAATATTAAGCATCCATTCTTCCCCTTTTTTGAGCCAGGTCTCAGTTATCACCACTACATCATATTCCCACGTGACCACTTGCGCCTTAATTGCTATCTGACTCCTAATATCGCTGAAAAAACCTTGCTCTCAATACCACAGCTTTTGTAGCTATTGTGATAGCAGCTTTCATTGCCTTTAGCTTAGATCAATACCTATCCCTATTCTGAAAACCAATTTCTTTAAGGCTGTCAAAGTATTTCTTCTTAAGTCTAATTTGTCCTTAAACATGACCTATTAGCCAATTTGGCTTTATATGCCCTTCTTGTAACTTGAGTGACATACATTTTTTTGCTTAAGGATGAGTTTGAAATCATTCAATTTTTCTTCTTTGTTGACAATGTCGTGCCCAGTGGGACTGCTCAATCTGGTTCTAGTCATTTGCCACCTATAAAGCTGATAGAGCGGCGGGAGCGGCGGCGAGTCGATAAAGGGAGCCCCGAGGCTCAGGTAGGCCTCACACCAGCGTCGACAGCGGCGGAGGAGGAGCCTTTCTTTCTTCCACAGAGCGGTCGGCAGCGGGGAAGGAGGAGCTGACCTGGTTGGAGCGGCGGGAGCGGCGGCGAGTCGATAAAGGGAGCCCCGAGGCTCAGGTAGGCCTCACACCAGCGTCGACAGCGGCGGAGGAGGAGCCTTTCTTTCTTCCACAGAGCGGTCGGCAGCGGGGAAGGAGGAGCTGACCTGGTTGGAGCGGCGGGAGCAGCGGCGAGTCGATAAAGGGAGCCCTGAGGCTCAGGTAGGCCTCACACCAGCGTCGACAGCGGCGGAGGAGGAACCTTTCTTTCTTCCACAGAGCGGTCGGGAGCGGGGAAGGAGCTTCGCGGGCTTTTTTCAAAGTCAGAGGTCGGGGCCAATTCATTGGTACCCGTATATAGGTGGAACTAGTAGTGTCTCCCACCCTCCCACCTCCTCTAACCTTTAGGGGTAGAGGGAATTTAAAAGGTAGGTTCGATTTATATTTTGTTTTCAGGGACTTAACTTAATAAAGTAATATAAGGGTTAAGTCATGGCAGGAAATCTCGGAACTGTGTTGTGCTCCTCCTGCGCTATGTGGGAAATCAGGGACACTTCCAGTGTCCCTGACAACTATGTGTGCAGGAAGTGCGTCCAGCTGCAGCTCCTGACGGACCGCATGGCGGCACTGGAGCTGCGGATGGACTCACTCTGGAGCATCCACGATGCCGAGAACTTTGTGGATTACTCATTTAGTGAGTTGAACACACCGCGGGTAAAGGCTAGGTCAGACAGTAAATGGGTGACCAAGAGGCAGGGCAATATCAGGAAGGTAGTGCAGGAGTCCCCTGCGGTCGTCTCCCTCCAAAACAGATATACCGTTTTGGATACTGTTGGGGGAAATGACCTACCAGGGGAAGGCACCAGCAGCCAGGTTCATGGCACCATGGCTGGCTCTGCTGCACAGCAGGGCGGGAAAAAGAGTGGTAGAGCTATAGTGATAGGGGACTCAATTGTAAGGGGAATAGACAGGAGTTTCTGTGGCCGCAACCGAGATTCCAGGATGGTATGTTGCCTCCCTGGTGCAAGGGTCAAGGATGTCTCGGAGCGGCTGCAGAACATTCTGGAAAGGGAGGGTGAAGAGCCAGCTGTCGTGGTGCATGTAGGTACCAACGATATAGGTAAAAAGCGGGAAGAGGTCCTACAAGCAGAATTTAGGGAGCTAGGAGCTAAATTGAAAAGTAGGACCTCAAAGGTAGTAATCTCTGGGTTGCTACCAGTGCCACGTGCTAATCAGAGTAGCATGAACAGGATAGCGAGATTAAATACGTGGCTTGAGCAGTGGTGATGGAGGGAGGGATTCAAATACCTGAGGCATTGGAACCAGTTCTGGGGGAAGTGGGACCTGTACAAAAGGGACGGTCTGCACTTGGGCAGGACTGGAACCGATGTCCTCGGGGTAATATTTGCTAAGGCAGTTCGGGAGGATTTAAACTAATATGGCAGGGGAATGGGAACCTATGTAGTGAAACAGGGGGAAGTAATATGCAGTCAGAAACAAATGTTAGAAGGGTGAGAAACAATAAGGGAAATCCGAGTAAACAAAGGCAAGAAACACAAAGGGCCATACTAAATCATAAGTCTAAAAGGACAAAGGGTGTTAATAAAACAAGCCTAAAGGCTCTGTGTCTTAATGCAAGGAGTATCCGTAATAAGGTGGATGAATTGACTGTGCAAATTGATGTTAACGGATATGATGTGATTGGGATTACAGAGACATGGCTCCAGAACAATCAAGGCTGGGAACTGAATATCCAGGGGTATTCAACATTCAGGAAGGCTAGAATAAAAGGAAAAGGGGGTGGGGTAGCATTGCTGGTTAAAAAGGAGATTAATGCAATAGCTAGGAAGGACATTAGCTTGGAGGATGTGGAATCAATATGGGTTGAGCTGCAGAACACCAAAGGGCAGAAAACGTTAGTGGGGATTGTGTACAGACCTCCAAACAGTAGTAGTGAGGTGGGGGAGGGTATGAAACAGGAAATCAGAGGTGCATGCAAAAAAGGCGCAGCAGTTATCATGGGTGACTTTAATATGCATATAGATTGGGCTACTCAAACTGGAAGCAATACGGTGGAGGAGGATTTCCTGGAGTGTTTAAGGGATGGTTTCCTAATCCAATATGTTGAGGAACCAACTAGAGGGGAGGCCATCCTGGACTGGGTGTTGTGTAATGAGGAAGGACTAATCAGCAATCTTGTGGTGCGAGGCCCCTTGGGGAAGTGTGACCATAGTATGGTGGAGTTCTACATTAGGATGGAGAAGGAAACAGTTAATTCAGAGACCATGGTCCAGAACTTAAATAAGGGCAACTTTGAGGGTATGAGGCGTGAATTGGCGAGGTTAGATTGGCAAGCGATATTTAAGGGGTTATCAGTGGAAGGGCAATGGCAGACATTTAGAGATCGCATGGATGAACTACAGCAATTGTACATCCCTGTCTGGTGTAAAAATAAAAAAGGGAAGGTGGCTCAACCATGGCTAACAAGGGAAATCAGGGATAGTATTAAAAGCAAGGAAGTGGCATACAAATTGGCCAGAAGTAGCAGCAAACCCGGGGACTGGGAGAACTTTAAAACTCAGCAGAGGAGGACGAAGGGTTTGATTAGGGCAGGGAAAATAAAATATGAAAGGAAGCTTGCGGAGAACATTAAAACGGACTGCAAAAGCTTCTATAAATATGTAAAAAGAAAGAGGTTAGTAAAAACAAACGTAGGTCCCCTGCAGTCAGAAACAGGGGAAGTCATAATGGGGAACAAAGAAATGGCAGATCAATTGAACAAGTACTTTGGTTCGGTGTTTACTGTGGAGGACACAAACAACCTTCCGGAAATAAAAGAGATCAAAGGATCTGGTAAGAGGGAGGAGCTGAGGGAAATCCTTATCAGTCGGGAAAAGGTGTTGGGGAAATTGATGGGACTGAAGGCTGATAAATCCCCAGGGCCTGATGGTCTGCATCCCAGAGTACTTAAGGAGGTGGCCTTGGAAATAGTGGATGCATTGACGATCATTTTCCAACATTCCTTAGACTCTGGATCAGTTCCGAAGGAGTGGAGGGTGGCTAATGTAACCCCTCTTTTTAAAAAAGGAGGGAGGGAGAAAGCAGGGAATTATAGACCGGTCAGCCTGACATCGGTGGTGGGTAAAATGATGGAATCAATTATTAAAGATGTCATAACAGACCATTTGGAAAGTGGCGACATGATAGGTCCAAGTCAGCATGGATTTGTGAAAGGGAAATCATGCTTGACAAATCTTCTGGAATTTTTTGAGGATGTTTCCAATAGGGTGGACGGGGAGGAACCAGTAGATGTGGTGTATTTGGACTTTCAGAAGGCCTTCGACAAGGTCCCACACAAGAGATTGGTGTGCAAAGTTAAAGCACATGGGATTGGGGGTAATGTGTTGACGTGGATTGAGAACTGGTTGGCACACAGGAAACAAAGAGTAGGAGTAAATGGGTACTTTTCAGAATGGCAGGCAGTGACCAGCGGGGTACCGCAGGGTTCGGTGCTGGGGCCCCAGCTGTTTACATTATATATTAATGATTTGGACGAAGGGATTAATTGTAATATCTCCAAATTTGCGGATGACACTAAATTGGGAGGCAGTGTGAACAATGAGGAGGATGCTAGGAGGCTACAGAGTGACTTGGACAGGTTGGGTGAATGGGCAAATGTATGGCAGATGAAGTACAATGTGGATAAATGTGAGGTTATCCACTTTGGTGGTAAAAATAGGGAGGCAGACTATTACCTGAATGGTGGCAGATTAGGGAAAGCGGAGGTGCAACGAGACCTGGGCGTCATGGTACATCAGTCACTGAAGGTGGGAAGGCAAGTGCAGCAGGCAGTCAAGAAAGCAAATGGCATGATGGCCTTCATAGCAAGGGGATTTGAGTACAGGAGTAGGGAGGTGATGCTACAGTTGTACAGGGCCTTGGTGAGGCCACACCTGGAGTATTGTGTGCAGTTTTGGTCTCCTAACTTGAGGAAGGACATTCTTGCTATTGAGGGAGTGCAACGAAGGTTCACTAGATTGATTCCTGGGATGGCCAGACTGACATATCAAGAAAGACTGGATCAACTGAACTTGTATCCTCTGGAGTTCAGAAGAATGAGGGGGGATCTTATAGAGACGTTTAAAATCCTGACTGGTTTAGACAAATTAGATGCGGGCAGAATGTTTCCAATGTTAGGGAAAACTAAAACCAGGGGTCACAGTCTAAGGATAAAGGGGAAGCCATTTAAGACTGAGATGAGGAGGAACTTCTTCACCCAGAGAGTGGTGAATCTGTGGAATTCTCTACCACAGAAGGTTGTTGAGGCCAGTTCGCTAAATATATTCAAAAGGGAGTTAGATATAATACTCACAACTAGGGGAATCAAGGGGTATGGCGAGAAAGCAGGAATGGGGTACTGAGGTAGCATGTTCAGCCATGAACGCATTAAATGGCGGTGCAGGCTCGAAGGACCGAATGGTCTACTCCTGCACCTATTTTCTATGTTTCTATGTTTCTATAATAGAATTAGATTTTCAGCAGCTTTGGCTTGGCTGATCTTGTTGAATCTAACAATATTGTGGTAACTGTTGCCTGTTCTGAGCAGATGTAGGTTATTCTGGGCCCAGCAGGGCACAGTTGGCAAGATTTCCATGGTAGCCTGGGAACATCCTCAAACACGCCTGTAAATTCCCAAATTGCTCATGATAGGAGGAGCTCTATCCTGGGAGAATGATTTTGTAAAATTACCACTATATTCAAAAAGATAGAGTAAGAAATAGAATTGTAGCAAAAAATACTTACTTGAAGATTCTTCTTTTGAGAATTTCTAATGACAGATGTGTAGATTTCACTAAAGCATCCAGCAACTGATGGCTAAAATGTACATAAAGCTCTGTAACATCCTAGACACAGAAAATAGATAAAGCAGGAAAAAAAATCTTGAAAGATGATAAACTAGTTCCTGGTTATCTTATTATTGACTAAATTATCATTTACCTCTATTGAATCACAGACTTTTACAGGATAGAAGGAGGGCATTCAAATATTCACACAAGTGCCAGCTCTCTGTGTCCCATTCATAAAACCATAAGAACTAAAAACATAAGAAATAGGAGCAGGAGTAGGTCCTTCGGCCCCTCAAGCCTGCTCCGCCATTCAAATAGATCATGGCTGATCTTCGACCTCAATTCCACTTTCCTGCACTATCCCCATATCCTTGATTCCCTTAATATCCAAAAATCTATCGATCTCTATCTTGAATATACTCAACGACTGAGCCTCCGCAGCCCTCTGGGGTAGAGAATTCCAAAGATTCACCACCATCTGAGTGAAGAAATTTCTCTTCATCTCAGTCCTGAATGGCCTACCCCTTATTCTGAGACTGTGACTCCTGGTTCTAGACTCCCCAGCCAGGGGAAACATCCTCCCTGCATCTACCCTGTCAAGCCCTGCAAGAATTTTGTATGTTTCAATGAAATCACCTCTAATTCTTCTAAACTCTGGAGAATATAGGCCTAGTCTACTCAATCTCTCCTCATAGGACAATCCCCACATCCCAGGAATCAGTCTGGTGAACCTTCATTGGACTCACTCTATCGCAAGTATATCCTTCCTTAGGTAAGGAGACCAAAACTGTACACAATACTCCAGGTGTGGTCTCACCTCTTGTGTGGCACCTTATCAAATGCCTTTTGAAAATCCAAATACACCACATTCACTGGTTCCCCCTTATCTATTCTGCTAGTTACGACCTCAAAAAACTCTAACTGATTTGTCAAACATGATTTCCCTTTCATAAATCCGTGTTGACTCTGCCCAATCCTGTTATTATTTTCTAAGTGCCCTGTTACCACGTCCTTAATTATAGATTCTAGCATTTTCCCTACTACTGATGTCAGGCTAACTGGTCTGTAGTTCCCTGTTTTCTCTCTCCCTCCTTTCTTAAATAGTTGGGATACATTTGCTACCTTCCAATCTGCGGGAACTGTTCTAGAATCTATAGAATTTTGGAAGATGACAACCAATGCAGCCAGTATCTCTATAGCCACCTCTTTCAAAACCCTAGGATGTAGGCCATCAGGTCCAGGGGATTTATCGGCTTTCAGTCCCATTAATTTCTCCAGTACTTTTTTCACTAATACTAATTTCTTTCTGTTCCTCATTCTCGCTAAACCCTTGGTTCTCCACTATTTCCAGGAAGTTTTTTGCGTCTTCCATGAAGACAGACACAGAGGGCTGGATTTTCAATGACCCGTGGAGTCGGGTTTGGAGGTGTGTGGGGGGTTAAAATAACAAAAAGTGGCGGGCAGATCTGATCCCGACTCCATTCCGCCTCCACGCAATTTTGACAAAATCGGTAGCGGGGTTCCCGACTCCGTCCCACCTCCAAGAGGCGGGAGAGGCCATTAAAGTCCTTAACAAGCCCTAAATTGGCTCTGTAATGCCATTTTGAAACGTTTTAGCTAGTTTAACCCTTTTCCCACATGAAGCACGCCTGATGTGAAACACGCCAGTGAAACCTGGCGGGAGCACAAATGGATAGCTGGCTATCAGCTGTAGGTCCACTATTACAACGGAGATGTGATGAAGGTAGTAGTAATATTAGATCTGAAAGTTGCCTCTGATGCTGCTGCATTGAATGTCTTCAGAGACTGCCTGGGAGGATTTGGTTGCAAAAAAAATTCTCTCTCTCTCTCTCTCTCTCTCTCTCTCTCGGAGATGCTGCTCATTTTGCATCCAGGTCCTCTCACAGCAAAGGCCAGGCAGTCTCTGAGACCAGGCAGTCTCTGACCTGCAATGCAGCAGCAATGATGACATCATCAGAGGCGACTTTCAGACTGAAACCACTAATTGGTTCATGGGTTCCCACATGCTGGAACTCAATTGCCCAATTAAGTGAAAATTGCATCAATCTCCCATATCCAACTGCAGTCGGGTGGATAACACGAAATGCGGATGACACGACCCCAACCCGCCCCAGTATCAAAATCCAGCCCAAAGTCCGCAAATTTAATTCTGGAGGCGGGATGGGGATGGGACAGCTGGTTTCTGGGTTCCGTTCCCGCTTCCAGCTGCCTCCGCTCTGCAGACGTGATTTTACCTTGATTGGCCTTGTTAAGCCCGCCCTACCGGCCAATTAACAGGAAGCGGGTCTGAGGACGTCATTTGATGACTCATCATCAGCCGGTTTCCTTAAAGGGACCACGTCCACCTGGAGTTTGACAGTTGTTCTATCAGTGTTTGACAGCATTGAGGTGCTGCAAACACTGACAAGCACTGCACAAAGGTGAACGCTGGCACCCAGGCTCTCCAATGACTCCCTCCATATGTTTATGGAGTGAGTCACAGCACGCAGGGAGGTTCTCTTTCCTTCCAAGGGCGGAAGAGACCTCCCCAGGGCACCAACTTACCTTGCACCTTCACCCAACCCTCTCTATCTACTTTATCACTTCCCCATCTCACTAGCCACCCCTCACACTCACCCTTATCCTACTGCAAGCATACCAACTAACAACACACAAGGGTAGGCACTTGAGTGGTTTAGCCAATGTCCATGTGAAGTTTCTAGTAATGTGTTGGCATACAGTGAAATCTCTTTTTCTAAAAGTACCTCTTATTGGACAGATCTGTGCGCACCTTGAGAAGTGTCTTACTGAGTTCCAGTGATTGTTCAGTCATAACTTCCCACCCCCCCCACCAGCTATAGTGATGTGTGTGCATGGAATGGCTTGGACATTAAAGGGATGCTTCATGATGCTGGCGTGGGATGGTGTCAACCTGGCACATCATGTGGCAGCCAGGGTTTACAGCATTAAGTGAAGAAAATCTGGCCATGGTGATGCCATCGCTGGCCTCCTGGCCAGCAATTTTTTCAGGGACTGATGCCCTGTGTCCAGTGCAGCATCAGGTGATGGTGGGGAACGTTGGTGATGAGGTTGGTGATGTTTGTGCTGGGGCTGATCGTGGAAGGATTCGGAGGACCAAGGTCTGATTGTTTCATTGGCTCCGATGTTGCTGGAATAGATGGCAGCTGCAGGTGAGATGACAGAAGCGATCTGTCACTGGTGAGAGAGGTTCTCCCAATGAGGTGGCACTGGACATACAGTTGGATTTAAAAACTTGTATGCTAAAGAAATTGCTATATGTTTTAAAAATGCAGTAACCAACATTTTCTGTGCTCTGAAACTCACCATCTGCACACATGGCATCCTTGACACCACTTCTGCAGCTGGCATCTTTTCACAAACATCAGAGCAGACTCACAACACGCCAGGTTGAGCTGGCGTGTTCCCCGAACAGCATATAACCAGTAGGGGAGAAGGTAAAATTACAAGTAAGCCTCAAAATACTCTCAAATTGGCTCTTAACAAGCCATTTAAGTACCAGAATTGTCTCCCCTGCCGATTGGTGTCGGGTCAGTTCTGCGCTGACAGACTCGACACCTGGGAGACTCGCATGGAGGTGGGTTGACAGCGGGTTTCCTACCCACTGTCAATCTTTGCGATCACCCTCCAAACCCGCCCCCTCAGTCCGATCAAATTCGCGGCCATAGTATTTGTTTAATTTCTCTGCCATTTCCTTATTCCCCATTATAATTTCTCCTGTCTCAGCCTGTAAGGGACCCACATTTACTTTTACTAATCTTTTCCTTTTTACATACCCATAGAAGCTTTTGTAGTCTGTTTTTATGTCTATCGCTAGTTTACTCTCATATTCTATTTTCCCCTTCTTTATCAATTTCTTGGTCCTCCTTTGCTGAATTCTAAAATCCTCCCAATCCTCAGGCTTACTACTCTTTTTGGCAATATTATAAGCTTCTTCCTTTGATCTAATACTATCTTTAAATTCTCTTGTGAGCCACGGTTGGACCACTTTTCCTGTGGGGTTTTTGTGCCTTAATGGAATGTATTCCTCTACCCTTTCTCCATCTATCTATTGTACATTAAAATACATGAGTATTTGCAACATTCTGATGGTATTGTACCTGTAAGTGGCTTAATTAGGGTCACCTTATGTGACTCATTAACTTAAGTGGTACTCCCAAAAATATTATGTGACCATCAAGCAACTGCCGGGCTATCTGGCAAATGATGCATCCTGGAACACCACACTATTGGAGTACACCAAAATCTTTGTAAATGTAGGGAAAGCTGAATATGTTTTACTCTGTATCCTGCTCTGTTGCGCAATCTGGCCACAAGAATAATTTATAAATTCCATTCTCACCTAATGCCCCAATATTTACAGGAATGGAATGGGGGAGCATATTTGCAGGGATTGAAACCCAGAAAGGAGGAGGTCCTACCGAATTTAACAGTCGGACCTCATTATAACTTCTTGATTCAATTTCCCGCCTGGCAGCTACCAGATTTACAGGCTGGCCGGCTACCAGCAGGAAAGCCTGCGGTAGAAGCCGCAGCTTGGGACAGTCCTCGGCAACCGGGAAAGATCATGGAACAGAAGTGGGGGGGGGTCAGACTGGCATTCGGGAGACTGCGGGGGGGATTGACAGATTGCATGTTGAAGGGAGGGTCATCAGATCGGGGTCAGAAGGGGATGTTTCGCGAATCGTCGGGCAGAAGGTGGTGGTCGGCAGATCGCAGGACAGAAGTGGTGGTCGGCAGATGACGGGGCAAATGGGTGGGGTTGGCAGATCGCAGGGCAGAAGCCTCTTCCTTTGATATAATACTATCTTTAACTTCTCTTGTTAGCCACGATTGGACGGGGATCTAGGAGGTTGTATTGCAGGAGCCTCAGTCCCTGCACTTGTCCAATAGATTCGAGGTTCTTGCAACCCTTGCGGACAAGTGCGGGGACTGCGGGGAGGACGAGCAAACTGACCACGGCACCGTGGTACATGAAGCCATTCAAGTGGGGGGAGTAAATAGGAAGGTGGTTGTAGTAGGTGACAGTATAGTTAGGGGGATAGACACTGTTCTCTGCAGCCAGGAGCTTGAGTCCCGAAGGCTATGTTGCCTACCCGGTGTCAGGGTAAAGGACATCTCCTCCGAGCTGGAGAAGAACTTGGAGTGGGAGGGGGAGGATCCAGTTGTCATCGTCCACGTAGGTACCAACGACATAGGTAGGACAAAGAAAGAAGTTCTGCTGAGAGAGTTTGAGCAGCTAGGGACTAAATTTAAAAGCAGAACCACAAAGGTCATAATCTCTGGAATATTACCGGAGCCACAAGCAAATTCGCATAGGGTCAATAGGATCAGGGAGATGAATGCGTGGCTCAAAGATTGGTGTGGGAGAAGTAGGTTTCGATTCGAGGGGCACTGGCACCAGTACTGGGAAAAGAGAGAGCTGTTCCGTTGGGACGGACTACACCTGAACCATGCTGGGACCAGAGTTCTAGCGAATCGAATAACTAGGGAGGTAGATAGGGCTTTAAACTAAATAAGGGGGGGAGGGTCCCGGTGGAGAGAAATCTAGAATGCTAAAGAGAAAAGACAAGGAAGCAGTGCAGGAAAGTGATTGGGGTAAGGATAACCAGATTGTGTCAGGAAGGGTCAGAGCGTACAAACAAAGGAGTGCACTAACAAAAATGGTCCGGGTAAGAAAAAATGGTAACAAGACAAATAGGGCCATAGTACAAAAAAATGTTAAGATGTCTAAAAATGTTAAAAAGACAAATCTAAAGGCATTGTATCTGAATGCACGAAGCATTCGTAATAAGGTAGACGAATTAGCAGCACAAATAGATGTAAACGGGTATGATATAATTGCAATTACGGAGACATGGCTGCAGGGTGAACAAGGCTGGGAGCTGAATATCCAAGGATACTCGATATTTAGGAAGGACAGGCGAAAAGGAAAAGGAGGTGGGGTAGCCTTGTTAGTAAAGGACGAAATCAGAGCAATAATGAGAAAGGATATTGGCTCAGAAAATCAAGATGCAGAATCAGTCTGGGTGGAGCTAAGAAGCACCAAGGGGCAGAAAACATTGGTGGGAGTTGTCTATAGGCCTCCAAACAGTAGTGGTAATGTAGGGGATGGCATCAAACAGGAAATTAGAGATACATGTAACAAGGGTACCACAGTAATCATGGGTGACTTTAATCTACATCTAGACTGGCCAAACCAAATTAGCAATAATACTGTGGAGGATGAATTCCTGGAGTGTGTATGAGATGGTTTTTTAGACCAGTACGTAGAGGAGCCAGCTAGGGAACAGGCTATCCTAGATTGGGTATTGAACTCATTTCTCTTATCTGGAAGGAGGAGAGCATGCCAGGGGATCTCAGAGATGCTGTAATTGTGACCATCTTCAAGAAAGGTGACAAGTCCGATTGCGGTAATTACAACGGAGTTTCCCTGCTGTCTGCCACAGGGAAAGTCATCGCAAAAATCCTCCTCAATCACCTTTTCCCAGTGGCCGAAGAGCTCCTGCCAGAGTCGCAATGCGGATTCCGCCCACTAAGGGGAACAAGGGACATGATCTTCACCGCGCGCCAATTACAAGAGAAATGCAGGGAACAGCACCAACCGCTGTACATGGCCTTCTTTGACCTCACAAAGGCCTTCGACGCTGTCAACCATAAGGGATATGGAGTGTCCTCCTCAAATTCGGCTGCCCTCAAAAGTTTGTCACCATCCTCCGCCTGCTTCACGACGACATGCAAGCCATGATCCTGACCAATGGTTCCACCACAGACCCAATTCACGTACAGACCTGGGTCAAGCAAGGCTGTGTCATCGCACCAATGCTCTTCTTGATCTTCCTTGCTGCAATGCTCCAGCTCACCCTCAGTAAGCTCCCCGCTGGAGTGGAGCTAATTTACAGAACAAACGGGAAACTGTTCAACTTCCGTCGCCTCCAGTCCAGATCCAAGGTTGTCCCATCCGCTGTCGTCTAATTACAGTATGCAGACGACGCTTTCGTCTGCGCACACTCGGAGGTCGAACTCCAAACCATCGTTAACACCTTCACCAAAGCATACGAGAGCATGGGCCTTGCACTAAACATCCGTAAGACAAAGGTCCTCTACAAACCTGCCCCCGCCACACAGTACTGCCCCCCGATTATCAAAATCCACGACAAGGCCTTGGACAACGTGGACCACTTTCCATACCTCGGGAGCCTACTGTCAACAAGGGCAGACGTCGATGACGAAGTCCAACACTGCCTTCAGGTGCCAGTGCATCCCCACCGACACCTGGGAATCCCTGGCCCAAGACTGCACAAAGTGGCGGAGACGCATCCAGGAAGGCACCGAATACCTCGAGACTCTTTGCCGAGAGCAAGCAGAAGCCAAGCGCAAGCAGAGCAAGGAACGCACATCAACCCAAGCACCCCTATCACCTGCCCCTTCAATCACCATCTGCCCCACCTATGACAGAGACTGTAGGTCCCGCATTGGACTCATCAGTCAACTGAGAACTAATTTTTAATGTGGAAGCAAGTCATCCTTGGTTCTGAGGGACTACCTAAGAGAAGATTGTGCAATGAGAAGGGGTTAATTAATAATATTGTTGTGTGGGGTCCTTTAGGGAAGAGTGACCATAACATGATAGAATTCTTCATTAAAATGGAAAGTGAAGATGTCCAATCCGAAACTAGGGTCCTAAATCTAAACAAAGGAAACTACAATGGTATGAGGAGTGAGTTGGCTATGATAGATTGGGGAGCTTCATTAAAAGGCAGGACGGTGGATAGGCAATGGCTAACATTTAAGGAACAAATGCATGAATTGCAATAGTTATACATTCCTTTCTGGCGCAAAAACACAAAAGGAAAAGTGGCCCAACCATAGCTAACAAAATAAATTAAGGATAGTATTAGATCCAAAGAGGAGTCATATAAAGTTGCCAGAAAAAGTAGCAAGCCTGAGGATTGGGAGCAGTTTAGAGTTCAGCAAAAAAGGACCAAGAGATTGATTAAGAGGGGAAAAATAGAATATGAGAGTAAACTTGCAAGGAACATAAAAGCAGATTGTAAAAGCTTCTACAAGTAAGTAAAATGAAAAAGATTAGTGAAGCCAAATGTAGGTCCCTTACAGTCAGATATGGGAGAATCTATAATGGGTAACAAGGAAATGGGAGAGCAATTAAACAACTCTCCACTGGTTGAAGTCATACCTAGCACAAAGGAAGATGCTTGTAGTTGTTGGAGGTCAATCATCTCAGCCCCAGGACATCGCTGCAGGAGTTCCTCGGGGCAGTGTCCTCGGCCCAACCATCTTCAGCTGCTTCATCAATGAACTTCCCTCCATCACAAGGTCAGAAGTGGGGATGTTTGCTGATGATTGCACAGTGTTCAGTTCCATTCGCAACTCCTCAGATAATGAAGCATTTCATCCCTGCATGCAGCAAGACCTGGACAACATTCAGGCTTGGGCTGATAAGTGGCAAGTAACATTCGCGCCACACAAGTGCCAGGCAATGACTATCTCCAACAAGAGAGAGTCTAACTACCACCCCTTGACATTCAACAGCATTACCATCACCAAATCCCCCACCATCAATCTATAATGGGGAATCTATAATGGGGAACAACGAAATGGCTGAGCAATTAAACAAATACTTTTGATCTGTCTTCACGGAAGAGGACACAAATAACTTCCCAGAAATGGGTAGAAATTAGGTCGCGCCCCATTTAGGGCGCAAATATCGTCTGGACGCAAATATTAGCGCCCTGGCGCTAATTATCAGCACTGACTGGAAACTTCACTTTTACCGCCCCGGGAGGTGAGTGGAGCGCAAAATCAGGCGCTGCACACCTGTCTTAAGGCGCAAAGGCCGAGCAGTGAGGCGCTAACTCAGAGCGCTGGCAAAGCTCATGTAATGTCAGTCAGCAATGGAACACACACACAATGGCACGGGCCAGTTCTTAAAGGGGATGGTTAATCTTGCTTTCCATCCACATCCTGTTCATTGCAGACTTGAATCTCGGCCTGGAGAGACTTGCACATCAAATGTGCTGGAAAGAACAATGGAGAGTACCAGGCAAAGAGCTCAGAGTGCAGCTCCCACAGTCTCTGCTAAATCGATACAAGGAATGGCAAATCAAAATGAACCTGCAAAGTGCTGCTCAGTACCCAAAACTCCTTCACACAACGTTGAATCTCTCCAGAAGTCTCTCCCTCTCTCTCTCAGAATGCGTAGTTCAAAAATGCCACCAACAATAAAAGACAGGAAGAGGCCCCCTTTAAATAGCGCCCCCCCCAGCCCCACAGCGATTGATAGCGTTCAAGTCTTCTGGTCGTTGGAAGCACCAGGCGGTAAGACAGGGAGCGCCACTCAATTTCCGCTCCGGGGCGCCACAAGGGCGTTGCACCATGGAATGACGTCACAAACTGCGCGCGCAGGTGGTCGCAGCGGTAAGTTTTAGCGCCGCCGCACAATGTCAAGTTAAGTTCCCGAGCGGCGCAAACATCGCTGCGCCCGGGCGTTAGCGGCTTTGCGCCCCATTAGCGCCCTCTTAAGGCGCTAACGGGAGGCGCAACCAACTGAATTTTTACCCCCAAAGGTCTAGTGAGAAGGAGGAATTAAAGGAAATTAGTATTAGTAAAAAAAAGTGCTGGAGAAATTAATGGGACTGAAAGCTAATAATTCCCCAGGGCCTGATAATCTGCATCCCAGAGTACTAAAAGAGTTAGCCATGGAAATAGTGGATGCATTGGTTATCATCTTTCAAAATTCTATAGATTATGGAACAGTTCCTGCAGATTGGAGGGTGGCAAATGTAACCCCATTATTTAAAAAAGGAGGGAGAAAGAAAACAGAGAACTACAGACCGGTTAGTCTAACATCAGTAGTCGGGAAAATGCTAGAGTCTATTATAAAGGATGTGATAACAGGACACTTAGAAAATATCAACGGGATTAGACAAAGTCAACATGGATTTATGAAAGGGAAATCATGTTTGACAAACCTACTGGAGTTTTTTGAGGATGTAACTGGTAGAATAGATAAGGGAGAACCAGTGGATGTGGTGTATTTTGATTTTCAGAAGGCCTTTGATAAAGTCCTACATAAGAGGTTAGTGTGCAAAATTAAAGCACATGGGATTGGGGGTAATATACTGGCATGGATTGAAAATTGGTTAACAGACAGGAAACAGAGAGTAGGAATAAGTGGGTCTTTTTCGGGGTGGCAGGTGGTGACTAGTGGGGTACCGCAGGGATCAGTGCTTGGGCCCAGCTATTCACAATATATATCAATGATTTGGATGAGGGACCCTAATGTAATATTTCCAAGTTTGCTGACAACACAAAACTAGGTGGGATTGTGAGTTGTGAGGAGGATGCAAAGAGGCTTCAAGGCGATTTAGACAAGTTGAGTGAGTGGGCAAATACATGGCAGATGCAGTATAACGTGGATAAATGTGAAGTTATCCACTTCGGTAGGAAAAACAGAAAGGCAGAGTATTATTTAAATGGTAATAGATTGGGAAATGTTGATGTACAAAGGGACCTGGGTATCCTTGTACACCAGTCACTGAAAGCAAACATGCAGGTGCAGCAAGCAGTTAGGAAGGCAAATGGTATGTTGGCCTTCATTGCAAGAGGATTTGAGTACAGGAGCAAGGATGTCTTACTACAGTTGTACAGGGCCTTGGTGAGACCACACCTGGAGTACTATGTGCAGTTTAGGTCTCCTTACCTAAGAAAGGATATACTTGCCATAGAGGGAGTGCAGCGAAGGTTCACCAGACTGATTCCTGGGATGGCAGGACTGTCGTATGAGGAGAGATTGGGTCGACTAGGCCTGTATTCACTAGAGTTTAGAAGAATGAGAGGGGATCTCATTGAAACGTATAAAATTCTGACAGGGCTAGACAGACTGGATGCAGGGAGGATGTTTCCCCTGGCTGGGGGGTCTAGAACGAGGGGTCACAGTCTCAGGATACGGGGTAGGACATTTAGGACTGAGATGAGGAAAATTTCTTCACTCAGAGGGTGGTGAACCTGTGGAATTCTCTGCCACAGAAGGCTGTGGAGGCCAAGTCACTGAATATATTTAAGAAGGAGATAGATAGATTTCTCGACACATCAGGCATCAAGGGGTATGGGGAGAGAGTGGGAATATGATAGAGGATCAGCCATGATCACATTGAATGGCGGAGCAGGCTCGAAGGGTTGAATGGCCTACTCCTGCTCCTATTTTTCTGTGTTTCTATGTTTCTATGGACCACTTTTCCTGTGGGGTTTTTATGCCTTAAAGGAATGTATATGTTGTAAATTCTTTAAATGCTGCCATTGCTTGTCTACCGTCAGTTTCCCAATCTACCTTAGCCAACTCGCCCTCATACCTATGTAGTTTGCTTTGTTTAGATTTAAGACACTAGTTTCAGATTTAACTAAATCACTTTCAAACTCAATATAAAATTCTATCATATTATGGGCACTCTTCCCTAAAGGCCCCTTTACTACAAGGTTATTAATTAACCCCTTCTTGTTGCACAATACTAGATCTAAAATAGCCTGTTGCCTAGTTGGTTCCTCAACATACTGATCTAGAAAACTATCTTGCATACATTCCATGAATTCGTCCTTCACACTATCACGGAGTGCAGCTCGGAACAGAGTGTAAAGCTGCGAGTTTGGTAAGTGAGGGAGTGAATCTTAAAGGTTAATCTCTTTTTTTATAAAATCTAGTCTTGTGTGCTTGCAATTAGCATGTAACTTAAATTTAAATTTACTGTTTCAAGTTTTAAGTTTCTTCCAGGCTTGGGCAGGGCTAAGCAAACTCTGTGCTGGAGAGCAGGTGAGAGTAATTAATTCATTAACTGGTCTAATCTGGTTCTGTAACTGCCAGAGAGCTCGCTTATTTAAATCTCAGCAGTATAAATAAGAGAGGCTAGAGTGCAGTTTGTCACGGAGTGCAGCTCGGAACAGAGTGTAAAGCTGTGAGTTTGGTGAGTGAGGGAGTGAATCTTAAAGGTTAATCTCTTTTTTTATAAAATCTAGTCTTGTGTGCTTGCAATTAGCATGTAACTTAAATTTAAATTTACTGTTTCAAGTTTTAAGTTTCTTCCAGGCTTGGGCAGGGCTAAGCAAACTCTGTGCTGGAGAGCAGGTGAGAGTAATTAATTCATTAACTGGTCTAATCTGGTTCTGTAACTGCCAGAGAGCTCACTTATTTAAATCTCAGCAGTATAAATAAGAGAGGCTCGAGTGCAGTTTGTCACGGAGTGCAGCTCGGAACAGAGTGTAAAGCTGCGAGTTTGGTAAGTGAGGGAGTGAATCTTAAAGGTTAATCTCTTTTTTTATAAAATCTAGTCTTGTGTGCTTGCAATTAGCATGTAACTTAAATTAAAATTTACTGTTTCAAGTTTTAAGTTTCTTCCAGGCTTGGGCAGGGCTAAGCAAACTCTGTGCTGGAGAGCAGGTGAGAGTAATTAATTCATTAACTGGTCTAATCTGGTTCTGTAACTGCCAGAGAGCTCGCTTATTTAAATCTCAGCAGTATAAATAAGAGAGGCTAGAGTGCAGTTTGTCACGGAGTGCAGCTCGGAACAGAGTGTAAAGCTGTGAGTTTGGTGAGTGAGGGAGTTCGGGGAGGGAGGTCTTCCTTTCTTTTTCTATCTTTGTCAGCTTCCAGGAGAGCAGGAGTTAAAAAGCTGCACAAGAGGGGACAGAGAACCAGCGGGAGTTCGGCTCTGTGACACCCCCCAACCGCATTTGGAGAAAAATAAAAGGTGACATCACAGGGAAAAGGGTAAG
The DNA here is from genome assembly GCA_030390025.1 of Squalus acanthias. Lineage (NCBI taxonomy): Eukaryota > Metazoa > Chordata > Chondrichthyes > Squaliformes > Squalidae > Squalus > Squalus acanthias. The sequence goes on from CM059433.1 coordinate 139,354,839, forward strand.
TGATTGGTTGGTGAGTATTTTGCTCACTTCCCTTATCTTTTAAAGCCCAGGAAATTTATCAGTAATTGTAAGGTTTCATTAGTACTAGTTTACTAGCAGTAATCAATCTTATTAGGTGTAGTAGGGTTAATTAATAAAAATAAATTAATTAAGACTCAATAAAGATGGCAGGGCAGGTGATGTGTTGCGACTGCAATATGTGGGAGCTCCTGGACGCCAGTGTGATCCAGGACGAACATGTCTGCGATAAGTGTCTGCGGCTTGAGGAGCTTCGGCTCAGAGTTGATGAGCTGGAGGCCGAGCTACAGACACTGCGATGCATCAGGGAGGGGGAAAGTTACCTGGACCCTTTATTCCAGGAGGCAGTCACACCCCTTAGGATAGGGTCTTCTGATTTGGTCAGTGGTCAGGGACAGGAGGATGTGACTGCGAGTGAGGCAGGTATGGGGACCCAGGAGGTGGAGGAGCCTCAGCCTTTGTAATTGTCCAACAGGTTTGAGGTTGTTGCGGCCTGTATGGATGAAAGCGGTGGCTGCAGGGTGGATGAGCAAACTGACCATGGCACCGAGGTACAGGAAGCCATTCAAGTGGGGAGAGTTAATAGGAATGTAGTGGTAATTGGGGACAGCATAGTCAGAGGGATAGATACAGTTCTCTGCGGCCAAGAGCGAGACGGCTGTGTTGCCTGCCCGGTGCCAGGTTTCGGGACATCTGCTCTGGGCTGGAGAGGAACTTGAAGTGGGAGGGGGAGCAGCCAGTGGTCATGGTCCATGTCGGTACCAACGACATAGGTAGAACTAGGAAAGAGGTTCTGCTGAGAGAGTATGAGCAGCTAGGGGCTAAATTAAAAAAACAGAACCTCAAGGGTAATAATGTCTGCATTATTACCTGAGCCACAAGCAAATTGGCATAGGGTAAATAAAATTAGAGAGATGAATGCGTGGCTGAAAGACTGGTGTGGGAGAAATGGGTTTCAATTCCTGAGGCACTGGCACCAGTACTGGGGAAAGTGGGATCTGTATCGTTGGGACGGTCTTCACCTGAATCAGTGCTGGGACCAGTGTTCTGGCGAGTCGTATAACTAGGGTGGTAGAGAGGGCTTTAAACTAAATATTGGGGGCATGGGATCAAATTTGGGAAGATGTGGTAATTCAAAGATTAGAGACAAGGCAATAGAGAAAGCTATTAATATGGGAAATGATAAACAGACCGTGAAGGAAGGGATAGAGAGTACAAATCTAAGAGTAAATCAACAGATAAGGCTAAAGGTTACAAAAATTATAAAAGGACAAAACTAAAGGCTCTGCATCTGAATGCACGTCGTATTCGAAACAAAACAGATGAACTGATAGCGCAAATAGAAATAAATAAATATGATCTGATAGCCATTACAGAAACATGGCTGCAGGATGACATAGATTGGGACTTGAATATTGAAGGGTACATGACATTTAGGAAGGAAAGGAAGGTGGGAAAAGGTGGAGGGGTGGCTCTGTTAATTAATGATGGTATTAGCACAATAGAGAGGGATGACCTAAGTTCAGGAAACCAGGATGTAGAAGCGGTTTGGGTAGAGATGAGAAATAATAAAGGCAAGAAGTCACTTGTGGGAGTGGTGTACAGGCCCCCTAACAGTAACCACATGGTAGGATGGAGTATAAAGGAAGAAATAATGGTAACTTGTCAGAAGGGTACGGCAATAATCATGGGGGATTTTAATCTGCATATAGACTAGAAAAATCAGATGGGCAAAGGTAGCATAGATGATGAGTTCATGGAATGTTTTCGGGATAGTTTCTTACAACAGCACGTTCTGGAGCCAACCAGAGAGCAGACTATACTAGACCTGGTATTGTGCAACAAGATAGGGTTAATTAATGACCTCATAGTGAAGGCACCCCTAGGTAGCAGCGATCATAATATGATTGAATTTTACATTCAGTTTGAGAGAGAGAAGAGTGGGTCAAAGACTAGGGGGTAAAAATTCAGTTGGTTGCGCCTCCCGTTAGCGCCTTAAATGGGCGCTAATGGGGCGTTAAGGCGCTAACGCCTGGGCGCAGCGCTGTTTGCGCCGCTCGAGAACTTAACTTGAGATTGTGCGGCGGCGCTAAACCTTACCGCTGCGACCACCTGCGCGCGCAGATTGTGACGTCATTCTGTGGTGCAACGCCCTTGGGGCGCCCCGGAGCGGAAATTGAGTGGCGCCCCCTGCCTTACCGCCTGGCGCTTCCAACGACCGGAAGACTGGAACGTTATCAATCGGTCTGGGGCTGGGGGGGGCGCTATTTAAAGGGGGCCTCTTCCTGTCTTTTTCTGTGGTCGACATTTATGCACCACTCGTTCTGAGAGAGAGAGAGAGATTCGGAGAGAGAGAGAGAGAGACTTCTACATTGACTCAACGCTTTGTGAGGTAGTTTTGCCTAGTTCATCCTAACTTTGCTGCTACTTTCGTTGCTGTACCTCATTACTTTTCTGGCAAAGAGAAGATGGGGGCTGCAATGATTGGGGGCGTCGTCCTGCTCCAGCTCAATCGGAGCAGAGTGAGACGCAGACAGAGAGTGGCAATGATGGCCAGACGGAGGAGGCCCATCAGGCGCATGTACAGGAGAGCTTACCCTCCCAGGGTATATCGTGAACAGCTCTCCGACATCCACATGTCCGAGGAGCTGTGTTTGCGAAGGCTGCGATTCAGCAAGGAGGTGGTCACTGAGCTCTGCCACCTGCTGCAGCCAGATCTGCAGCCTCAGCTGAGGTCCAGGACGTCTCTGTCGGTGGCAGTGAAGGTCACAGTGGCCTTGAACTTCTACGCCACTGGCTCATTCCAAGCTGCTGTTGGGGACCTCGCCAATATCTCCCAGTTTGCGGTGCATCGCTGCATTCGGCAGGTCACCAATGCCCTCTTCACAAGGAGACGAGACTTCATCTCCTTCCCTATGACCCCAGACAAGCAGCATGACCGTGCTATGGGCTTTGCGAGGGTAGCGGGCTTCCCCATGGTGCAGGGCGCCATTGACTGCACGCATGTGGCTTTGCGTGCTCCGCGAGAGAATGCAGAGGAGTTCCGGAACAGAAAGGGGTTCCATTCCTTGAATGTGCAGTTGGTCTGTGACCACAGACAGGTGATTCTCGCTGTCAATGCCCACTATCCGGGCAGCTGCCACGATGCTTTCATCCTGCGCCAGAGTACTGTGGCAGAAATTTTCGAGGCACCGCATCAGCCAGTTGGTTGGCTTCTGGGGGACAAGGGGTACGCATTGAGCACCTGGCTGATGACACCGCTCCGTGCGCCAAACACCCCTGCTGAGCTGCGGTACCAGGAAAGCCAACAAGCAACGAGGAACATTATTGAGCGCACAATCGGCGTGCTCAAACAACGATTCCGCTGTCTGGACCATTCCGGAGGAGCCCTGCAGTACTCGCCTGAGCAAGTTTCCAAATTCGTAGTGGTGTGCTGCATGTTGCACAACATGGCAATCCTCAGGACGCAGCCAATGCCACCAGGCCTTGCAGCACCACAAGAGGAGGAGGAGGAAGAGGAGGAACAGGCCGAGGACGATGATCAGCAGCAGCACCAAGGCAGGAGGGCGGCCCACAATGGTCAAACTGCAAGGGCCGTCCGTCAACGACTAATAGCAAGCCGCTTCTAGGACCCCTGCCAGTGCTACAAACACGAATCAACCCAGCACACAACCCCTAAGCCGGCCAAGGCACCAATAATTCCAACCACCAGCCATGTATATTTTGAATACAGAAACTTATTTATTGTACAAACTCTGTGTGTGTCAATTCCTCATGAGAAACTCATAGAAATAAACACCAAAAAACAGTCAATAACATAACTGGTTCTCACAACCTGGAGATAATGTCCAAAACACTAAACAAAAGTTGGGCCATGAACCTCGGCCTTTAATAAAAAAATGACCAGCATTTTGGCACACATCCTACTTTTTGCCCTTCGAGGGTGATCTCCTTCCCTTGCGCACTTCCCCCCTTCTAACCCTACTGCTCCTCCGTAATGGGACCTCAGTGGCTGCAGCAAGGCTGGTGGAAGGCTGCTGCTTGTCAGACCCTGACACTGCAGATGCCCCTGAAGGCCGGCCTCGACCACTTCTGGGCCTGGAGGGCCCGGCTGCAGACTGCACCAACTCTGCATGGGCGGCAGCAGTCTGTCCTACAGGCGGTGGCAAGTGCAGTGGAGAAGTGACAGTGTTGGCAGCAGGAATGCTGTCATCGTGAGAGAGGACAGCAACTCCCTGCTCGCCCGACACACTGGCACTCCCACGGGGCAGCACTTCAGCATCCGGAGCAATTTGCCTGAGAACAGATTGCTGGCCTGCTGCGGCGCGGTGACAGCCCCGGGGACATGTGCACGAACCATCGAGGATGGCAGCAGTCAGTGCTCGCGTGGCCTCAATCTGAGTCTGCATGAGAGCAGGCTCAGATGGGTTCCTGGCAGCCAGTGACTGAATTGCAGCAGTAAGCTTTAGTGTGGCATCCGCCTGTGCTACAGCGAAGTGCTCCACACTCCTTGCCAGTGCCTCAATGCATTCGGGCACCCTTCCCACTGCACCCATGAGCTCAGTGTGCATGACCACCGCCTGGCTGTTCATTTCTGCAATCATCCGCTCCTCCTCTGCGTCCATTGCATTAGGAGTGTCTGGCATACTCTCCCTCTGGGGAGAAGGCTCCCGTTCTTCCCTCCCCCCCCCATGGCGTTGCTGCAGCCCGCTGGGTCCTGGAACTTCACCATCATCAGCCCCTTCCCCCCTGCTCCCCCGTTCTTCCCTCCCCCCCCCATGGCGTTGCTGCAGCCCGCTGGGTCCTGGAACTTCACCATCATCAGCCCCTTCCCCCCTGCTCCCCTCCGGGGAAGGCGTGTTCCCAGTGTGGCCATGGGCTTCCTCGGGAGAGGGTGGCACTGATGCTCCGGCTTCCTCTTCCTCCTCAGCTGCAGCATCACTCCCAGTGGCAGCTTCAGGGACCATCTCCTCAGCTGGTGAATCACCATCTGAAAGCAGGGAGGTACAAGAGTGGCTTTAGCGTGAGGACAGGGTGGCAGTAAGGGAGGAATAAGTGCAGCGAGTTAGCAAGTTGGATTGAAAGTGTCAAAGGCTGGTATTGTGAGGGACAAGTGGAAGGACAGAGGACAAAAAGGTGATGACCTTACCATTGCTGTCCACAACGGGGTCGGCGTCTCCAGTGGCGACGGGACCGATCACCCGGCTTGCCACAATCCTGTGGACGCGCTCCTCCAGATCGCTGAGGGGTTGCAGCTGAAGCCGCCCTCCACCCGTCCGTTGCTGCTGTCTCCGATTATGAGCCAGCTTAGCCTGCAAGAAAAAGGACAGCATCTGAGTCAATATACAGCCATGGTCTTGCCTGATGTGCCTCCCATAGGTGAATAGCCCTTACAATATGCAGCCATGGTCTTGCCTGATGTGCCTCCCATAGGTGAATAGCCCTTACAATATGCAGCCATGGTCTTGCCTGATGTGCCTCCCATAGGTGAATAGCCCTTACAATATGCAGCCATGGTCTTGCCTGATGTGCCTCCCATAGGTGAATAGCCCTTACAATATGCAGCCATGGTCTTGCCTGATGTGCCTCCCATAGGTGAATAGCCCTTACAATATGCAGCCATGGTCTTGCCTGATGTGCCTCCCATAGGTGAATAGCCCTTACAATATGCAGCCATGGTCTTGCCTGATGTGCCTCCCATAGGTGAATAGCCCTTACTGTATGCAAAGTGTGGAATGTGTGTGTGTGTTTGATGAAAGGGCCATAGGTGTTGGATGAGTGTTGTGCATTGGGGTTTTAAGACCCTCTGGCCATAGAGTGAGGTTGAGATGGAGGGATGGAGAGGTATTGAGAAAAAGCCACTCACCCTGACGACCCGAGTGAGGTCGTTGAACTTCTTGCGGCACTGGACATGGGTCCTGGGCACCATGCTCCTGGAGGAGACGCTCTGAGCCACCTCCCTCCACACTCTTCTGAACTCGCGTGGCAAAGGCCTCCTGCCACTCTCTGGGAACAGCATGCATCGTCTGCGCTCCACTGCGTCAACCAGAGCATCCAAGGCCCGCTCGGTGAAGCGATGAGCGCGTTCTCTCACCCTCTCCATTCTTGGCAGCAAAATGGATTACAGGTCTCTCCAGGCTGAGATTCAAGGCTGCAATGAGCAGGGTGTGGCTGGGGAGCAAGTGGCCCCCCCCGCTTTAAGAAGTGTCCGGCGTCAGTGTGTCTGTGTTCCCGCGCTAACTGGCAGCAGCTGCGCTGCGCTCGTGCGCTGAGTTAGCGCCTCACTCCTAGGCCTTTGCGCCTTAAGAGAGGTGTGCAGCGCCTAATTTAGCGCTCCACTCACCTCCCGGGGCGGTAAAAGTGAAGTTTCCTGTCAGTGCCGATAATTAGCGCCAGGCGCTAATATTTGCGCGCGGACGATATTTGCGCCCCAAATGGGGCGCGACCTAATTTCTACCCCTAGTATTTTAAACTTAAATAAGGGCAATTATGAGGACATAAAAGCAGAGCTAGCTAAAGTGAACTGGCAAATTAGGTTAAGGGATAGGTCAATAGAGTTGCAGTGGCAGACATTTAAGGGGATATTTCAAAATACACAAAATATATACATTCCAACAAGAAAGAAAAATTCCAAGGGGAGGACCCACCATCCGTGGTTGACTAAAAAAGTTAAAGATAGTATTAAACTTCAAGAAAAAGCATATAATTGCGCAAAGATGGGTGGCAGGTCAGAAGATTGGACAGAATATAAAAAACAGCAAAGAATGACTAAAAGATTAATAAGGAGAGAAAAATTAGAGTACGAGAGAAAGCTAGCTAGAAATATAAAAACAGACAGTAAGAGTTTCTATAGATATTTAAAAAAGAAAAGAGTTAACAAAGTGAGTGTTGGTCCTATAAAAAATGAGTCTGGGGAATTAATAATGGAAAATACGGAGATGGCAGTTGAATTGAACAGGTATTTTGCATCGGTCTTCACTATAGAGGATACAAGTAACATCCCAGAAATAGCTGTAATCAGGAAATGGAAGGGAGGGAGGAACTCAAGAAAATTATAATTACCAGGGAAGTGGTACTGAGCAAATTGTTGGAGCTGCGGGCTGACAAGTCCCCGGGTCCTGATGGACTTCATCCTAGGGTCTTAAAAGAAGTGGCTAGTGAGATAGTTGATGCGTTGGTTTTAATTTTCCAAAATTCCCTAGATTCGGGAAAGGTTCCATTAGATTGGAAAATAGCAAATGTAACTCCTTTATTCAAAAAGGGAGGGAGACAGAAAGCAGGAAACTACAGGCCAGTTAGCTTAACATCTGTCATAGGGAAGATGTTAGAAGCTATTATTAAAGACTTTATAGCAGGGCACTTAGAAAAGTTCAAAGTAATCAGGCAGAGTCAACATGGTTTTGTGCAAGGGAAATCATGTTTAACCAATTTATTGGAGTTCTTTGAGGAAGTAACATGTGCTGTGGCTAAAGGGGAACCGGTGGATGTACTATACTTGGATTTCCAGAAGGCATTTGATAAGGTACTACATCAAAGGTTATTGCGGAAAATAAAAGCTCATGGTGTAGGGGGTAACATATTGGCCTGGATAGAAGATTGGCTAGCTAACAGGAAACAGAGAGTAGGCATAAATGGGTCATTTTCTGATTGGCAAGATGTAACGAGTGGTGTGGCACAGGGATCAGTGCTGGGGCCTCAACTTTTTACAATTTATATAAATTACTTGGATGAAGGGACCGAAGGTATGGTTGCTAAATTTGCTGATGACACAAAGATAGGTAGGAAAGTAAATTGTGAAGAGGACATAAGGAGGCTACAAAGGGATATAGATAGGTTAAGTGAGTGGGCAAATGGAGTATAATGTGGGAAAATGTGAAGTTGTCCATTTCGGCAGGAAGAATAAAAAGAAGCATATTATCTAAATGCTGAGAGATTGCAGAGCTCTGAGATGCAGAGGGATCTGGGTGTCCTAGTGCATGAATTGCAAAAGGTTACTATGCAGTTACAGCAAGTAATTAGGAAAGCTAATAGAATGTTATCGTTTATTGCGAGGGGAATTGAATACAAAAGTAGGGAGGTTATGCTTCAGTTATACAGGGCATTGGTGAGACCACAGTATTGGTCTCCTTATTTAAGGAAGGATGTAAATGCATTGGAAGCAGTTCAGAGAAGGTTTACTAGACTAATACCTGGAATGGGCGGGTTGTCTTATGAGGAAAGGTTGGACAGGCTAGGCTTGTATGCGGTGGAGTTTAGAAGAGTAAGAGGTGACTTGATTGAAATGTATAAGATCCTGAGGGGTCTGGACAGGGTGGATGTGGAGAGGATGCTTCCTCTTGTGGGAGAATCTAGAACTAGGGGTCACTGTTTAAAAATAAGGGGTTGCCCATTTAAAGACAGAGATGAGGAGAAATTTTTTCTCACAGAGGGTCATGAGTCTTTGGAATTCTCTTCCTCAGAGGGCGGTGGAAGCAGAGTCTTTGAATATTTTTAAGGCAGAGGTAGATAGATTCTTGGTAAGCAAGGGGGTGAAAAGTTATCGGGGGTAGGCGGGAATGTGGAGTAATCGGATCAGCCATGATCTTATTGAATGGCGGAGCAGGCTCGAAGGGCCGAGTGGCCTACTCCTGCTCCTAATTCGTATGTTCGTATGTATGGACTACAAATTTGGTTTGCCCAGACTATGTGTAGATTAAAGTCCCCCATGATTACATTATTACCCTTGTTACATGCACCTCTAATTTCCTGATTTATACTCTGCCCTACATTACATTTACTGTGTGGGGGCCTTTAAACAACTCCCACCAATGTTCTCTGCCCCTTGCTATTTCTTAGCTCCACCCAAACTGATTCTACTTCTTGATTTTCGGAGCTAAGATCCTTTCTCTCTACTGTCTTTATCCCATCCTTTATTATCAGGGCTACCCCTCCTCCTTTTTCATTTTGCCTATCTTTTCTAAAAGTTAAGTATCCTGGGAATATTTAGTTCCCAACCTTGGCCACATTGCAACCATGTCTCTGTAATGGCTATTAGATCACACCTATTAATTTCTATCTGCGCTATTAATTTATCCAATTTCTTGCAAATGTTTCGCGCATTCAGATATAGTGCCTTCAGCTTTGATTTATATCTATTTTTCCCTGATGTCACCTTCGTCACTGATGCCTTATTAACTTTGTTATTCTCTCTGTCCCTTCCTGACCCACTCTGCTTATTTTTACCCAAAACTCTACACTGCTCTAGAGCCTTGACATTTCTCTCGCTGCTTTTAAATTTACTCTTTCCTGAATCCTCCCAAACCCCCTTCATTAGTTTAAAGCCCTGTCTACTGCCCTAGTTATTTGGTTCGCCAGGACACTATGAGCCCAACCCAATGGAACATAGGAACATAAGAAATAGGAGCAGGAGTAGGCCATTTGGCCCCTCGAGCCTGCTCCGCCATTCAATAAGATCATGGCTGATCTGATCTTGGCCTCAAGTCCACTTTCCCACCCGCTCCCCATAACACTTGACTACCCTATAGCTCAAATATCTGTCTATCTCCACCTTGAATATATTCAATGACTCCGCCTCCACAGCTCTCTGGGGTAGAGAATTCCAAATATTCACGACCCTCTGAGAGAAGAAATTCCTCCTCATCTCCATTGTAAAAGGCCGACCCCTTATTATGAAACTATGCCCCCTAGTTCTAGATTCCCCCATGAGGGAAACATCCTCCCTGCCTCTACCCTGTCAAGCCCTCTCAGAATCTTATATGTTTCAATAAGAGCCCCTCTCATTCTTCTAAACTCCAATGAGTATAGGCCCAACCTGCTCAACCTTTCTTCATAAGACAACCCCTTCAGCTCAGGAATTAACCTAGTGAACCTTCTCTGAACTGCCGCCAATGCAAGTATATCCCTCCTTAAATAAGGAGACCAAAACTGCACGCAGTACTCAGGTGTGGTCTCACCAATGCCCTGTACAGTTGTAGCAGGACTTCCCTATTTTTATACTCCATCCCCCTTGCAATAAAGGCCAACATTCCATTTGCCTTCCTAATTACTTGCTGTACCTGCATGCTAACATTTTGTGTTTCATGTACGAGGACCCCCAGATCCCTCTGTACCACAGCATTTGGTAGTCTCTCGCTATTTAAATAATAATTTGCTTTTTTATTCTTCCTACCAAAGTGGATAACCTCACATTTTCCCAATTTACACTACATCTGCCAAATTTTTGCCCACTCACTTGACCTATCTATATCCCTTTGCAGATGTGTCCTCCTCACAACTTGCTTTCCCACCTATCTTTGTATCATCAGCAAATTTGGCTACATTACACTCGGTCCCTTCATCCAAGTCATTAATATAGATTGAAAATAGTTGAGGCCCCAGCACTGATCCCTGTGGCACCCTACTAGTTACAGCTTGCCAACCTGAAAATTATCCATTTATCCTGACTCTTTGTTTTCTGTTAGTTAGCCAATCCTCTATCCATGCTAATATATTACCCCCAACCCTGTGAGCTCTTATCCTGTGCAGTAACCTTTTATGTGGCGCCTTATTGAATGCCTTCTGGAAATCCAAATACACTACATCCACTGGTTCCCCTTGATCCACCCTGCTCGTTACATCCTCAAAGAACTCTAGTAAGTTTGTCAAACGTGATTTCCCTTTCATAAAACTATGTGGACTCTGCTTGATTGTATTATAATTTTCTAAATGTCCTGCTATTACATCCTTAATAATGGATTACAGCATTTTCCCAAGAACAGATTTTAGGCCAACTGGCCTATAGTTTCCTGTTTTCTGCCTCCCTCCTTTCTTGAATAGGTGCGTTACATTTGCGGTTTTCCAATCTGCTGGGACCTCTCCAGAATCCAGGGAATTTTGGTAGATTACAACAACGCATCCATTATCTCTGCAGCCTTTTAAGACCCTAGGATATAGGCCATCAGGTCCAGGGGACTTGTCTACCTTTAGTCCCATTAGTTTACCTAGTACTTTTTCTCCAGTGATAGTCATAGTTTTAAGTTCCCCCCTCCCTATAGCCCCTTGATTAACAATTATTATTGGGATGCTTTTAGAGTCTTCTACTGTGAATACCGATACAAAATATTTGTTCAAAGTCGCCGCCATTTCCCTGTTTCCCATTATTAATTCCCCAGTCTCAGCCTCTAAGGGACCAACGTTTACTTTAGCTACTCTCTTCCTTTTTATATACCTGTAGAAGCTCTTACTGTCTGTTGTTATATTTCTTGCTAGTTTACTTTCATAATCTATCTTCTCCTTCTTTAATTTTTTTTAGACATCCTTTGCTGTTTTCTAAAAATTTCCCAATCCTCTGGCCTACCACTAATCTTCGCAACATTGTATCCCTTTTCTTTCAATTTGATACCATCTTTAATTTCCTTAGTTAGCTGTGGATGGTTCATCCTTCTCATAGAGTCTTTCTTTCTCACTGGAATAAACCTTTACTGAGAGTTATGAAATATCTCTTTAAATGTCTGCCACTGTTTATCTACTGTCTTACATTTTAATCTATTTTCCCAGTCCACTTTAGCCAACTCTGTCTTCATACCTTTGTAATTGCCTTTATTTAAGTTTAGGACACTAGTTTCAGACACAAGTTTCTCACCCTCAAACTGAATTTGAAATTCTATCATGCTATGATCACTCTTCCCTAGAGGATCCTTAACTATGAGATCATTAATTAATCCTGTCTCAATACACATTACCAGATCTAAAATAGCCTGCTCCCTGGTTGGTTCCACAATGTATTGTTCTAAGAAACCATCCCGAATACATTCTATGAACCCGTCCTCAAGGCTATCCTTGCCAATTTGATTTGTTCAATCCATATGAGCAAGCTGACCATGGCACCATGGTGCAGGAGGCCATTCAAGTAGGGGGAGTGAAAGGGAATGTTGCCATGGAACAGCTCCCTCTTTCCCCAGTACTGGTGGCAGTGCCCCATGAACTGAAACCCCTTCCTCCTGCACCACTCTTTGAGCCACACATTTAAACCTCTAATCTGCTTGTCCCTATGCCAATTTGCACGTGGCTCAGGTAACAATCCAGAGATTACTACCTTTGAGGTTCTGCTTTTTAATTTGGATCCTAGCTCCTCAAACTCCCTCAGCAGAACCTCATTCCTAGTTCTACCTATGTCGTTGGTTCCTACGTGGACCACGACAACTGGATCCTCCCCTTCCCACTCCAAGTTCTCCTCCAGCCGCAAGGAGATGTCTTTAACCCTGGCAGGCAAAACAACCTTCGGAACTCTTGGTCGCGGCTGCAGAGAACAGTATCTATCCCCCCGACTATACTGTCCCCTACCACAACTACATTCCCTTTTACTCCCCCCACTTGAATGGCCTCCTGCTCCATGGTGCCATGGTCAGCTTGCTCATCCATCCTGCAAGCTTTTCCCTTATCCAACACATGCTGCCTTGGATCCCGATGGCCGAGTCTGCCCCTGCACAGTTGCAGGAAGAGCAGTCTTTGGCGGAGCCCTCACAGGCTCCAAAACCCAGAGGACGCCCGCCAAAAGTGTCAAAGCAGTCACAGCAGGGAAGTGAGCAGCCTGCCTCTACCTCTGGTGAAGCCACAGGGGTTGCACCTTGTAGAAGCACTCGGAAAAGAAAAAAGACACAATCGTAGATACGCAAAGGTATGCACGTGGGTGTTTGTCAAAATGTTAGTGTTAAGTTTCAGTTCTATTTATGACACACATACATTTATTTCTTTGCACCACTTTCCGCCTTGTCCATTTTTGCCTGGGAAGTGGCCTTGTCACTTGGAGTGCATGGTGAGACATTACTTAACCTCGAGCAATGGGTGTGTGTTTGACAGGAATGGTTTGGTCATTGTCGGACTGCTTTGTGGTGTTGGTGGGGGCGATGGGGGGGAAGTTGGTACAGCATCTGCCACCCAGGTGGGTGCACTGGTGCAACTTAACTAAATCAGGCCATAATGAGGCCATGTCGGGCCTCCCACGTAGTAATGTGCACTGCTGCTGGTGCCAACTCCACCTAAGGTTCCTCCTCCTCCGAAGAGGCTGTGCACTCTGCGCCTTGCTCCTCCTGCAGCTCCAATCCTCTCTGCTGCGCCAGGTTGTGTAGCGCACAGCATATGACGATGTCTGGAGACCCTGGCTGGTGCATACTGAAGGGCTCCTCCAGATCTGTCAAGGTATCTGAAGCGCATCTTCAGCATGCGGATTGCTTGCTCTAGGACATATCTGGTCGACACGTGGCTTTCATTATAGCACTCCTCAGCCTCATTGCTTGGCCTCCTCAAGGGTGTCATGAGCCACGTCTTCAGTGGATAGCTCTTGTCTCCAAGCAGCCAGCCGGTAAGTCTGTTCGGAGGTGCAAAGAGTTGAAGGAGTGTGGACTGGCGCAGGACAAAAGAGTCATGACAGCTCCCTGGGAATCTGGCACACACGTGCATGATAATCTTTTTCTGGTTGTAGACAGGCTGCACATTGAAGGAGTGGAAGCCCTTCCGGTTCACGAACACGCCTGGGCGAACTGGGGGTGCCTTGGTAGCCACATGTGTGCAGTCGATGATGCCCTGCACCTGTTGTAAGCCAGCCAGAGTCGCAAAGCCGAGCGCCCACTCATGAATACTGGCTTCATCAGTGGCAAAGTGTTCAAAAGTGGTTGACTTGTGAAACATGGCATCGGTCACCTGGGCGATGCATTTGTGGGTGGCCAATTGCAAGATCCTGCAAATGTCTGCTGCAGATCCCTGGAAGGAGCCTGAGGCGAAGAAGTTGAGGGCGGTGGTGAATTTGACAGCCACTGGTAAGGCATGTCCACCAGGTCCTCTGGGCAGCAGGTCTTCTTCCAGCAAGCTACAAATGTCTGCCACGACCTGACGTGATAGCCTGAGCCTTCTGAAGCACTGCTGTTCAGTCATGTCCAGGAAGCTCATCCTCTGCCAGTATACTCTGTGTTGGGGTTATCGCCTCCGGCGCGGTGCATTCCTGTGCTGCTCCCCTCTCTCCTGTGGAGCATCAGGTCAGTGGTCGGTGAGGAGAAGGCTGCTGGTGTTGTTGCTGCTGCTGGTGTGGTTGGTGTTGTTGGTGCTGGGGCTTAACTTGGTCCGAATCTGAGGTCCAAGGTGAAACAGCATAAGCGGTACCCATGCTGATCTGATAGATGCGGAGATGCCGGTGTTGGACTGGGGTGGACAAAATTGAGAGGTCGCACAACACCAGGTTATAGTCCAACAGTTTTATTTGAAATCACAAGCTTTCGGAGCTATCGATTGCCCCTTCCTCAGGTGAAGTAAATTAGATACAGAATCGCCAAAGCATATATAGATAGAGAACAAAGCATGTGTACCTTACAATTGCAGACCACTAAATTAAATCATCCTGACTATCTGCCGAGGTGTGATAAAGTTAATCAAGTCAGCCAGGAAGGTACCACATCAAAGACATAGCAAGATACAACTGAGACAATGAGGTGTAGTCGCAGGGGTTCTAACGTGTCAAAAGCTGCCGTCTGTATGTAAAACGAAAAGCTTTAAAATTTTTACTAAGTAAAAATTTTAAAGCTTTTCGTTTTACATACAGACGGCAGCTTTTGACACGTTAGAACCCCTGCGACTACACCTCATTGTCTCAGTTGTATCTTGCTATGTCTTTGATGTGGTACCTTCCTGGCTGACTTGATTAACTTTATCACACCTCGGCAGATAGTCAGGATGATTTAATTTAGTGGTCTGCAATTGTAAGGTACACATGCTTTGTTCTCTATCTATATATGCTTTGGCGATTCTGTATCTAATTTACTTCACCTGAGGAAGGGGCAATCGATAGCTCCGAAAGCTTGTGATTTCAAATAAAACTGTTGGACTATAACCTGGTGTTGTGCGACCTCTCAATTTTGATCTGATAGATGCCAGGTAAAGTGGAGATCAGAGGCACAATCCTCCAATGTAGTGAGAGTGACTTGCAATATAGTGAGAGTAGCTTCCGAGGTTGCAGAAATCACCTGCAAACTCCTGAAAGCAAAATCTCTGCACAAAATGGTGTCAGCAGGAGCCTTTCCCTTAGGCAAGGAAGCATGTGTAAGATGTGTGTATTTATGTGCTTTTTTCAGCTGTTACTTAATGAAGTACCACAATGGCCACTGAGCTCCCGCCTTGCCTTCACGGGCGAGCTTCCTGAAGTCCATAAATCGCTTGTGCAACCAGTACAAGATGATACCTCACGTTAAAAACCCTCTTATGGGTCTCTCAACGAGCAGTTAAGTACTTCAATAAGGTCGCCCGCCTCTCCTGAGTGGGTCCGTGGCGCGCTTCGAAACGCACCCCAGTTAAATGTGGAAGTCGGCAGGATGACGATGGGTTCCTGACGCACTGTCAATTTCAGCGCTTTTAACTACCGACCCGCTCCCAAACCTGCAATGTGAAAACTTCGGCCGTTAACTTTCTCTCTCCATAGATGCTGCCTGACCTGCTGAGTACTTCCAGCAATTTTTGTTTTTATTTCAGTATTCCAGCATCCACAGTATTTTGCTTTTGTACCCAGTCTCTACCCAACAAAGTGGAAAATTGCCCAGGTATGTCCTGTCCACAAAAAGCAGGACAAATCCAATCCGGCCAATTACTGCCCCATCAGTCTACTCTCAATCATCAGCAAAGTGATGGATTGTGTCATTGATAGTGCTGTCAAGCAGCATTTACTCACCAATAACCTGCTCACCGATGCTCAGTTTGGGTTCCGCCAGGACCACTCAGCTCAAGACCTCATTTTACAGCCTTGGTCTAAACATGGTCAAAAGAGCTGAATTCCAGAGGTGAGGTGAGAGTGAATGCCCTTGACATCAAGGCAGCATTTGACCGAGTGTGCATCAAGGAGCCCTAGTAAAATTGAAGTCAATGGGAATCAGGGGGAAAACTCTCCACTGTCTGAAGTCATACCTAGCACAAAGGAAGATGGTTGTGGTTGTTCGAGGTCAATCATCTCAGCTCCAGGACATCGCTGCAGGAGTTCCTCAGGGTAGTGTCCTAGGCCCAACCATCTTCAGCTGCTTCATTAATGACCTTCCCTCCATCATAAGGTCAGAAGTGGGGATGTTCGCTGATGATTACACAGTTCCATTCGCAACTCCTCAGATAATGAAGCAGTCCATGCCCTCATGCAGCAAGACCTGGACAACATTCAGTCTTGGGCTGATAAGTGGCAAGTAACATTCGCGCAACAAAGTGCCTTGCAATGACAATCTCCAACAAGCGAGAGTCTAACCACCTCCCCTTGACATTCAACGGCATTACCATCGCCGAATCCCCCACCATCAACAACCTGGGGGGTCACCATTGACAGGAAACTTAACTGGACCAGCTACATAAATACTGTGGCTACAAGAGCAGGTCAGAGGCTGGGTATTCTGCGGTGAGTGTCTCACCTCCTGACTCCCCAAAGCCTTTCTACTATCTATAAGGCACAAGTCAGAAGTGTGCTTGAATACTCTCCACTTGCTTGGATGAGTGCAGCTCCAACAACACTCAAGAAGCTCAACACCATCCAGGACAAAGCAACCCGCTTGATTGGCACCCCATTCATCACCTTAAACATTCAATCCCTCCAGCACCGGCACATTGTGGCTGCAGTGTGCACCATCTACAAGATTCACTGCAGCAACTCGACAAGGCTTCTTCGGCAGCACCTCCCAAACCCGCGACCTCTATCACCTAGAAGGACAAGGGCAGTAGGCGCATGGGAACATCATGCTAGACAGAGTGTTCCCATGATAGACAGATTTTTGCAAGATAAGGGAGTGAAGGGTTATGGGGAGCGGGCTGGGAAGTGGCTTTGAGCCCAAGATCAGCCATGATCTTATTGAATGGCGGAGCAGGCTCGAGGGGTCAATTGGCCTATTCCTGCTCCTATTTCTTATGTTCTTATGTTCTTATCATCACCTGTAAGTTCCCCTCCAAGTCACACACCATCCTGACTTGGGAATATATCGCCGTTCCTTCATCGTCGCTGGGTCAAAGGCCTGGAACTCCCTCCCTAACAGCATTATGGGAGTACCTTTACCACAAGGACTGCAGCAGTTCAAGTATGCGGCTCACCACCATCTTCTCGAGGGCAATTCGGGATGGGCAATAAATGCTGGCTTTGTCAGTGACGCGCACATCCCAGGAACGAATAAAAACATTTTTATTCTCACTGGTTGATGTTAAATTAAGGCCTGTGCAATGTGATTAAAAACCTCGGGGGTCAATGTTAACCCGGAGCGGGTTTCGGAATGGACTCGCTGGCCTAAGTTTGAGATCCAGGGTATTTTAACTCCCGGGCCTTATTTAATTGCTGACAGTCCATTTCCCACTCGGAACGGTGGGGGATGAGGGAAAAGAGCAGCTGCTGGCTGGGAAGGACAGGTGACCTTTGACCGCTCATCAGCTTGTTGTTATATTGGGGAGGGGTTTTGAGAGGGTGTCACAGGCGGTGGGAGGGAATCTGGGGCAGAGAGGCCATGACATTCCTTGTGGAGTCGCAGGAGCACTCCTGCTCCTTTGCCCTACAAAGGAAATATTTTCACTTATCCAGAGGCTTCTTCATCCTTCCCACCAGCTACCAGCCAGCTTCCTCCTGGTGGGAAAACCCCAGGCCCCAGTTAAAATGCCATTGGGGTCCTACTAACGTCATAGGACCCTGATTAGTGTTGATGTATGAGGCTCATGCCTGTGTCTGGCAGGCACCTCATCCGTTGCCAGAACTAACTGTGTTAAAATAAGGAATCGCTGGAACGGAGCGGGAAATGGAGCCACTCCATTTTAACTGCACATACCATCTGATCCCACCCAGCGGGGAGGGTTAAAATTTCCTCCTTGCCAAATCTACCAACATTTGGAAATTGCTATCCAGCTAAAATTAATTGGCTCCACCCCAAGAAATTGGTTTCATTCGTTGTACGTTTACCACCAGTGTTACAATTTACCAGTGTTAAATTTGTGCACAAAATTGTGAACACTCATTATTGAGGCCCAACAGTATTTTGATGCAAAGCTGCACTTATCTGCATGGCAATAGACAAGCATTAAATCACTACTCGGCAGATTGTCAAACTCTTTGTTTCTTACAAACTTAGGGGGTGAATTTACATGGAGATTCTCCTCCTCATCTGCTATAACTTTGGCAGAGGAACTATGGAAACCCTGGGTTTTCAAGGTTTCTGCAACTCTTAGGACAAAGTTATGGCAGCTGAGCAGCACCCCCATGGAAATTCATCCCCTTAAGTTTTATTGTACATAGGGTAGAATAGACTTCAATTTCTTGTGTTTCTTCTTTAAACCAGTTAGTCCATTATAAAACCATTTTCTACCTTTTCAAACTCTTCATCTCTTTTGGCTTGATAGTTATCATCTTTAACACTGCTGTGTATCTTAAAAGATCCATTTTCTTCTTGAGGATCTTCTGTAAATGCAACTCGTCTACGCTCTGTGTTAAAGGATACAAGACAGAAAGTCTTAGGCAGTAATTTGTAACCAACATGATTGCTGTTAAAATCGATTGTACCCATGTCTCTAACACTTAAAAGAATATTTTTTTTTTCAATTTAAGATATTTATAATAAAATAAGAAATCTGGGTTTTTCGCATGACAAAATACAAAATAGACTTGTTAGCAAAATTGAACCCGTGGGATTAAAGGGACACTGCCAGTATGGATACAAAATTGGCTAAGAAACAGAAAGCAGAGAGTAGTGGTGAACAGTTCCCAGGGATCGGTATATATTAATGACCTGGACTTGGGCATAATTAAAAGTTTGCAGATGATACAAAACTCAGAACAGAAGCAAACAGTGAGCAGGATAGTAAAAGACATAGACAGACTGGTGAAATGGATAGACACATGACAGATGAAATTTAACACAGGGAAGTGTGAAGTGATACATTTTGATAGAAAGAATGAGCAGAGACAATATGAATTAAATGGAACAATTTTAAAGGGGGCGCAGGAACAGAGAGACCTGGGGTGTATGTACACAAATCTTTGTAGGTAGCAGGACAAGTTGAGAAGGCTGTTAAAAAAGCATTTGGGATCCTTGGCTTTTTTTAAATAGAGGAATAGAGTACAAAGGCAAGATGTTATGCCAAACGTTTATAAAACACTGATTGGACCTCAGCTGGAAGATTAGCCGCAAAATTGGGAGGTCTAGCGCCGGCCAGTAAGGCCGGCTTTGCTGAAAAAATTGCTGCCAACTCGCTTCCGCTGGATTCCGGCACGGAACACGGCGGCCACCATTTTGTGGAGGTCAGCAGCACTGCTGTTGCCTGCGCTCGCCGCCCACATGTAAATTATGCAGATCGTGCAACGCCTGAATTGACACACGACTGTGATTTTGGACGTCGCTGCTCTTGATACCGCCCTCTCCAAACTACGCAAGGAAGAACGTGCTTGCAGCAGTACTACAGAGACGCCGCCAACACTTCTTAAAGGGACACACACGTCTTTCAGCTAAGTTTAGATTTTAGCATTTAGACTTTTTTTTTACATTTTATTGGAGTAGTGGCTTGATGAAATACATTTAAAAAGTTGTTAAAATGTGCAGGGAGTGCAGGGAGTGCTGCTGGACGCTTGCAAGTCTTTGAATGTTAAAGGAAGGCCTCTGAGAACACCACTTGCTCACAGTCCTGGGGGCTGTAGTTGTAGTCCCCTTTGGGCTGCAACATCACATGGAGATGAAGCATGGCAGTAAAGGGAACAAGCTGCTCGCAGAGGGAAGAGGAGGAAGCAGAAGAGGAGGAAGCAGAAGAGGAAAAAGCAGAAGAGGAAAAAGCAGAAGAGGAGGAAGCGGAAGGAAGGAGGCAACACAGACAGCCCCATTCTAGCCAGGATATCCTGGATCGAATCATCCACCTGCGGTACCAGTGAACACAACCCCAATTCCTCTTTCAAAATTTATCCCACACCTTAGAATCATAAAATCATAGTAATTTACAGCACAGAAGGAGGCCATTTGACCCATCGTGTCTGTACCAGCTGAAAAAGAGCTATCCAGCCTAATCCTACTTTCCATCGCTTGGTCCATAGCCCTGTAGGTTAAGGCACTTCAAGTGCATATCCAAGTACATTTTAAATGTGATGAGCATTTCTGCCTCTACCACCCTATCAGGCAATGAGTTCCAGACCCCCACCACCCTCTGGGTGAAAAATGTTCTCCTCAACTCCTCTCTAATCCTTCTACTAATTACTTTAAATCTATGCCTCCTGGTTTTTGACCTCTCTGCTAGGGGAAATAGGTCCTTCCTATCCACGCTATCTAGGCCCCTTATAATTTTATACACCTCAATTAGGTCTCCCCTCAGCCTCCTCTGTTCCAAAGAAAACGACCCCAGCCTATCCAATCTTTCCTCATAGCTAAAATTCTCCAGTCCTGGCAACATCCTCGTACCCTCTCTAGTGCAATCACATCTTTCCTGTAATGTGGCGACCAGAACTGTATTTTATACAGTTCTAGCATAACCTCCCTGCTCTTATATTCTATGCCTCGGCTAATAACGGAAAGTACCCCATATGCCTTCTTAACCACCTTATCTACCTGTCCTGCTACCTTCAGGGATCTGTGGACATGCACTCCAAGATCCCTATGTTCTTCTACACTTCTCAGTATCCTCCCATTTATTGTGTATTCCCTTGCCTTGTCAGCCCTCCCCAAATGCATTACCTCACACTTCTCCGGATTGAATTCCATTTGCCACTTTTCTGCCCACCTGACCAGTCCATTGATATCTTCCTGCAGTCTACAGCTTTCTTCTTCATTATCAACCACACAGCCAATTTTTGTATCATCTGCAGAGTTCTTAATCATGCCCCCTACATTGAAGTCTAAATCATTGATGTATGCCACAAAAAGCAAGGGACCTAGTACTGAGCCCTGCGGAAACCCACTGGAAACAGCATTCAGTCACAAAAACATCCGTCGAACATTACCCTTTGCTTTCTGCCACTGTACCAATTTTGGATCCAACTTGTCACTCTCCCATGGGTCCCGTGGGCTTTTACTTTTCTGATCAGTCTGCCATGTGGGACCTTGTTAAAAGCCTTGCTAAACTCCATGTAGACTATATCAAACGCACAACCGTCATCAACCCTCCTTTTTACCTCCTCAAAAAATTCAGTCAAATTAGTCAGACACGACCTTCCCTTAACAAATCCATGCTGACTGTCCTTGATTAACCCGTGCTTTTCTAAATGATGATTAATACTGTCCCTCAGAATATTTTCCAACAATTTTCCCACCACCGAGGTTAGGCTGACTGGCCTGTAATTACTCGGTCTATCCCTTTCTCCAGTCTTCCAGCACCACACCTGTAGCCAGAGAGGATTTAAAATGATGGTTAGAGCCTCTGCTATTTCCTCACTTGCTCCTTTTAACAGCCAGGGATACATTTCATCTGGGCCTGGCAATTTATCAACTTTAAAAGATGCTAAACTCTTAATACTTCCTCTTTCACTATGTTTACCTTCCCTCTGTTGCTGACCATCACAGTGTCCTCTTGGCCACAAAGCTGAAATAAAAGCCACCACAAAGCAAACTTTCCAATCCAACTTTATCCATATATGCATCCAATATGACATCAAGAAATCAACTAATCACCTTTGTGCATTCCCTTAGTGACTGTCTTGCGTGTGCCCTTGCCTATCCTAGTGATGTTACGCAGTGCTACCCCAGTGGCTGCAGCATGGCTGCTGACTTTCATTGGGGGAGACTGCAGGTGGCCTTGCAGGATGACTGTGATGAGCTGGTGGCTGGGAGTGCGAAATCAAGTGACGATATTTCCTCCCCTCCCCCCTTTTCCTGCCTCTGCACTTGCTTGAAAACCTGTTCGATCTCCAGCTTTTTCCAGTTCTGACTAAGGGTCATCAACCTGAAATATTAACTCTGTTTCTCTCTCCACAGATGCTGCCTGACCTGCTGAGTATATCCAGCATTTTCTTTTTTTATTTCAGATTTCCAGCATCCGCAGTATTTTGCTTTTGACGACATTTCTTATTCTTTTTCACTCTCCTCTCCCTCTTAGTCAACCATTGGCTGGGCAGGCTGGATTTCTTGGGTGCATGAAATGAGGAAGACACAAGAGTAGGGTTGTGGTGAGGGGAGGGCGGGAAAGCAAGAGGTGCATGCTTACACCATGTGCAGCTTGAAGAAAGACTTGCATTTATATAGCACCTTTCACGACCACCGGACATCTCAAAGCGCTTTATAGTCAATGAAGTACTTTTGAAGTGGAGTCACTGTTGTAATGTGGGAAACGCGGCAGCCAATTTGCGCACAGCAAGGTCCCACAAACAGCAATGTGATAATGACCAGATAATCTGCTTTTGTTATGTTGGTTGAGGGATAAATATTGGCCAGGACACTGGGGATAACTCCCCTACTCTTCTTCGAAATAGTGCCATGGGATCTTTTATGTCCACCTAAGAGAGCAGACGGGTTTAACGTCTCATCCGAAAGACGGCACCTCCGACAGTGCAGCACTCCCTCAGCACTGCACTGGAGTGTCAGCCTAGCTTTATGTGCTCAAGTACCTGGAAGGAGAATAACGTATGCGGATTCCAGCAACTTGCATTCTTTTAGCCCCACATTGGCCAAGGGTTCAGCCATACCCCTGCCAAGAATGGCCAGCACCGTCTGCTCCAAGGGGGAAGGTGAAACTAGGAATGTGAGGTGTAACTCGTGTTTGGTAGAGATTGTTGGTACGTGAGTGATGGGGGGATTCATGTATTGAGCAATGTGTGAGGCTAGTGGTGCAGTTGGTAGGAGACAGCTTTTGAAGATGCAGTCACTGACCTTGACCACTCGCCTGAGGTCATGAATCTTCCTTGGGTACTTGAGCCAGGTCGTGGGGGCATTACTGCTGGCAGTGACGGCCTCAGCGATCTGGTCGAACATCCTTCTTTCTGGAGGGTCTCCTGGCCCCCTGGGGCTAGAGGACCTCTCTTCTAGTGTTGATTACCCTGCACAAAGCTCGAGTGCTGCATCTGAGACCCTGGGTGCCCTTTCCCTGGCCTGTTGAGCCATTTGTGTTAGTGCTCAAGCAATTTTGCTATTTTTATTTGCAGAAGGCAGTTCAGCTTTCACCGCTGTAGACTGCCTAGTTCTGAAGGATTTTTAATTTATTTTGCAGAAGGCTGTTCAGCTTTCAGAACTGCAGACTGCCTAGCTCTGAAGGAATGTTTTTTTTTCAGAAGACAGTTCAGCCTTAAGGGCTAGAGACTCCCGTGAAAAGGAACAGGCTAACTTTAAGTAAGAGCAGCCTCGCTCCAGCGACGCGAACTTGGGCCTGCTGCTGAGCGCACAGCCTGTCAATAGTGTGTTAGTCGCTGGGCTGTGCGCTACAATCATTTAAATTAGCAGGCAGCACCAAATTGATGCGCTGCCTGCGCTTTCTGAACGGGCGGGGGCATATCTCGCATCGCAGTGCCGTCACCCATTTTCAGGCCTTATCGAATTTCACCCCTAAGTGTTCAATTCTGAGCACCACACTTTATACATAGATACATAGAAGATAGGAGCAGGAGTAGGCCATCCGGCCCTTCGAGCCTGCTCCGCCATTTAAGGAGATCATGGCTGATCCTCCAATTCAGTATCCCGTCCCCGCCTTCTCTCCGTAACCCTTAACCCCTTTTGCCTGTAGAAATACATCTAATTCCCTCTTAAATATATTTAATGAGCTGGCGTACACTGCCCTCTGTGGCAATGAGTTCCACAGGTTCACCACCCTCTGAGTGAAGAAATTCCCCCTCATTTCTGTCCTAAATGGTTTAGCCCTTATCCTTAAATTATGTCCTCTAGTTCTGTTCTCACCCGCCAAGGGAAACATTCCTTCTGCATCTAGTCTGTCTAGACCTGTCAGAATTTTATACACTTCTATGAGGTCCCCTCTCAATCTTCTAAACTCCAGTGTGTACATCCCTAAACTACATAGTCTCTCCTCATAGGTCAATCCCGCCATTCCTGGTATCAGCCTGGTGAATCGCCGCTGCACCCCCTCCATGGCAAGAACATCTTTCCTCAGATGAGGCGACCAAAACTGTACACAGTACTCGAGGTGTGGTCTCACCAGTGCCCTGTACAGCTGCAGCAAGGTATCCCTGTTCCTGTATTCCAACCCTTTTGCTATGAAGGCCAGCATACCGTTTGCCTTCTTGATCGCCTGTTGCACCTGCATGCTCGCCTTCAGTGACTGGTGTACAAGAACACCCAGGTCTCTCTGTACTTCCCCCTCTCCCAATTTATTGCCATTTAAATAATAATTTGCCCTCCCGTTCCTGCACCCAAGGTGGATAACTTCGCACTTGTCCACATTATAGTGCATCTGCCATTTATCCGCCCAATCACCCAGTCTGTCCAAATCGCTCTGGAGCTTCCTGGTCTCCTCCTCTGAGCCCACCCCCCCTCCTAGTTTAGTGTCGTCTGCAAATTTGGAAATGCTGCATCCGACTCCCTGATCCAGGTCATTAATGTAAATTGTGAACAGCTGGGGACCCAGGACAGATCCCTGTGGTACCCCACTTGTTACTGCCTGCCATTCAGAAAATGAGCCGTTTATTCCAACTCTCTGTTTTCTATCTGACAGCCAGTTCTCTATCCACGTCAATACTTTCCCCTTTATCCCATGAGCTTCAATTTTCCCTGCTAATCTTTTATGTGGGACCTTATCGAAGGCCTTTTGGAAGTCCAGGTACACCACATCTACTGGCTCTCCCCCATCTATTTTACCAGTTACTCCCTCAAAAAATTCCAATAGATTAGTCAAGCACGATTTACCCTTTGTAAATCCATGTTGACTCTGTCCTATCCTGTCCCCATTTGCTAAGTGCTCCGCTATTTCATCCTTAATGATGGACTCCAGCATTTTGCCCACAACTGATGTAAGGCTTACAGGTCTGTAATTACCTGCTTTTTCCCTACCCCCCTTTTTGAATAGTGGGGTAACGTTAGCTACCCTCCAATCCATGGGCACTGTTCCCGAGTCTAATGAATTCTGAAAAATCATACTTAGTGCATCCGCTATCTCTAGGGCCACCTCCTTCAGTACCCTAGGATGCATGTTATCAGGCCCTGGGGATTTGTCCGCCTTCAATCCCTTTAGCTTCCTTAACACCATATCCTTAGAGATATTGACTTGCGTCAGTTCCTCCTTTGCAAATGTCCCTATTTTTCCCGATATCCCAGGGAGGTTTTTTGTGTCTTCCTTCATAAAGACTGACCCAAAGTATGCATTTAGTTGGTCTGCCATTTCCTTATTTCCCGTTATATATTCCCCCGTATCTGACTGCAATGGGCCAACTTTGGTTTTCACCAGTCTTTTCCTCTTGATATACTTGATATACTTATAAAAGCTTTTGGAGTTAGTTTTTATTTTCCGCCAGCTTGCTTTCGTAAGCTATTTTGCCCCTCTTGATTAAGCCCTTTATGAAGCATGTCAAGGCCTTGGACAGGGTGCAGAAGAGACTGAGTGGAGTGGTACCAGGGATGAGGGATTTCAATTATGTGGAGAGACTGGAGAAGCTGAGGTTGTTCTCCTTAGAGCAGAGAAGGTTAAGAGTAGATTTGATAGAGGTGTTCAAAATCATGAATGGTTTTGATAGAGTAAATAAGGAGAAACTGTTTCCAGTGGCAGAAGTGTCAGTAACCAGAGGACACAGATTTAAGGTGATTGGCAAATTAACCTGAGGAAACAGTTTTTTACACAGTGAGTTGTTGTGATCTGGAATGCACTGCCTGAAATGGTGGTGGAAGCAGATTTAATAGTAATATTCAGAAGAGAATTTGATAAATACTTACATAGGATATACGGCACAGAAATAGGCCATTCGGCCTAACCAGTCCATGCCGGTGTTTATGCTCCACTCGAGTCTCCTCCCGTCTTTCCTCATCTGACTTTATCAGCATAACCTTCTATTCCCTTCTCCTTCAAATGCTTATCCAGCCTCCCCTTAAATGCATCTATACTATTCACTTCAACCACTCCCTGTGGAAGCGAGTTCCACATTCTCACCACTCTCTGGGTAAAGAAGTTTCTTCTGAATTCCCTATTTGATTTCTTGGTGACTATCTTATATTGATGGCCTCTAGTTTTACTCTTCCCCACAAGTGGAAACACTCTTTCTGTGTTTACTCTATCAAAACCTTTCATAATTAAAAGACTTCTATTAGGTCACCCCTCAGCCTTCTCTTTTCAAGAGAAAAGAGACCCAGCCGTTCATCCTTTCCTGATAGGTATAACATCGCATTTCTGGCATCATCCTTGTAAATCTTTTTTGTACCCTCTCCAGTGCCTCTATATCCTTTTTATAATATGGCAACCAGAATTGTACACAGTGCTCCAAGTGTGGTCTAACCAAAGTTTGATACAAATTTAGGAAAACTTTTCTACTTTTCAATTCTATCCCTCTAGAAATAAACCCTAGTGGTTGTTTTTTTTTATGGCCTTATTAACCTGTGTCGCTACTTTTAGTGATGTGTATTTATACTCCGAGATCCCTTGGCTCTTCTACCCCATTTCGTTTCGTATTTTCCAAGTAATATGCGACCTCCCTATTTTTCTTACCAAAATGTAATACCTCACACTTATCTGTGTTGAAATTCATTTGCCAATTATATGCCCATTCTGCAAGTTTATTAATGTCTTCTTGTCATTTGTTGCAGTCCTCCTCAGTATTGATTATCCCCCCTCAATTTGGTGTCATCTGCAAATTTAGAAATTGTGTTTTTGATTCCAAAGTCTAAGGGGTAAAAATTCAGTTGGTTGCGCCTCCCGTTAGCGCCTTAAGAGGGCGCTAATGGGGCACAAAGCCGCTAACGCCCGGGCGCAGCGATGTTTGCGCCGCTCGAGAACTTAACTTGAGATTGTGCGGCGGCGCTAAAACTTACCGCTGCGACCACCTGCGCGCGCAGATTGTGACGTCATTCCATGGTGCAACGCCCTTGTGGTGCCCCGGAGCAGAAATTGAGTGGCGCCCCCTGCCTTACCGCCTGGCGCATCCAACGACCAGAAGACTGGAACGCTATCAATCGCTGTGGGGCTGGGGGGGGCGCTATTTAAAGGGGGCCTCTTCCTGTCTTTTATTGTTGGTGGCATTTTTGAACTACGCATTCTGAGAGAGAGAGGGAGAGACTTCTGGAGAGATTCAACGTTGTGTGAAGGAGTTTTGGGTACTGAGCAGCACTTTGCAGGTTCATTTTGATTTGCCATTCCTTGTATCGATTTAGCAGAGACTGTGGGAGCTGCACTCTGAGCTCTTTGCCTGGTACTCTCCATTGTTCATTCCAGCACATTTGATGTGCAAGTCTCTCCAGGCCGAGATTCAAGGCTGCAATGAACAGGATGTGGATGGAAAGCAAGATTAACCATCCCCTTTAAGAACTGGCCCGTGCCATTGTGTGTGTGTTCCATTGCTGACTGACATTACATGAGCTTCGCCAGCGCTCTGAGTTAGCGCCTCACTCCTTGGCCTTTGCGCCTTAAGACAGGTGTGCAGCGCCTGCTTTAGCGCTCCACTCACCTCCCGGGGCGGTAAAAGTGAAGTTTCCAGTCAGTGCCGATAATTAGCGCCAGGCGCTAATATTTGCGTCCAGACGATATTTGCGCCCCAAATGGGGCGCGACCTAATTTCTACCCCTAAATCATTAATATAAATTGTGAACAACATTGGTCCCAGCACTGATCCTTGTGGGACCCTACTTTCCACCTTCTGCCACTCTGAATAGCTACCCTTTACCCTGACTCCCTGCTTTCTCTCTTAAAGCCAGCTAGCTATCCATTCTGCTACTTGTCCCCTGACTCTGCATTCTCTGACCTTATTCATTAGTCTATTATGTGGTACCTTATCGAAGGCTTTTGGAAATCTAGATAAATTACATCTACTACACTACCCTTGTCTACTCTCTCTGTTACCTCATCAAAGACATTACAACAGTGACTACACTTCAAAAGTACTTCATTGACTGTAAAGCACTTTGAGATGTCCAGTGGTCATGAAAGGCGCTATATAAACGCAAGTCTTTCTTTCTTTTTTCTTAAAGAATTCAATGAGGATGGTCACGCACGACTTTCCCTTTTGAACTCCATGCTGACTATTCATTATTATATTTTTGGTTTCTAGATGTTCTTCTATTTTTTCCTTTAGTAGGGTTTCCATTATTTTTCCTACCACCGATGTTAAGCTGATTTGACTATAGTTCCCTGGACATGTTTTATCTCCCTTCTTAAATAAAGATATTACGTTAGCTATCCACCAGTCCTCTGGCATTACACCTTTTTCTCACCAATTATTAAATAAGTGTAATAGTGCCTCTGCTATCTCTTCCCTAGATTATTTTAAAATGCACGGATGTAATCCGTCTGAACCAGGGGTTTTATCCTCTTTGAATTTGATTAGTTTATTTAATATTTGTCTTCTTTTTATTTTAAATGTGGTTATATCATTTCTAATCTCATCTTCTGATGTCATGTCCACCTGATCTGTCTCCCTGGTAAATACTGAAGCAAAGTAATTATTTAATATTTCTGTCATTTTACTAGTGCTGCCTGTGATTTTATCCTGACGGTCCCTTAGGGACGTCTACTTGAAGAGAAAACATTTTCAAGGCTATAGGGAAACAGCAGGGGAGTGGGATTAATTGGATAGCTCTACCAAAGGCACAGGAGAGACGAGCCTAAAGGCCTCCTTTGTGCTGTATCATTCTATGATTATATGATTCTAAATTTCATTTTGATTGTTTCTGTAATGAATATACCTTTTTGAATTGAGTTTTCCTGATATTGGTGGGTTGGTTGCGAGGCAGGACTTCCACCTACTGCTTTGATCTCACCAAAAACCTTACCTATTTTTCTAAGTCAGGGCTTATCAGATATACAGAGCAAACTCTAGGAAGGAGGTCCATCGAGACACTCTTGTTGGGACCTCATTAGCATGTGAAACGAGATGTGATCCGTGCAGCACACAGCCAAGACAAGTCAAAATGGAATCTTGAGGATCATCTTGAATTGGTCCTCGAACCTCATCATCATAATTGCACTGAGCTGCAGACTCAAATAGGGCACCCTGGTGCAGTGCGTCTATCGGGACCTGACCAATTTCGGACAGTGTCAGCCAGTATTGGTCCCCCTGTCTAGCTGGCATCGGGACATGGAACCTGTAGCATAGTGGTTATGTTACTGGACTATAATTTGGGAATGGTCTCATACTCCTACATCCTATGTCCTGTCCCACTGGCAGGACAGATCCACCAGGGGTGGCGGCACAGTGGTATATAGTTGGAAGGGAGTGGCCCTGGGAGTCCTCAACATTGACTCTGGACCACATGACGTCTCATGGCTTCAGGTCAAGCATGGGCAAGGAAACCAGCTACCACCCTCCCTCAGCTGATGAATCAGTACAACTCCATGTTGAAAATCACTTCAAAGAAGCACTAAGGGTAGCAAGGGCACAGAATGCACTCTGGGTGGGGGACTTCAATGTCCATCACCAAGAGCGGCTTGGTAGCACCACTACTGACCGAGCTGGCCGAGTCCTGAAGGACATAGCTGCCAGACTGGGCCTGCGGCGGGTGGTGAGAGACCCAGCACGAGGGAAACACCTACTTGACCTCGTCCTTACCAATCTACTTGTCACAGATGCATCTGTCCATGACAGCATTGGCAGCAGTGACCACCGCACAGACCTTGTGGAGAAGAAGTCCCATCTTCACACTGAGGACACCCTCCATTGTGTTGTGTGGCACTACCTGTAATAGAGCCACCTGGTGGACTACTGATGTATATAATAATAAAGCCATGTGCAGTACTGTTCTTACCAGAAGCCATGTTGGGCTGTTGTGTATATATATGCTGTGTCTCAAGATATCACAGAATTGGCGATGAGGATGCGATTGCAGATTCCCTAGCTGAAATTTTTGTTGGAGGATAATCCTGCCAACTGACAGAGGGACTGTTAGAGCTTCTTTGTTTTGCAGAAAAACTTAAAAATCCGAGGTAAATTTCGAGCACATGTGGCTGAACTTTCAACGTTGCCAGAGTCCAGATGGCCACGCCTATGGGAATAATAGGGCACTTGGGTGAGGTCCATCGCGACCGAGAGACTTTCAGAGCATATGTGGAGCGGCTAGAAATGTTTTTCACCACGAATAGTATTGTCAAAGTCCCTGACCTGGCTTCAGGTGTGGTGTCGAAGGACTGGAGGACTGCTAATGTGGTACCTTTGTTTAAAAAGGGAGAAAAGGATAGACCAAGTAATTACAGGCCAGTCAGCCTAACCTCGGTGGTGGGAAAATTATTGGAAAGAATTCTGAAGGACAGGATAAATCTTCATTTAGAAAGACACAGGTTAATCAAGGATAGTCAGCATGGATTTGTTAAGGGAAGGTCGTGTCTGACAAACTTGATTGAATTTTTTGAGGAGGTAACAAGGAGGGTAGATGAGGGTAGTGCATTTGATGTAGTGTATATGGACTTTAGCAAGGCTTTTGATAAGGTTCCACATGGTAGACTGGTCATGAAGTTAAAAGCCCATGGGATCCAAGACAAAGTGTCAAGTTGGATTCAAAACTGGCTCAGAGACAGGAAGCAGAGGGTAGTGGGTGTTTTTTGTGACTGGAAGGCTGTTTCCAGTGGGGTTCCGCAGGGCTCAGTACTAGGTCCCTTGCTTTTTGTGGTATATATCAATGATCTAGACTTGAATATAGGGGGTATGATTAAGAAGTTTGCAGATGATACTAAAATCGGCTGTGTGGTTGATACTGAAGAAGGAAGCTGTAGACTGCAGGAAGATATCAATAAATTGGTCAGGTGGGCAGAACAGTGGCAAATGGAATTCAATCCGGAGAAGTGTAAGGTAATGCATTTGGGGAGGGCTAACAAGGAAAGGGAATACACATTAAATGGTAGGACACTGAGTAGTGTAGAGGAACAAAGGGACCTTGGAGTGCATGTCCACAGATCCCTGAAGGTAGCAGGCCAGGTAGATAAGGTGGTTCAGAAGGCATACGGAATGCTTGCCTTTATTAGCAGTGGCATAGAATACAAGAGCAGGGGGGTTATGCTTCAACTGTATAAAACACTAGTTAGGCCTCAGCTAGAGTACTGCATGCAGTTCTGGTCACCACATTGCAGGAAGGATGTGATTGCACTAGAGAGGGTACAGAGGAGATTTACAAGGATGTTGCCAGGAGTAGAGAATCTTAGCTATGAGGAAAGACTGGATAGGCTGGGTCTGTTTTCCTTGGAACAGAGGAGGCTGAGGGGAGACCTTATTGAGGTGTATAAAATTATGAGGGGCCTAGATAAAGTGGATAGAAAGGACCTATTTCCCTTAGCAGAGGGGTCAAAAACCAGGGGGCACAGATTTAAAGTAATTGGGGGAAGGTTTAGAGGGGATTTGAGAGGAAATTTCTTCACCCAGAGGGTTGTGGGGGTCTGGAACTCACTGCCTGAAAGGGTGGTAGAGGCAGGCACCCTAACCACATTTAAAACGTACTTGGATGTGCACTTGGGATGCTCTAACCTGCAGGGCTACGGACTAGGAGCTGGGAAGTGGGATTAGGCTGGATAGCTCTTTGTTGGCCGGCGCGGACACAATGGGCTGAAATGGCCTCCTTCCGTGCTGTAACTTTCTATGATTCTATTCTATGATGATGTAAACCGTAACCGGGCGGTGTTAAAAATGAAATTGGCTATTTTTTTGACTGCAGCAGGCCCTGAGGTGTATGAAACGCTGAAAAATGTGCTTGTTCCCGCCAAGCCAAAGGGCACGCCACGAAAGGAGATCCTAACCAAGTTACAACAGCACTACAGTCCTGAGCCCCTGGAAATTGCTGAAAGTTATCGTTTTGGAACACGTGATCAATTAAATGACGAGGGTATCAGTGAGTACATTGTAGCATTAAAAAAGCTATCCTTTCACTGTCATTTCGGAAACTTTCAGGACCGAGCTTTGCGTGACCGCTTTGTTTGTGGGTTGAAAAATGAATGTATCAGAGGTAAATTGTTGACAATCCCTAACTTGACTTTTGACTTAGCTTGTCAGACAGCTATGTCGATGGATATGGCCAACCGATATTCCCGAGAGTTCCACGCCATTTCCAGTCGTTAGACAACCGAGGTGAATCGGCTGTAGGCTAAAAGTAAAAGGCAGTTGGGCCCGAAGGCCTCAGCAATTGGCCAAGCTAACAGTGCACTAAAGTCGTGCTATCGGTCCCTGGGACAACACATCGCTCAAAGCTGTCCATATGTGAAGGCAGAGTGTTTCTACTGCAAGAAAACTGGGCATTTTGCGATGGTGTGCCGACAGAAGAGTAAACTGACTGGCAATGCTAGAAGTAGAAATCGCCAGACACTACATACCGTTGAAGAGAAGCAGCAGGACGAGGAGTTTCTGGAGATTCACATCATCAGGAGCACGAAGATATCTAACAGCGATTCGTGAGGTATCGTCATCCAAGTAGATGTCACAGGAACCAGGAAACCCATGGAAATCGACACTGGTGTATCCATGAGCATAGTACCGGAATCACTATATCGCGACACGTTGTGTGATTATCGACGAGAGAAATCGAAGGTAGAGCTGCGAGGCTACTTAAGAGAGCAAATCCCTGTAGTAGGAAGTGTCACCATACCAGTGAAATAGAAGGATCAGTGTCAGAGCTTGCCTCTCATAGTAGTGGCAGTAGACAAGCCTGCCTTGATAGGTAGAAATTGGTTGGGATCACTAAAGCTGGATTGGAATGAGATTTTCGTGTGGAAGCGAAATTTGCATCGAAAGATGATGTCATCAAGCAGTATCCGAAGGTGTTCAGCGAAACGGGCAGTCCGACCCAAGACTTCAAGGCGAGTGTCAGTGTCAGAGTGCATAAGGACGCAAGACCAGTTTACTGCAAGCCACGTCCCGTACCATACGCACTCAAGGAGAAAGTTGAGCAAGAACTCAAAAGACTAGAAACTGAGAACATTATTTCTAAGGTAGATCTGAGTAATTGGGCTACAACCATTGTTATTGTACCTAAGTCAGATGGTAAAGTATGGTTGTGTGGTGATTATACGGTAAACCAGGTTCTAGAGTGTAATCTACCCAATATGTTGCCAAATGTGGAAGATTTGTTCACAACGCTGACAGGTAGCCAGATCTTTTCGAAGTTAGATCTAACAAATGCCTACCTACAACTTGAGCTAGATGAAGAGTCCAAGTCATCCTTGACTATAAATACTCACCGAGGCCTATATCAGTTCAGTAGGCTACCATTTGGAGTGTCTTCTGCACCCGACATATTTCGGGGGCGATGAACCAAATTTTGCAAGGGATTGAAGGGGTAGTGTGTTATTTGGATGACATACTTATTTCAGCACTAAACAAGCAAATCTATGATGAGGTGTTGAATGAAGTGCTCAAACGGCTAGAGAAGCACGGAGTACGAGTGACAGCTCACAAGTGTGAGTTGTTTCAAAACTCAGTGGAGTACTTCGGGCACAGAGTAGACAAAGATGGTTTACATCCAACCAACAGAAAGCTGGATGCAATCAGAAATGCACCCACTCCCAAGTATGCCTCTGAACTTCGATCATTTTTGGGTCTTTTGAATTATTACGGAAAGTTCCTCCCAAACTTGGCTACATTGTTACATGCACTGAATGAGCTGTTGAGAAAACAGGTCCCTTGGAAGTGGTCAAAAGAATGCAACACAGCATTCAAAGAGTGTAAAATCCAGTTAGTACAGAGTACCATGTTAGTTCACTATGATGTATCTAAGGAGATCAAGCTAGCGTGTGATGCCTCTCCGTACGGAGTTGGGGCAGTGATCTCTCATGTACTCAGTAGTGGGGAGGAGAGACCAATTGCTTTTGCTTCACGCACTCTCAGTGCCAGTGAGCGGAATTATGCGCAGATCGAAAGGGAAGCTTTGTCATTGATTTTTGGGGTCAAGAAGTTTCACAAATACTTGTTTGGTCGTAAGTTTACCATAGTTATTGACCATAAGCCCCTGACAGTAATCCTCCATCCAAAGTCCGCAGTTCCAACTTTAGCTGCAGCCCGAATGCAGAGCTGGGCTTTGATTTTGTCAACATATACGTATGACATTGAGTAATGCTGATGCTATGTCCAGGTTGCCATCCCCATCTCAAGTTACACCCAATAAGGAAGAAGTGTTCTATTTCTCATACATTGATGAGCTGCCAGTCACAGCTGAAGGAATTGGTAGGGCAACCAAATGTGACCCAATTATGTCAAAGGCGTATGATTACATAGCAAATGGATGGCCAAACCAGGTATCAGAGGAAGATATCCATCCATACTTCGTTCGTAGGAATGAATTGTCAGTGGATAAAGATTGTATCATGTGGGGAGCAAGAGTAGTTATCCTAAATAGGTTCAGGTCTAAATTGTTAGGAGATCTTCATGACCAGCACTTGGGAATGTGCTTGAGCAAGAGCTTTGCACGCAGTTACTTATGGTGGCCAGGTTTAGATAAAGAGATATAGTCAGTCAGTGTACAACATGTTAATCGGTGAGCAAGAAACCACCATCAGTACCATTACAGCCATGGAAATGGCCTCCCAGAGTGTGGCAAAGGTTACATGTAGATTTTGCTGAGCTAGAAGGACAGCAATTGTTCATAGTGATAGATAGTCACTCGAAGTGGGTAGAGGTGTTTCCGATGCGATAATAACAACAAGCAAAACACTAGACAATTTGCGAAGATTGTTTTCTTCATACGGCCTCCCAGAAGAAATTCTGTCTGATAATGGGCCGCAATTTTGTTCAGAAGAGTTCACACAGTTCATGAGCAGAAACAGTGTGAAACATACCAAAGTTCCACCATACTACCCTGCTTCAAATGGTGTAGCAGAGCGCACAGTACAAATTGTCAAACATGCCCTCACCAAGCAAATGTTGGATCCAAATCAAAAGAAACGTCAGTTGTCATTGGACCACAAACTGGCAAATTTTCTGATTACCTCCTCATACCACTACTGGTAGAAAACCAGTAGAGTTGTTTCTCAAAAGACAGCCACGGACCAGGTTCTCATTGTTAAAGCCAAACTTGGCACAGTCCGTAGAAGAGAAACAATCAAGGCAGAAAGAGGTAGTGATAAAGGTACAGTTAGAGAGAGAAGTGTGAAGTTGAACCAGAAGGTTAGAGTGAAGAACCATCACCATAAATGGTTAAAGTGGTGACCAGTGTGGAAGTGTATTTTTAGTTGGACACAAAATGGCTTCTTGGACACAAAATGGCTTCTTAAGACACAGAATATAAAATCTAAAATGGCCTACACAATGTCTGTTAGAAAGATTAGCCAATTGTTTATAGTTTCAACCTAATGAAGGAATTTTAGTTTGTAGACTGTTTTAATTGCCCCCAATAAATAACTTAGGTTTGTAGATCAAAGAAGTCTCCAAGCCAATAGCGTGAATCACTATCTCCCTTGAATTCTAGATGGTGTGGTGGGAGAAATCACACGTCTCCCTTTTAGAAGGGATTTCTGCTGTTTTAAAATCTTTATGACCTTTAGAAAGTACTTTTATGTATACACAAATACTCTTTTAACTTGTTTTATAGGCATTATGCTGTCAATTAATGATTTATTACCATGTCATGTGATATAGGAAGCTTGTATTTTTTCTGTGTATAAATTTGTAGCAGTTTTTGTATTTGCAGGGTGTCATCATAGCCGAATTTGACTATGGTTGCACCCTCCTTGCAGCAAGTAAATAAATAAAAACTTCCTTTGACGATACTTTATCTTTAAAGAGTCTTACTCGGAAGTCGAAACTTCGATAGTATTACTTGGAGGTTCCACCGAGATCGCTTGCTACATTTCGGTAAGTCACGGACAAAGGACACCACAAATTTCTAGTGACAAATCCTGAATGGCCACAGTGATGTTTTATCACATAAAAAGGATTTCTCATTAGATACTGAATTGGTGCAGTCTGTTTCTTCCGACGGTGATACAGCGATCTGTAAGACTCGGGTTTTAGATTTGAGTTGAATCCTGTAACTTTTGCTTCTTTTATTTCTAATGTTAAGAGGAGGAGCAGGATTTGAACGGCTCAAGTTTCAAAACTATCGGGCAGAGGAGGTAAGGGAAAAAGTCAGCAGGGTTGTGTCCCGGACTGATAAAGGTACCAGGTTGTGAGAAAGCGCTAAAAGATTTAAACTGCAGTATCAAGGGTGGGTCCCTTGAGCCGGAGAAAAGAGTCTCATGGCAGAAAGGTTTAGATAAGAAACCTTCATATAGAGTATAAGTTAAATGTTAAGGACTCAGTTTGTAGTGGCGTACAACGCAAACTGGGAATTGACTATTTGTTTAGCTTAAAGTATAAGGTTAAATGTTTGATTACTTGATTTGTTTGCCTGTTTGGGCTTTTGCGTTACTTATCATTGTCTTTATTGTTGTTAATTCTTGTTATTGTTTGTCACTTGTGGAGCTCCGGAGGGTTAATAATAATCGTAACGGGGTAAAGGGTGAAATTTGCGATTCAGAAGAAGAGTGCCTAGTATAACTAAAACTTTACTAAGATGGGAGCTTCACAGAGTAAGATCCCAGAAAAAGGAACTCCAGCCGTTTACATCTTCCAGAACTGTGGTTGGATGTGCACAAGGGATTTGCCTGATTGGTCTAAATGGACCAAGAATGGCAGACACCCGTTCCCCATTGACGGAACCTTTAACGTGGAGAGAATTACATGTCTGGAGGACTGTCTCACAAATAGAGACCCGCAAAGAAAAGGTAAAAAGTCAGTAAATTGGTCAGCCTTTTCAGACTGGAAAAAGGAAGCAGAAAGGTGTAAGGACCGTAGTATACAAGCCAGTAGATCTGAAATTAAAAATAAGAGAAAAGAGCAAGAGCCCAGTGGTAAATTGGCTAAACAAGATGAAGTTAGACAAATGACTTTAAGACAAACCCCGAAGCCTACCGCTCATACCTCTCTTTACCCTCCTTTACCCACGTCTCACTCAAGTGATGACGAGGATCAGGGATGGTACAGAAAACCTCCCGCATATGAAGAGCAACTACAGAGTACAGCGACTGGTGAAGTAAGCGACCTCCGAAATGGAGATCAGGGGTCCAGCCCAGATCACACCACCGTTAACGGAGGTCCAAGTCAAAATACCAGATCCCGCAATATGTATCCGCTCAGACGGTTCCCCAACGTCCACGAGTCTGACAGAGATCCAGTTGTTGTCCATCGCCCATGGACAGCTTCCGAGCTACGGACAATAATCCACGAGTTACCGAACCCCTCAGAGGACTTAGAAAAAGCAATTAGTGAGCTCAAAAGCACCATTATTTGCCATCAGCCCACTATTGTGGACGTTGACCAGCTACTCAGGGCTTGGTTAAAAGATTCCAGATACCGCCTTTTAACAGAAGGCGAAGATAGTTTCAAAGATATTAACGATCATAAAACAAACAGGGGATGGAATCCAGAAACACTACCAAATGATCAATTCTGGACCGAATTCTATAGAGTAATGCATATTAAATTCCCAAAAAGAACTAATTAGACAAAAATAATTGAGACAACTCAGAAAAAGGACGAAGATGTTGAGGATTATACAGAAAGAATAGAAGCAGTTATGGGGCAGCATTCTGGAATGACCAAAGAAAATTACCAGATTCCTTTAATCAATGCCCTTGTAAATGGCCTCAGAGCGGAACTTAAAGAACCATTGACTCTAGTCTGCCTAGATTGGAGACATAAAACAACTCCTGAGTTAACACAGATTCTAAAAGGAATTCAGGAGAGAAATAGAGACCAAAAGAACAAGGTTTCCCTCTTAATGGAACAAGCAGCTTTTGCAGCCCCGACTGCCCAGACAACCATTTAGTATCAGGGTCAATACAGAGGACAAGGCAGAGGGAATAACAGAGGTAGATTTAGAGGAAGAGGTAGAGGAGGGACAGGCAGAGGCCAGTGGAACGGAGGAGGTGCAAACTCTCCATGTTTTAACTGTGGTCAGATCGGACACTGGAAGGCTAACTGCCCGTTCCCCAAGCAGCAAAGTCAATGCTGGGGAGGTGCACCAAACGATGTAGATACCCAAGCCCAGGTTTACACTCGTCCGCAGGCAGGTTTTACAACAGGGAACCCTTGGGGAGGTCAAAATATGGAAGGACAATTTGGATCCCCATGGCAAAATTATTCAAAATGACGCAGAGGAACAGCCCCGAATGTTACCCACATTCTTCAGTTACCTTCAGTATCAGTAAATTCTAAAGATGAGCCATACTTATCCATAAAAATGCAGGGCAAGAAAGTTCCTTTTCTTGTTGACACAGGAGCCACAAGCTCACTATTAACAAAGCAATATGCTAGAGGAGCCCCATGTACAGAAAAGAATGTCACATGTGTAGGACTCTCCGGCGTCTCACAGACTATGACGTGGTCACAACCATTAGCAATACAAACAGACAATTTTTCTGGCCAGCACGCTTTTCTCCTATCAGACGACGCCCCTATGAACCTTTTAGGAAGAGATTTGCTATGCAAAATGCAAGCAACAATAATATGTTCCGAAAAAGGACTACAGGTGTACATCCCTACTGATAGATGCACTATGTGTCCTTTACAAGAATGCTCCCCTCCAGTTATTTCACGGGAAACGGAGCAACTGCTGGATCAAATTCCGCCACAAGTATGGTCTAGCCATTCAAACGAGGTTGGCAAAATGCTAACTGCTCAGCCATACAAAGTTATGTTAAGACCATCCGTCCGATTGCCCCGTAGACCTCAGTACCCGCTTTCAACAGCAGCCGAACAAGGAATTCAGCCTGTCATTAACTCTTTGTTACAGCAAGGAATAATCATTCCAACCCAGAGCCCATGCAACACTCCAATTTTGCCAGTCGAAAAGAAGGAAAGTGGGAAATGGAGACTAGTGCAAGATCTCAGAGCAGTTAACGAATCAGTACTACCAGTTTATCCAGTTGTGCCAAATCCTGCTACCATTCTAACTAGTATTCCCTCTGGATCAAAGTATTACACTGTCATCGATTTATGTTCAGCTTTCTTCAGTATCCCTATCCACCAAGATTCACAGTTCCTATTCGCTTTCACAATTAAAGGGACACAGTTCACTTGGACAAGACTTCCACAAGGTTACACAGAGAGTACCACAATCTTTTCTCTAAGCCTCAAACGTGATTTAGAGGACATTCTCTTCACTGGAGGGTCCACACTTATCCAATATGTCGATGACTTGCTGATAGCTTCGCCTGATAAACAGTCATGTCAAACTGACTCGCTTATTATGCTTCATGCCTTAGCAGTAAAGGGACATAAAGTATCACGTTCTAAGATGCAGTTCGTGTCAGAGAAAGTACAGTATTTGGGACATGAACTCCGTGGTGATAGCCGCTGCCTGTCGCAGGGGAGAATCAGAGCAATTTGTGAAGCACCGTTACCTACCACTAAACAGCAATTAAAACATTTTCTTGGCATGTCAGGATACTGTAGACAATGGATCATGGGGTATTCAGACCTGGTGCGCCCATTGCTTGATATCTCCATGCCCATGGAGGAAGACCCTCTTGCTTGGAATCAGAAGGCAACGGACGCCTTTGAGAATGTCAAGCAAGCCCTTATATCGGCTCCAGCATTAGGGCTGCCAGACTATCAGAAGCAGTTCAATCTTTTTGTCCATCATAAATTGGGCTTTGCTCAATCCGTTTTGACTCAAACCCATGGTGATAAACAAAGACCTTTAGCCTATTTCAGTACTCAATTAGGTCCTGGATGCCTGCCAATTCTAGCCGCCGCCTATTATGCTGTACAACAGGCTCAAAGTATCACGCTCAATCACCGGACTATTTTATTTGTGCCACATTCAGTCGAAGTACTGTTGACAAAATGCGCCACTCAACATCTGACATCAGCTCGCAGCAGTAAATATGAGGTTGAATTATTGTCCAACCCTAATCTCCTAATTCAAAGATGTTCGGTTTTGAATCCAGCCACACTGCTGCCCACGGAAGAAGATGGAATCCCACATTGCTGCGAGACGGTCACCCAATTGGTGACCAAGCCTCGAATAGATCTATCTGAAACTCCTATTTCTAATAGTGACTTAATATACTACGTAGACGGGTCAGCTCTTAGGGATGACAAAGGATCACCCAGAGCTGGGGATGCCATATCAGATGATCATTCAGTTGTAGAAGTGCTCTCATTACCTCAATCTTTTTCAGCACAACAAGCAGAACTTTTCGCTCTTACAAGGGCTTGTATACTGGCTACTGATCAATCTGTTAACATTTATACCGACTCCCGGTACGCTTTCGGGGTCGCCCATGATTACGGACAGATCTGGAAACTAAGGGGATTTCTAACTTCTTCAGGATCGACTATTAAAAATGCCGAACAAATTGACAATCTTTTAAAGGCTCTATTGTGTCCCGCTAGAATCTCAGTTATCAAATGTCAGGCTCATACAGGCAGTCAGGATCAAATAGCACTGGGTAACGAACGGTCAGATAGAGCTGCCAAATCAGCCGCTCTGTCTGATACAGGGCCACAAGTTTCAGCCTTTGTTTTGCGTCAACAAAAATTGGACAATGACCCGCCTTCTATTAATGATGTTTTAGCCTTTCAGTCACAGGCTAACTCGGACGAAGTGTTAAGTTGGGCAAGGGATTCTTGTTTTAAAACGCCTGAAGGGATATGGGTTCACCATGACGGCCGCATGCTGGCTCCGAAATCTTTACTCCCGTGGATTGCCCGATGTGTTCATGTTTTCACGCATGCGGGCAAAGGGGGGATGGCAGACTATATTAATCAAACATGGTATGCACCAGGTATTTCGGCAATTGCAAAACAAATCAGTGAAAGGTGCACCACTTGCCAGGAAATGAATCCAGGCAAGACAGAGAAAGTACAGTCTGCCTCCCACCCAAATCCATCAGGCCCTTTTGTAAATTTGCAAATGGATTTTATTGAATTACCTGTATGTTTAGGATTCAAATACGTGTTAGTAATTATAGATATGTTTTCAAGATGGATTGAAGCCTTTCCATGTAAAAAAAAATGATGCTGTAACAGTTGCAAAGTGTTTGCTAAAAGAAATCATACCAAGGTTTGGAATACCTATGCAGCTTTCATGTGACAATGGATTGCACTTTACTGGAATGATCGTAAAGGAACTATGTAAAGCTTTGCAGATTAATCAGCATTTTCACTGCAGTTATCATCCGCAGTCCGCGGGACTGGTAGAAAGATATAACGGAGTACTGAAGAATAAACTTTCTAAACTTTGCAATGAAACCGGACTTAAATGGGTCGAACTATTACCCTTAGCATTAATGATAATGCGAGCAGCAACTAACAGGATAACTGGACTGTCGCCACATGAGATTGTTATGGGACGACCCCAAAGACTGCCATTCTCAGCACCCTTTACGGTCAAACAAATGGACATTCATAAAATGGATGAAAATATGCTAAACTATTGCATTGCACTAACTAGATGTATTTCCAGCTTTCACTGACAGGTAAAGGAAGCTCAAACAGAACCAGCAGAAGGAAAGTGCCATAACTTGGAACCAGGAGACGACGTCTATGTAAAAGTCTTCAAAAGAAAGAACGGTCTGCAGCCACGCTTTGAAGGGCCATATCAAGTACTCTTGGCAACAAATACAGCTGTAAAGGTCAAGGAAAGACCTACCTGGATCCACGCATCCCACTGCAAGAAAGCACCGAACAAGGACAATTGAATCTTAAACGACTTAAACAATGAAGCTGTTACTTATACTTTGCATATCAATCGGACTAATACGCATGACGTGCCAAAGAGGTGGGGAAGGAACCCGAAAGAAACGAGAATTACATGTTAACACTTTCTTGTATATGACTTACAAACATGCTAAAACTAGTGACAGAACTAGTTGTTGGGTCTGTGCCCATATACCTACTCACACCAAGGGGGGAATCCCTCTAAGATCAATTCCCTTTAATACTTCTGAAACAGCAGAATGGGTAATAAGGCGAAACAGTTCAAGGGACCCGGATAAGACCTCGGATGTAACACAGTGGAGATCAGCAGGGTATAACCTAACCACCTTTCAGGGGTGGTATCAGCCCAATTATAATCATACTCGAACACCCTCGTTTCTTATTAACCAATACCTCAGGAGTTGGTAGGCCACAGGGGGCATTATGTTTTAAAAAGCAGGCTGAAGTAAGCAGGATGCAGGATGAAAAGGAAGTCGGAGAGAGCTCTTGTAATCAAACAGTCGTGTGGCAACCACCAAATCCTGGCCTGTTTGAGCAGGGATTTTTTCAGTTTGACTGGACTAAAGTAAATAATAAAACCAGCAGGTCCCCCTATCCGAATATGGATGGGAGGAGAGGGTAATCTGACAGCCTATAACTGTACCTATTTTATATGCGGGAACAAGGCTTACCCATGGTTGCCACATAACTGGATAGGATCCTGCTATTTAGGTTATGTAGTACCTTATATCCATATTTTAGATGAGTTAGGAAAACATTATGAATTCCAAAGAACTAAAAGAGAGGTAGAAACTTATGAAAGAGTCTTTGGAGTATTAATAGCCCCATACGGAGAAGGGAAGTTAATGGGAGAAGTAACCGAGCTAGCGGACCTGATAGAAAA
Source organism: Squalus acanthias (assembly GCA_030390025.1). Lineage (NCBI taxonomy): Eukaryota > Metazoa > Chordata > Chondrichthyes > Squaliformes > Squalidae > Squalus > Squalus acanthias. The sequence goes on from CM059433.1 coordinate 139,397,486, forward strand.
AGTAGCAAATGAAACTGAGGAAGGATTGTCCGAAATGACTGCGGAAATGGTAGCTATGAGAGTAATGACATTACAGAATCGAATGGCATTAGATTATCTGTTGGCAGATAAAGGAGGAACTTGTGCTTTGATAGGGAGTGGATGTTGTACCTATATCCCAGACAGTTCAGAAAATATAACTAACATTGTCAAACACATAAGAGATGCAGTGAGTCAGTATAAGAATCCAAAGAGCCAAGGATGGTTTGACTGGATGCTGGGAGGATGGCTGGGATCAATGGGACAAATATTATTGCATGGACTTGTAGTAGTAGTAGCAGTAATTGTATGTATCAGTCTGTTTGTCAAAATGGGCAAGTGCTGTTGTGATAGGCTAGGTAAGGCAGTTATACCCGAAGGAAGTATGATGGTGCAGAGGGAACTAAATGAAGAAGAAGAGGACGACCCTCTAGGAGAAGAACTAAGGCGATTGAATAAGATAAATTTTTAAGGATTAGATGGCCAAGATGATGCCGGTCACAGTGGGTTTGGGGACCGAGAAGAAGGACAAGGGACTGAAAGGGTCAATTTCAGCTAGATTTTGTCCTAGTAAGGACAAAAAGGGGAGAATGTGGAAGTGTATTTTCAGTTGGACACAAAATGGCTTCTTGGACACAAAATGGCTTCCTAAGACACAGAATATAAAATCTAAAATGGCCTACACAATGTCTGTTAGAAAGATTAGCCAATTGTTTATAGTTTCAACCTAATGAAGGAATTTTAGTTTGTAGACTGTTTTAATTGCCCCCAATAAATAACTTAGGTTTGTAGATCAAAGAAGTCTCCAAGCCAATAGCGTGAATCACTATCTCCCTTGAATTCTAGATGGTGTGGTGGGAGAAATCACACGTCTCCCTTTTAGAAGGGATTTCTGCTGTTTTAAATCTTTATGACCTTTAGAAAGTACTTTTATGTATACACAAATACTTTTTTAACTTGTTTTATCGGCATTATGCTGTCAATTAATGATTTATTACCATGTCATGTGATATAGGAAGCTTGTATTTTTTCTGTGTATAAATTTGTAGCAGTTTTTGTATTTGCAGGGTGTCATCATAGCCGAATTTGACTATGGTTGCACCCTCCTTGCAGCAAGTAAATTAATAAAAACTTCCTTTGACGATACTTTATGTTTAAAGAGTCTTACTCGGAAGTCGAAACTTCGACACCAGGAAGAGTCGTGAAGATATGTGGCCCTCACACATATTTGGTCAAGATGTTTGATCGTGGAAAGGTTAGGTTTGTTCACATTGATCATAACTTACCTACAGATGTGGAAGGAGTTGAAAGCTGGGATGATTCAGATAGTCTTGTTACAAGTAGAGTACCTACATCAGACATACCAGAAATAAGTCCAAGACAAAGTCAGAATTTAAGTCTGAGCCCGAGTCAGGCAGACAAACAGTCTGAAAGTGTAGAGAGTCCAAATGTAGATCAAGGTCAGCCCTTGGAGAAAAATTCTCCGCAGGCTCAGCCTAGAATGAGTCAAAGTCCTACAACAAGATCTGAAAGTTCTGTTCAAGAAAGAAGGTATCCTCTTCGAAACAGAAAACCAGTGATTATGTTTAATCTGTAAATATGGAAAATAAGTTCATATCTTTTGTTTGTGTTACAGAATTCTAGAGTTTAATTTGGAAACATAAAATGGGTTCCATTTGAGAAATGTATACCAAGAGTTGTGTATACCATGGAAGTCATGTACAATGAATATTTGCTGTGAATAACTTCTTCAATAAGGAGGGAGAAGTGTAATAGAGCCACCTGGTGGACTACTGATATATATAATAATAAAGCAGTACATGTTGTGCTGTTGTATATATATGCTGTGTCTCAAGATACCACACTACCACCGTGCTAAATGGGATACATTCAGAAAAGATCTAACAGCTCAAAACTGGGCATCCATGAGGTGCTCTGGGCCATCAGCAGCAGCAGAATTGCATTCCACCACAATCTGTAACCTCATGGCCCGGCATATCCCTCACCCTACCATTACCATCAAGCCAGGGGACCAGCCCTGGTTCAATGAGGAGCGCAGAAGAGCATGCCAGGAGCAGCACCAGGCGTACCTAAAATGAGGTGCAAACCTGGGGAAGCTGCAATACAAGACTACATGCATGCTACAGACAGAGCTAAGCGATCCCACAATCAACAGATCAGATCAAAGCTCTGCAGTCCTGCCACATCCAGTCGTGAATGGTGGTGGACAATTAAACAACTAATGGGAGGAGGAGGCTCCATGAATATCCCCATCCTCAATGATGGCAGAGCCCAGCACGCAAGTGCAAATGACAAGGCTGAAGCATTTGCAACCATCTTAAGCCAGAAGTGTCGAGTGGATGATGCATATCAGCCTCCTCCTGAGGACCCACCATCACAGAAGCCAGTCTTCAGCCATTTCGATTCACTCCACATGATATCAATGAATGGCTGAGCACACTGGATACAGCAAAGGCTATGTGCCCCGACAACATCCCTGCTGTCTGCTGAAGACTTGTGCTCCAGAACCAGACATGCCTCTTGCCAAGCTGTTCCAGTACAGCTACAGCACTGGCTACCAGACAATGTGGAAAATGGCCCAGGTATGTCCTGTCAACGAAAAGAAGGACAAAACCAATCTGGCAAATTAACGCCCCATCGGTCTACTCTCAATCATCAGCAAAATGATGGAAAGTGTCGTCGAAAGTACTATCAAGTAGAACTTACTCACCAATAACATGCTCACCAATACTCAGTTTGGGGGCCGCCAGGACCATTCGGCTCTCAACCTCATTACAGCCTTGGTCCAAACATGGAAAAAGTAGCTGAATTCCAGAGGTGAGGGGAGAGTGACAGCCCTTGACATCAAGGCAGCATTTGACCGATTATGGCATCAAGGAGCCCTAGTAAAACTGAAGTCAATGGGAATCAGGGGGGAAAACTCCCCACTGGCTAGAGTCATACCTAGCACAAAGGAAGATGGTTGTGGTGGTTGAAGGTCAATCATCACAGCCCCAGGACATCACTGCAGGAGTTCCTCAGGGCAGTGTCCCAGGCCAAACCATCCTCAGCTGCTTAATCAATGACCTTCCCTCCAACATAAGGTCAGAAATGGGGATGTTCGCTGATGACTGCACAGTGTTCAGTGCCATTCACAACTCCTCAGATAATGAGGCAGTCCATGCACGCATGCAACAAGACCTGGACGACATTCAGGCTTGGGCTGATGAGTGGCAGGTAACATTCGCGCCGCAGAAGTGCCAGGCAATGACTATCTCCAACAAGCGAGAGCCTAACCACCGCCGACATTCAACGGCATTACCATCGCCAAATCCCCCACAATCAACATCCTGGGGGTCACCATTGACCAGAAACTTAACTGGACCAGCCACATAAATATTATGACAACAAGAGCAGGTCAAAGGCTAGGTATTCTGCGGCGAGTGTCTCACCCCCTGACCCCCCAAAGCCTTTCCACCATCTACAAGGCACAAGTAAGGAGTGTGATGGAAAACTCTCCACTTGCCTGGATGAGTGCAGCTCCAACAACACTCAAGAAGTTTGACACCATCCAGGACAAAGCAGCTCGCTTGAATGACACCCCACCCAGCACCTTAAACATTCACTCCCTCCACCACCAGCATACCGTGGCTGCAGTGTGTATCATCTACAAGATGAACTGCAGCAACTCGCCAAGGCTTCTTCGGTAGCACCTCCAAACCCGCGACCTCTTCCACCTAGAAGGACAAGGGCAGCAGGCACGTGGGAACACCACCACCTCCAAGTTCCCCTCCAAGTCACACACGATCCTGACTTAGAAGTATAATCGCTGATCCTTCATCGTCGCTTGTTTAAACTCCTTGAACTCACTACCGAACAGCACTGTGGGAGTACCTTCACCACACGGACTGCAGTGGTTCAAGAAGGCGGCTCACCACCACCTTCTCAAGGGCAATTAGGGATGGGCAATAAATGCTGGCCTTGCCAGCGACGCCCACATCTCATAAACGAATTTAAAAAAATACAATTGCCTAACAAAAATCTGTAATATCAGTTTTGAAAATAGGTCAACACTACTCACATGCAATCTGGTGGGTCACATCAAACAACAGTCACCCACAACCAGTATCATACACTGTTTTCAAAGACGTTTCACATAGTCAAAACCGACCATCATTTATCCATAGCAGCCTGCGACAACACTCATCAAAAGGACAAGAAAACCCCAATGGAACTTCAGGAAAGGCACTTGAACTTTGTTTACAGAAATTTTTGAACTAATGATTATTGCTATCCCACGACATAACACCCCAATCGAGGAAGCTTACAAAAGCTTTTGTGCCACCCTCTGCAAAGTTGGAAAATCCACAATCCCTCATGGGTTTTGCTCTTTGTGCCTGGACAAAGAGTGCACTGACTTTTTGAAACTGTACGATGAATCTGGCATCTCAGATATTTTAGACCAGCTGCTTAAATCACAATGCTGCCCATTGGGAAGAGTCAACCTCACATATTTTACTCGCTCAAGTCGGAAAAGCTGGAGCATCATCCATCACCTAGGTGCTGCTCAACATTTACCAGCACAGACTTGACCATCTATGTCAGCCAATGCTCTTACCAATCACCTATCAAAAGTGGCAAGAGCCTCCTGCAACAAAGTCTTTGAACGGAAAGTAAATGATGAATGGCGTCACTTTTCTAAATACCACGAACCAGAACCCCAACCAGCCTTCACTCTATCGGAATGCAACTCTATGTTGCATTAAATGAAACCTGGTACTGTAGCCAGCTATGACAACAGATGAGTGCAGCTTGGAACAGAGTGTAAGCCTGTGAGTTTGGTGAGTAAGGGAGTGAATCTTAATGGGTTAATCTCTCTTTTTTTATCTAAAATCTAGTCTTATGTGCTTGCAATTAACATTTAACTTAAATTTACTGTTTCTAAGTTTTACGTTTCTTCCAAACTTTGGCAGGGCAAAGCAAGCTCTGTGCTGGAGAGCGGGTAGGGCTAGTTAGTTAATTAACTGGTCTAATCTGGATCTGCAACTGCCAGAGAGCTGACTCCTAAATCTTAGTCGTATAAATAAGGAAGGCTAGAGTGCAGTTGTCATGGAATGCAGCTTGGAACAGAATGTAAACCTGTGAGTTTGGTGAGGAAGGGAGTGAATCTTAAGGGTTAAGCTCTCTTTTTTTAATATAAAATCTAGTCTTGTGTGCTTGCAATTAGCATTTAACTTAAATTTACTGTTTTTAAGTTTCTTCCAGGCTTGGGCAGGGCAAAGCAAGCTCTGTGCTGGAGAGTGGATGGGGCTAGTTAGTTAATTAACTGGCCTAATCTGGATCTGCAACTGCCAGAGAGCTGACTCCTAAATCTCAGTATTATAAATAAGGAAGGCTAGAGTGCAGCTTGGAACAGAGAATAAGCCTGCGAGTTTGGTGAGTAAGGGAGTTAGGGGAGGGAGGTGCTCCTTTCTTCTTTTTCTATCTTTGTCAGCCTCCAGGAGAGCAGGAGTTAAAAAATCTGCACAAGAGGGGACAGAGAACCAGCGGGAGTTCGGCTCTGTGAAACCCCCCAACCGCATTCGGAGAAAAATAAAAGGTGACATCACAGGGAAAAGGCAGAGTCAGCGGACCTGAGCAGGAGTGAGAGTGGAGGCAGAGCAAATAAACAGCGCGGCACAGGAAGGCCTGAGAGCAGAGGCAGCGGATCTGACAACAAAAACAAGGAGTGACATCACAGGAAAGCAGGGAAGTGATTGGTTGGTCAGTCTTTCTCTGTTTTCTTGGGCATTGGTTTAAATTAAGAGCCGGGATTAAAAACTAAGGGGTAAAAATTCAGTTGGTTGCGCCTCCCGTTAGCGCCTTAAGAGGGCGCTAATGGGGCACAAAGCCGCTAACGCCCGGGCGCAGCGATGTTTGCGCCGCTCGGGAACTTAACTAGACATTGTGCGGCGGCGCTAAACTTTACCGCTGCGACCACCTGCGCGCGCAGATTGTGACGTCATTCCATGGTGCAACGCCCTTGTGGCGCCCCGGAGCAGAAATTGAGTGGCGCCCCCTGCCTTACCGCCTGACGCTAGCAACGACAGGTTGAGGGGAGCGTTCTGCAGTCATGAAGGGAAAGGAGGAGCGCTATTTAATGGTGACCGCTTCCTGCCTTTTATTGTTGGTGCCATTTTTGAACTACGCATTCTGAGAGAGAGAGGGAGAGACTTCTGGAGAGATTCAACATTGTGTGAAGGAGTTTTGGGTACTGAGCAGCACTTTGCAGGTTCATTTTGATTTGCCATTCCTTGTATCAATTTAGCAGAGACTGTGGGAGCTGCACTCTGAGCTCTTTGCCTGGTACTCTCCATTGTTCTTTCCAGCACATTTGATGTGCAAGTCTCTCCAGGCCGAGATTCAAGGCTGCAATGAACAGGATGTGGATGGAAAGCAAGATTAACCATCCCCTTTAAGAACTGGCCCGTGCCATTGTGTGTGTGTTCCATTGCTGACTGACATTACATGAGCTTCGCCAGCGCTCTGAGTTAGCGCCTCACTCCTTGGCCTTTGTGCCTTAAGACAGGTGTGCAGTGCCTGATTTAGCGCTCCACTCACCTCCCGGGGCGGTAAAAGTGAAGTTTCCAGTCAGTGGCGATAATTAGCGCCAGGCGCTAATATTTGCGTCCAGACGATATTTGCGCCCCAAATGGGGCGTGACCTAATTTTTCCCCCTAAACGTTCAAAACTTAAACACTTAATTAATTAAATACATTAGAGATGGCAGGGCAGGTGATGTGTTACTGCTGCAACATGTGGGAGCTGGTGGAAACCATTGACGCCCACGGTGACCACATTTGCAGTAAGTGTTGGTTGCTCGAAGAACTTCGGCTCCGTGTTGATGAGCTGGAGTCGAGCTTCAAAAACTGAGACACATCAGGGAGGGGAAGAGTAAACTGGACGCTCTGTCCCAGGAGGCAGTCACACACCTTAGATTAATTCATTCAAATTTGGTCCGTGGTGAGGGACAGGTGGGTGTGACTACGAGCGAGGCAGGTATGGAGACCCAGGAGGTAGTGGTGGAGGAGCCTCAGCCCTTGCTCTTGTCCAACAGTTACGAGGTTCTTACTCCCTGTGTGGACGAGAGCAGGGACTGCAGGGAGGATGAGCAAACTGACCACAGCACTGTGGTACAGGGAGCCATTCAAGAGGGGGGAGCAAAAAGAAATGTGGTAGTGGTAGTTGACAGTATTAGCTAGTGGGATAGACACTGTTCTCTGCAGCCAAGAGCGTGAATTCCGAAGGCTGTGCTGCCTGCCCAGTGCCAGGATAAAGGACATCTCCTCTGGACTGGAGAGGAACTTAGAGTGGGAGGGGAAAGATTCAGTTGTCATGGTCCATGTAGGTACCGACGACATAGGTAGGACAAAGAAAGAGGTTCTGCTGAGGGAGTATGAGCAGCTAGGGGCTAAATTAAAAAGCAGAACCACAAAGATAATAATCTCTGGATTACTACCTGAGCCACATGAAAATTGGCATCGGGTAAATAAGATCAGAGAGATAAACGAGTGGCTTAAAGATTGGTGTGAGAGAAATGGGTTCCGATTCTTGGGGCACTGACACCAGTACTGGGATAAGAGGGAGCTGTTCCGTCGAGATGGGCTTCATTTGAACCAGGCTGGGACCAGTGTCTTGGCAAATCGAATAACTAGGACTGTAGATAGGGCTTTAAACTAAATAGTGGGGGGGAGGGATATGCTGAGCGGAAATTTAAAAAGTCATAGAAAAATGAGAAGGCAAAAGTGCAGGGTAGCGATAGGGGTAATGATAACCAGAGTGTGACAGGAAGGGAAAGAGCGAATACACAAGAGTGCACCAGAAAGAGGGGTCAGAGTAGGGAAAAATGGTAAAAAAGACAAAATTGAAAGCTCTATATCTGAACGCACACAGCATTTGTAACAAGATAGATGAGTTGACAGTACAAATAGAAATAAATGGGTATGATCTGATAGCTATTACAGAGACGTGGTTGCAAGGTGACCAAGGCTGGGAACTGAATATTCAGGGGTATTTGCCATTTCGTAAGGATAGGCAGAAAGGAAAAGGAGGTGGTGTAGCTCTGTTAATAAGGGATGAGATCAGTGCAGTAATGAGAAATGATACTGGCCTAGAAGATCAAGATGTAGAATCAGTTTGGGTGGAGATGGGAAATAATAAGGGTAAGAAGTCACTGGTGGGAGTGGTCTAAAGGCCCCTAAACAGTAGCCACACTGTAGGACAGAGTATAAATCAAGAAATAATAGAGGCTTGTAAGACAGGTACAACTATAATCATGGGAGATTTTAATCTTCATATTGATTTGACAAAGCAAATTGGCAAAGGTAGACTTGAGGAAGAGTTCTTAGAGTGTATACGGGATGGTTTCTTGGAACAATATGTGGTGGAACCAACCAGGGAGAAGATTATTTTAGATCTAGTAAAGTGTAACGAGGCTGGATTAATTAATGATCTCGAAGTGAAGGATCCACTTGGGAAGAGTGATCATAGCATGGTAGAATTTCAAATTCAGTTTGAGGGTGCGAAAGCTAGGTCTCAAACTAGTGTCCTGCCCTTGAACAAAGGTAATTACAAAGGTATGAAGGCAGACTTCGTTAAAGTGGACTGGGAAAATATATTACAGGGTAAGACAATAGAAAATCAGTGGCAAACATTTAAGGAGATATTTCATAACTCTCAGCAAAGATATATTCCAGTGAGAAAGAAAGACTTTAAGAGAAGGATGAACCATCCGTGGCTTACTAAGGAAGTAAAGGATGGTATCAAATTGAAAACAAAGGCATACAATGTTGCAAAGAATAGTGGAAGGCCAGAGGATTGGGAATTTTTGAAAACCAGCAAAGGACGACTAAAAAAAATGATGAAGAGAGAGAAGATAGCTTATGAGAGTAAGCTAGCAAGAAATATAAAAACAGACAGTAAGAGCTTCTACAGCTATATAAAAAGGAAGTGAGTAGCTAAAGTAAACGTTGGTCCCCTAGAGGATGAGTCTGGGGAATTAATAATGGGAAACAGGGAAATGACAGAGACTTTGAACAAATATTTTGTATCGGTCTTCACAGTAGAAGACACTAAAAGCATCCCAATAATGGATAGTCAAGGGGCTATTGGGGTGGGGGGTAACTTAAAACAATCACTATCACTAGAGAGAAAGTACTAGGCAAACTAATGGGACTAAAGGTGGACAAGTCCCCTGGACCCGATGGCCTGCATCCTAGACTCTTAAAAGAGGTGGCTGCAGAGATAGTGGATGCATTGGTTGTAATCAACCAAAATTCCCTGGAATCTGGAGAGGTCCCAGCAGACTGGAAAACCGCAAATGTAACGTCCCAATTCAAGAAAGGAGGGAGACAGAAAGCAGGCAACTATCGAACAGTTAGCCTAACATCTGTCATTGGGAAAATGCTGGAGTCCATCATTAAGGAAGTGATAGCAGGACATTTAGAAAATGTAGTCAAGCAGAGTCAGCATGGTTTTATGAAAGGGAAATCATGTTTGACAAATTTGCTGGAATTCTTTGAGGATGTGTAGGATCCGTTCCTCCCCGCAACGGTAAAAATTGGACTATGAAATATAAAAACCCAGAACTGCACAGCCCGCAAAAAGAGATGGGCAATAAAGGGTTAATTCAAACATTGCAGCCGAAGCTGCGAACCATCAAGAGGCTGGATATCAATGATCACAGACATTCTAAAATATGAATGCTTCTGAACAAGAACATTCGCATATTCATTTACCTTAAGGGGTTACATTGTTAAAGAAGACCATGGCCCCAGAATAACTAGTATCAGTGCAGGCCTAGACAATGGGATGGGCCATGAACCATTTGAATATGAATGCTAACAGAAACCAACAACTTTGCATATGCAGTCACCTTGGGAAGGTGGCATTGTCAGAAAGGACCTCAATGCAGACAGTCGGTGCCCAAGTAATCAATGGACAATACGAGGGACAATTAGCCATCAAGAGTTCTCTGCTAGAGACATTCACACATTTTGATACGGCCATCGTATGCACAGGAGGGGGCCAGGATATGTGTTTCAAGATACTGCAAGTTGGTTTTGGTTTAAAGAAAGAGTCACTTCGAAGAGAGTCGTCGTGGGAAGCTAACGGAAGAACTGCAAGCAGAAAGATTCGGGCCTACAATCAACTCCAGGAGACAGCCGATCGGGAGTGGTGATTGTATGTTTCAGTCAAATCATAGAGGGGACTTTTGTGATTGAGTCTGAGTAAGTTTGTGAGTTTCAGTCAGATCACAATAAGGGTTTTGTGATTGAGTCTGGGTAACTTTATATGTAACAGTCAAATTCCGGACCTGTTTAACTGTGCCATATTGTGTCGATGCAAATGACCCTTGCATAGGGGTTTGTATTTTGGGGTTGTTAGTCTAATATAAATTGTAGGGATTTATACTGGGAAGGTAATTGTGTGTGTGTGTGTGTTCAATAAATGAACGAATCAAAGGTTGAGCCAAAACCCTGTTCCGTGTGTATTTTGTTCTTATAAATCCTGACGTCCAAGAACTGTGTGTAATGGGGGACCAGTATCGGAGAAAACCCCTTACAGAATCTGGCGACCGTGGCAGGACGGCAAGGTTTAGTACAAAATTATGGACAGCGTTAAGTGCAAGAAACCCGTGATGGAGGATAGGATATCCTTGTATTTGTTTGGGAAAGTAAACATTTCTGAGCATTGGGTGCGGGAAATGTTACACTCTGACAGTCCATATGAGAAAGCGGTAGAGTGGACGGGTAGTAGCATACATAAGAAATCGAAGGAAAAGGCGATTTGGCTAATATGTATGCAGAAACAAATTCAGATGCTCATGGAGAAAGTTGAGCGTTTGGGAAAAGAGAAACAGAAATCAGAAAGTAGGGCTGGAGAGAGCGGGGCCATAGTGAACCGGCTGACAAAAGATTTGAGCTTTGAAAGGCAGGAGAGAAAAGCGCAGGAAGAAACAGCTAGAAACACGTTAGAGCACCTGCAATGTTGGCCCGAAAATTAGACCTAATACGCGAGAGTACGCACTGTGTACTCTCGCGTTTTAGGTCTCCAATTGCCGGTTTCCTGCATGCACTGCGCATGCGCGGGAAACCGGCACTTCGTGAATTCAAAAGGGGGCGGTTCCTAAGTGAACCGCGTGCGCACTACAGGCTGCGCACACGCAGTGCACTTAGTTATTTTTGCAGCTTTGAACGCGCAGGTAAGCATGGAAGATTTTACACATGAAGAAAGGAGGCGTAAGACCCTCTTTTAACAAGGTAAGTAGTTAATTAAGTATTATTTTAAAATATTTTCAACAGGTTTATCTTTTTTAGAGACTTTAAAGAAGGTAAGTTTATTTTTATAACTTTTAAAAAGATTTTAAATTTTTTCAAAAATTTAATTTTTTGTTTAAAGTGGTTAATTTATTTAACTATACTTATTTTATTAATGTGATGGCTTTTTTTTAAATTTAATTGAGGTTTAGCTGTTCTTTTGGGGGTGTGTAGGATTCATAGCTTTGACAGCTCTTGCTGTGAAAACTATGAATGAAAGATGGTGTGCTGCCATTGGCTCTAACTGAATCACGTGATCCCAGAGCTCGCACAAACTAATTGCGTCTCTGGGTAACGCAAGCACTGCACAGCTGCATGTGGGACTGGCCTTGAAACTAAAGTTCGTGTGGGCCCGGAGGAAAAAGGTAGGCGCGGAGTGAGATATCGCGGGGAAGCCTTACCCCCGCGCGAACACTCACTGTTTAATTTCTGGGCCGTCAGGTCACCGAAAGTAGAAGGCAGTGTCAGGCTCAGCGTGAGGAAGGTAATAGGAACTCAGAGAGAGCTGACAAGGCTGAGGAGCTGTTAAAAGATATAAAGGTGGCATACAGGGTAGCCAAAAACAGGGTACATGAAGAGGCCGATCACGGGCCCTGTAATGAAAAAATCCGTAAGTTGACCCTAGCATTATCCAGGGCCAGGGGTATGGTTTGTCTCACGGCACCAGGGGAAGTTTAGGTAGACTTGGATGAGGAGAAAAAGGAGCCCGATGATGGGATCCAGTATAGAGAGGTTCGACCGACTCCCGATGCACAGGGACCACAGGGACCTTTGTGTCCCCTGTGACAGCAAAAGTTCGGTCCACCCCCACAAGGCGGTGGTCAGGGGCCATTGCAGAGTGATTATGTGCTTCCCTATACGTCCCTTCAGTTGGAGGAAATGCTGGCCAGTGTGCCGAAACTGAAGCACGGAGGGGATGCTTCTGTTCATTTTGCCAATGTAGAGCAGATAGGGGGAATCAATAATTGTGACGACGACGAACGGAAAAAGCTAATACTGTTCTCTCTAGATGGGAAGCTGTACCAGGGTTTGTCGGCAGCCACTAAGTTAGGAGGGGGTACCCAGGACTGGGTAAAGGACGAAATTTTAATGGCGCTGGGACATAGCCAGGGCAGCCCGTTCTTGCAGGTCAGGCAGACCAGACAGCTGGCTGGCGAGGCACCGGATGCATTCACAGACAGGTTGTGGTCTGTGTATCTGAAAGCGACGGGGAGAAATCTAGCCCGAGCATAGTTGTTAGGGGCTCCCAGTAATCATTGGTTGAGGACCCTAGTGGCTAACAGCCTGCCACGGATCAGGGCTAGGGCGGAATCATGGTTCGACCCCGTGGATGTTAATAATACAGAGCCAGGCGTGTTAAGGAAACTGACTCTGGCTTTTAAATCCGACCGAGGGGAGGAGAATAAACAAAAGGGAAAAGTGCATGAGATGAAGGGAAGCGTGGATGGTAGAACAGAATGGAAGCAGGAGGGGGGTAAGGTGGACAGATCCCAGGCGTGCTTTAACTGTGGGAGAATGGGACACTGGAACAGGGAGTGCAAGTTCCCAAAAAGGGAAAAACCAGGATACGGGGGTCCCTCAAGGTCAAAACCGCGGGTAGTAGAGGCGGAGAAGGAGAGGGTAGAAGACCCGGTGGAACTTCTAGTGACCGCGTTACGGCAGGTTATGGGCAAAGACCAGGGAAAGCTGGACGCTGCCGTATGCAGTGAAAAGCCCAGCGCGCCCCCACTTCTCCCATGACTCGGACGCGCCCAGCCCAAGTACCTGTGCCCGCTCACCTACGATGAGTGGGGCAGACCTTGTGTAGAGATCAAGGTAGAGGCCGTTCGGGGAAAGTATCTAGTGGACACCGGAGCTTCCAGTACGGTGGTTCACTCACCAAGCCCGACCACTTCTCCATGGTCGAGCAGGGTCCCATTTAAGTTAGTGGGTTTCACAGGGAACGAGCAGACTGGGGCGGTATCGAAACCTTTGTCTATAGGGTTAGGACCACTTGTCACTCAGTGGGAATGCATACTGATGCAATGGGATCAGCCCGGTGCGGGGGTCCTCGGAGCTGATTTTATGCTAGCCCACTATGTGATCGTGGATATGAGAAACCACTGTCTATTGCGGGGTGGTTGGTTCAGATAAACCTGAGGAAGTTCTAGTTATCCCCAAGGAGGAGAAAGTGAAGGGTAGCGCCTGTACTATGAAACCGAAGGGAAGTTATGATTTGGAACAATTGGTCCGTAGCACCCCGGAAAGGTATCGGGGGTATGTGAAAAATAATCTCGCAGTGTTCTCCACTCACCGACATGACTGTGGTAGGGTAACGGGGGTAGAGGTGGAGGTACACGGGGACCCAATGTCGCGACCTCAGAAACAGTATAGTTTTCCCCAGGAGGCAGAGAAGGACTTGGAAACTGCACTGCGCTCCCTCGTGGAACAAGGGGTACTGAGACCAATAGCGACCCACGTAAATTCACCCCTATGGCCAGTTAAGGAGCCCGATCAGTCATGGAGAGCCACGGTAGACTACCAGGTTCTTAATAAAGGTATTCCAGCATGCGCGCCCACGGTAGCAGCAGTAGCCGATCTTATAGGGATTATCCCTGCGGAGGCAATGACGTTCACTGTGTTGGACATAGCTAACGGGTTCTGGTCTATCCCAGTAAGACGGGAGGATCAGTATAAATTTGCCTTTACATTCAAAGGGCAACAGTATACGTGGACGTACCTCCCGCAAGGGTTTCATAACAGTCCCTCGATTTTCCATCAGTGTATGGCTAATGCTTTAAAGAATTTCAGTCAGCCTAGCCAATTGATCCAGTACGTGGATGACCTATTATTATTCTCAGAAAGTGCAGAGGACCACGGGCCACTACTGGAAAGCTGTTGGGGAGGCAGGGTTTAAGGCAAACCCCAAGAAAGCCCAAATAGGATAGGAGGAGGTGAAATTCTTAGGATTGACGATTAGGGCAGGGGAAAGGGCTATAGATGAGGCGAAGAGGAGGGCAGTACAGGATCTACCTGCTCCAAAGAGTGTAACTGCGGTGAGATCTTTTCTTGGTATGACCGGGTAGTACAGGGATTTTATTGAAGGCTATGCAGCCACGGCAGCCCCTTTGCTTAGACTCCTTAGGAAAGGAGTAGGATGGGAATGGGATGAGAGTTGTAAGGAGGCATTTACTCACCTAAAGGAAAATTTACAAACTGCACCCGCACTAGGAGCAATAAACGGGAACGAAGATTTTTATCTGGAGGTAGCAGCTACTGGGGATAGTTTGAGTGCAGTGTTGTTCCAAGAACGGCATAACAAGTTGAGGCCAGTAGCTTATGCCTCCCGAATCCTGATAGATGTAGAGAGGGGTTACTCGAACTGCAAAAGACACCTTTTGGCGAGCTATTGGGCTGTCAAACGTTTTCAATTATTTACGGGGTCATCTTTAATAACCTTACTGACATGTCATACCCTGACACAGATGCTATTGGACGGGAGGATAAAAGATGGGACAGTGAGTAGCAGTCGTATTGCCCGCTGGACCTGAGGGTGGAAAGATTGGCAGAACCTAAGCTGGCCTTGAACATGATTTATCCAGGGATGAATCACGTGTGCACGGTACAAGGGGTATGGGATGTAGACGTGGGATTCCGGGCCGGGCAACATCCGACAGGGAGAGATATATATGTGGATGGGTCCAGCTCGGTGACAAAAGGAGAATGTAGGACAGGGTGTGGAATTTATAACCCAGGGGCTGGAATAGAGAAAGCCATCAAACTCCCCAGCACACTGAGCGCACAGCAGGCCGAGCTGGTGGCTGTAGCTTATGAGGTCACGCATCCCGAGGAATTCCCAACCCCCTGCATAATATGCTCAGACTCGATGTTCACGTGCAATTCTTGCACTGAATATCTGGCAATGTGGGCTAGACGAGGATTCAAGTCTGTCGACGGGAAACCGTTAGTAATCGCCCCACTGCTGAACACAATCCTGGGCGTTACGGGCAATAAAGGGGAGTATTACATTCAAAAAGTAAAGGCGCACTCAAAACTGAGCCTAAGTGGAAAGGTAACCAGAAGGCCGACAAGTTGGCAAAAAAGGGGGTCAGGGAGGGAGTACTTTGGGACCCGTACCGATCTGGACAGATCGCGGCCATAAGGGATATGGAGGGCACACAGGAGGTGAAGTTTCCCCCAGACCTGACCCAGGTTCAAGCACAAGATGCGGTTTTAAAAACCGTGATTAAGAAAAGGGTAGATGGGGAACCAACTGAGGGTCCTTTTGGAGCAGCAGATATAGTGGTCAAAGAGGGGATGCTGTTTAAAAGGGAAAGGTGGATCATGCCCACACAGTACCGGGAGGAATTTATGCAGCTAGCTCATGAGGGTCCGGGAGCTGGACATCCAGGGCCGGAAACTACCTGGAAGAAAGTGGAGGAGGTGGGTTGGTGGCCTCATCTCAGGGAAGAGGTGAAGGAATATTGCAGGGAATGCCTAGTGTGCGCTGCGAATAATCCAGACCCCCACCGTAGAAAGGCACCCTTGGGACACGTTAGGAGGGTAGGGGGATCATGGCATTCTATACAAATAGACTTCATTGGCCCCCTGCCCACCACAAAAGCAGGCAACAAGTATTGTCTGGTGTTGGTGGACGTTTTATCTAAGTGGGTTGAGGCCTTCCCTTGTCGAACAGCCACAGTGTTAAACACGGCTAAGATCCTAGTAAGGGATGTGTTCTCCCAATGGGGATTGTCCCAGGCAGTGGAATCAGATCAGGGGAGCCATTTCACAGGACAAGTCATGCAGACCACCCTGAAACTTTAGGGATACAGGGAAAATGGCATGTGGCCCACAACCCCCAATCATCGGGAATAGTGGAAAGGATGAACCGGACCTTAAAGGAAAGGCTTAGGAAGGAGATAGGGGGGTACCCAAAGAAATGGGATGAGGTCCTGCCTCTAGTTCTCATGAAAATCAGGGCCAGCATCTCCAAAAGCACAGGACACTCTCTGTATGAGCTGATGAGGACCCCAACTCATGTGTTGGTATCGGTCCTGATCGAAGCTCAAACGAGGGAGGTCAACCGGGAGAGATTCGTAAAAGACCTGTATGAGACCTTGAGGAAAGTACAATGGGAAGCCGCAAATAACATGGGAAGCCAGCAGCAGAAGAATAGAATGCTGTTAGAGCCACAGAAAGTACAGGAGTGGAAGGTAGGGGACCAGGTCATGTTGAGAAATTATGCCCGAGTAGGGGCTTTCGAGCCACTGTACATGGGGCCGTACAGTATAGTGGACAAAGCAAGCCCTATGGTTTATGCAGTGCAGCTGCCGAAACGGACAAAGTGGTTCTACATTAATCAATTTAAACTCTATGTCCCCGGGAAGAGGGGAATAAAATGAACCAGATCCCAGGGGACGATCATGAGTTTGATCAATGTAAGTTTTCCTCCCATGTTGTGGGATGATGACGAAAACCCAGAGAGCGGAGCGGTGAGAAGGAGTAGTCGAACACCCCGACCTAGGGTGCCTTGTACGCCTCCTCGCACACATAGAAACATAGAAACAAAGAAAAATAGGAGCAGGAGTAGTCCATTCGGCCCTTCGAGCCTGCTCCGCCATTCAATGTGATCATGGCTGATCCTCTATCTCAATACCATATTCCTGCTCTCTCCCCATACCCCTTGATGCCTTTTGTGTCTAGAAATCTATCTATCTCCTTCTTAAATATATTCAGTGACTTGGCCTCCACAGCCTTCAGTGGTAGAGAATTCCACAGGTTCACCACCCTCTGAGTGAAGAAATTTCTCCTCATCTCAGTCCTAAACATCCTACCCTGTATCCTGAGACTGTGGCCCCTCGTTCTAGACCCGCCAGCCAGGGGAAACATCCTCCTGCATCCAGTCTGTCTAGCCCTGTCAGAATTTTATACGTTTCAATGAGATCCCCTCTCATTCTTCTAAACTCTAGTGAATACAGGCCAAGTTGACCCAATCTCTCCTCATACGACAGTCCTGCCATCCCAGGAATCAATCTGGTGAACCTTCGCTGCACTCCCTCTATGGCAAGTATATCCTTTCTTAGGTACCCCAAGCCGGAAGAGGTCCCGACAGTAAGGAAAAAGGGACGCGGTGATTGCAGCAATCACAGCATGTACAATATGTATATAACCTAAGTTTGACCTGTGGAGGGAAGACCTCTCACAGAGCATTGCTATTTTTCTTTTATTTTATTTGCAGAGGCGAGTTGAACGGAGGACGCAGGATGGAATGCACTCTGTGGCTGGGCCTGTTGGTAATCCTGATCAGATCAGGACAGATGGAGCGAGGTGACATCGAGATGTCGTTTACTTACGGGTGTATGGGAGGAGCCGGGCCCACCGTAACACAGGGAGGTAGAGCACGGGGCACTGACGGGATAGCTACATACTTCCATGAGGGAGAATGGCCGGGTTGGTTGGGGTCAAATTCCACTAAATATTCCAATTACACTGGTTACAAATTCAGTGAAGCATCAGTGCCCTGCCCCAAATTAAATATCACCACCAAAAAGGTACTGGTGAATGAGGGAAGGCAAGTGTGCCTAGAATGCTGGGGAAGGATCTCTGTGGGATGGTGGTGGTAGCTACGGAAAACAGACAAGGCAAAGGGTAATGAAACCACGGATTGGGAAAGATTGGGGAACGACTCGTACAGATTGATTGTGGGGACAAAGGCGGGTGTGAAATTATGTTGGGACAAGTGGTGGAAGGAGGAACAAGGGGTTTATGTGTGTGTAGGAAGATTGGAACGTAAATGCCAGAACGGGGTGTCCATCGCTTTTAAACGGCAATGGCAAGATTCTGGGTCTGGAATAGGCTGGACTCAGAGTTTCGATTCGTGTGTGGTCCCAGATCCTCCAAACACAGTCAATGCTACCGAACTAGTAGCGCACGATAAGAAGCCCCTACCATCAGCCCCAAAGACACGGGATAAAGAGGTTAAGTGCCCCATAACGACACCCGGACCTAGGAATGGGTTAGTACTGATTGCAACAGGGAAGGTGTTGTACCATGACGTGCATTACGAGGTAGCATCTGTCATCCTTAATTTGAGAAAGGTACGGCTACCCCGGTGGTGCCCAGCTGAAACGGAAAAATTGTACGAGAAACTATTAAAAGAAATGTTCCAGCAATTCTATGAGTTGAACTATGGGGATGAAAGTCGGAAGGATTTGTATAAACGAGCTGACAACAGTCACACCGGTTTGGGAAGATGGAAGAGGGGATTGATCAATGACGCGGCCACAGTGTTTAATACGGGGACGTCACTGGTCAATAGTATAGATGATGGCCAGCTGCAAACGCAGGTCAATACCTTATGGGATCAGCTAAAGAGGATACTGGGGGAGGATAATGAGATTGAGGGACAGGAATTCTCACAGTGAGCGGTATTTTACCAAACCTCCAAGATTATATATCACATTTTGGGTATGATATCCCGCCATTACCTGAGCATTTGAAAAAGCTGGTAAAGGATGTGGAGCTTTCCCAAAAACATTACTACACTCTCCATCAGGAAAACAGGGAAACGCGAGAGGAGAAGGAGGGAAGAAAAACTGGAATTGGAAAACAAAAACGTAGAAAGTAAATTGTAAGGACAGAGGAATCAAGGGCTAGATAGTAGTCAACAAGGAGGTTTGCCTGTACTAAATGGTATATACTTCAATGCAAGGAGTATAGCGAACAAGGCAGATTAGCTGAGGGCACAGGTAGATACTTGGGACTATGATATTATAGCTATTACAGAGACGTGGCTGAAAGAGGGGCAGGTATGGCAGCTCAACATTCCTGGTTACAGGATTTTCAGACGGGATAGAGAGGGAGTAAAAAGGGAGGGGGGGGGTCGTGGTATTGATTAAAGAAACTATTACAGCTGTGAGGAGGGATGATATGTTGGAGGGATCATCAAACGAGGCCATATGGGTCGAATTGAAAAACAAAAAAGGGGCGATCACACTGCTGGGAGTGTACTACAGACCCCCAAACAGTGAGAGGGAGATAGATGAACAAATATGCAGACAAATTTCTGAGAAGTGCAAAAACTATAGGGCAGTAAAAGTAGGGGATTTCAACTACCCCAATATTAACTGGGATAAAATTAATGTGAAGGGTATAGAGGGTGCGGAATTAATAAAATGCATCCAGGGGAACTTTTTAGCCAGTATGTAGCAAGCCCAACAAGGGAGGGGCAGTTCTGGACTTAGTTTTAGGGAATGAAGCTGGGCAGGTAGAAGGCGTATCAGTGGGGGAGCATTTTGGTGCTAGTGACCATAATTCTGTTAGATTTAAGGTAGTTATGGAAAACGACAAGGATAGACCAGGAATAAAAATTCTACATTGGGGAAAAGCAAATTTTGCTAAGCTCAGAGGGGATTTAGCCATAGTGGACTGGAAACAGCTACTTCAGGGTAAATCAGTGTCAGAGCAGTGGAAGGCATTCAAGGAGGAGATCCGGAGGGTTCAGACCAAACATGTGCCCTTAAAGAAAAAGGGTGGGACTAACAAATCTAGAGCCCCCTGGATGTCTAGAGACATACAGGGTAGGATAAAGAAAAAAAGGAAGGTGTATGACAGATACCAAGAGCTAAATACTCCAGAATCTTTAGAGGAGTACAGAAAGTGCAGGGGTGCAATTAAAAATGATATTAGGAAAGCAAAGAGAGAGCATGGAAAATTCTTGGCAAGTAAAATCAAGGAAAACCCAAAGATGTTTTATAAATATATTAGGAGTAAGAGGATAACTAAAGAAAGGGTAGGGCCGATTAGAGATCATGAGGGTAATCTGTGTGTGGAGGCGGGAGACATCGGTAGGGTTCTTAATGAATACTTTGGGCTGGATTTTGAAACTGGGGACGGGATGGAGGCGGGACTCCCACTTTTTGGGTTGTAGTCCCGCCTCCATCGACTTGTGGCCAACCCACTGTATTTTCACTTGATTGACCTTGTTGAGCCCGCCCAACGGGCTCAGCAGGCCAATTAAGGGCCACCCGGCAACAGGTAACGTCACAGATTGACATTTCATCTGTCAAGAGCTTTTGACAGATGAAATATCAGCGTTTGACAGCTCTTTGAAGCTGTTAAACACTGACAATCTGCACTCTAAGTTAATTCCTTCCTCTCAGGCTGATACAGAGATCTCTGCAGAACAAAAAGCAGAGGCTGCAGCTTTTGACAGCACCACGGCCATTCTGCTTTCTGTGCCGGTGAGATTTCTGACTCCCGAGACCTGAAGGGCTGACACCTGCAGGAGGAAGTTAAGGTAAGTAAAAAAAATTTCCACACTTTACACTTACCTTACACACTTACCTCTGCACACATGCACCCATCACTCACCTGCCCACCGGACATATCGACCCCTCCAACCCCTGCAGACCCACGGTTCGCCTCGCTGAAATGGCGTGGTTCGGACCTGTCGGAGAGCCCACATTTCAGGCATAAAAATAGGGATAGGGCAAAAAACTGCCTGTTAACAACTTGTTAACAGGCAGTTTATTGCCACTAATTCCCTTCCCGCCTCGGGGAGGCGGGTCCAAGCCCAGGTCGGGTACCCGCCTCCAGCGAAACTGGCATGGAGGTGGGTTGGGGGCGGGATGGGGTCGGGACCCCCCATTCAACTATTTTCAATCCAGTCCCGCCTCCAAACCCGCCTCCATGGCTCAATGAAAATTCTGCCCTTTGTGTCTGTTTTCACAAAGGAGAGGGGAGAAGCAGACATTGCTATCAGGGGGGAGGAGTGTGAAATATTAGATGAAGTAAATATAGTGAGAGAGGAAGTATTAAGTGGTTTAGCACCTTTAAAAGTGGATAAGTCCCCAGGCCCGGATTAAATGTATCCCAGGCTGTTAAGCAAAGCAAAGCACAGGCCCTGACCATCATTTTTCAATCCTCCCTGGCTTCAGGTGTGGTGCCGGAGGACTGGAGGACTGCTAATGTGGTACCCTTGTTTAAAAAGGAAGAAAAGGATAGACCGAGTAATTACAGGCCAGTCAACCTAACCTCGGCGGTGGGAAAATTATTTGAAAGAATTCTGAAGGACAGGATAAATTTTCATTCAGAAAGACTTGGATTAATCAAGGATAGTCAGCACGGATTTGTTAAGGGAAGGTCGTGTCTGACAAACTTGATTGAATTTTTTGAGGAGGTAACAAGGAGGGTAGATGAGGGTAGAGCGTTTGATGTAGTGTATATGGACTTTAGCAAAGCTTTTGATAAGGTTCCACATGGCAGACTGGTCATGAAGTTAAAAGCCCATGGGATCCAGGGCAAAGTGTCAAGTTGGATTCAAAATTGGCTAGGGGACAGGAAGCAGAGGGTAATGGTTGATGGGTGTTTTTGTGACTGTTTCCAGTGGGGTACAATATATATTAATGATCTAGATGAGGGAACTAGATGTAATATCTCCAAGTTTGCAGACGACACAAAGCTGGGTGGGCGTGTGTGCTGTGAGGAGGATGCAGAGAAACTCCAGTATGATTTGGACAGGTTGGGTGATTGGGCAGATGCATGGCAGATGCAGTATAATGTGGATAAATGCGAGGTTATCCACTTTGGTGGCAAAAACAGGAAGACAGATTTTTATCTGAACGGCAATAGATTGGGAAAAGGGGAAGTGCAACGAGATCTGGGAGTCCTTGTGCACCAGTCGCTGAAGGTAAGCATGCAGGTGCAGCAGGTGGTTAAGAAGGCAAATGGTATGTTGGCCTTCATAGCGAGAGGATTCGAGTATAGGAGCAAGGATGTCTTGCTGCAGTTGCACAAGGCCTTGGTGAGACCACACCTTGAGTATTGTGTGCAGCTTTGGTCGCCTTATCTGAGGAAGGATGTTCTTGCCATGGAGGGAGTGCAGCGAAGATTTACTAGACTGATACCTGGGATGGCAGGAATGACGTATGAAGAGAGATTGGGTCGATTAGGCTTATATTCGCTAGAGTTTAGAAGAATGAGAGGGGATCTCATTGAAACTTATAAAATTCTAACAAGACTAGACAGACTAGATGCAGAAAGGATGTTCCCAATGGTGGGGGAGTCCAGAACCAGAGGTCACAGTCTAAGGATAAGGGTCATGATGTGGAGATGCCGGCGTTGGACTGTGGTGGACAAAAATGAGAAGTCGCACAACACCAGGTTATAGTCCAACAGATTTATTTAATTTTACAAGCTTTCGGAGCTTTTCGCTCCTTCCTCAGGTAGGTTAGCAGTGAGAGAATCTCCCAGAATTCACAATTTAAACACAGACAAAATCTATTCAAATCTTTCCCTACATCAAAGACACACTAAGAGCACAGCCAAGACAATGAGATGTGTCCCAGGGGGTCCAACGTGTCAAACCACCTGCTGGCTGCATATCATTTGGGACAAATGGTGGGAACCGGATGAGGGAATTTATGTATGTATGTGGGGGTCAAAGTACGTTTGCCCCAAAGGCATCTCCATATTTTTCATTCATCAATGGCAGGATAACGGACAGGGGATGAGGTGGGATGCGAGCACCAGGGGGTGCGGAGCCCCATTCTCCCCGATCCCGGTAAATGCCACTGAACTCATTACGCGCCCACGCAAAGCCCCAAAGGATAAGGGGTAAGCCATTTAGGACTGAGATGAGGAGGAATTTCTTCACCCAGAGAGTGGTGAACCTGTGGAATTCTCTACCACAGAAGGCAGTTGAGGCCAATTCATTAAACATATTCAAGAAGGAGATAGATATATTTCTGAAGGCTAAAGGGATCAAGGGATATGGGGAGAAAGCAGAGACAGGGTATTGAATTTGGATGATCAGCCATGATCTCATTAAATGGCGGAGCAGGCTCGAAGGGCCGAATGGCCTACTCCTGCTCCTACCTTCTATGCTTCTATGCTTCTATGCTTCTATGGGTTCCGCAGGGCTCAGTACTAGGTCCCTTGCTTTTTGTGGTATATATCAATGATCTTGACTTGAATATAGGGGGTATGATTCAGAAGTTTGCAGATGATACTAAAATCGGCTGTGTAGTTGATACTGAAGAAGGAAGCTGTAGACTGCAGGAAGTTATCAATACATTGGTCAGGTGGGCAGAACAATGGCAAATGGAATTCAATCCGGAGAAGTGAGAGATAATGCATTTGGGGAGGGCTAACAAGGAAAGGGAATACACATTACATGGTAGGACACTGTGTAGTGTAGAGGAATAAAGGGACCTTGGAGTGCATGTCCACAGATCCCTGAAGGTAGCAGGCCAAGCAGATAAGGTGGTTAAGAAGGCATACAGAATGCTTGCCTTTATTAGCTGTGGCAGAGAATACAAGAGCAGGGGGGGTTATGCTTCAACTGTATAAAACACTAGTTAGGCCTCAGCTAGAGTACTGCGTGCAGTTCTGGTCACCACATTACAGGAAAGATGTGATTGCACTCGAGAGGGTACGGAGGAGATTTACAAGGATGTTGCCGGGAGTAGAGAATCTTAGCTATGAGGAAAGACTGGATAGGCTGGGTCTGTTTTCAGTGGAACAGAGGAGGCTGAGGGGAGACCTTACTGAGGTGTATAAAATTATGAGGGGCATAGATAAAGTGGATACAGAGGACCTATTTCCCTTAGCAGAGGGGTCAAAAACCAGGGGGCACAGATTTAAAGTAATTGGTGGAAGGTTTAGAGGGGATTTGAGGGGAAATTTCTTCACCCAGAGGGTTGTGGGGGTCTGGAACTCACTGCCTGAAAGGGCAGGAGAGGCAGAAACCCTAACCACATTCAAAAAGTACTTGGATGTGCACTTGGGATGCTGTAACCTGCAGGGCTACGGACCAAGAGCTGGGAAGTGGGATTAGGCTGGATAGCTCTTTGTTGGCCAGCGCGGACACGATGAGCCGAAATGGCCTCCTTCCGTACTATAACTTTCTATGATTCTATGATTCTAGATCAGGGAAATGACCACCCCACCTTGCTGGGACATTGGGTTTAATATTGAAATTCCTCCCTGGATCCGATTTGCCTCACATATATTGATAATTGTGCAATTAATTATGGTATTGTATCTGTTTGGGTTATCGTGTAAAACAAAATGAAGGGTAAAAAGGGAAAAACAGGAAAGACTGTATAAAGGGGATTTGGGATTATAGATTCAAATGTAGAGAATGTGGAAAAAAAAGAATGTGAGATTTGGCTGGGACCGACAATACACTCTCCACGGCAGAAGAATGGACGGGAGTAATATCTCTAATGTAAGAAATATTAATGGTGGGAGATGTAGGATCCATTCCTCCCCCCCAATGGTTAAAAATTGGACTATGAAATATAAAAACCCAGAACTGCACAGCCCGCAAAAAGAGATGGGCAATAAAGGGTTAATTCAAACATTGCAGCCGAAGCTATGAACCATCAAGAGGCTGGATCTCAATGATCACAGACATTCTAAAATATGAATGCTTCTGAACAAGAACATTCGCATATTCATTTACCTTAAGGGGTTACATTGTTCAAGAAGACCATGGCCCCAGAATAACGAGTATCAGTGCAGGCCTAGACAATGGGATGGGCCATGAACCATTTGAATACGAATGCTAACAGAAACCAACAACTTTGCATATGCAGTCACCTTGGGAAGGTGGCATTGTCAGAAAGGACCTCAATGCAGACAGTCGGTGCCCAAGTAATCAATGGACAATACGAGGGACAATTAGCCATCAAGAGTTCTCTGCTAGAGACATTCACACATTTTGATACGGCCATCGTATGCACAGGAGGGGGCCAGGATATGTGTTTCAAGATACTGCAAGTTGGTTTTGGTTTAAAGAAAGAGTCACTTCAAAGAGAGTCGTCGTGGGAAGCTAACGGAAGAACAGCGAGCAGAAAGATTCGGGCCTAAAATCAGCTCCAGGAGACAGCCAATCGGGAGTGGTGATTGTATGTTTCAGTCAAATCATAAAGGGGGCTTTTGTGATTGAGTCTGAGTAAGTTTGTGAGTTTCAGTCAGATCACAATAAGGATTTTGTGATTGAGTCTGGGTAACTTTATATGTAACAGTCAAATCGTGGACGGGTTTAACTGTGTCGTATTGTGTCGATGCAAATGACCCTTGCACAGGGGTTTGTATTTTGGGGTTGTTAGTCTGATATGGGGCTTGACAGTGTACATGCAGAGAGGATGTTTCCCCTCGTGGGGGAATCTAGAACTCGGGGGCATAATTTCAGAATGAGGGGGCACCCTTTTAAATCGGAAATGAGGAGGAATTTCTTCTCTGAGGGTTGCGAATCTTTGGAATTCTCTTCCCCAGAGAGCTGTGTCGGCTGGGTCACTGAATATATTTAAGATGGAGATAGACAGATTTTTGAAAGGTAAGGGAGTCAAGGGATATGCGGAGCGGGCAGGGAAGTGGAATTGAGGCCAAGATCAGATCAGCCATGATCTTATTGAATGGCGGAGCAGGCTCGAGGGGCCAAATGACCTACTCCTGCTCCTACATCATATACCCTAAATTTGTGAAGAATCTTGGTCCACAAGCATGTAATTGGCTATCTCTTTTCTTCACTCGACAGGTGTCCTTGAATGCCGAATCCCAGCAGTATGGTACTGAGTAAAGATCATTGGCCTACTTAAGCCAGCAGAGACCCACAGTTAGTAGCAATCTAGCAACCAATCTCCGTTCTGAATGTTTGTTATCAGACGCTCGGGCGACTGGTCCCCGCAGCACATAGCTCTTGTAGTTGATGCTGCGCTGAGCCCAGACCAAGCTTGTTTCCGCCATGGCCGCAGCACTTGTGACCAAGTACTCACCCATGCCAACCCTAACCTGGATACTCAATTACATGCTACTATGTAACTTGTGTCAAGCACATTGCGCCCTACTTCCCTCCATGGTTACTAGTCCTCTATAACATAGCTCCTCCTCATAGAGTCATAGAGTTATACAGCACAGAAAGAGGCCCTTCGGCCCATCGTGTCCGCGCCGGCCATTAAGCCCTGTCTCTTTTAATCCCATTTTCCAGCACTTGGTCCGTAGCCTTGTATGCTATGGCGTTTCAAGTGCTCATCTAAATGCTTCTTGAATGTTGTGAGGGTTCCTGCCTCTACCACCCTTTCAGGCAGTGAGTTCCAGATTCCAACCACCCTCTGGGTGAAAAAGTTTTTCCTCAAATCCCCTCCAAACCTCCTGCCCCTTACCTTGAAACTATGCCCCCTGGTTATTGACCCCTCTACTAAGGGGAAAAGTTCCTTTCTATCTACCCCATCTATGCCCCTCATAATTTTGTACACCTCAATCAGGTCCCCCCTCAGCCTTCTCTGCTCTGAGGAAAACAACCCCAGCCTGTCCAGTCTCTCTTCATAGCTGAAGCGCTCCAGCCCAGGTAACATCCTGGTGAATCTCCTCTGCACCCTCTCCAATGCAATCACATCCTTCCTATAGTGTGGCGACCAGAACTGCACACAGTATTCCAGCTGTGGCCTAACTAGCGTTTTGTACAGCTCCATCATAACCTCCCTGCTCTTATATTCTATGCCTCGGCTAATGAAGGCAAGTATACCATATGCCTTTTTAACCACCTTATCTGCCTGTCCTGCTGCCTTCAGGGATCTATGTACATTCACACCAAGGTCCCTCTGATCCTCTGTCCTTCCTAGGGTCCTACCATTCATTGTGTATTCCCTTGCCTTGTTAGTCCTCCTCACACTTTTCAGGGTTAAATTCCATTAGCCACTGTTCTGCCCATCTGACCAACCCGTCTATATCGTCCTGTAGCCTGAGGCTTCCCTCCTCGCTATTTACCACCCCACCAATTTTCGTGTCATCTGCAAACTTACTGATCATACCTCCTACATTCATATCTAAATCATTAATGTACACTACAAACAGCAAAGGACCCAGCACCAATCCCTGCGGTACACCACTGGACACAGGCTTCCAGTCACAAAAACAACCTTCGACCATCACCCTCTGCCTCCTGCCACTAAGCCAATTTTAGATCCAATGTGCCAAGTTGCCCTGGATCCCATGGGCATTTACCTTCTTGACCAGTCTCCCATGTGGGACTTTGTCAAAAGCCTTACTGAAGTCCATGTAGACCACATCAACTGCAGTAGCCTCATCCACACACCTGGTCACCCCCTCGAAAAATTCAATCAAATTGGTCAGACATGATCTCCCCCTGACAAAGCCATGCTGACTATCCTTGATTAATCCTTGCCTCTCCAAGTGGAGACTAATTCTGTCCCTCAGAATTTTTTCCAATAATTTCCCTACCACTCATGTTTGTCGTTCAGGTGCAGTAGCAAAAGCAAGTTGCCGATTCACTCTTGATTTGTTCTATCCACCAACGGTGCAGCTCTCTTCAAAATACCCAATATGGTCAACCTTTCCTAATTCCTTTGAATTTTCTTTAACAACTCACGAGCATGAAGAGTGGACAGAAAATGCTCAACCAGGATTCAACTGGCCACGTTATAGTTTGCCGTTTCGCAACCACTTTCCAACTGAACAGGCACAGGGACAGTGGGCCTCAAACCTTTACCTATGAGGTCTCGGTGATGACAACAAATGTCCTTGTGGACAAATACAAATCATGTCCCACATCGGTGAATTATGCCCACTAACTAAACTATCTGGTGGTCTCTACGCTTTGCAATGCTTATATACAATGATGACAAGGCTTTAAGATGGCTGGAATTATATGCCAAGCCTGCATACGCTAAATAATAACAATGATTGTGGCCACCTCAGGTTGGAATACTCTGATGTCACTTATTATCAGTGTCTTTGAAACCGCAATTTTCCTTACCTGGTTCATCATCAGATTTGGTGTCATTAATCGCGTCAGAGATTTCTACAAATATTTCCACCAGTCTGTCCACAGTTTTTTCAATATATCTGGCTTTTGGAGCTAAAATCTCTGCCCATTCTTTGCAGCAAACCTGTAGAACACATAAGCACACACTATAGGGCAAACCTAATACTGGTGAAACACTACAACCCTACATTTACAGGTCACCAATGCATTTTTATACCTTTTAAAAAAAAAGTGCTATAAGCTTAGAAATGACTAGCTATTGATGGATAAACACGAAATGCATTTGTTATCCTTTGTTATTTTAACACAGGTATAGCCCGTAAGTTGCAAGTTAAATAGGGGCATTACGTATAAGTATGCAAGGTGTAGGTAGTGTTGGCATGGGAAACAGTTGCCAGACACTATCCCATGTATAGGGTAAGTGGTACTGTTGAGTAGTCTTATCTTAGCAGATTCCATCAGCACCACCCTCTTCCACATCTGTTCCCAGGTCTTGGGAGTAGTGTGAACATCATTGAACCTGACTGCTATTTTCTGATGCACCTCTGTAGAGCTATAAACAGAGCAAACCTGCTGGTACCAAACTCATGCAGCAGCACTTCTATTTCATTGGCCATCAAACAGTGTATTCCTGTTCTGTACTCACTTGCCCACAGACTCAATTTCCTGCCTTTACACCTATATTGCATTTTGACAGAAACTTCTTTACCCAGAGAGTGGTGAGAATGTGGAACTCGCTACCACAGGGAGTGGTTGAAGCGAATATAGATGCATTTAAGGGGAGGCTAGATAAGCATTTGAGGGATAATGGAATAGAGGGTTATGCTGATAGAGTTAGATGAGGAAAGATGGGAGGAGGCTTGAGTGGAGCATAAACGCCAGCATGGACTGGTTGGGCCGAATGGCCTGCTTCTGTGTCGTATATCCGATATAATCCTACGTAACCAAATACACAAAGACAATGCAAAATTTTAGTTTTATTTTTGCTTTCCCCAATCTTTCCTATTCTGGTCACTAATCAGCAGCCAGGGGCAACTGCAAGTCTTAAAACAGATAGTCTGAAACTGCTTTTGTGCTTTTGATTTAAAATTGAATATTCTTATTATTTGCAATTTATTCCAAAGATGAAGAATCATAGATGTTTACAGCTCAGAAGCAGGCAATTCAGCCCATCATGCCTATGCCAACTCTTTACTTGAAAAATCCAAAACAAATCCCATTGTCTTACTGTCTCCCTATAGCCCTGTATCTTCTGCTTCAAATATTTATCTAATTTTCCTTTAAAATCAGCAATGAGTTCTGCCTCAACCATTCTCTGGGGCAAAGCATTTCATGTTCGAACAACCTTGAATAGAGAAATTTCTCAAATTCTGTAATTCTCCTTCTAGCCTTCTCTGCTCTATCTGTGGGGTAAATTGCACTGCACTCGGGCCAAGATGATGGCATCAGAGCCGTATCTGCATATTTACAGCTGGACAGCGCTGCCTTCCTCAAAAGAGCAGGTTAAAATTCCAACACGCAGGAAGGCAGCAGGATTGCAGTGAGTAATTTCCCATGGTAATTTTAATTGCCTGCTTACCCAGTTTCTGCTGGGTGGGAAGAGTTAAAATCAGCCCTTAAGACTCTCTGCTCATCCATACCCTTCAGTGTCTTGTCTTTCCATTGAGAGTATACTCCCATTCCTTATTTTCCTTCCAAAACCTTACACTTATCCACATTAAATTGCATCTGCCACCTGTCCGCCCATGTCCTCCTGAAATCTTTTACAATTTGCTAACCACCCCCACCCCCAACTTTTGTGTCATCAGCAAATTTCCATGTCATGTTTCCGATGCCAAAGTACAATCTATATATGCTGAGAACAAAAGTGGACCAAGCAGGATGAAATAGCGGAGCACTTAGCAAATGGGGACAGGATAGGACAGAGTCAACATGGATTTACAAAGGGTAAATCGTGTTTGACTAATCTATTGGAATTTTTTGAGGGAGTAACTGGTAAAATAGATGGGGGAGAGCCAGTAGATGTGGTGTACCTGGACTTCCAAAAGGCCTTCGACAAGGTCCCACATAAAAGATTAGCATGGAAAATTGAAGCTCATGGGATAAAGGGGAAAGTATTGACGTGGATAGAGAACTGGCTGTCAGATAGAAAACAGAGAGTTGGAATAAACGGCTCATTTTCTGAATGGCAGGCAGTAACAAGTGGGGTACCACAGGGATCTGTCCTGGGTCCCCAGCTGTTCACAATTTACATTAATGACCTGGATCAGGGAGTCGGATGCAGCATTTCCAAATTTGCAGACGACACTAAACTAGGAGGGGGGGGGTGGGCTCAGAGGAGGAGACCAGGAAGCTCCAGAGCGATTTGGACAGACTGGGTGATTGGGCGGATAAATGGCAGATGCACTATAATGTGGACAAGTGCGAAGTTATCCACCTTGGGTGCAGGAACGGGAGGGCAAATTATTATTTAAATGGCAATAAATTGGGAGAGGGGGAAGTACAGAGAGACCTGGGTGTTCTTGTACACCAGTCACTGAAGGCGAGCATGCAGGTGCAACAGGCGGTCAAGAAGGCAAACGGTATGCTGGCCTTCATAGCAAAAGGGTTGGAATACAGGAACAGGGATACCTTGCTGCAGCTGTACAGGGCACTGGTGAGACCACACCTCGAGTACTGTGTACAGTTTTGGTCGCCTCATCTGAGGAAAGATGTTCTTGCCATGGAGGGGGTGCAGCGGCGATTCACCAGGCTGATACCAGGAATGGCGGGAT
The DNA here is from genome assembly GCA_030390025.1 of Squalus acanthias. Taxonomy (NCBI): domain Eukaryota; kingdom Metazoa; phylum Chordata; class Chondrichthyes; order Squaliformes; family Squalidae; genus Squalus; species Squalus acanthias. Next base: position 139,428,409 of record CM059433.1, read on the forward strand.
TGACCTTTGAGGAGAGACTATGTAGTTTAGGGATGTACACACTGGAGTTTAGAAGATTGAGAGGGGACCTCATAGAAGTGTATAAAATTCTGACAGGTCTAGACAGACTAGATGCAGAAGGAATGTTTCCCTTGGCGGGTGAGAACAGAACTAGAGGACATAATTTAAGGATAAGGGCTAAACCATTTAGGACAGAAATGAGGGGGAATTTCTTCACTCAGAGGGTGGTGAACCTGTGGAACACATTGCCACAGAGGGCAGTGTACGCCAGCTCATTAAATATATTTAAGAGGGAATTAGATATATTTCTACAGGCAAAAGGGGTTAAGGGTTACGGAGAGAAGGCGGGGACGGGATACTGAATTGGAGGATCAGCCATGATCTCATTAAATGGCGGAGCAGGCTCGAAGGGCCGGATGGCCTACTCCTGCTCCTATCTTCTATGTATCTATGTATCTATGTGACTCCTGGGATACGTCACTTTCAATACATCTCTAATCTGAGTAACATCCATTAAATCTACCTCTTTGTTTTCTGTCTAGCAATGAAATTTATATTCAAGCTGCTACATTTTATTTTATACTAAGCCTGAATTTTTGTATTTTGCCTGAATAGCTTCAGAAAATCCATATATAACACAGCTAATACATTATCTTAATCTATCAAATCAGTCACTTCAAAAAGTTCTGTTAAATTTGTCAAACGCGATTTGCCTTTAACAAATCTTTGTTGGCTGTCTTTGATTAATCCAAACATTTCTCAATGCTCACTACCTTGATTTCAAACTATAAATTCTAAAAATCTATAAAATAATGTTACCTCATTGTATATAAGCATGTTTTCCATAGTCAAAGTATGATCTTCTGGTAGATTGATTATAATCTTTTTGGATATTTCATACAATACTTCATCTATGTGCCTCTCTCTCAAGTCAATAACCTGAAAACAATAATGAATATTATATTTTTATTATTTTATCAAAGTATCAATATTTTTTCAAAGTATTGAAGTGTGAAGTGATACATTTGGGAGGAAGAATGAGGAGAGGCAATATAAACTAAATGTTACAATTTACAAGCTAGTGAGTATAGAAATAGGAGGATAGAGCAGATGAATGCGTGGCTGGAGAGATGGTGCAGAAGGGAGGGCTTTAGATTCCTGGACATGGGGACCAGTTCTGGGGGAGGTGGGACCTGTACAGGCCAGACGGGTTGCACCTAAACAGAGCCAGGACCAATATCCTCGTGGGGGAGTTTGCTAGTGCTGTTGAGGAGGGATTAAACTAATTTGGCAGGGGGATGGACACCAGGATGTAGCATGAGAAAGGAGAAATAAGGTGCACAAAGGATTGGGAGAGACAGATAGCACTAGAGTAAGAAATAATAAGGTATTAGGTGGGGTCAGACTAAGAGAGAATACAAGAAGGTCTAAGGTAGGTTTACAGTGCATGTGTGTAAACGCACAAAGCGTGGTAAATAAGGTTGGTGAGCTGCAGGCGCAAATAGTCACATGGGAATATGATGTTGTGGCAATGGCAGAGACCTGGCTCAAAAAAGGGCAGGATTGGGTAATAAATATTCCTGGATACAAGGTGTTCAGGCAAGATAGGGAAGGAAAGAAAGGAGGTGGGGTGGCAGTATTGATTAAGAAGAATATTACAGTACTCGAGAGAGATGTCCTGGAGGGGTCAAGGACAGAATCTATTTGGTTAGAGTTGAGAAACAACAGAGGTGCCATTACATGACTAGATGTATTCTATAGGCCACCAACTAGTGGGAAAGATATAAAAGAGCAAATTTGCAGGGAAATTACAGAGAGATGCAAGAACTATAGAGCAGTGATATGGGGGACTTCAATTATCATAATATCCCTGCACAGCCGCAGGAGGAGCAGACTTTTGCGGAGCCCTCCAAGGGCTCCAAACCCAGAGGACGACCGCCAAAGGCGTCTAAGCAGGCGCAGCAGGGAAGTGAGCATGCTGCCTCTACATCTGCTGAAGCCACAGGGGAAGCACAACGTAGAAGCACGCGTAAGAGAAAGCTAAAACACAAATAGTCACAAGGATAGATACTTGAGTGATTTCATATTATTCCAATTTACGTTTGTGATCTTTATTTCTAGTGTATTAAAGTAATGCGATGTCAATGATTCAATGCGTTGCCCTATGTGTGCTCATAATTGGAAGTACCACAGTGAGGGGTGAGGGCGCCTTTCATCTGCAGTGATGGTGGGGAGAGTGATAGAAATGCACAGTTCATTGTTCAGATGCTGTATTGTTTGGAATGGAGGTCCTGCCAACCCTCATGTGCATGTGCTAGCCACATGTATGTGCAGCGTAAAGTTACTCAAATCTGGCATGGATTAGTCCATCCCTTGCCTCATGGCCAGCAATGAGGTCGCGTGCTGGTAGCACTGGGACGGCCGCCTCCACCAGGTGTTCCTCATCTGCAGCCTTATTCGGCTCTTCCTCCTCCTCCTCCTCCTCGGAGGAGGAGGAGGCTGTGCACTGACCATTTGTTCCTCAAGCAGTGGTAAGCCACACTGCAGTGCGATGTTGTGCAGGGCACAGCAGACCACGATGATTCTGGACACCCTGGCTGGTGCGTAATGTACGGGTCCACCAGATCTGTCCAGGCATCTGAAGCGCATTTTGAGCAAGCCTATGGTTTGCTCTATGATGTATCTGGTAGAAATGTGGCTGTCATTGTAATGCTCCTCAGCTTCGTTTGATGGCCTCCTCATCGGTGTCATTAGCCACGTCTTCAGGGGATAGCCCTTGTCTCGAAGTAGCCATCCGGAAAGTTGTGTTGGCGGATTGAAGAGCTGAGGCACAGTGGACTGCCGCAGGATGTATGAGTCATGGCAGCTGCCAGGGAACTTTGCGCACACATGCCATAATGTTCTTCCTGTGGTTACACACCAGCTGGACGTTAAGGGATCAGTGCTGGGGCCTCAACTATTTACAATCTATATTCATGACTTGGATGAAGGGACTGAGTGTAATGTAGCCAAATTTGCTGATGATATAAAGATAGGTGGGAAAGCAAATTGTGTGGAGGATGCAAAGAATCTCCAAAGGGATATGGATAGGCTAAGTGAGTGGGCAAAAATCTGGCAGATGGAGTTCAATGTGGGAAAATGCGAGGTTATCCACTTTGGTAGGAAAAATAAAAAAGCAAATTATTATTTAAATGGGGAGAGATTACAAAATGCTCAGGTACAGAGGGATCTAGGGGTCCTTGTACATGAATCACAAAAAGTTAGCATGCAGGTACAGCAAGTAATTAGGAAGGCAAATGGAATGTTGGCCTTTATTGCAAAGGGAATGGAGTGTAAAAGTAGGGAAGTCCTGTTACAACTGTACAGGGCGTTGGTGAGACCACACCTGGAGTACTGCGTGCAGTTTTGGTCTCCTTATTTAAGGAGGGATATACTTGCATTGGCGGCAGTTCAGCGAAGGTTCACGAGGTTGATTCCAGAGATGGTTGATTGTCTTATGAAGAAAGATTGAGCAGGTTGGGCCTATACTCATTGGAGTTTAGAAGAATGAGAGGGGATCTTATTGAAACATACAAGATTCTGAAGGGGCTTGACAGGGTAGATGCAGAGAGGATCTTTCCCCTCGTGGGGGAATCTAGAACTAGGGGGCATAATCAGAAATGAGGAGGAATTTCTTCTCTGAGGATCGTGAATCTTTGGAATTCCTTTCCCCAGAGAGCTGTGAAGGCTTGGATATTGAATATATTTAAGGTGGAGATAGACAAGTTTTTGAAAGGTAAGGGAGTCAAGGGTTATGGGGAGCGGGCAGGAAAGTGGAGTTGAGGCCAAGGTCAGATCAGCCATGATCCTATTGAATGGCGGCGTGGGCTCGAGGGGCCAAATGACCTACTCCTGCTCCTACATCTTATGTCTTATGAATGGAACTGAACACTGTGCAATCATCAGTGAACATCCCCACTTCTGAGTTTCTGATGGAGGGACGGTCTTTGATGAAGCAGCTGAAGGTGGTTTGGCCTAGGAACACTGCACTGAGGAACTCCTGCAGTGACGTCCTGGGGCTGAGATGATTGACTTCCAACAAGCACAACCATCTTTCTTTGTGCAAGGCATGACTCCAGCCAGTGGAGAGTTTTCCCCTTGATTCACATTGACTTCAATTTTACAAGGGCTCCTTGATGCCACACTCGGTCAAATGCTGCCTTGATGTCAGGGGCAGTCACTCTCACCTCACCTCTGGAGTCCATGTTTGGACCAAGCCTGTAATGAGGTTTGGAGCCAAATGGCTTGGAGGACCCCAAACTTAGCATCAGTGAGCAGCTTATTGGTGAGTAAGTGCCGCTTGATAGCATTGTCGACAACATCTTCCATCACTTTGCTGATGATTGAGAGTAGACTGGTGGGGCGGCAATTGGCCGGATTGGCTTTGTCCAGCTTTTTGTGGACAGGACACACCTGGGCAGTTTTCCACATTGTTGGGTAGATGCCAGTGTTGTAGCTGGACTGAAACAGCTTGACTAGAGGCACAGCTACTTCTGGAGCACAAGACTTCAGCACGACAGCCGGGATGTTGTCGAGCCCATAGACTTTGCTGTATCCAGTGCGCTCAGCCGTTTCTTGATATCATGTGGAGTGAATCGAATTGGCTGAAGACTGACAGCTGCAATGGTGGAGACCTCAGGAGGGGTCCAAGATGGATTCTCCACTCGGCATTTCTGGCTGAAGATGGTTGCAAATCTTCAGCCTTGACTTTTGCACTTGCGGGCTGGGCTCCGCCATCATTGAGGATGGGGATGTTCATGGAGTCTCCTCCTCCATTTAGTTGGTTTTTTTTTATTCGCTTATGGGATGTGGGCATTGCTGGCAAGGCCAGCATTTATTGTCCATCCCTAATTGCACTTGAGAAGCTGGTGGTGAGCCGGCTTCTTGAACCGCTGCAGTCCGTGTGGTGAAGGTACTCCCACAGTGCTATTAGGGAGGGAGTTCCAGGATTTTGACCCAGTGACGATGAAGGATCGGCAATATACTTCTAAGTCAGGATGGTGTGTGACTTGGAGGGGAAATTGGAGGTGGTGGTGTTCCCATGCGCCTGTTGCCCTCATCCTTCTAGGTTGAAGAGGTCTCAGGTTTGGGAGATGCTGCCAAAGAAGTCTTGGCGAGTTGCTGCAGTGCATCTTGTAGATGGTGCACACTGCAGCCTCGGTACGCCAGTGGTGGAGGGAGTGAATGTTTAAGGTGGTGGATGGGGAGCCAATCAAGTGGGCTGCTTTGTCCTGGATGGTGTCAAGCTTCTTGAGTGTTGTTGGAGCTGCACTCATCCAGGCAAGTGGAGAGTATTCCATCACACTCCTTACTTGTGCCTTGTAGATGGTGGAAAGGCTTTGGGGAGTCAGGAGGTGAGACACTCGCCACAGAATACCTAGCCTCTGACCTGCTCTTGTTGCCACAGTATTTATGTGGCTGGTCCAGTTAAGTTTCTGGTCAATGGTGACCCCCTAGGATGTTGATGGTGGGGGATTCGGCGATGGTAATACCGTTGAATGTCAAGGGGAGGTGGTTAGACTCTCGCTTGTTAGAGATAGTCATTGCCTGGCAATTCTGTGGCGCGAATGTTATCTGCCACTTATCAGCCCAAGCCTGAACGTCGTCCAGGTCTTGTTGCATGCGAGCATGGACTGCTTCTAGTACAACCTGTCCATCAATTTTCACCCCTTCCATTGCTTCTACCTTTTCCACTGCTACCGATATTTTGTCAGCATCCACCTCCTTAGTAAACACGGATACAAAGTACTCATTGAGTATTCTAGCCTTGCCCTGCGCCTCAAAGCATATATCACCTTCTATGTCTCTAATAGGCCCCACCCCGCCTCTTACTCTTACGCTTACTGTTTACATGCCGGTAGAAGATTTTTGAGTTCCCTTTTATGTTAACTGCCATTCTACTCTCATATTCTCTCTTTGCCAATCTTATTTTCATCTTCACTTCCCCTCTCAACTTAATGTATTTGGACTGGTTCTCGGATGAGACATTAAACCGAGGTCCTGTCTGCTCTCTCATGTGGACATAAAAGATCCCATGGCACTATTTCGAAGAAGAGTAGGGGAGTTATCCCTGGTGTCCTGGCCAATATTTCTCCCTCAACCATCATAACAAAAACAGATTTTCTGGTCATTATCACATTGCTGTTTGTGGGACGTTGCTGTGCACAAATTGGCTGCCACGTTTTCCCACATTACAACAGTAACTCCACTTCAAAAGTACTTCATTGGCTGTAAAGTGCTTTGAGATGTCTGGTGGTCGTGAAAGGCGCTATATAAATGCAAGTCTTTCTTTCTTTCTCGTACTATTTTCTTCTCTAGTACTATCCAACACACTCACTCTTTTGTGCACCTTATTCCTCTTTTCTGCTCCTATATCCTGGTGCCCAACCCCCTGCCAAGCTAAGTTTAAACCCTCCCCAACGGCACTAACAAACCTCCCCACGAGAATATTGGTCCCAGCTCTGTTGAGGTGTAACCCATCCGGCTTGTACAGGTCCCACCTTACCCAGAAACAGTCCCAATGCCTCAGCAATCTAAAGCCCTCCCTCCTGCACCATCTCTCCAGCGACGCATCCATCTGTTCTATCCTCCTATTCTTGTACTCACTAGCACGTGGCACCGGGAGTAATCCGGAGATTACTACCTTTGAGGTCCTGCTTTTTAATCTTTCTCCTAGCTCCCTAAACTCTGCCTGCAGGACCTCATTTCCCTTTCTGCCTATGTCGTTGGTACCGGTATGGACAACGACCTCTGGCTGTTCACCCTCCCCCCTCAGAGTGTCCTGCAGCCGCTCAGTGACATCCTTGACCCTGGCACCAGGGAGGCAACATACCATCTTGGAGTCACGTCTGCGGCCTCAGAAATGCCTGTCTGCTCCCCTACCGAATCCCCTACCACTATTGCTCTTCCACTCTTTTTCCTCCCCCCTGTGCAGCTGTGCACCCGTGATGCAGTGGACTTGGCTCTGGCTGCGCTCCCCAGAGGAACCATCACCCTCACCAGTACTCAGAACAGAATACTGATTGGAGAGCGAGGTGCACTCCGGGGACTCCTGCACTACCTGCCTGGTCCTCCTCTTCTGTCTGGCGGTCACCCATTCCCTCTCTGCCAGGTTGTTAACAGGCAGTTTTTTGCATAACCCCTATTTTAAAAAGAAAAGTGTGGGCTTCCCGACAGGTGGCAAACACTCCAAGTTATCGGGTCGGGCCGTGGGTCTGCAGAGGTTGGAGGGGTCGATATGTCCGGTGGGCAGGTGAGTGATGGGTGCATGTGTGCAGAGGTAAGTGTGTAAGGTAAGTGCTAAGTGTTGGAAAAAGTTTTACTTACCTTAACTTCCTCCTGCAGGTGTCAGCCCTTCAGTTCTCGGGAGTTAGAAATCTCACCGACACAGAAAGCAGGAAAGCCGTGGACCTGTCAAAAACAGCAGCCTTCTGTTTTCTGTGCTGGAATGATTTCTAACTCAGCCTGAAAGGAAGGACTGAAGTTAGAAATCATATTGTGAGTGTTTGACAGCTTCACAGAGCTGTCAAACGCTGATATTTCATCTGTCAAAAGCTCTTAACAGATGAAATGTCAGTCTGTGATGTCACCTGTTGCCGGGTGGCCCTTAATTGGCCTGCTGAGCCCACTGGGCGGGCTCAACAAGGTCAATCAAGGGAAAATACAGTGGGTTGGCCACATCTCGATGGAGGCGGGTTCACAAGCCAGAATGTGTGATTCCCGACCCCAACACGACTCCAACTTCAAAATCCAGCCCCTGGATTTTTTCCTCTCTGCTCAGGTTCCTGGTTAGGTCTGCTTTCCTCCTCGGCTGCTTTCAGTGAGTTGAGGCCCCTCTCCGATTGCGCTCTTTATTTACTTGCCTCTGCGCAGGTTCCCGGTTAGGTCTGCTTTCCTCCTCGGCTGCTCGCAGTGAGATGTCCGACTCCCTGTCTTTCTTTGGAGTACTTACACTTACTCCGCACCCCGGTCCCACCTCCTCTCCCCCCACGGACACCAGATTCTTTAGGGAGAGCCGAGCCATATTATGGCTCAACTCTGCCCTCGACCCGTGCTGCCCGCTGCTGTCTTTGTCCTTTTCCACCGTACTTGGTGTATTTCCACCATTTCCATCCTGTTCTGTTTGCAATTTTCTGTCGCTTCCAGCGCTCTTTTCTCCTTCCATTCATCAGCTGTGTCCTCTGCCTACTCTGCTCCTTCAGCCGCTCCACTCACACCTCCTGCTCCTTCTCCCATCTTCTCGTCACTCAAGGGTCTTCCTTGTGCCACACACTCACAGCGGGTGGGGCCTTTGTGACACACCCCACAGCTCTCCGCCTTGCAGCTCCAAGCGATGTGTCCAGACTCACCGCAGTTATAATATTACAAGTCTGGACAGCTTCTTACAAGATGTTCGTGTCCAAGACAATAATAACAAACCTTCACCTGGTTATCATGCAGTACCCGGAAGTACTGCACCCCTTCCATTGTCTCGAATTTCATGCTATACGGCAATGACTTCACCCCCTCTGAGAACTGCACCTTTACATAACGGGTTCCACCTGCTACCCACGTTCCTGGGTAGTATCTCCTCTTTATTGCTGAGCAAATTTTAATGTCCCATGATTCCAACTTTTTTATTAGCACATCGTCCTCAATATAAACTGGCAGGTTTAAGAATGAGACCACCACTTCTTCAGAATATAGTACATAGAACAGTACAGCACAGTACAGGCCCTTCGGCCCTCGATGTTGTGCCGAGCATTGTCCGAGACCAAGATCAAGCTATCACACTCCCTATCACTCTGGTGTGCTCCATGTGCTTATCCAATAACCGCTTGAAAGTTCCTAAAGTGTCCGACTCCACTATCACAGCAGGCAGTCCATTCCACACCCCAACCACTCTCTGAGTAAAGAATCTACCTCGGACATCCCTTCTATATCTCCCCCCATGCACCTTATAGTTATGCCCCCTTGTAACAGCTGCCTCTACCCGAGGAAATAGTCTCTGAACATCCACTCTATCTATCCCCCTCATCATCTTATAAACCTCTATTAAGTCGCCTCTCATCCTCCTCCACTCTAAAGAGAAAAGCCCCAACTCCCTCAATCTTTCCTCATAAGACCTCCCCCCCAAACCAGGCAGCATCCTGGTAAATCTCCTTTGCACTCTTTCCAATGCTTCCACGTCCTTCCTATAGTGAGGTGACCAGAACTGCACACAATATTCCAAATGTGGTCTCACCAAGGTCCTGTACAGTTGCAGCATAACCTCACGGTTCTTAAACTCAAACCCTCTGTTAATAAACGCCAACACACCATAGGCCTTCTTTACTGCTCTATCCACTTGAGTGGCAACCTTCAGAGATCTGTGGATATGAACCCCCAGATCCCTCTGCTCCTCCACGTTCCTCAGAACCCTGCCGTTGACCCTGTAATCCTTATTCAAATTTGCCCTACCAAAATGAATCACCTCGCACTTATCAGGGTTAAATTCCATCTGCCATTTTTCGGCCCAGCTCTGCATCCTATCAATGTCTCTTTGCAGCCTACAACAGCCCTCCACCTCATCCACTACTCCACCAATCTTGGTGTCATCAGCAAATTTACTGATCCACCCTTCAGTCCCCTCCTCCAAGTCATTGATAAAAATCACAAACAGCAGAGGACCCAGCACCGACCCCTGTGGCACACCGCTGGTAACTGGTCTCCAGTCCGAAAATGTTCCATCCACCACCACCCTCTGCCTTCTATGAGATAGCCAGTTACTTATCCAATCGGCCAAATTTCCCTCTATCCCACAACTCCTTACTTTCTTCATGAGCCGACCATGGGGAACCTTATCAAACGCCTTACTAAAATCCATGTATACGACATCAACTGCTCTACCTTCATCTACACCCTTAGTTACCTCCTCAAAGAATTCAATCAAATTTGTTAGGCAAGACTTACCCTTCACGAATCCGTGTTGACTATCCCTGATTAAGTTGCCCCTTTCCAAATGGTCATAAATCCTATCCCTCAGGACCTTTTCCATTATCTTACCAACCACCGAAGTAAGACTAACCGGCCTATAATTACCAGGGTCATTCCTATTTCCTCTCTTGAAGAGAGGAACAACATTCGCCACTCTCCAGTCCTCTGGCACCATCCCCGTGGACAGTGAGGACCCAAAGATCAAAGCCAGAGGCTCTGCAATCTCCTCCCTTGCCTCCCAAAGAATCCTAGGATATATCCCATCTGGCCCAGGGGACTTATCGACCCTCAGGTTCTTCAAAATTGCTAAAACATCTTCCCTCAGAACATCTACCACCTCCAGCCTATCCACCTTTATCACACTCTCATCCTCAAGAACATGGCCCCTCTCCTCGGTGAACACTGACGAAAAGTATTCATCCATCACCTCTCCTATCTCTTCTGACTCCATGCACAAGTTCCCACTACTGTCCTTGACCGGCTCTACCCTCACCCTGGTCATTCTTTTATTTCTCACATAAGAGTAAAAAGCCTTGGGGTTTTTCTTGATCCGACCCGCCAAGGACTTCTCATGCCCCCTCCTAGCTCTCCTAAGCTCTTTTTTTAGCTCATTCCTTGCTACCTTGTACCCCTCAATCGACCCAACTGAACCTTGTTTTCTCATCCTTACATACGCTTCCTTTTTCCTCTTGACTAGACATTCAACCTCTTTTGTGAACCATGGTTCTCTCACTCGGCCATTTCCTCCCTGCCTGACAGGGACATACCTATCAAGGACACGCAGTAATTGCTCCATGAAAAAGCTCCACTTTTCGTTTGTGCCTTTCCCTGATAGTTTCTGTTCCCATCTTATACTCCCTAATTCTTGCCTAATCGCATCATAATTACCCCTCCCCCAATTATAAACCCTGCCCTGCCGTATGGCCCTATCCCTCTCCATTGCAATAGTGAAAGTTACCGAATTGTGGTCACTATCTCCAAAGTGCTCTCCCACATACAAATCAAATACTTGGCCCGGTTCATTACCCAGTACCAAATCCAACGTGGCCCCAGCTCTTGTCGGCCTATCCACATATTGTGTCAGGAAACCCTCCTGCACACACTGTGCAAAAACTATCCCATCCGAACTGTTTGACCTATAAAGGTTCCAATCAATATTTGGAAAGTTGAAGTCACCCATGACAACTACTCTGTGACCTCCACACCTATTCATAATCTGCTTTGCAATTTCTTCCTCCACATCTTTATTACTATTTGGGGGCCTGTAGAAAACTCCTAACAACGTGACCGCTCCTTTCCTATTTCTAACTTCAGCCCATATTACCTCAGACGGCAGATCCCCCTCGAACTGCCTTTCTGCCGCTGTTAAACTATCCTTGATTAACAATGCTACTCCTCCACCTTTCTTACCAACTTCCCTACTCTTACTGAAACATCTATACCCCGGAACTTCCAACAACCATTCCTGTCCCTGTTCTAACCATGTCTCCGTAATGGCCACCACATCGTAGTCCCAAGTACCAATCCACGCTCCAAGTTCTCCTACCTTATTCCGGATGCTCCTTGCATTGAAGTAGACACACTTCAAGCCATCTTCCTGTCTGCCGGTACATTCCTCCAACCTTCAAACTCAGTAAAGTCTTTCCACCTCTTCTCGGCCACTGACCGTCACCTCGAACCCAACATTCGGCTTTGGTCAGCAAGCAAAGCAGCCTCGCTCGCTGCAGTACTCATGTACTGCCTGGATAATATCCCAAGCTTGTAACTCCTTATCCTTGCACTGAACCACCACTGTGTTTTCTTTTCCAAACCTTCTGGGATCCCGGCCCAAATCTTTGGGCCTTTTTTTCTCCCTTCCCCCAACATTTTCTCCCCTGATTAAATTCATCTTGGGAACATTGTCCTCTGAGGGGCCCGGCCCTAAAATCTAAAACAAAAACAACCCAGCACCAACCTTTTACAAACTCACGCCAACTCCCTGCAGCAATCAAGCACCCAGCAACACCTGCTCAATCCTAGCCCCTCCCACCTAGACAGTGCTACCCACTGAGCCACAGCTGACACACTGTAAGACACAGTGTAATGCTAAAGGGAATTGCTTACACAAATGCCAAGAAAAGTGGTAATCCAGCAGACAGGAAGAAATATAGAAAGCAACAAAGAGACTCAAAGAAAATATTAAGAGCTGCAAAAAGAGAATTGGAAAAAAAACTTGTCAGTAAAATAAAGGCAAATAGGCCTAGAAATTCGTGGCAGGCACAAAAGTTGCCGGTGCCACCGCGGCCGGGGGTTAATGGCCGCCGAAAATGGTGGCGCAAGCAGGACTGAAAAATTGGCGCTGGGGACTAGTCCAGCACTAAACTCACATTGTAATGCTATCCTGGTGGCATTCGTCCCGGCATCAGGCAGCAATGTGGCGTGCCCAAGCAGCGTTGCTGCTTTAACAGCCTCTGAAAGTGAGGCTGAGATTTCACAAAGCATTGTAGTTTTCTAAAAAGTGCAATGCCTTCTGAAATGATAAAAATAAAATTAATGTCAACATATGGAGGGACAAATTGGGTTGATTTGCACCTCTCGTTAGCTGCCAGCGATGACGTCATCGCCGTGCGCAGCGCCCCGCTTGTGTCCCAGCCGCAAACTTCCCTTGCGCCCCCTGACCTATCACCAGACGATATGTCCGACAAGGTCAGGGGGTGTTTTTGCAGCAGCAGTGGTGCTAGTAAAAGGGGCAGATGTCGGGCGGCCTTTTTTTTTGGCCGACTGCCAGCACCTGCCCCCTTCCCCCTTTTTTCTCGGGGTACCAGCCGCGATCGCTCAGCCCAGCACTCCTCTTGAGTGCCGGGCTGTTTTCACAGCACCCTGCTCCCTGGTGGTCTAGCAGGGCCCTGGTGCACGCAGCACTAGGCCCCTCCCCTTTAATCAGGGGTGGAGGCCTGCAATGACGCGGCGCTACGTGCCGACACACATGGCGCTGTTGCACGTAGCACAGTGATATTCAGTTTTAGTGCCCCAAGAAGGAGGTGGAGCGCTTCCAATAGCACTTCACCTCCTGCTTGGGGTGCTACTACTGAATTTCCAGCCGAGGGATGCTAACTTTTTCGGGGCGCTAATCTTAGCGCCCCAGCGACGTTAGCGCCCAAAAGTGGCACCAGCCAATTTATCCCCCATGCAGATTTTAAGCCCTTAAAGCTCAACTGCCTTCTGAAAAAAAATTTGCATTAAAAAAGAATTCCCAAATGGGAGTCTTCAGCTCTTAAAGCTGAATTTCCTTCCACTTCTAAAAAAATGGGAAAAGTGCTTCAGCGCTAATACAAATGGCTCAGCAAGCCAGGGAAGGGGCACCCAGGGTCTCGCACTCCAGCTTTATGCAGGGTGTCAACACTGCAAGAGAGGTCCTCTACCCACAGGGGCCAGAACGCCCTCCAGAAAGAACGATATGGGACCAGATGACCGAGGCCGTAACTGCCAGCAGTGTCACTCCCACCCCCTGGCCTCAGATCAGGGATCAAGGTCAGTGAATGCATCTTCAAAAGCCATCTCCTACCAACTGCATCACTAGCCTCACACAATTCTCAATGCACGACTCCCCGCCCCCAATCACTAACCTACCAACAATCTGTATCAATCACGAGGCACACCTCCCATTCCTAGCTTTACCTCATCCCCTTTGAGGAGACGATGCTGGCTATTCTTGGAAGGGGAATGAGTGAGCACTTGGCCAGCGGCGGGGTACTGGTATCCTCATACATTATCCTCCTTCTCACATGTACCTCTTGCTTTCCTGCCCTCCCACTCCACCTTTCTGCCTTCCTCATTCCACACACCCAAGAAATGCAGCCTGCCCAGCCAGTGGTTGACCAAGAAGCGGGAGAGGAGAGTGAAGAAGAAGAGGAAGAACAAGAAGAAGAAACAGAAACACCGTTACTTGATTCGACACTTCCAGCCACCAGTTCCTCAAGGTCAACTACCAAGGCCATTGTATAAAGTTAGATTGGAAAGTTTGCTTTGTGGTGGCTTTTATTTCAGCATTGTGGCCAAGAGGATGCTGTGATGGTCAGTAACAGAGGGAAGGTAAGGTGTAGGACAAATGTTGAAAGGGGAATTGGGGTTGGGGTCACTGGTACCGCAGTTGGATGATTACATCCCAGCCAGAAAGGGGCTGTCCGCACAGTCATTAGGGAGGTGAAGTCCTGTCTTCACACTGAGGACACCCTCCATCGTGTTGTGTGGCACTACCACCGTGCTAAATGGGATAGATTCAGAACAGACCTACCAACTCAAAACTGGGCATCCATGAGGTGCTGTGGGCCATCAGCAGCAGCAGCAGAGTTGTATTCCACCACAATCTGTAACCTCATGGCCCGGCATATCCCTCACTCTACCATTGCCACCAAGCCAGGGGACCAACCCTGGTTCAATAAGGAATGTAGATGAGCATGCCAGGAGCAGCACTAGGCATACCTAAAAATGAGGTGCCAACCTGGGGAAGCTGCAACACAGGACTACATGCATGCTAAAAAGTGGAAGCAGCATGCTATAGACAGGGCTAAGTGATCCCACAATCAACGGATCAGATCAAAGCTCTGCAGTCCTGCCACATCCAGTCGTGAATGGTGGTGGACCATTAAACAACTAACGGGAGGAGCAGGCTCCATGAATATTCCCATCCTCAATGATGGTGGAGACCAGCACATGAGTGCAAAAGACAAGGCTAAAGCGTTTGCAACCATCTTCAGCCAGAAGTGCCAAGTGGATGATTCATATCGGCCTTCTCCCGAGGTCCCCACCATCACAGAAGCCAGTCTTTAGCCAATTCGATTCACTCCACATGATATCAAGAAATGACTGAGCGCACTGGATACAGCAAAGGCTATGGGCCCCGACAACATCCCGGCTATCATGCTGAAGACTTGTGCTCCAGAACTAGCCGCGCTTCTAGCCAAGCTGTTCCAGTACAGCTACAACACTGGCATCTAACCGACAATGTGGAAAACTGCCCAGGTACGTCCTGTCCACAAAAAGCAGGACACCTCCCAAACCTGTGACCTCTTCCACCTAGAAGGACAAGGGCAGCAGGCGCATGGGAACACCACGACCTCCAAGTTCCCCTCCAAGTCACACACCATCCTGACTTAGAAATATATCGCCGATCCTTCATCGTCGCTGGGTCAAAATCCTGGAACTCCCTACCTAACAGCACTGTGGGAGTACCTTCACCACACGAACTGCAGCGGTTCAAGAAGGTGTTTCACCACCACCTTCTCAAGGGCAACTAGGGATGGGCAATAAATGCTGGCCTCGCCAGCGACGCCCAGATCCCATAAGCGAATAAAAAAAAAATCCCGGCCAGAAAGGGGCTGTCTGGGTTGCATCCTTCATTCTGCTTCCTCCTCTTCTGCTTCCTCCTCTTCTGCTTCTTCCTCTTCTGCGTCTTCCTATTCTGCGTCTTCCTCTTTCCTCTGTGAGCGAATGCTGTAAATCTGAAATAAATGCATAAACTGCTGGAAATACTCAGCAAGTCAGGCAGCATCTCAACCTGAGATGTGAACTCTGTTTCTCTCTCCACGGATGTTGCCTGCCCTGCGGAGTATTTCCATTATTTTCTGTCTTCTCAGAGGCCTTCCTTTACTGTCTGAGGCCTTGCAAGCATTCAACAGCACTACCTGCACTCTCTGCACATTTAAAAAACTTTTAACATGTATTGCACCAAGCCACTGCTTCAATAAAATTTTAAAAATCCAGTCCAGAAGCTTAAATGCAAACTTACCTCAAAGATATGTATGTCCCTTTAAAAGGTGCTGACAGCGCCTCTGTCAGTCTCCTGAACGCTGGGTTTTCATGGCAAGCTTGGGACCCAGCGCTGAACTCAGCGCTAAGGTCTAAGTTCGCTGAGGTGATGTTAGGTCATAGTTGCACGCCGACTGACATCACCCTCTCTTAATTTACATTTCCAGGGCCAGTTCTGCTATTGGCAGCGCTAAGGCCGTCACCAAAATGGCAGCCGCCGAGTCCCGCGCCACAGAAGGCTGCTAGAGTGGCAGCCGCAATTTTTAGACCGGATTGCAGTGAAAACTCGTGTGGGTAATTGGGCCAATTTCTAGTACCTGTATCTTGATTCACAGTAAAGGAAGAGGATAAAATACCAGTGTTAGAGGGAAACTAAAAATAAAATCAAAGGGTGGAACTTATTATAAGTTTAAAAAATCGTATTGGAGAAAATAATGGGACTTAAGTTCGATAAATATCCATGACCTGATGGTTCCCACCCTATCCAGGAAGTAGGTGAGGAAATTGCAGAAACATTAGTCATAATCTTCCAAAGCTCTTGATTCAGGAATTATGCTATTAGATTGGAAACTTGCAAATGGCACTCCATTATTTAAGAAGGGTGGGAGAGAGAAACCAGGTACTACAGGCCTGTCAGTTTAACATCAGTTGTGGGGAAGCTACTGAAATCTATCATTAGGGATAGAGTGACTGAGCACATGAACAAATATGAATTGTTCAGAGAGAGCCAGCATGGCATTGTTAATGGTAAGTCATGTCTGACTAATCTAGTTGGATTTTTTAAGGAGGTCAATGATAAGGTATATACAGGATACCTATGGACATTATCTATATGGACTTCCAGAAGGCATTCGCTAATGTTCCACACAAAAGATTATTAATAAAGATGAGATCGCACGAATTGGAGGTAACCTTTAGACTTGGGTTAAAAAATGGTTGGGAGGTATGAGACAGAGAGTAGGGATAAAGGGTACATATCTGATTGACAGGATGTGATGTGGTGTTCCCCAAGTATCTGTACTGGGGCACCAACTTTTCACCATATTTATGAATGACTTGGATCAAAGAATAGAGAGTTGTATATCCAAGCTTGCAGATGACACTAAGTTAGGAGAGACAGTAAGTAGTGTAGATGGGAGTTGTAAAAAATAAGTAAGATTAATTAAGTGGGCAAAACTATGGCAATGTGGGAAAGTGTGAGGACATCCACATTGTACTCAAGAAAAATAAATCAGAGTATATTCAAAATGGTGAGAAATTAGGAACTGTAATGGAGCAAAGAGATTTGTGAGTCCAAGTATACAAATTATTAAAAGCTATTGACAGGTACAAAAAGCAATCAAAACGGCTAATGGAAAGTTGGTCTGTATCTCAAGGGGGCTGGAACACAAAGGGGAGGAAGTTATGCTTCAGCTGTATACAGCCTTGATCAGATCCCATCTGGAGTATTGTATTCGGTTTCCTATCTCAATAAACTCTTCCATCCCTACAACCCTCCAAGATCTCTGCGCTCCTCTAATTCTGATCTCTTGCGCATTTCAATATTTTAATTGCTCCAACATGGCCAGCTGTGCTATCAGCTGCCTAGGGATATGGAGCAAAGTAAATGGAGTTGAGGTGCAGATCAGCTATGATCAAAACGAACAGCGGAGCAGGCTTGAGGGGCTAAATTATCAAGGAACATAAAACAAAATTGTGAAATATTTTACAGGCACATATTTTACATCTCCTACCAACTGCACCACTAGCCTCATACACTGCTCAATGCACGATTCCACCCCCACAATCACTCACCTACCAACAATCTGTACCAATCATGAGGCACATCTCCCATTCCTAGCCTCACCTCACTCCCTTAGAGGAGGCGGTGCAGGCCATTCTTGGCAGGGGCATGACTGAGCCCTTGGCCAGCACGGGGCAGAAAGGATACAAGATGCTTGTATCCTTATACATTATCCTCCTTCTGGCATGCACCTCTTGCTTTCCCGCCCTCCACTTTTGTGCCTTCCTCATTTCACACACCCAAGAAATGCAGCCTGCCCACAGTGGTTGGCCAAGAAGAGGGAGAGGAGAGAGAGACGAAGACGATGAAGAAGAAGAAGAAGAAGAAGAAGAAGATGAAGAAGAAGAGGAATAAGAAGAAGAAGAAGAAGAATAATAATGATTTGACACTCCCAGCCGCCAGCTCCTCAAGGTCGACCAGCAAGGCCATTTGCAGTGTCCCCCACTGAAAGTCAGCAGCCTTCCACCAGCCATGCTGCAGGCACTGGGGTAACACTGCGTGACATCACTAGGATAGGCAAAGGCACACACAAGAAAGTCACCAAGAGAATGCATAAGGGTGATGAGTTGACTTCTTGATGTTGATTTGATTTCTTGATGTCATATTGGATGGATAGATGCATAAAGTTGGATTGAAAGTTTGCTTTGTGATGGCTTTTATTTCAGCATTGTGGCCAAGAGGACGCTGTGATGGTCAGAAACAGAGGGAAGGTAAGGTGTGGGACTAATGCTGAAAGCGGAATTGGGGTTGTGGTGACTGGGACACAGGCAGATGATTCCATTCCGGATATCCTGGCCAGAAAGGAGCTGTCTGGGTTGCATCCTTCCTTCTGTTTCCTCCTCTTCTGCTTCCTCCTCCTCAGTTTCCTCCTCCTCGGCTTCTTCCTCTTCTGTTTCTTCCTCTTCCCTCTGCAAGTGGATGCTGTAAATCTGAAATGACAGCATAAAATGCTGAAAATACCCAGCTTGTCAGGCGGCATCTCGACCTGAGACGTGAACTCTGTTTTCTCTCCACAAATGTTGCCTGACCTGCTGAGTATTTGCAGCATTTTCTGTCTTCTCAGAGACCTTCCTTTACCATCTGAGGCCTTGCAAGCATCCATCAGCATTTCCTACACACTTAAAAAACTTTTAACATCTATTGGAGTAACCCACTACTTCAATAACATTTAAAAAATCCAGTCCAAAAGTTTAATGCAAACTTACCTGAAAGATGTGTGTGTCCCTTTAAGAGGTGCTGCTAGCGCCTCTGTCAGTCTGCTTGCATGCTAGGTTTACCTGGCATGCTTAGGATCCAGCCGAGAACTCAGCGCTAGGGTCGAAGTTCGCAGTGGTGACTTTAAGTTGGCGTTGCACGCCGACTGACATCACCACTCCGCCATTTTTTTTCAGGGACTACTTCAGAACAGCAGCGTTACTAGGACGTCAAAAATGGAGGACGCCGTGTGACCCACCACCAGCTGGCGGAAAAGTGACAGCCTCTGCTTTCTTGACTTAACCCCGAGCTAACGGGTGGCGCTAAGGTAGGGAATTTCCCCCCTTTGGACTCTTCACCTTGAAGGGAGGTGAATGAGAGAGAATTTTATAGAAGCATTTAAGATACTAAGTGCAACAGAAAATATTAATGCTGAGCATTAATTCAAGTAAAACCGTGACTGTAGGACAAGGGGACACAGGTATAAATTGATAAAAGGCAAACTGAGAACTAACGTCAAGAAGCACTTCTTCAAGCAAAATAATTAATACCTGGAATAATCTCCAGGTTCAGTAGTATAGACAAAAACTCTGGAGTCATTTAAGACACAATTTTATGTTGTGATGCGGCTCTCATAGGTTTCTATGTAAAGTTGCGCTAGAAAGGTCGAATAGCCTCCCTTATCTGGATTTATCTTTCTAATCCTCGCTATCCGGAGGGAAGATTTCCTCTGGTTACTATCTATTCATTACTTCCTATTAATAGCAAGAACATTTCCTGTATTTACTACTTTTAGCATAAAAGTCTTCTAAATATTGTTATTCTTTTCCACTGTTTCTCTCCATAGGACAACATTGTATCCTATTTACATATGAAGATTGAATGAATAAGAATTGAAAAATGTTTTTCTGATTTGGCTGGTTGCTATACAAATATACTGCAATTACAGACTGCATTTCACCTGACTCTTCCCATACCTGTTGAGAATTTGCTGTCACAAGCTGCCAAAATGAAATCAGATGTTCTGTTTCCCACTACTGTAATCCTTCAGTTGAATAAGCAAATTTACAGTTTGTACCAAATCTACTTACTATCTTTAACAATGTAATCAACTCATCTATGGCTGTATTCGCATCAGAGAAGAATTGTTCGAGTGTTAGAGATGACCAATTCAGTAAAGTGACTCCTTGTCTCAGAACAGACTCAATCTGAATGAGAAAGAAACAAGTGGCCATGAATGTGAAATTATTATGACTGCTTCATAACCAAAATATAAAAACTGCTATCATTAATACCTGGTTTATCTTTACTTTATCTCACAAGTCGTCATATATATATACACATAGAAACTGCCTATAATATAAAAAAAGCAAAATACTGCGGATGCTAGAAATCTGAAATAAAAACAGAAAATGCTGGAAATACTCAGCAGGTCAGGCAGCATGTGTGGAGAGAGAGAAACAGAGTTAACATTTCAGTTGATGACCTTTTGTCAGAACTGGAAAAAGTGAGAGATGTAACAGGTTTTAAGCAAGTACAGAGGCAGGGAAAGTGGGGGAGGGGAGGAAAGAACAAAATGGGAAGGTTTGTGATAGGGTGGAAGGCAGGAGTGGTTAAATGACAAAAGGGATGATGGTGAAAGGCGGTAATGGGACAAGTAAAGAAACAAAAGATGGGTCTAGAGGAGCTGTAAATGACAACAGAAGAACCATTACCAGCACCAGCTGTCAAAAAAATGGGAGCAGTGGTTATGATTGTAAATTGTTGAACTCAAGCAAAAAAATATTTAACTGGAGGAGGGTAAACTTCATTGAGTTGAAAAGGAATCTGGCCCAAGTGGATTGTAATCAAAAATTGCTCGGCAAAACAGTAAATGAACAATGGGAGGCCTTCAAAGAGGAGGTGGTTCGGGTACAGAGTAGACACATTCTTATGATGACGGAGAAAGGATGATCATCCATAGCTAGTGCTCCCTGTATGACTAAAGATATAGGGGGGAAAATTTGTTAGCGACCATTTTGGGTCGCTAACATCGCCTGGGCACTAAATTTAGCACCCGGTGAAAAATAGCGCCAGCGATCGCTAACTCAAGCACTCTACTTCCTTCTTAGAGCGCCAACCCTGAATATCGTGGCGTGTGTACTGCAGCGCTACACACTGGGCCATGTAGCGCTGCTGCATGGAAAGGCTCTTCCCTTCATTAAAGGGGAGGTCCCAAGCCCACAACTCTGCGGGGCCCTACCTGGACCACCGGGGAGCGGTGAGCCGGGCTGCAAGATCACGGCAGGACCCCGCATTCAAAGACGCAACGGGCCGCGACAAGTAAGTCGGACGACTTTTTTTGCCCTGTCCACCACCTCCCCTTTCATTAGCACCCTGTGATCCTCCTGCCGCTCCGTTCCCACCCCCTGAATCGGTAGCTATCATGGCCCAGTGCAGATTCAGGGGGCGCAGGCAAATTTTGCAGGCGGGGCGAAAACGGAGCGCTGCGCATGGTGATGACGTTGTCATCGCTTGCGCAGCGGAGTGGGGTGCTATCGGTTACCGCCGCTGCTAAACACCCGCTGAATTTAGCAGGAGTCGTTAGCGACGCTGCGCCTGGGCAAAATGACATTTGCACCCCGTTAGCACCCCCCGGAGGCGCTAACGAGAGGTGCAAATGTACCAAATTTCTAGCCCTGTACAGAGGTTTAAATGAGACAGAAAAAGGAGGCTTATGACAATTGGAATGTCCATAATATAGTAGAGATCCAAGCTGAATAAAAAGGAAATAAGAGGGACAAAGAGTGTATGGGAATAGATTAGCGGCTAACATAAAAGGGAACCCAAAAGTCTTTTATAAACACATAAATAGTAAAAGGGTAGTCAAAGGAAGGGTGGGGCCGATTAGAAGCCAAAAAGGAGATCTTCTTGTGGAGGCAGAGGACATAGCTGAGGTATAAATGAATACTTTGCATCTGTCTACACTTAAGAATAGGATGCTGCCAATGTAGCAGCAAAGAAGCGATATTGGATAGGATAAAAATAGATAAAGAGGACGTACTTAAAAGGTTGGCAGTGCTCAAAGTAGCAATGTCACACATTCCGAATGGGATACATCCTAGATTACTGAGGGAAGTAAGGGTGGAAATCTTAGGAGGCTTTGGCCACTATCCTCCAATTCTCTTTGGATGTCGGGGTGGTGCCAGAGGACTGGAGGATTGCAACTGTTACATCCCTGTTTAAGAAATAGGATAGGGATAAAGCAGGAAGCTACAAGCCAGCCAACCTAACATTGGTGGTGGGGAAACATTTAGAGACAATAATCTGGGATAAAATTAATCAGCATTTGGAGAAGTATGGGCTAATAAATGAAAGCCAGCATGGACTTGTTAAAGGCAAATCGTGTTTGACTAACTTGATCGAGCTCTTTGATGAAGTAACGGAGAAGGTTGATGAGGGTAGTGCAGTTGATGTTGTGTATATGGACATTCAAAGGCGTTTCACAAATTACCATATAAGAGACTTGTTAGCAAAATTAAAACCCATGGGAAATAATAACCAGAGTGTGACAGGAAGGGACAGAATGTTTAAAAATAAGAGTGCAACAGAAAATGGGTCCAAAACAAGGGAAAATGGTAAAAAGACAAAGTTAAAAGCTCTATATCTGAATGCACGCAGCATTCGTAACAAGATAGATGAGTTGACGGCACAAATAGATACAATGGGTATGATCTGATCGTCATTACAGAGACGTGGTTGCAAGGTGACCAGGGCTGGGAACTGAATATTCCAGGGTATTTGACAATTCGGAAGGATAGACAGAAAGGAAAGGGAGGTGGGGTGGCTTTGTTGGTAAAGGATGGGATCAGTGCAGTGGTGAGAAGTGATATTGGCTCAGAAGATCAAGATGTAGAATCAGTTTGGGTGCAGATAAAAAATAATAAGGGGAAAAAGTCTCTGGTGGGTGTAGTCTACAGGCCCCCGAACAGTAGCAATGCTGTTGGACAGGGTATAAATAAACAAATAATGGAGGCCTGTAAAAAAGGTACAGTAACAATCATGGGTAATTGTAATCTCCATATTGATTGGACAAATCAAATTGGCCATGGTAGCCTGGAGGAGGAGTTCATAGAGTGCATCCGGGATGTTTTCCTAGAACAGTATGTAATGGAACCAACCAGGGAGCAGGCTATCTTGGATCTGGTACTATGTAATGAGACAGAATTAATAAATGATCTCCTAGTAAAGCATCCTCTAGGAAAGAGTGATCATAGCATGGTTGAATTTCAAATTCAGTTGGAGGGTGAGAAAGTTGTATCCCAAACCAGTGTCCTGATCTTAAACAAAGGCAAATATAATGGCATGAGGGCAGAACTGGCTAAAGTGGACTGAAAAAACAAATTAAAGGGTAAGAAAGTTGAAATGCAGTGGCGGACATTTAAGGAGATATTTCATAACTCTCAACAAAAATATATTCCAGTGAGAAAGAAAGAGTTTAAGAGAAGGGAGCACCATCCGTGGCTAGCTAAGGAAGTAAAGGATGATATCAAATTGAAAACGAAGGCATACAATGTTGCCAAGATTGGTGGGAGGCCAGAGGATTGGGAAATTTTTAAAAACCAGCCGAGTACTATTTCCTTAGTGACAGTGATTGTCTTTAGTTCCCCCCTCCCTGTGGCCCCTTGATTATCCATTATTGGGATGTTGTTAGTGTCTTCTACAGTGAAGACAGATGCAAAATATTTGTTCAGAGTCTCTGCCATTTCCCCGTACCCCATTATTAATTCCCCAGTCTCATCCTCTAAGGGACCAATGTTTACTTAAGCTACTCTCTTCCTTTTTATATACCTGTAGAAGCTCTTACTTTCTGTTTTAATGTTTCTCACCAGCTTACTCTCATAATTCATCTTCTCTCTCTTTATTATTTTTTTAGTCATCCTTTGCTGGTTTTTAAAAATTTCCCAATCCTCTGGTCTCTCACCAATCTTGGCAACATTGTATGCCTTCGTTTTCAATTTGATACCATCCTTTACTTCCTTAGCTAGCCACGGATGGTGCTCCCTTCTCTTAAACTCTTTCTTTCTCACTGGAATATATTTTTGTTGAGAGTTATGAAATATCTCCTTAAATGTCCGCCACTGCATTTCAACTTTCTTACCCTTTAATTTGTTTTTTCAGTCCACTTTAGCCAGTTCTGCCCTCATGCCATTATATTTGCCTTTGTTTAAGATCAGGACACTGGTTTGGGATACAACTTTCTCACCCTCCAACTGAATTTGAAATTCAACCATGCTATGATCACTCTTTCCTAGAGGATGCTTTACTAGGAGATCATTTATTAATTCTGTCTCATTACATAGTACCAGATCCAAGATAGCCTGCTCCCTGGTTGGTTCCATTACATACTGTTCTAGGAAAACATCCCGGATGCACTCTATGAACTCCTCCTCCAGGCTACCATGGCCAATTTGATTTGTCCAATCAATATGGAGATTACAATTACCCATGATTGTTACTGTACCTTTTTTACAGGCCTCCATTATTTGTTTATTTATACCCTGTCCAACAGCATTGCTACTGTTCGGGGGCCTGTAGACTACACCCACCAGAGACTTTTTCCCCTTATTATTTTTTATCTCCACCCAAACTGATTCTACATCTTGATCTTCTGAGCCAATATCACTTCTCACCACTGCATTGATCCCATCTTTTAACAACAAAGCCACCCCACCTCCCTTTCCTTTCTTTCTATCCTTCCGAATTATCATATACCCTGGAATATTCAGTTCCCAGCCCTGGTTGCCTTGCAACCACGTCTCTGTAATGGCGATCAGATCATACCCATTTGTATCTATTTGTGCCGTCAACTCATTTATCTTGTTACGAATGCTGCATGCATTCAGATATAGAGCTTTTAACTTCGTCTTTTTACCATTTTCCCTTGTTTTGGCCTTTTTTTCTATTTCACTCTTAATTTTAAATATTCTGTCCCTTCCTGTCACACTCTGGTTATTATTTCCCCATCTCTAGCCTGCTCTAATGCTTTCTCATTTCTCATTGACTTTTTATTTTCCCGCTCACCTGGATTCTCCCCCCAACTATTTAGTTTAAAGCCCTTAGATCAAAGAAAGAGGCATATAATGCTGCCAAAAAGAGTAGTAAGCCTGAGGATTGGGAGGATTTTAGAATGCAGCAAAAGAGGACCAAGAAATTGATAAAGAAAGGGAAAATAGAATATGAGAGTAAACTAGCGAGTGACATAAAAACGGACTGTAAAAGCTTCTATAGGTATGTAAAAAGGAAATGATTTGCGAAAGTAAATATGGGTCACTTACAGGCTGAGACAGGAGAAATTATAATGGGGAATAAGGAATTGGCAGAGAAATTAAACAAATACTTTGGGCTGGATTTTCATAGACTCGTGGAGGCGGGTTTGGAGGCGTGTGAGGGATTAAAATTGCGAAAAGTGGTGGGCCATCCCGATCCCACCTCCATTCCGCCTCCACGCAATTTTGATGAAATCGTGTGCGGTGGTCCTGTCTCCATCCCGCCTCCAAGAGGTGGGAGAGGCCATTAAAGCCCTTAACAAGCCCTAAATTGGCTCTGGAATGCCATTTTGAAACGTTTTAGCTAGTTTAACCCTTTTTTCCACGTGAAGCACGCCTGACCTGAAACACGCCAGTGAAACCTGGCGGGAGCACAAGTGGATAGCTGACTATCAGCTGCAGGTCCACTATTACAACGGAGATGTGATGAAGGTAGTAGTAGTATTAGGTCTGAAAGTCGCCTGCATTGAATGTCTTCAGAGACTGACTGGCCTTTGCTGTGAGAGGACCTGGATGCAAAAAAAAATTCTCTCTCTCTCTCTCTCTCTGAGATGCTGCTCATTTTGCTTCCAGGTCCTCTCACAGCAAATGCCAGGCAGTCTCTGACCTGCAATGCAGCAACAATGATGACATCATCAGAGGCGACTTTCAGACTGAAACCACTAATTGGTTCATGGGTTCCCACATGCTGGAACTCAATTGCCCAATTTAGTGAAAATTGCATCAATCTCCCACATCCAATTGCAGTCGGGTGGATAACACGAAATGCGGATGACACGACCCCAACCCGCCCCAGTATCAAAATCCAGCCCTTTGTGTCTGTCTTCACGGAAGAAGACCCAAAAAATTTCCTGGAAATTGTGGACAACCAAGGGTCTAGCAATAATGAGGAACTGAAAGATATTAGTATTAGTAAAAAAGTAGTACTGGAGAAATTAATGGGACTGAAAGCTGATAAATCCCCTGGACCTGATGGCCTACATCCTAGGGTTTTGAAAGAGTTGGCTATAGAGATAGTGGATGCATTGGTTGTCATTTTCCAAAATTCCATAGATTCTAAAACGGTTCCGGCGGATTGGAAGATAGCAAATGCAACACCTCTATTTAAGAAAGGAGGGAGAGAGAAAATGGGGAACTACAGCCTGACATCAGTAGTAGGGAAAACGCTACAATCTATTAGAAAGGACATGGTAACAGGACATTTCGAAAATAATAACAGGATTGGGCAGAGTCAACATGGATTTATGAAAGGGAAATCGTATTTGACAAACCTGTTAGAGATTTTTGAGGTTGTAACTAGCCGAGTAGATAAGGGAGAACCAGTTGATGTAGTGTATTTGAATTTTCAGAAGGCATTAGATAAGGTGCCACACAAGAGGTTATTAAACAAAATTAGGGCTCATGGGATTGGGGGTAATATACTAGCATGGATTAAGGATTGCTTAACGGACAGAAAACAGAGAGTAGGAATAAACGCGTCATTTTCGGGTTGGCAGGCTGTAACTAGTAGGGTAGTGCAAGGATCAGTGCTTGGGCCTCAGCTATTCACAATCTACATCAATGATTTGGATGAGGGGACCAAATGTAATATATCCAAGTTTGCTGATGATAAAAAGCTGGTTGGGAATGTAAGTTGTGAGGAGGATGAAAGGAGGCTTCAAGGGGATATAGACAGGCTAAATGAGTGGGCAAGAACATGGCAAATGGAATATAATGTTGAGAAATGTGAAGTTATCCACTTTGGTAGGAAAAATAGAAAAGCAGAGCATTTTTTAAATGGTGAGAGATTGGGAAATGTTGGTGTTCAGAAAGACCTGGGTGTCCTTCTACACGAATCACTGAAAGTTAACATGCAGTTACAGCTATCAATTAGGAAAGCAAATGGTATGTTGCCTTTATTACAAGAGGATTCGAGTATAAGAGTAAAGACGTCTTACTGCAATTATATAGGGCCCTGGTGAGACCACACCTGGAGTATTGTGTATAGTTTTGGTCTCCTTACCGAAGGAAGGATATACTTGCCAGAGAGGGAGTGCAACGAAGGTTCACCAGACTGGTTCCTGGGATGGATGGATTGTCCTATGAGGACAGATTGAGTAGATAAGCCTATATTCTCTCGAGTTTAGAAGAATGAGAGGTGATCTCATTGAAATATACAAAATTCTTACAGGGCATGACAGGGTAGATGCAGGGAGGATGTTTCCCCTGGCTGGGGAGTCTAGACCAGGGGTTACAATCTCAGAATAAGGGGTCGGCCATTTAGGACTGAGATGAGGAGAAATTTCTTCAGTCAGAGGGTGGTGAATCTTTGGAATTCTCTACACCAGAGGGCTCTGGCAGCTCAGTCGTTGAGTATATTCAAGACAGAGATCGATAGGTTTTTGAATATTAAGGGAATCAAGGGATATGGGGATAGTTTAGGAAAGTGGAGATGAGGTAAAAGATCAGCCATGATCTTATTGAATGGCGGAGCAGGCTCAAGGGCCAAATAGAAACATAGAAAAATGAGAGCAGGAGTAGGCTATTCGGCCCTTCGAGCCTGCTCCGCCATTCTATATGATCATGGCTGATCCTCTATCTCAATACCATATTCCTGCTCTCTCCCCATACCCCTTGATGCCTTTTGTGTCTAGAAATCTATCTATCTCCTTCTTAAATATATTCAGTGACTTGGCCTCCACAGTCTTCTGTGGTAGAGAATTCCACAGGTTCACCACCCTCTGAGTGAAGAAATTTCTCCTCATCTCAGTCCTAAATGTCCTACCCCATATCCTGAGACTGTGGCCCCTCATTCTAGACTCCCCAGCCAGGGGAAACATCCTCCCTGCATCCAGTCTGTCTAGCACTGTCAGAATTGTATATGTTTCAATGAGTTCCCCTCTCATTCTTCTAAACTCTAGTGAATACAAACCTAGTCGATCCAATCTCTCCTCATACGAGTCCTGCCATCCCAGGAATCAATCTGGTGAACCTTTGCTGCACTCCCTCTATGGCAAGTATATCCTTTCTTAGGTAAGGAGACCAAAACTGCACACAGTACTCCAGGTGTGGTCTCACCAAGGCCCTGTACAACTGTAGTAAGACATCCTTGCTCCTGTACTCAAATCCTCTTGCAATGAAGGCCAACATACCATTTGCCTTCCTAACTGCTTGCTGCACCTGCATGATTGCTTTCAGTGACTGGTGTACAAGGACACCCAGGTCCCTCTGTACATCAGCATTTCCCAATCTATCACCATTTTAATAATACTCTGCCTTTCTGTTTTTCCTACTGAAATGGATAACTTCACATTTATCCACATTATACTGCATCTGCCATGTATTTGCCCACTCACTCAACTTGTCTAAATCGCCTTGAAACCTCTTTGCATCCTCCTCACAACTCACAATCCCACCTAGTTTTGTGTCATCAGCAAACTTGGGAATATTAAATTTGGTTCCCTCATCCAAATCATTGATATATATTGTGAATAGCTGGGGCCCAAGCACTGATCCCTGCAGTACCTCACTAGTCACAACCTGCCACCCCGACAAAGACCCATTTATTCCTACTCTCTGTTTCCTGTCTGTTAGCCAATTTTCAATCCATGCCAGTATATTACCCCCAATGTGCTTTAATTTTGCACACTAACCTTTTATGTGGGACTTTATCAAAGGCCTTCTGAAAATCCAAATACACCACATCCACTGGTTCTCCCTTATCTATTCTACCAGTTACATCCTCAAAAAACTCCAGTAGGTTTGTCAAATACGATTTCCCTTTCATAAATGCTACTGGCCTACTCCTGCTCCTATTTCTTATGTTCTTATGTTCTTAGGTTCTTATGACACTTGTCAGCCCAAGCCTGAATGTCATCCAGGTCTTGCTGCACGCGGTCATAGACTGCTTCATTATCTGAGGGGTTGCGAATGGAACTGAACACTTTGCAATCATCAGCGAACATCCACACTTCTGATCTTATGATGGAGGGAAGGTCATTGATGAAGCAGCTGAAGGTGGTTGGGCCTAGGACACTGCCCTGAGGAACTCCTGCAGCGATGTCCTGGGGCTGAGAATATTGACCTCCAACAACCACAATCATCTTCCTTTGTGCTAGGTATGACTCCAGCCAGTGCAGAGTTTTCCCCCTGATTCCCATTGACTTCAATTTTACTAGGGCTCCTTGATGCCAAACTCAGTCAAATGCTGCCTTAATGTCAAGGGCAGTCACTCTCATCTCACCTCTGGAATTCAGCTTGTTTGTCCATGTTTGGACCAAGGCAGTAATGAGGTCTGGAGCTGAGTGGTCTTGGAGGAACCCAAACTGAGCATCGGTGAGCAGGTTATTGGCGAGTAAGTGCCGCTTGATAGCACTGTCCATGACAGCTTCCATCACTTTCCTGCTGATTAAGAGTAGACTGATGGGGCGGTAATTGGCCGGATTTGATTTGTCCTGCTTTTTGTGGACAGGACATACCTGGGCAGTTTACCACATTGTCGGGTAGATGCCAGTGCTGTAGCTGTACTGGAACAGCTTGGCTAGAGGCGCGGCTAGTTCTGGAGCAGAAGTCCTTGGCACGACAGTCAGGATGTTGTCAGGGCCCATAACCTTTGCTGTATCATGTGTTCTCAGCTGTTTCTTGATATCACGTGGAGTGAACTGAATTGGCTGAAGACTGGCTTCTGTGATGGTGGGGACCTCAGGAGGAGGCCAATATGGATCATCCACTCGGCACTTCTGGCTGAAGATGGTTGCAAACGCTTCAGCCTTGTCTTTTGCACTCGCGTGCTGGGCTCCACCATCATTGAGGATGGGGATATTCATGGAGCCTCCTCCTCCTGTTAGTTGTTTAATTGTCCACCACCATTCATGACTGGATGTGGCAGGACTGCAGAGCTGTGATCTGATCCGTTGATTGTAAGATCGCTTAGCTCTTACTATAACATGCTGCTTTCGCGATTTAGCATGCATGCAGTACTGCGTTGCAGCTTCCCCAGGTTGACACCTCATTTTTAGGTACGCCTGTTGCTGCTCCGGGCATGCCATGCTGCACTGCTCATTAAACCAGGGTTGGTCCCCTGGCTTGATGGCAATGGTAGAGTGAGGGATATGCCGGGCCATGAGGTTACAGATTGTGGTGGAGTACAATTCTGCATGCTGCTGATGGCCCACAGCGCCTCATGAATGCCCAGTTTTGAGCTGCTAGATCTGTTCTGAATTTATCCCATCTAGCACGTAGGTAGTGCCAAACAACACGATGAAGGGTGTCCTCGGTGTGAAAACGGGCCTTCGTCTCCACAAGGACTGTGTGGTGGTCACTGCTACCAACGCTTTCATGGACAGATGCATCTGCGACAGGTAGATTGGTGAGGACGAGGTCAAGTAGGTTTTTCCCTTTTGTTGGTTCTCTCACCACCTGCCGCCGGCCCAGACTGGCAGCTATGTCCTTCAGCACTCGGCCAGCTCGGTCAGTAGTGCTGCTACCGAGCCACTCTTGGTGATAGACATTGAAGTCCCCTGCCCAGAGAACATTCTGTGCCCTTGCTACCCTCAGTGCTTCTTCCAAGTGGTGCTTAACATGGAGGAGTACTGATTCATCAGCTGAGGGAGGGCAGTAGGCGGTAATTAGCAGGAGCTTTCCTTGCCCATGCTTGACCTGAAGCCCTGAAACTTTATGGAGTCCGGAGTCAATGTTGAGGACCCCCAGAGCCACTCCCTCCCAACTGTATACAGCTGTACTGCCACCTCTGGTGGGTCTGTCTCTGTCCCACCATCATTGAATTTTAGAATGAAAGAAATTGGCTGGGGCTGTGGATTAGTACTTGGACCTCTATGTCATCAGGGACCTGATGGGGAACTCTTACTACAGTCATAGAGTCATAGAGTTATACAGCACAGAAAGAGGCCCTTCGGCCCATCGTGGCCACGTCGGCCATCAAGCCCTGTCTATTCTAATTCCATTTTCCAGCACTTGGTCCGTAGCCTTGTATGCTATGGCGTTTCAAGTGCTCATCTAAATGCTTCTTGAATGTTGTGAGGGTTCCTGCCTCTACCACCCTTTGAGGCAGTGAGTTCCAGATTCCAACCATGCTCTGGGTGAAAAAGTTTTTCCTCAAATCCCCTCTAAACCTCCTGCCCCTTACCTTGAAACTATGCCCCCTGGTTATTGACCCCTCTACTTTGACAGGGTAGATATAGGGAGGCTGTTTCCCCTGGCCGGTGAGTCTAGAACTAGGTGTCACAATTTCAGAATAAGGGGTCGGCCATTTAGGACTGAGATGAGGAGAAATTTCTTCACTCAGAGGGTGGTGAATCTTTGGAATTCTCTACCCCAGAGGGCTGTGGAGGCTCAGTCGTTGAGTATATTCAAGACAGAGAGCTATAGAGTTTTGAATATTAAGGGAATCAAGGGATATGAGGATAGCTCACGAAAGTGGAGATGAGGTAGAAGATCAGCCATGATCTTATTAAATGGTGGAGCAGGTTCGAAGGGCCAAATGGCCTACCCCTGCTCCTATTTCTTATGTTCTTATGTTCTTATGTAAATATTCACCTCCTGACACTTGCTCCACTTGACCTATTCCTTCCCCAGAACCAGATGCAGCAATGCCTCCTCCCTCGTCAGGTCGGAAACATACTGATCAAGACAGTTCTCTTGAACACACTTCAGAAATTCTTCCCCTTCTCTGCCTTTAACACTATTACGATCCCAGTCTATATTAGGATAGTTGAAGTCCCCCATTATTACTACTCTATAATTCTTGCACCTCTCTGTAATTTCTCTGCAAATTTGCTCCTCCATATCTTTCCCACTATTTGGTGGTCAATAGAATACACCTAGTAGTATAATGGCACCTCTATTATTTCTTAACTCTAGCCATATAGATTCTGTCCTTGACCCCTCCAGGACATCCTCCCTCTCCAGCACTGTAACATTCTCCTTGACAAATACTGCAACACCACCTCCTATTTTTCCTTCCCTACCTTTCCTGAACACTTTATGACCAGGAATATTTAATACCCAATCCTGCCCTTTTTTGAGTCAGGTCTCTGTTATCGCCACAACATCATATTCCCATGCCTGCAGCTCACTTACCTTGTTTACTACGCTTCGTGCGTTCACATACATACACTGTAAACCCATCTTAGACCATCCTGTGTTCTCTCTTAGTTTGACCCCACCTAATACCTTACTATTTCTTACATTCGTGCTCTCTGCTTCTCCCAATCCTTTGAGCACTTTATTTACCCTTTCTAATGTTACATTCTGGTGCCCACCCCCCTGCCAAATCAGTTTAAACCCTCCCCAACAGCTCTAGCAAACCTCTCCGCGAGGATATTGGTTCCAGCCCTGTTGAGGTACAACCTGTCCGGCCTGTTCAGGTTCCACCTCCCCCAGAACCGGTCCCAATGCCCCAGGAATCTAAAGTCCTCCCTCCTGCACCATCTCTCCAGCCACGCATTCATCTGCGCTATCCTCCTAGTTCTATACTCACTAGCGCGTGATAGGGGGAATCCGGAGATTACTACCTTTGAGGTCCTGCTTTTTAATCTCTTTCCAAGCTCCCTGAAATCTGCCTGCAGGACCTCATCCCTCTTTCTACCTATGTCGTTGGTACCGATATGGACCACCCTCCCACCTCCGAATGTTTTATTTACCTTTACTATATAATGACATTTTTTTTTTAACCTATATAGTTTAGTACTCACCTTTTTAATTTTAGGTGTTATCAATGCCACAAACTCAGAAGGAATTCCTTGGCACACGATCTCAAATGTTTGAAGAACAGACTAATTATAGGAATACAAAAGAAGAAAAGATTTAGTCTGTAAAATCAGTTCTGTATCTAGTAATCAACTCTAATCTGAGTTCACTTCTTGTTCTGAACAATGATGCAGAAACTGACACTTGGCTGCTAAATCTGCTGTGAATGGAAGATTTTGCTATTTTCTCTCCTAGGTAGCAGTTCAAATTTATGCTATTCTCTTCACTGAGTAAATCAAGATGCAGCAAAGGACAAGAGTAAGTTTGGAGACAGAGGCCTAGTAATTGGGCCGCATTTTGCCTGTTTTTCATGCTCTAAGCAGCCTACTCCGCCCCAAAATGGCAGTTCGGAAGTGCGCCAGTCACCGTATTGGATATTGGGAAAGGAGGTAGCGATTGTGTCAGGAGCACACACCGGCAGCATTCTAAGTGGGAATTAACATATGCAGATGAGAGTCTTGTGTTTCTTGGAGGATCCATTTTCCATTTTAGACCGCCGCAGTGCTTCATTCACCACGTGCAGACCTCACTCAGCACAACGTGACGCTAACCGATATGAAGGCCCCCTCTCTAGTGCTATTTATAGACATCAAGCAGTAACAACAGGTTAGCTGTTGGTTTACTATTTCTGGCTATTGTTTGAATGTAAGACTTTTTTTTACAGTGTTCCAGCACTCTTAAAAGTTCACTTTGTCTGCACAGGTAGAGGTTTACTGCTTTTGCACAGTTGGTGCTCTTTGCTTCACAAATAGTCTGGCTCCAAACATGGGTGGTCTGGTAAGACTGCCTTTGGGATAGAGGACGATTGGGAGCAGCAGGGAAAACGCCACAGAGCAGGAGAATTTGCCAGAAGAGGGAGGAGGAGGAGGGCTCTGAATAGGAGGGCATATCCACAGAGAGTCTTCAGGTGGCACTTCTCCTACTTAAACTCGATTTACCAAGGAGGTTGTCACTGAGCTATATCACCTGCTGCAGCCACAAAAACAGCCTCAAACCAGGGCATGGACAACACTGCCTGTGGCTATCATGGATACTGTCGCCCGCAGCTTTTATGCCATGGACTTATTTCAGGCTGCAACAGGTGGCATCATAAACATCTCAAAGTTCGCAGAGCACTGATGTATCAGGGACGTCACCGAGGCTCTCTACACCAGGAGAAATACATATCTCCTTCCCTATTGACATAGCAAAGCAGGACAAGAGCACGAGGTTTTGCCTGCATGGCAGGCTTACACATGGTGCAACGTGCCATTGACTGAACACACATTGCCTTGTGAGCTCGCTATAACTAGCCTGACATCTTTATCAATCGAAAGGGATTCCACTTCCTTAATGTAGAACTGGTTAGCGTCCACAGGCAGCACACCATGCAGGTTTGTGGCCACTATCCAGGCAGCAGTCATGACTCTTTCATCCTGTGCCAGTCCTCTATGCCACCTTTATTCCAATCAGGCCGCCAAGTTACAGGCTGGCTATTGAGCGAGAAGGGTTATCCCCTCCTGACATGGCTTTTGACTCCAGTCAGGAACCCATGCACAGCTGCAGAGCACGCCTACAACAAGAGCCATACTGCCACAAGGAACATAGAATCATAGAATGGTTACAGCACAAAAGGAGGCCATTCGGCCTGCCGAGCCCATGTCGACTCTCTGCAAGAGCACCTCAGCTAGTCCCACTCCCCGCCCTTTCCCCGTATCCCTGCAAATTTATTTCCTTCAGGTACTTATCCAATTCCCTTTTGAAAGCCACAATTGAATCTGCCTCCACCACCCTTTCAGGCAGTGCATTCCAGACCATAACCACTCGCTGCGTAAAAGTTTTTCCTCATGTCGCCTTTGGTTCTTCTGCCAATCACCTTAAATCTGTGTCCTGTGGTTCACCGCCAATGGGAACAGTTTCCCTCTATCTACTCTGTCCAGACGCCTCATGATTTTGAACACCTCTATCAAATCTCCTCTCAACCTTCTCTGCTCTAAAGAGAACAACCCCAGCTTCTCCAGTCTATCCACGTAACTGAAGTCCCTCATTCCTGGAACCATTCTTGTAAATCTTTTCTGCACCCTCTCTAACGCCTTCACGTACTTCCTAAAGTGCAGTGTCCATAATTGAGCAAACAATCGCCATGCTCAAGCAATGCTTCTGCTGCCTGGACTGTTCCAGAGGAGCTGTTCCAGAGGACTGTTCCAGTACATACTAAGCGGGTCTCCAGATATGTCATCATCTGCTACATGCTCCACAACTTCACCATTATGAGGGACCAGCTTTTACCATCACCTGGGCAGCAACAAGTACTAGAAGAGGAGCAGGAAGAGGAGGAGGAGAGGCAGTGACGACTAGAGCCCCTATCTGCCAGAGCTCTCAGAGACAAAGGCCGGAATTTTCTTTACCTGGGCGGGTCTCATGCGGGCAGTCACCATGGCGGGTCATGAGTCCATTGCTCACTGAATCCCACTCCACAGAACGACTTTACGTTAATGGGGCCTATTAAGCCCTGCACGTTACCTGGACCAATTAAAAGGTGAGGGTCTGGTGATGTCATCGATGACGCGTTTTCAGCTGGGATATTTAAAGAAGCCATGGCCACATTGCATTTGATTCATCTAGGAATGTGCAGTCAGTGCATTTCACAATTCCACTGCTGCACACACCACAAGAGATGACTGCACGAGGCAGAGGCTGCACCTAGGTTCTTTGATGACTCCCTCCATATGCTTGTGGAGGGAGTCAGAGCACGCAGGGAGGTCCTCTTCCCTGCCGATGGGAGGAAGAGACCTCTACAGCAGAGCAAAGGAGCCTGGCTCCAAATAGCAGAGGAGGTGAATAGCAGGGATGTCGTCAGGACCTGGGTGCAGTGCTGCAAACGCTTCAACGATTTTCTTAAATCAGGAAAGGTAAGTCCAAAGCCACACTCACCTTTTCACTATGGACGTCCAATCCCTCTACACCTCCATCCCCCACCAGGACGGCCTGAGGGCGCACCACACAGCGGCCCAACCAGTCCCCATACACCACCACCCTCCTCCACATGGTTGAACCTGTTCTCACATTGAACAACTTCTCCTTTGACTCCACTCAATTCCTCCAAATAAAAGGTGTTGCTATGGGAACCCACATGGGTCCTCGCTATGCCTGGCTTTTCCTGGGATATGTGGAACATTCTTTGTTCCAGTCCTACTCAGGTCCCCTCGCTCACCTATTTTTCCAATACATTGATATCTGTATCAGTTCTGTTTCCTGCTCTTGCCCTGAACTGGAAAATTTCATTCACTTTGCTTCCAATTTCCACCCCACCCTTACCTTCACATGGTCCATCTCTGACTCTTCCCTTCCCTTCCTCGACTTCTCTGTCTCCATTTCTGGGGATAGGCTATCGACAAACATTCACTATAAGCCCACTGACTCCCACAGCTACCTGGACTACACTTCCTCCCACCCTGCTTCCTGTAAGCACTCTATTCCATTCTCCCAGTTTCTCCATCTCTGTCACATCTGTTCTGACGATGCCACCTTCCATACTAGTGCATTTTCCTGGGTCTGCTTAATTGTAATATTTTGGATGGCATCCCAGCACTATTTGCACCCTCTATTGGGTGTTTGCCTATGACATGGAGGGAAATTCAGCATAGTTCATAGAATCATAGAAAGTTACAGCACGGAAGGAGGCCATTTCAGCCCATCGTGTCCGCGCCGGCCAACAAAGAGCTATCCAGCCTAATCCCACTTCCCAGCTCTTGGTCTGTAGCCCTGCAGGTTAGAGCATCCCAAGTGAGCATCCAAGTACTTTTTAAATGTGGGTAGGGTTCCTGCCTCTACCACCCTTTCAGGCAGTGAGTTTCAGACCCCTACAACCCTCTGGGTGAAGAAATTTCCCCTCAAATCCCCTTCCACCAATTACTTTAAATCTGTGCCCCCTGGTTTTTGACCCCTCTGCTAAGGGAAATAGCCACTTTATCTATGCCCCTCATAATTTTATACACCTCAATAAGGTCACCCCTCAGCCTCCTCTGTTCCAAGGAAAACAGACCCAGCCTATCCAGTCTTTCCTCATAGCTAAGATTCTCTACTCCTGGCAACATCCTTGTAAATCTCCTTTGTACCCTCTCCAGTGCAATCACATCTTTCCCATAATGTGGTGACCAGAACTGCACGCAGTGCACTAGCTGAGGCCTAACTAGTGTTTTATACAGTTGAAGCATAACCCCCCTGCTCTTGTATTCTATGCCACGGCTAATAAAGGCAAGCATTCCGTATGCCTTCTTAACCATCTTATCTACCTCGCCTGCTACCTTCAGGGATCTGTGGACATGCACTCCAAGGTCCCTTTGTTCCTCTACACTACTCAGTGTCCTACCATTTAATGTGTATTCCCTTTCCTTGTTAGCCCTCCCCAAATGCATTACCTCACACTGTTCTACTCACCTGACCAATTTATTGATATCTTCCTGCAGTCTACAGCTCCCTTCTTCAGTATCAACCACACAGCCGATTTTATTATCATCTGCAAACTTCTTAATCATACCCCCTATATTCAAGTCTAGATCATTGATATATACCACAAAAAGCAAGGGACCACGCACTGAGCCCTGCGGAATCCCACTGGAAACAGCCTTCCAGTCACATAAACACCCATCAACCATTACCCTCTGCTTCTTGTCTCCGAGCCAGTTTTGAATCCAACTTGACACTTTGCCCTGGATCCCATGCGCTTTTAGCTTCGTGACCAGTCTGCCATGTGGAACTTTATCAAAAGCCTTGATAAAGTCCATATACACTACATCAAACGCACTACCCTCATCTACCCTCTTTGTTACCTCCTCAAAAAATTCAATTATGTTTGTCAGACACGACCTTCCCTTAACAATCCGTGCTGACTATCCTTGATTAATCCGTTATCCTGTCCTTCAGAATTCTTTCCAATAATTTTCCCACCACCCGAGGTTAGGCTGACTGGCCTGAATTACTCGGTCTATCCTTTTCTCCCTTTTTAAATAAGGGTACCACATTTGCAGTCCTCCGGTCCTTCAGCACCACACCTGAAGCCAGAGAGGATTGAAAAATGATGGTCAGGGCCTCTGCTATTTCCTCTTTTGCTTCGCTTAACAGCCTGGGATACATTTCATCCGGGCCTGGGGATTTATCGACTTTTAAAGCTGCTAAGCCCCTTAATACTACCTCTCTCACTATGTTTATTTCATCTAATATTTCACACTCCTCCCTGCTGATAGCAATGTCTGCTTCGCCCCTCTCCTTTGTGAAAACAGACACAAAGTATTCATTAAGAACCCTGCCGACATCTTCCGCCTCCACACACAGATTACCCTCATGATCTCCAATAGGCCCTACCCTTTCTTTAGTTATCCTCTTACTCTTAATATATTTATAAAACATCTTTGGGTTTTCCTTGATTTTACTTGCCAAGAATTTTTCATGCTCTCTCTTTGCTTTCCTAATATCCTTTTAATTGCACCCCTGCACTTTCTGTACTCCTCTGAAGATTCTGGAGTATTTAGCCCTCGGTATCTGTCATACGCCTCTCTTTTTTTCTTTATCCTACCCTGTATGTCCCTAGACATCCAGGGGGCTCTAGATTTGTTAGTCCCACCTTTTTCTTTAAGGGCACATATTTGGTCTGAACCCTCTGGATCTCCTCCTTGAATGCCTCCCACTGCTCTGGCATTGATTTACCTTCAAGTAGCCGTTTCCAGTCCACTATGGCTAAATACCCTCTGAGCTCAGCAAAATTTGCTTTTCCCCAATTTAGAATTTTTATTCCTGGTCTATCCTTGTCCTTTTCCATAAGAACATAAGAAATAGGAGCAGCAGTAGGCCATTCGGCCCTTCGAGCCTGCTCCGCCATTCAATGAGATCATGGCTGATCTTCTGCCTCAACTCCATTCACCGGCCCTATCGCCATATCCCTTGATGCCCTTACTAGTCAGAAATCCATCGACTTCTGTTTTGAATATACCCAATGACTGAGCCTCCACAGCCCTCTGGGGTAGAAAATTCCAAAGATTCACCACCCTCTGTGTGAAGAAATGTCTTCTTTTCTCAGTCCTGAATGGCCTACCCTTTATCTTGAGGCTGTGGCCCCTGGTTCTAGACTCCCCAGCTAAGGGAAACATTCTCCCAGCATCCATCCTATCAAGCCCTGTAATAATTTTGTATGCTTCAATGAGATCCCCTCTCATTCTTCTGAATTCAAGAGAATACAGGCCTAGTTTACTCAATCTCTTCTCATATGACAGTCCCATCATCCCAGGAATCAATCTCGTGAACCTTCGTTGCACTCCCTCTATGGCAAGTATATCCTTCCTTAGGTAAGGAGACCAGAATTGTACACAGTACTCCAGGTGTGGTCTCACCAAGGTCCTATATAATTGGAGTAAGATTTCTTCACTCCTGTACTCAAATCCTCTTGTAATGAAGGCCAGCATACCATTTGCCTTCCTAATGGCTTGCTGCACCTGCACATTCACTTTCAGTGACTCATCTACAAGGACACCCAGGACCCTTTGAGCATCTGCATTCCCCAATCTTTCACCATTTAGGAAATACTCTGTCTTTCTGTTTTTTCTGCCAAAGTGGATAACTTCACATTTATCCACATTATATTCCATCTGCCATGTTGTCGCCCACTCACTGAGCCTGTCGAGATCCCCTTGAAGCCTCTTCACATCCTCTTCGCAACTAACACTGCCACCTAGCTTTGTATCATCAGCAAATTTGGATATGTTACATTTAGTCCCCTCATCCAAATCATTGATATAGATTGTGAATAGCTGGGGCCCAAGCACCGATCCTTGCGGTACCCCACTAGTCACAGCCTGCCATCCTGAAAAAGACCCGTTTATCCCTACTCTTTGTTTTCTGTCTGTTAACCAATTCTCAATCATGCTAGTATATTACCCCCAATTCCATGTGTCCTAATTTTGTTCACCAACCTCTTGCGTGGGACCTTATCGAAGGCCTTCTGAAAATCCAGATACACCACATCTACCGGTTCCCCTTTGTCTACTCCACTAGTTACATCCTCAAAGAACTCCAATAGGTTTGTCAAACAGGATTTCCTTTTCATAAATCCATGTTGACTCTGCCCAATCTTACTATTAGTTTCTAAGTGCCCAGTTATTGCATCCTTTATAATAGATTCCAGCATTTTCCCAACTACTGATGTAAGGCTAACAGGTCTGTAGTTCCCCGTTTTCTCTCTCCCTCCTTTCTTAAATAGCGGGGTTACATTTGCTATCCTCCAATCTGCAGGAACCATTCCAGAATCTATAGAATTTTGGAAGATGACAACCAAAGCGTCCACTATCCCAATGGCCACCTCTTTCAAAACCCGAGGATGTAGGTCATCCGGTCCTTGGGATTTATCGACTTTTAGTCCCATTAATTTTGCTAGTACTGTTTTTTTACTAATAATAATTTCTTTAAGTTCCTCATTCTCGTCACACCCTTGGTTTTCTCTCACACCCTTGGTTTTCTACCTTAACTACCTTAAATCTAACAGAATTATGGTCACTAGCACCAAAATGCTCCCCCACTGATACGCCTTCTACCTGCCCAGCTTAATTCCCTAAAACTAAGTCCAGAACCGCCCCTCCCTTGTTGGGCTTGCTACATACTGGCTAAAAAGTTCTCCTGGATGCATTTTAGGAATTCCGCACCCTCTATACCCTTCACACTAATTTTATCCCAGTTAATATTGGGGTAGTTGAAATCCCCTACTTTTACTGCCCTATAGTTTTTGCACTGCTCAGAAATTTGTCTACATATTTGTTCTTCTATCTCCCTCTCACTGTTTGGGGGTCTGTAGTACACTCCCAGCAGTGTGATCGCCCCTTTTTTGTTTTTCAATTCGA
This sequence comes from Squalus acanthias, assembly GCA_030390025.1. Taxonomy (NCBI): domain Eukaryota; kingdom Metazoa; phylum Chordata; class Chondrichthyes; order Squaliformes; family Squalidae; genus Squalus; species Squalus acanthias. The sequence continues at coordinate 139,469,085 of CM059433.1, forward strand.
CCCATATGGCCTCGTTTGATGATCCCTCCAACATATCATTCCCTCCTCACAGCTGTAATAGTTTCTTTAATCAATACCGCGCCCCCCCCTCCCTTTTTACCTCCCTCTCTATCCCGTCTGAAAATCCTGTAACCAGGAATGTTGAGCCGCCATACCTGCCCCTCTTTCAGCCACGTCTCTGTAATAGCTATAATATCATAGTCCCAAGTATCCACCTGTGCCCTCAACTCATCTGCCTTTGTTCGCTATACTCCTTGCATTGAAGTATATACCATTTAGTAGAGGCAAACCTCCTTGTTGACTACTATCTAGCCCTTGATTCCTCTGTCCTTCCAATTTACTTTCTACATTTTTGTTTTCCAATTCCAGTTTTTCTTCCCTACCTATTGACTCTATACTTAGGTTCCCATCCCCCTGCCAAGCTAGTTTAAACCCTCCCCAACGGCACTAGCCAACCCTCCCGCGAGGATATTGGTCCCGTTCCCGTTGAGGTGCAACCCGTCTGGCTTGTAGAGGTCCCACCTCCCCCAGAAACGGTTCCAATTCCTCAGGAATCTAAAGCCCTCCCTCCTACACCATATCTCCAGCCACACATTCATCTGCTCTATCTTCCTATTTCTGTACTCACTAGCACGTGGCACTGGTAGTAATCCGGAGATTACTACCTTTGAGGTCCTGCTTTTTAACCTCTTTCCTAGCTTCCTAAACTCTGCCTGCAGGACCTCATCCCTCTTCCTACCTATGTCGTCGGTACCGATATGGACCACGACCTCTGGCTGTTCACCCTCCCCCCTCAGAATGCCCTGCAGCCGTTCAGTGACATCCTTGACCCTGGAACCAGGGAGGCAACATACCATCCTGGAGTCACGTCTGCGGCCGCAGAAACGTCTGTCTGCTCCCCTAACTATTGAATCCCGTATCACTATTGCTCTCCCTCTCCTCTTCCCCCCCGCCTGTGCAGCTGAGCCTTCCATGGTGCTGTGGAGTTGCAGCACTTAACTGATTGCAGCAGCTTCAAGCAACAAACCAGCCATTTTCTGGGTGTCAGAAATTGGAGGACTATGAAGAAGGGAAGGATGTCTGGCATTCCGATATCAGAGTTTAGAGCTCCCAGATCTTCTAACTCCTCCAGTAAGGTTATGTTGCCAAAATAAGGCAAAGAAGGTTGACAGTCTTTGGCATGGAGGGAAGGAGGCCAACCAAAGGACTGGTGCAATCCCAGTGAAAGGAGGTGGTCTTGGCAGTGAAAGCCAGTTTCTCTGTTTCCGTCTCATCTGCTCTGACGATGCCACCTTCCATACTAGAGCTTCCGCTATGTTTTCCTTTTTCCTCAAATGAGGATTCCCCACTACCGTGGTTGACAAGGCCCTCGACTGTGTCCGTTCTATTTACCGCACTTCTGCTCTCACCCCTTCCCCTCCCTCCCAGAACGACAAAAGGGTTCCCCTTGTCCTCACCTTTCACCCCACCAGCCTCCACATTCAACGTATCATCCTCCGCCATTTACGCCACTTGCAGCGTGATCCCACCACATTTTCCCCTCCCCTTTCAGCATTCCAAAGGGACCGCTCCCTCCGCGACACCATGGTGCACTCCTTAATTACCCCAACACCCCCTTCCTGTGCAAGCGCAGGAGATTCAACACCTGCCCTTTTACCTCCTCCCTTCCCAGGCCCCCAAACACTCCTTCCAGGTGAAACAGCGATTTACTTGTAATTCTTGCAATTTAGTATACTGTATTCACTGCTCACGATGCGGTCTCCTCTACACTGGGGAGACTAAACGCAGATAAGGTGACCGCTTTGCAAAACACCTCCATTCAGTCCGTAACCGTGACCCTGAGCTTCTGGTCGCCTGTCATTTTAATTCTTTGCTCCACTCCCACTCTGACCTCTCTGTCCTCGGTCTCTTACACTGTTCCAATGAAGCTCAACGTAAGCTCAAGGAACAGCATCTCATCTTTCGATTAGGCACTTTACAGCCTTTCGGACTCAACATCGAGTTGAACAATTTCAGACCATAACCTCTGCCCCTATTTTTTCACATGGCAGCTGTTTCTGCTATTCCCATTTACATCTCTTCTAGACTCATCTTTTGTTTCTTTACTTGTCCCATTTCCATCTCCTTTTGCCTTTCACCATCATCCTTTTTGTCATTTAATCTCTCCTGCCTTCCACCCTATCACAGACCTTCCCTTTTGTTCTTTCCTCCCCTCCCCACTTTCCCTGCCTCTGCACCTGCTTAAAATCTGTTACGTCTCTAACTTTTTCCAGTTCTGATGAAAGGTCATCGACCTGAAACGTTAACTCTGTTTCTCTCTCCACAGATACTGCCTGAACTGCTGAGTATTTCCAGCATTTTCTGTTTCTATTTCAGACTTCTTTGGTAGCCTGGTCCATCGGAGTCAGCATCTGAGTCATCTGCAGCAGGACTAGTACCCGACCTTGATTTCCGGCAAGCTGGTACCTGTGGCATCCTATCCCTCTGCTCTGTCCTAGCTCCTGCGCACTTGTGCAGATCCCTCCTCTAACCTATTCTATAAAGTCCGCCTGGTGTCAGTATCTGAGCTGGTGGTTGAGAGAGTCAGATCAAGTAACGGTCCATATTCTGCAACACATCTGCTGCACCTGCCCAGTGTCCAGAAAGAGATGGGTCAGGAAAATTAACCATTCAAGCAATGTAAACTAAATGGTACAATTTTAAAGCGGGTGCAGGAATAGCATAACCTGAGGGTTCACATAAACAAATCTTTGACGGTGGCAGGACAAGTTGATCAGGCCATTAAAAAAGCATACGGGATCTTTGTCTTTATAAATTTATCTTTTAATTTGATTCGTTCCTGGGATGTGGGCATCACTCGCAAGTCCAGCATTTATTGCCCATCCCTAATTGGCCTTGAGAAGGTGGTGGTGAGCCGCCTTCTTGAACAGCTGCAGTCTGTGTGGTGAAGGTACTCCCACAGTACTGTTAAGGAGGGAGTTCCAGGATTTTGACCCAGTGATGATGAAGGAACGGCGATACAGAGCGGGAGATTCTGTGAGTCTACAAAGCGGGAGATTCGGTGACTATACAGAGCAGGAGAATCTGTGCGTATAAAGAGCAGGAGATTCTGTGAATATACAGAGCGGGAGATTCTGTGAGTATACAGAGCGGGAGATTCTGTGAGTATACAGAGCGGGAGATTCTGTGAGTATAAAGAGCGGGAGATTCTGTGAGTATAAAGAGCGGGAGATTCTGTGAGTATAAAGAGCGGGAGATTCTGTGAGTATACAGTGTATTTGGTGAGTATTTCTCTTTCTTTTTTTTCTCTTTTTCTCTAAACTAGGTCATTGGTTTAAATTAAGAGCCACGATTATAGATTAAAAACTATATATAGACAATTGAGTGATATTCCAAAATTTGAAAATCTAATTAGTTAAATAAAATTCAATAGAGATGGCAGGGCAGGTGATGTGCTCCAGCTGTAGCATGTGGGAGCTGGAGGACCCCAGAGCAGGAGGCCAGCAATCGAGAGGGCGGTGGGGGGAGCATCAGCAATCAGGTGGGAGGGGGAGCTCACCATTGGTAAGACAGCTCCAGGCGGCAATTGAAGCGGAGAGAGGTCAGCAATCGGAAGTGGGAGGTGGGGCAATCGGGAGAGAGGAGAGGCTGGCAATCGGGAAGGGGGGAATGTCAGCAAAATTGGCCGTCGGGGCGGAGGGGGGTGGGGTGAGGGTTAAAACTGAGACCTAAGAGTCTTAGGCCCCAATATTTATTCGGAGCCTGTAAGAGAGCTCGGGTGGGGGGGAAGGATTTTTCGACGGGAACCCCAGAATCCCGCATGTCCTGATGAATTTAACGGCAGGACGTTTTTAAAATTGTAACAAAATGAGTAAGTTTGTAATACACTTGTGCTTTGTACTAAAGCAAAATACTGCGGATGCTGGAAACCTGAATTAAAAACAGAAAATGCTGGAAATACTCAGCAGGTCAGGCAGCGTCTGTGGAGAGAGAAACAGAGTTAATGTTTCAGGTCGATGACCCCTCATCAGAACTGGAAAAAGTTGGAGATGTAACAGGTTTTTAAGCAAGTGTAGGGGCAGGGGAGAGCAGGGAGGGGAGGAAAGAACAAGAGGGAAGGTCTGTGATAGGATGGAAGGCAGGAGAAATTAAGAGAGACAGAGAAAAAAAATGATAGGAGCAGAGGTTATGGTCTGAAATTGTTGAACTCGATGTTGAGTCCAGAAGGCTGTAAAGTGGCTAATCGAAAGATGAGGTGCTGTTCCTCGAGCTTACGTTGAGCTTCATTGGAACAGTGTAAGAAGCCGAGGACGGAGAGGTCAGAGTGGGAGTGGAGCGGAGAATTAAAGTGATAGGCGACTGGAAGCTCGGGGTCACCCTTACGGACTGCACAGAGATGTTCCGCAAAGCGGTCACCCAATCTGCGTTTGGTCTCCCCAATGTAGAGGAGACCGCATCGTGAGCAGCGAATACAGTATACTAAATTGCAAGAAGTACAAGTAAATCGCTGTTTCACCTGGAAGGAGTGTTTGGGACCCTGGACAGTGGGAAGGGAGGAGGTAAAAGGGCAGGTGTTGCATCTCCTGCGCTTGCACGGGAAGGTGCCGGGCGAAGGGGAAGGGGTGTTGGGGGTGATAGAGGAGTGGACCAGGGTGTCGCAGAGGGAGCGATCCCATCGGAATGCTGAAATGGGAGGTGAGGGGAAGATGTATTTGGTGGTGGGATCACGCTGTAGGTGGCGGAAATGGCGGAGGATGATCCGTTGAATGTCGAGGCTGGTGGGGTGAAAGGTGAGGACCAGGGGAACCCTAGCGTGGTTCCGGGAGGGAGGGGAAGGGATGAGAGCAGAAGTGCGGGAAATAGAATGGACACAGTCAAGGGCCGTGCCCACCATGGTAGAGGGGCATCCTTGGTTCCATACTAGTGCTTCCGACATGTTTTCCTTTTTCCTCAACCGAGGATTCCCCTCTACCGTGGTGGACATAGCCCTTAACCGTGTCCGTTCTATTTCCCGCACTTCTGCTCTCACCCCTTCCCCTCCCTCCCGGAACCACGATAGGGTTCCCCTTGTGCTCACCTTTCACCCCACCAGCCTCCACATTCAACGGATCATCCTCCGCCATTTCCGTCACCTCCAGCGTGATCCCACCACCAAACACATCTTCCCCTCACCTCCCCTTTCAGCATTCCGAAGGGACCACTCCCTCCGCAAGACCCTGGTCCACTCCTCTATCACCCCCAACACCCCTTCCCATGCAAGCGCAGGAGATGCAACACCTGCCCTTTTACCTCCTCCCTTCCCACTGTCCAGGCCCCCAAACATTCCTTCCAGGTGAAACAGCAATTTACTTGTACTTCTTGCAATTTAGTATACTGTATTCGCTGCTCATGATGCGGTCTCGTCTACATTGGGGAGACCAAACGCAGTTTGGGCAACCGCTTTGTGGAACACCTCCATTCAGTCCACAAGGGTGACCCCGAGCTTCCAGTCGCCTATCACTTTAATTCTCCGCTCCACTCCCACTCTGACCTCTCCATCCTCGGCCTCTTACACTGTTCCAATGAAGCTCAACGTAAGCTCGAGGAACAGCACCTCATCTTTCGATTAGGCACTTTACAGCCTTCTGGACTCAACATCGAGTTCAACAATTTCAGACCATAGCCTCTGCTCCTATCATTTTTTTTTCTCTCTCTCACATGGCAGCTGTTGATCATCCTGCCATTGCCATTTACACTTCATCGAGAGTCATCTTTTGTTTCTTAACTTGTCCCATTACCATCTCCTTTTGCCTTGCACCATCGTCCCTTTTGTCTCTTAATCTCTCCTGCCTTCCATCCTATCACAGACCTTCCCTTTTGTTCTTTCCTATCCTCTCCCCTCTCTCTGCCCCTATACTTCCTTAAATACCTGTTACATCTCCAACTTTATCCAGTTCTGACGAAGGGTCATCGACCTGAAACGTTAACTCTGTTTCTCTCTCCACAGATGCTGCCTGACCTGCTGAGTATTTCCAGCATTTTCTGTTTTTATTTGTGCTTTGTACTGTTCACTGTAATGGCATAATGCTGCAGGACATATTTCAATATAAGTAGAAATTGCAATGTACATCTTGCATCAAATCTCATGAGCACATAAACACAACCTACCTCCAAAAGATTATAGTTAGTTTTCAACATATTCTCAATCTTTAGCAAACGTTTCGCTATCTCTGGCACCTCCAGCTCCATCTTTAACATACATTTAGTCTCTCGAAGAATCTCAACAATTCTATGATCAAAGTTCGAATACATTTTCCCAGTATCTGGATCACGTATCAAAAGAGTTGATTGCAGCACTGTATAAAAATTAAGTTTATAATATTCATATATATATATGTATGTAACTCAAAGTGGCATTGTATTTTTATAATAACTTTCTACTTGGTTAAATTTACTATGCTGAAAGAATAGTTTTATCAGGAATTGAACTGTTGTAAAAAGTTCCCTCTCAAAATATGAACGTATAAATATAACCTACCTCCAAATAACCAGAGTTAGATTTCAACATATTCTCAGTCTTCAGGAAACATTTGGCTGACTCTAGCACCTCAAGTTTCATCTTTAATATTTATTTAAGCTTACCAAAAGAGTCAGTTCTGCCAAACACTTGTAAGAATCTCAAATGCACCTCAGAAGTGCTTATTCTTTTCATTCACACTCCTATATTTTATGTTTCTATTATTTAATCCCCCACATCATGTATCACTCTTTAGTTAATAATACAGGCAGGCAATCTTCATCCGGGCCTCTGCTTATACACATCGGGGGGAGATTTTAACCCTACATAGAAACATAGAAGATAGGAGCAGGAGTAGGCCACTCGGCCCCTCGAGCCTGCTCCGCCATTTAATGAGATCACGGCTGATCATCCAAATTCAGTACCCTGTGCCTGCTTTCTCCCCATATCCCTTGATCCCTTTAGTCTTAAGAAATATATCTAACTCCTTCTTGAATATATTTAATGAATTGGCCTCAACTGCCTTCTGTGGTAGAGAATTCCACAGGTTCACCACTCTCTGGGTGAAGAAATCCCTCCTCATCTCAGTCCTAAATGGGTTACCCCTTATCCTTAGACTGTGACCTCTTGTTCTGGACTCCCCCGCCATCGGGAACATCCTTCCTGCATCTAGTCTGTCTAGTCCTGTTAGAATTTTATAAGTTTCAATGAGATCCCCTCTCATTCTTCTAAACTCTAGCAAATACAAGGCCAATCGTCCCAATCGCTCTTCATACGTCATTCCTGCCATCCCAGGTATCAGTCAGGTGAATCTTCGCTGCACTCCCTCCATGGCAAGAACATCCCTCCTCAGATAAGGCGACCAAAACTGCACACAATACTCAAGGTGTGGTCTCACCAAGGCCCTGTACAACTGCAGCAAGACATCCTTGCTCCTGTACTCGAATCCTCTCGCTATGAAGGCCAACATACCATTTACCTTCTTAACCGCTTGCTGCACCTGCATGCTTACCTTCAACGACTGGTGCACAAGGACTCCCAGGTCTTGTTGCACTTCCCCTTTTCCCAATCTATTGCCGTTCAGATAATAATCTGCCTTCCTGTTTTTGCCACCAAAGTGGATAACCTCGCATTTATCCACATTATACTGCATCTGCCATGCATCTGCCCAATCACCCAACTTGTCCAAATCATACTGGAGTTTCTCTGCATCCTCCTCACAACACACACGCCCACCCAGCTTTGTGTCGTCTGCAAACTTGGAGATGTTACATCTAGTTCCCTCGTCTAGATCATTAATATATAGTGAATAACTGGGGTCCTAGCACCGATCCCTGCGGTACCCCACTAGTCACTGCCTGCCACTCGGAAAAAGACCTGTTTATTCCAACTCTTTGCTTCCTGTCTGCCAACCAGTTCTCTATCCAAGTCAGTACCTTACCCCCAATCCCGTGTGCTTTAACTTTGCATGCTAATCTCTTATGCAGGACCTTATCGAAAGCCTTCTGAAAGTCCAAATACACCACATTCACTGGTTCTCCCTTATCTATTCTGCCAGTTACATCCTCAAAAAATTCCAGTAGATTAGTCAAGCATGATTTACCTTTTGTAAATCCATGTTGACTTTGTCCGATCCTGTCACTGTTTTCCAAGTGCTCTGCTATTACATCTTTTATAATGGACTCCAGCATTTTGCCCACTACCGATGTCAGGCTTACCGGTCTATAATTCCCCGTTTTCTCTCTCCCACCTTTTTTAAATAGTGGGGTTACATTAGCTACCCTCCAATCCATGAGAACTGTTCCAGAGTCTATAGAATTTTGGAAGATGACCAGCAATACATCTACTATTTCTATAGCCACTTCCTTAAGTACCCTAGGATGTAGATTATCAGGACCTGGGGATTTATCGGCCTTCAATCCCGTCAATTTCCCTAACACCATTTCCCTACAAATACTGATTTCATTCAGTTCTTCCCTCTCATTAGACCCTATGTTCCCCGACATCTCTGGGAGGTTATTTGTGTCCTCCTTTGTGAAGACAGAACCAAAATATGTATTTAATTGGTCCGCCCTTTCTTTGTTCCCCATTATAAATTCCCCTGATTCTGACTGCAAGGGACCTATGCTTGACTTCACCAATTTTTTTCTCTTCACATATCTATAGAAGCTTTTACAGTCAGTTTTTATGTTCCCTGAAAGCTTACTCTCATTCTATTTTCCCCCTCTTAATTAATCCCTTTGTCCTCCTTTGCTGAATCCTAAACTGCTCCCAATCCTCAGGTTTGCTGCTTTTTCTCGCCAATTTATATGTCCTCTCCTTGGATCTTATGCTATCCCTAATTTCCCTTGTTAGCCATGGTTGAGTCACCTTTTTTGTTTTATTTTTATGCCAAACAGGGATGAACAAATTCTATAGTTCATCCATGCGATCTTTAAATGTTTGCCATTGCCTATCCACCGTCAACCCTTTAAGTAACATTCCCCAATCCATCCTAGCCAAATCGTGCCTCATACCATCGTAGTTTCCTTTATTTAAATTCAGGACCCTAGTCTCTGAGTCAACTACTTCACTCTCCATCTTAATGAAGAATTCCATCATATTATGATCGCTCCTCCCCAAGGGGCCTCGCACAACAAGATTGCTAATTAATCCTTTCTCATTATATAATACCCAGTCTAAGATGGCCTGATCTCTAGTTGGTTCCTCGACATATTGGTCCAGGAAACCATCCTGTATACACTCTAGGAATTCCTGCTCCACAGTATTGTTACTAATTTGGTTAGCCCAATCTATATGTAGATTAAAGTCACCCTTGATAACTGCTGTGCCCTTATTGCACGCGTCTCTAATTTCCCATTTAATGCCATCCCCAAACTCAGCATTACTGTTTGGGGATCTGTATACAACTCCCACTAACGTTTTCTGCCCCTTGGTATTTCTCAGCTCTACCCATACAGATTCCACATCATCAGAGCTAATATCCTTCCTTACTATTGTGTTAATCTCCTCTTTAACCAGCAATGCTACCCCACCTCCTTTTCCTTTTTGCCTGTCTTTCCTGAATATTGAATACCCCTGGATGTTGAATTCCCAGCCTTGGTCACTTTGGAGCCATGTCTCCGTAATCCCAATTATATCATGTCCGTTTACATCTATTTGCGCAGCTAATTCATCCACCTTATTACGAATGCTCCTCGCATTAAGACACAAAGCCTTCAGGCTTGTTTTTTTAACACTCTTAGACCTTTTAGAATTATTATTTACTGTGGCCATGTTTGATTTACACCCTTGATTTCTCTGACTGCCACTTTTGCTTTTCTCCTTCCTGTCTTTTGCTTCTACCCTTGCTTCCCTTTCCTCTGTCTTCCTGCACAGGTTCCCAACCCCCTGCTATTTCAGTTTAAACCCTCCCCAACAGCACTAGCAAACACTCCCCCTAGGACATCAGTCTCAGTCCTGCCCAGGTGCAAACCGTCCAGTTTGTACTGGTCCCACCTCCCCCAGAACTGGTTCCAATGTCCCAGGAATTTGAATCCATCCCCCTTGCATCATTCCTCTAGCCATGTATTCATCTGAAATATCCTTCTATTTCTACTCTGACTAGCACGTGGCACTGGTAGCAATCCTGAGATGACTATCATTGAGGTCCTATTTTTTAATTTACCTCCTAACTCCCTATATTCAGCTTTTAGGACCTCATCCCGGTTTTTACCTACATCATTGGTACCTATATGCACCACGACAACTGGCTGTTCACCCTCCCTCTCCAGAATGCCCTGCAGCCGCTCCGAGACATCCTTGTCCCTTGCACCAGGGAGGCAACATACCATCGTGGAGTCTCGTTTGCGGCCGCAGAAACGCCTATCTATTCCCCTTACAATAGAATCCCCTATCACTATAGCTCTCCCGCACTTTTTCCTCCTGTCCTGTGCAGCAGAACCACCCATGGTGCCAGGAAGTTGGCTGCTGCTGCCTTCCCCCGATAAGCCATCTCCCTCAACAATATCCAAAGCGGTATATCTGTTTGAGAGGGGGATGGCCACAGGGGACCCCTGAACTACCTGCCTGCGCCTACTACTCTGCCTGGCGGTCACCCATTCCCTTCCTGCCTGTGCAGCCTTTACCTGCGGTGTGACCAACTGATTAAACGTGCTATCCACGACATCCTCAGCATCGCGAATGCTCCAGTATGTATCCATTCGCAGCTCCAGCGCCACAACGTGGTCTGCCAGTAGCTGCAGCTGGATACACTTCCCGCACACATGGTCGTCCAGTGAAAACCTGGCAGGTGAGCAGTTAAAATTATCCAGGTTACTTACCCGTCCTGGAGCTGCCAAGAGTAGACTGCAAAGATACCCATCCAAACCGGCAGGGTCTTTTTATTACATATGCATGTCAGGACCTGACTGAAATTTTAATTCAACAGCCTGAGCAGGAAGCTGAAGTGGTTTCCCTGCCAGGGAAAGACAGCAGGGAAAAGGATTCGGGTCAGAAGAGGACCAAGGAGGGAAGTTTTTTTTCATACCTTGTGGGGACAGGAGGAGTAGGAGTGACTTAATGAGGCTTGGGAATTGAAATAGCCCGGGCCTCATTTCTGGAGCAGCAGATGATTTTCTAACTCACACTGCTACCCACCTGCCTAAAACCTGCCCGGAGTTAAAACAACAACCTGCAGCGGGTTAGCTTTCTCAACAGTCACATCAGGAGAATTAACACGTGGCTAAAGGGCTGGTGTAGGAAAGAGGGGTTCCTTTTCATGGGACACTGGCACCAGTACTGGGACAGGAAGGAGCTGTACCGATGGGATGGGATCCACCTGAACCAGGATGGGACCCATGTCCTAGCGGAAAGGGTAAATAGGAAGGTGGCAAAGGCTTTAAACCTTGAGGAACTGAAATAAATTAGTATTAGTAAAAAAATAGTACTGGAGAAATTAATGGGACTGAAAACCAATAAATCCCCTGGACCTGATGGCCTACATCCCAGGGTTTTGAAAGGGGTGGCTATAGAGATAGTGGATGCATTGGTTGTCATTTTCTAAAATTCCATAGATTCTGGAATGGTTCCCACAGATTAGAAGGTAGCAAATGTAATCCCACTATTTAAGAAAGGAGGGCAGAGAGAAAATGGGGAACTGCAGACCAGTTAGCCTGACATCAGTAGTAGGGAAAATGCTAGAATCTATTGCTAAGGACATGGTAACAGGGCACTTAGAAAATAATAATAGGATTGGGCAGAGTGAACACGAATTTATGAAAGGGAAATCGTGTTTGACAAATCTGTTAGAGTTTTTTGAGGTTGTAACTAGCAGAATAGATAAGGGGGAACCAGTGGATGTGGTGTATTTGGATTTTCAGAAGACATTCGATAAGGTGCCACACAAGAGGTTATTAAACAAAATTAGGGCTCATGGGATTGGGGCAATATACTAGCATGGATTGAGGATTGGTTAATGGACAGAAAACAGAGAGTAGGAATAAACGGGTCATTTTCGGGTTGGCAGGCTGTAACTAGTGGGGTACCGCAAGGATCAGTGCTTGGGCCTCAGCTATTCACAATCTACATCAATGATTTGGATGAGGGGACAAAATGTAATTTATCCAAGTTTGCTGATGATACAAAGCTGGGTGGGAACGTAAGTTGTGAAGAGGGTGCAAGGAGGCTTCAAGGGGATATAGACAGGCTAAGTGAGTGGGCAAGAACATGGCAAATGGAATATAATGTGGAGAAATGTGAAGTTATCCACTTTGGTAGGAAAAATAGAAAAGCAGAGTATTTTTTACATGGTGAGAGATTGGGAAATGTTGGTGTTCAAAGGGACCTGGGTGTCCTTGTACACGAATCACTGAAAGTTAACATGCAGGTACAGCAAGCAATTAGGAAAGCAAATGGTATGTTGGCCTTTATTAAAAAAGATTTGAGTATAAGAGTAAAGATGTCTTACTGCAATTATATAGGGCCCTGGTGAGACCACATCTGGAGTATTGTGTACAGTTTTGGTCTCCTTACCTAAGGAAGGATATACTTGCCATAGAGGGAGTGCAACGAAGGTTCACCAGACTGGTTCCTGGGATGGGGGATTGTCCTATGAGGAGAGATTGAATAGACTAGGCCTATATTCTCTAGAGTTTAGAAGAATGAGAGGTGATCTCATTGAAACATACAAAATTCTTACAGGGCTTGACAGGCTAGATTCAGGGAGGATGTTTTCCCTGGCTGGGGAGTCTCGAACCAGGAGTCACAGTCTCAGAATAAGGGGTTGGCCATTTAGAACTAAGATGAGGAGAAATTTCTTCACTCAGAGGGTGGTGAATCTTTGGAATTCTCTAGGCCAGAGAGCAGTGGCGGCTGAGTCATTGAGTACATTCAAGACAGAGCTCGATACATTTTTGAATATTAAGTGAATCAAGGGATATGGGGATAGTGCAGGAAAGTGGAGATGAGGTAGAAGATCAGCCATGGTCTTATTGAATGGCGGAGCAGGCTCGAAGGGACAAATGGCCTACTCCTGCTCCTATTTCTTATGTTACCGCATTGCCCTCATCAACCCTGATGGATAAATGCATTTAAGGGGAGGCTAGATAAGCATATGAGGGAGAAGGGAATAGAGGGTAATGACGGGAGGAGGCTTGAGTGGAGTATAAACGCCGGCATGGACTTGTTGGGCTAATGGCCTGTTTCTGTGCTGGATATCCTATGTAATCCTATGTAAACTTTGCCTCCCGTATTACCTTTTTCTCAGTACCCCACTCAGGCACTGGAGAAGGTACAAAAAAGATTTACTAGGATTATACCTGTCATGAAAGATATAACAGGCTGGGGCTGTTTTCTCTGGAAAAGAGAAGGCTGAGAGGCGAGCAGAGAGAGGTCTTTAAAATTATGAAGGGAGAACGGGATAGACCGAGTAATTACAGGCCAGTCAGCCTAACCTCGATGGTGGGCAAAATATTGGAAAAAATTCTGAGGGACTAACTTGATTGAATTTTTTGTGGAGGTAACAAGGAGGTTTGATGAGGGTAGTGCGTTTGATGTAGTCTACATGGATTTTAGCACAGCTTTTGACAAGGTCCCACATGGCAGACTGGTCAGAAAAGTAAAAGCCCAAGGGATCCAAGGGAAAGTGGCAAGTTTGATCCAAAATTGACTCAGCGGTAAGAAGCAAAGGGTAATGGTCGACTGTTTTTTTTGTGATTGGAAAGTTGTTTTCAGTGGGGTTCTGCAGGGCTCAGTACTAGGTCCCTTGCTTTTTGTGGTATACATCAATGATTCAGTCTTCAATGTAAGGGGCATGATTAAGAAGTTTGTAGATGATACAAAAATTGGCCGTGTGGTTGATAGTGAGGAAGAAAGCTGTAGACTGCAGGAAGATATCAATGGACTGGTCAGGTGGGCAGAAAAGTGGCAAATGGAATTCAGTCCGGAGAAGTGTGAGGTTGTGGGGAGGGCTAACAAGGCAAGGGAATACACAATAAATGGTAGGATACTGAGTGTAGAGAAACAGAGGGGCCTTGGAGTGCATGTCCACAGATCCCTGAAGGTAGCAGGAAAGGTAGATAAGGTGGTTAAGAAGGAATATGGGATACTTTCCTTTATTAGCCGAGGCATAGAATATAAGAGCAGGGAGGTTATGCTTGAAATGTACAAAGCACTAGTTAGGCCGCAGCTATAGTACTGTGTACAGTCCTGGTCACCACATTACAGGAAAGATGTGACTGCACTAGAAAGGGTATAGAGGAGATTTACGAGGTTGTTGCCAGGATTGGAGAATTTTAGTTATGAGGAAAGATTGGATAGGCTGGGGTTGTTTTCTTTAGAACAGAGGAGGCTGAGGGGAGACTTGATTCAGGTGTATAAAATTATGAGGGGCCTAGATAGAGTGGATAGGAAGGACCTATTTCCCCTAGCAGAGAGGTCAACAAGCAGGGTGCATAGATTTAAAGTAATAGGTAGAAGTATTAGAGGGGACTTGAGGAGAGATTTTTTCACCCAGAGGGTGGTGGTGGTCTGGAACTCACTGCCTGAAAGGGTGGTAGAGGCAGAAACGCTCATCACATTTAAAAAGTACTTGGATATGCACTTGAAGTGCCGTAACCTACAAGGCTACGGACCAAGAGCTGGAAAGTGGGATTAGGCCAGCACAGCACAGACACGGTGGGTCGAATGGCCTCCTTCTGTTCTGTAAATTTCTATGATTCTATGAGAGGGTGGATGTAGAGAAGATGTTTCCACTTGTTGGCGAGTCCAAAACTAGGGGCCATAATTATGATATTCACCAATAAATTCAATAGGGAATTCGGAAGAAACTGCTTTATCCAGAGAGTGGTTAGAAGTTGCTACCACAAGGAGTGTAGTAAGAACCTCCTGTAAATTCAAAATCTAAGGTCTCAACAGTGGCAGGTATCGTGTTAATAAGCAAAATGTATCAGCGCTTGGGCTTTCAGTTCTTAGGGGCTCACACATTTTTTTATTCGTTTATGGGATGTGGGCGTCGCTGGCAAGGCCAGCATTTATTGCCCATCCCTAATTGCCCTTGAGAAGCTGGTGGTGAGCCGCCTTCTTGAACCGCTGCAGTCCGTGTGGTGAAGGTACTCCCACAATGCTGTTAGGTAGGGAGTTCCAGGATTTTGACCCAGCAACGATGAAGGATCAGCAATATCCTTCTATGTCAGGATGGTGTGTGACTTGGAGGGGAACTTGGAGATGGTGGTGTTCCCATGCACCTGCTGCCCTTGTCCTTCTAGGTGGAAGAGGTCGCGGGTTTGGGAAGTGCTGCCAAAGAAGCCTTGGTGAATTGCTGCAGTGCATCTTGTAGATGGTACACACTGCAGCCACAGTATGCCGGTGGTGGAGGGAGTGAATGTTTAAGGTGGCGGATGGGGTGCCAATCAAGCGGGCTGCTTTGTCCTGGATAGTGTCGAGCCTCTTGAGTGTTGTTGGGGCTGCACTCATCCAGGCAAGTGGAGAGTATTCCATCACACTCCTTACTTGTGCCTTGTGGATGGTGGAAAGGCTTTGAGGAGTCAGGAGGTGAGACACTTGCCGCAGAATATCTAGCCTCTAACCTGCTGTTGTTGCCACAGTATTTATGTGGCTGGTCCAGTTAAGTTTCTGGTCAATGGTGACCCCCCAGGATGTTGATGGTGGGGGATTCGGTGATGGTAATACCGTTGAATGTCAAGGGGCGGTGGTTAGACTCTTGCTTGTTGGAGATAGTCATTGCCTGGCACTTCTGTGGCGCGAATGTTACCTGCCACTTATCAGCCCAAGCCTGAACATCGTCCAGGTCTTGTTGCATGCGGGCATGGACTGCTTTATTATCTGAGGAGCTGTGAATGACGCTGAACACTGTGCAGTCATCAGCGAATATCCCCATTTCTGACCTTATGTTGGAGGGAAGGTCATTGATGAAGCAGCTGAAGATGGTTGGGCCAAGGCACTGCCCTGAGGAACTCCTGCAGCGGTGTCCTGGGGCTGTGATGATTGACTTTCAACCACCACAACCATTTTCCTTTGTGGTAGGTATGACTCCAGCCAGTGGAGAGTTTCCTCCCCGATTCCCATTGACTTCAGTTTTACTAGGGCTCCTTGATGCCACACTCTGTCAAATACTGCCTTGATATCAAGGGCAGTCACTCTCACCTCACTCTAGTTATACCTGTATTCACCTTATGTATGCGGAAGTCTTTACTGACATCATCAGACATGACCACAGCAGATAGCCTTGATCACCAATCAACCATCCTGGTACATGTGCTTTAGTCATGAGGGAGGGCACATTGGATTGGCACATGATGAAAATATTATGGCAGCTTCCTGGGTAGTGGACATTCATGTGCAGGACAAGGTGATTGGCATCGCACATGAGCTGCCGATTTAATGAAAGCCTTTCCTGTTCATGAAATTGAGGTGTTTGTCACCTGGGGCTTGTAGTTGAGGACGAGGGAACATATATACGATAGTAAATTTAAGAGATTTAGAATAGAGGGCAGAAAAAATTTCTTTACACAGAGAGTTGTGAGGCTGTAGAATTCACTTCGAGGGTTAGTGGCTGCCCATCTGGCGGGAACGGGGTGGGTGGGTGGTTAGAGTGGCAGTCAGGCACTTCGAACTGCATTCCCGATGCATTTGCACCAGCCGCCATTTTAACTGCTAGGTTTCTGGCAACGTCAGGGTTGCCCACCGGAGACAGACAGAATCCAATGACGTCATTTGGACCCAACGCAATTTTAACTGCTGAAAATGGCTGTGACGCACAGTGCCAGGACCGCCCCAGTCCCCACAAGCCACATTCACAGACTGAGTTAAAATCAGGCCTTATGTCACAAAGCAAGGTTAGATTGGATAGGTGGATGAAGGAAAAGGGGTTGAAGGAAAGCTGACTCAGCCTGCCTCCTTGTTGTAACCTCTACGTATTTCTATGTTCCGTCAATTGCTCCTTGCACATGTGGTAACACTGCCAATTTATATTACCAGATATCTCCCTCTATTTCTCTAGTTCCATTGGGAAGGAAATGAATTGCACAGCCCTCCTGAAGAGCACGTAAGTGATCTTCTTAATACAGCGGAGAGCTGCTGCTAGACTAATGTGACAAACATCTCCAGATGCTGCCTGAAGGATCCAAAGTGGCAAAGAAATTCAAGGCAGTGGTGACCAGACTGGTACAGACATTCTGTTCTCCTGGTGAAAATGAGCTGCAAGGTTTCAGACAGCAGCTGGCCTATCTTCCCAATAACTTCTAGGAGGAAGCACAGCTTCCTGAGGCAGTGACATACATAGAAGTCTAAATAAGACCTTCTTGGTGTATAAACCCTGTTGAGTCCAAAGCTGTACTTTTTACAAAGCTGAATAAAACTCACAGTAATACTATTGACAGAAATTCTAAAGCACCAAAAAGTTTGATATGTAGGCAAAGTAACACCAACCTTCAAACAGTGCGATATGCATGAAAAATAACACCAACAAAATATTCAGTTACAGCAAGCTAAATAGTATTCTCTAGGTAGTATCACCTCTGAGATTTTCTTACTGGTGCTCCTACCACCACTTAAATAATGATGGTTTAAATTAGGGGCATAGTTGGGGTGGAAGTTAGGGAAAATGGGTCCAAGAAGTTAGCCATGCTCAGTTGACCCCACTTACCTGTGGTGGGAAGGATTCCCAACAAGAGGACTGGCAATTTTTTGGCAGCAAAATTCAGGTACAATGATAATTAGTGGTTTTAAGGCAGTAGGCATTTTCACCACATTTACTCCGTTTATCACCTCAAAATCAGTTGCCAAATCAAATGAAAATCCAGCCTGGTATTTCAGCATTAGAATGGAAGATGCTTGTGCGGAGTGTCAGATGTGAGGTTGAAGCCAGACTTGGAGGCTGTATTGCTGATGTGGCAGCATGCAGTAAGCTGTGTGCTTGGTGTAAATATAGTAAAGGCATTCCTCTCCTTTCACAGGGCATCATTTATTTAAGCCTACCGTAGCACTCTTCCTCACGTCTGAGAACTTTTTACTCCTGTACGTTATGAATGTGGGAGACTGCAATGATTCTGTTTGTCACCTCCTGTGATGTCCGCTCGACAGCTGATTTGTTCGAAGGGTTCCCCTCTGCTCCAAAAATAGCCACTTTTTTGAGTGCCTATTCCGTCAATGAAAGGTCCAGTTTTTGCAGCTCCTCCAGTTATCTTCTTTAAACAGCAGTCAGCCGCCACAAAACAAGGTACTATTCCCTTTAAGCGCAGCAGCCCTTAAGAATCACTGATGACTCAATGCTTTTGTACACATATGAGTGATTAGGGAGTTTAGGCAATTCTATAAATTAGTTAACCCCGTGCAATCCCACAGGGTCAAACAAGCACATAAACAGCACAGGAGCTTGGGCTATATTTTGACCTGATTGCAGAATTGGGACTCAACTGTGTTTCTACACAAAAAAAAGAACATGAACATTAACAAATGTCCTTAACAAAATATCCCCTAAATCTGCACCTTAGCAAAATGCATTTGTGTCACAAAATACTTAGAAAACATAGAAGAAGAAAAAGGACTTATTATTATTTATATTGTGCCTTTCACGACCTCCGGACGTCCCAAAGCGTTTTACAGCCAATGAAGTACTGTTGCAATGTAGGAAACGTGGCAGCCAATTTGTGCACAGCAAGGTCCCACAAACAGCAATGAGATAATGACCAGATAATCTGTTTTAGTGATGTTGGCTGAGGGATAAATATTGGCCAGGACACAGGGGAGAATTCCACTGCTCTTCTTCGAAATAGCGCCATGGGATCTTTTACATCCACCTGAAAGGGAAGATGGGGGCCTTGGTTGAACAGCTCATCCGAAAGACAGCATCTCCGACAGTGCAGCACTCCTTCAGTACTGCACTGGATAGATTTTACAATTTTTAATGGTTGGAAAATCATGTGCGGTGTGCTCACCTCCACTTCCAAATTCCCAGTATGTACTCCCATCACATAATGTTCCAGCACCAAAACTGCTCATCTGTAAAATCTACCAGAATATATAGAAACATAGAACATAGAAAAATAGGAGCAGGAGTAGGCCATTCGGCCCTTACAGCCTGCTCCGCCATTCAATATGATCATGGCTGATCCTCTATCTATAGTATCTTTATAGTAATGCAGTTTTGATAAAATGAAACATGTACTTACTGTATCGCATGGCTGAAATTTCTTTTGTCCAGGCCTTATGATACAACACTTCAAACTTTACCAGTGCATAAGCAATTTTGTTATACTTTCTCACAATGGATATTCCCTGTGGGCTTTTTAGAATGTCAGAATGTTTCTGAAACAAAAAGAAGCACTTAAAGATTTAGATTTAAGACTATAGCAGACAACATACTATCACACTTTTCACAAGTGCAAAAATATTTCCATGCACAAGCAATAATATTGCGTCACTCATTCAGGTTAGTATACATCACTAAAAATAAAAATAACATTTATGACATAACATGCATTAAACATTCTGAAAACATTCTTTAACATACAACTAAAATTAGTCATTTTGATATGAAAAAGGCTAGTTCGCCTTCTATCATCCTGGAATGATACAATGATAATGGAGTTGTTGACTAATCATAGCAATTAATTTCTACCAATTAGTCTACAACAGACCTAGACATGTAGCAAGCAAAAAACCCCTGTGGTGGAAAGCTGACCTCGAAATCCGCTTGTGTCCAAAAACGTGCACGCAGAGAGCAGGTACTCACTGCACACGCCTGTTAATAGTGACTTATGCAGCATGTAATATTTGTGCTGCCTGCTAATTATAATCATGTAGGCGTTCCTCATTGGCGGCATGCCTATTTTGGGGGTGGGGAGGGAGATATCAGGTGGCTATGATGCTACTTAAAGGCAGTCAGCAACTCTTAAAGGGGAGGTGTGTTCTGGCTGCAGGGAAGAAGGAAACTAGTGCAGAAATGGCTGAAGACAAGTACTAGAAGTAGGAGAAAAAATATATCTTGTTGTACCATTGTTTAAAAAGGGAGGAAGGGATAGACTGAGTAAATACAGGCCAGTCAACCTATCCGCAGTGCTGGGCAAATTGTTGGAAGAAATTCTGAGGGACAGTATTAATCGTCATTTAGAAAAGCACGGATTAATCAAGGATAGTCAGCATGGATTTGTTAAGGGAATGTTGTGTCTGACTTGATTGAATTTTTTGAGAAGGTAACAAGGAGGGTTGATGAGGGTAGTGCATTTGATGTAGTCTACATGGATTTTAGCAAAGCTTTTGACAAGGTCCCACATGGCAGACTGGTCAGAAAAGTAAAAGCCCATGGGATCCAAGGGAAAGTGGCAAGTTGGATCCAAAATTAGCTCAGTGGCAGGAAGCAAAGGGTAATGATCGACAGACGTTTTTGTGACTGGAAAGCTGTTTACAGTGCAGTTCCGCAGGGATCAGTACTAGGTCCCTTGCTTTTTGTGGGATACATGAATGATTTAGACTTAGAATCATAGAATCATAGAATGCTAACAGCACAGAAGGCCTGTCGAGCCCGTGCCAGCTCTCTGCAAGAGCACTTCTGCTAGTCCCACTTCCCTGCCCTTTCCCCGTAGCCCTACAAATTTATTCCCCTCAGGTACTTATTCAATTCCCTTTTGAAAGCCACGATTGAGTCTACCTCCACCACCCTTTCAGGCAGTGCATTCCAGATCCTAACCACTCGCTGTGTAAAAAAGTTTTTCCTCATGTCGCCTTTGGTTCTTTTGCCAATCACCTTGAATCTGTGTCCTCTGTTTCTCGACCCTTCTGCCAATGGGAACAGTTTCTCTCTATCTACTCTGTCCAGACCCCTCATGATTTTGAGTACCTCTATCAAATCTCCTCTCAACCTTCTCTGCTCTAAGGAGAACAAGCCCATCTTCTCCAGTCTATCCATGTAACAGAAGTCTCCCATCCCTGGAATCATTCTCGTAAATCTTTTCTGCACCCTCTCTAAGGCCTTTACATCCTTCCTAAAGTGCGCTGCCCAGAATTGGACACAATACTCCAGTTGAGGCTGAACCAGTGTTTTATGAAGGTTCATCAGAACTTCCTTGCTTATGTACTCTATGCCTCTATTTATGAAGACCAGGATCCCGTATGCTTTTTTAACTGCTTTCTCAACCTGCCCTGCCACCTTCAACGATTTGTGCACATATACCCTCAGGTCTCTCTGTTCATGCACCCACTTTAGGATTGTACCCTTTAGTTTATATTGCCTCTCCTCGTTCATCCTACCAAAATGTATCATTTCGCCCTTTTCTGCATTAAATTTCATCTGCCACGTGTCTGCCCATTTTACCAGCCTGTCTATGTCTTCTTGAAGTCTCTCACTATCCTCCTCACTGTTCACTATACCACTGAGTTTAGTGTAATCTGCAAACTTGGAAATTGTGCCCTGTCCTCCCAAGTCATTAATATATATCAAGAAAAGCAGTGGTCCTAGTACCGAGCCCTGGGGAACACCACTGTATACCTTCCTCCAGTCCGAAAAACAACCATTTACCACTACTCTCTGTTTCCTGTCACTTAGCCAATTTCGTATCCATGCTGCCACTGTCCCTTTTATTCCATGGGCTTCAACTTTGCTGATAAGCCTATTATGTGGCACTTTATCAAATGCCTTTTGGAAGTCCATACAGACCATGTAAACTGCATTGCCCTCATCAACCCTCTCTGTTACATCATCAACAAAATCGGTCAAGTTAGTTAAACACGATTTGCCTTAAACAAATCCATGCTGGCTTTCCTTAATTAATCACACTTGTCCAAGTGACTGTTAACTTTGTCCCTGATTATCATAGGGGCATGAATAAGAAGTTTGTAGATGATACAAAAATTGGCCATATCGTTGATAGTGAGGAAGATAGCTGTAGACAGCAGGAACATAAGAAATAGGAGCAGGAGTAAGCCATTCGGCCCATCGAGCCTGCTCCGCCATTCAACAAGATCTTGGCTGATCTTGTGCCTCATCTCCACTTTCCTGCACTATCCCCATATCCCTTGAGTTCCTTAGTATTCAAAAATCTTTCGATCTCTGTCTTGAATATACTCAATGACATGAATGCGCTGAAAACTGGCATTTCCGATCTGTCAAGAATCCTCTTGACAGATCGGACGCCTGCCCTGGAGAAGGGCCTCTGTGGGTGGAGAGTTCCGCTTTCTGCAGAACCTCCGCCCGTTGAAATCACTTAAAAATCTTACACCTGGTAAAAGCAGGTGTAAGGCCTGCTTTTACCAGCATAAGAGTTTAAAAAAGTTTAAAAATAATTTTTTTTCACTCATTTATAATTTAAAAATACATTTTAAAAAGGTAAGTTTATTTTTAGCCCTGTAAAAAACTTTAATTATTTTTTTCAAAATGTTTTATTTTTGTTTAAAATATTTTATTTAATGTAATTTTAACTCATTTTAAAAACGCGATGGTTTTTTAAAAATGTATTTAATGTTTTAGTGACTTTCTTCAGTGATCCCCATTCATACTTTTGACAGGTCTATCTATCAAAAGTATGAAGGGGGATTCCCTTCTCCCATTGGCTCACCTGACCCACGTGATCCCAGGGACGCTTGCGAACCGCATGCGCCCCTGGGATACTTGGGCCCTGCGCATTTCGACTATGGAGAGGCCCAGCATTGGAAGTGTCCGGACCTCGGGAGATCTCAGTTAAGGGCGTAGATTTTTTTCCCGATAGGAGGCATCCGCATGCAGGAAGCCTCCTATCAGAAATTACGGGCCATTATCGCAGTGTCCTACTCAACCCTGAGCTGTCTTTTTTTTTTCACATCGGGTCACCAAAACTATATTTTTAGAACTCTGGTATATTGCCTGCTTCAACTTCCACCTCTGTGTCTCTACTGCCTAAACTCTAATTAATGCCTTCATCCCCTCCACAATTGATTTCTTAAATGCTTTCCTTGCTGGCCTCCTTTTGTCAACCCTTAAAAACCAATATAGAACTTTGCAGCCTAAGTATCCTTGCAGAGTACTGCATTTGCATCACCTTTGTACTTCCCAAACTTCACTGGTTCCCTGTTCTCCAACTTACTGAGTTTAAAGCCCTCATTCTTGTTTTAAGTCCCTCCATGGTCTCGCTCCATCTTATGTGAATAATTTTCTCAAGCCATAAATCCCAGTCTGTCCCCTCCAGTCTCCTGTCTCTGACTTACTGCTGATTTCCCACTGCCATTACTCTACTATTGGATGCTGTGCTTTCAGTCATTGCACCTCTGCTCTTTGGAATTCTCTCCCTAATCGGCTTTGCCTTGCTACCATTCTCCTTCCCTTTCAAATGCTTTTAAACACTTAGGAGAAGAAATTCCCCGAGAGGGCCATTCGGGGCGCTAAGTCAAAAATGTTTGAAAAGTTAGCACCGCGCTAACCTTTTCAAACATTTGAGAAATTCCCATTTTTTGCTCCAAGAGGGAAGTGGAGCGCCAAATTAAGCACTCCACTTGCCTCTTGGAGCGCAAGAGGCGGGGAATGTCCCGTCCAGGGCGATGTCTCAGCAGCGCCACATGTGGCCACGCGTTGCAGGGGCTCTTCCCTCAATTAAAGGGAAGGGCTCCCCACAGCGAGCTCTGCATTTTTTTTGGCATCTGCTGGAGTGCCGCACAATCAGCTGAGAATTTTTTTTTTTAATCTCCGATTTTTTTTCATATCAGCCGGCCACCACGCCTTTAAATGGCGCCCCGCGAGCGGCCGGCCTCACTGTTCGCGACCCCTGCAGCAGTCGGTAACATCGCCTGGCGCTGCTGCGGGGAACGAGGGGGAATTTTTCTCCTGAGGCGCTACCGGGGCGCTGCGCCCGGAGATGACGTCATGATCTCCGGGCGCAGAAGATCATAGCGATACCCAGGTAGCGCTGCCGCTAACCTCCTGCGGAATTTCATGGGAGGTGCAGTTAGTGCCTCGGGGGGGCGAAAAGCCATTTGCGCCACCCACCGGAGGCGCTAATGATGGGAATTTCGCCCCCTTAACTTTTTGACTGTGTTTGGTTGCCTCTCACTATTTAAGCTATCCTGCCTTTTCCCTTGTAAAGCATTCTTTTTAAAAATGAACGTGGTTCTTGAAAAGGTGTGTGTGTTGACAGTGATACAATGCCAATAAAAGTTCTGATAAATCATTCATCCTTTTTTTCGGCTGCTCGGAGGAGGAACTAAGCTGGGCGACTGCTGATGGCAGTTTTCGCCTTATTTAGTGGATAGCAATGGCAGGACTTTGATATGGCAAAAGGGCACAGTGAAACAGAAGAAAATAGGAATGCAATCAAGTTGCCAAAGTTCCTTGCAAACTCTCTGTGATGGTGTACAAAGTTTACAGTGTACAAAGTTTATAGTGCGGAGCAATAAAGAAGTTTGACAAAACAACCTATTAAGATGCTACCACACGTTTGAACATTTAGCAACCTTGCCTAGGTCAACAATTTTCATCCTAACCTGCAGTATTGGTACTGCTGGGGTTACCCATTAAGTAGAGGGGAAGGGAAATATGCGGTGGGCAGCTGCATAAGAGCAGAGTTGGCAAGTCTGGCTGAAGATGTGGCCAAGGCTGGAAATTAGACGTTTTTATTTGCTCTTGGGGATGTGGGTGACCCTGGTATTTATTGCCCATCCCCAAGATTCCTGAGGGCATTAAAAGTCAACCACATATTATGATTCTGGAATCACATACAGGTCAGAGCAGATCCAGTCCCTGTTAGACATTAGTGAACCATTTGTGTCTTTACAACAATCCAGCACCTTCCGTAGTCACTTTTTCTTGACGCCAGCCTACAAGTTACTAAATTTATTGAATTCAGTTTCACAACCTGTCATAGTGCAATTATGGACTCACAACTTCTAGGTTGCTAGTCAAGTACCATAACCACTAGTCTCCTCTAACTTTCCAGGAAGGGTAATTTTCCAATGGCAGCATCTGTTTATTCAGAGTTCCAGGCAATGAAACCTTTCTGGAACACGTTTGTGGGCCCTAATTCCGCTGAAAAAAGTAATTTATGCCTGCCTCTTGCATAAGTACAATTGTATTATTATCTAATCATTTTATAATAGAATTACTTACATAGAAATAATCAATGGGCTCATGAACACGTCTGAAGAGCTGTCTCACCCACAGTATCTTTCCAGCTATAGGAGGCATGTTTCTAGCAAGTGATGGATCCTCTTTATTAGTCTGATAATGCTGCAGACAGACATTCAGAATTACAAAATAAATTAAGCAGGCAACAAATTGGATAACTCAACATAAAAGGGTATATTTTACAACCTGTTGTGCCAGTATGGATCAGGTGCAAGGGAATCAGTAAATTAAGCAAGCACGTTTTGTTGTTTCTTGTCATATTTTTGTCATATCTTCTATATTTAAAAGGGAGATAAAACAAGTCCAGGGAACTATAGACCAATTAACTTAACGTTGGTGGTAGAAAAGATAATGGAATCGTTACTCAAAAATGTAATAGAAAAACATCTAGAAGCTGAAAATACTTCTGAAAATTAGTACTGTAGGGGGGGGTTTAAACTAACTTGGCAGGGGGATGGGATACGGAGTGGAGCTATAGTAGGGAGTGATGCTCAGCCAAATATAGAGGAAAAAACTGGTCAGCCTGGAAGGCAGGGCAAATATGTAACGGCACAAGGGAGTATGGCAAGGCTGGATGGCATTTATTTTAATGCAAGGAGTCTTGCGAGTAAGGCAGATGAATTGAAGGTGTTGATGAACACATGGGAGTATGATATTTTTGCTATCACAGAGACATGGTTAGGCTACAGGACGATATAGACAGGTTGGTCAGATGGCAGAACAGTGGCAAATGGAATTTAACCCTGAAAAGTGTGAGGTGATGCATTTTAGGAGGACAAACAAGGCAAGGGAATACACAATGAATGGTAGGACCCTAGGAAGGACAGAGGATCAGAGGGACCTTGGTGTGCATGTACATAGATCCCTGAAGGCAGCAGGACAGGTAGATAAGGTGGTTAAAAAGGCATATGAGATACTTGCCTTCATTAGCCGATGATGCGGAGATGCCGGTGTTGGACTGGGGTGGACAAAAGTGAGAAGTCGCACAACACCAGGTTATAGACCAACAGCTTTATTTGAATTCAAATAAAGCTGTTGGACTATAACCTGGTGTTGTGCGACTTCTCACTTTCATTAGCCGAGGCATAGAATATAAGAGCAGGGAGGTTATGATGGAGCTGTACAAAACGCTAGTGAGACCACAGCTGGAATACTGTGTGCAGTTCTGGTCGTCACACTATAGGAAGGATGTGATTGCATTGGAGAGGGTGCAGAGGAGATTCACCAGGATGTTACCTGGGCTGGAGCGCTTCAGCTATGAAGAGAGACTGGACAGGCTAGGGTTGTTTTCCTTAGAGCAGAGAAGGCTGAGGGGGGACCTGATTGAGGTGTACAAAATTATGAGGGGCATAGATAGGGTAGATAGAAAGGAACTTTTCCCCTTAGTAGAGGGGTCAATAACCAGGGGGCATAGTTTCAAGGTAAGGGGCAGGAGGTTTAGAGGGGATTTGAGGGAAAACTTTTTCATCCAGAGGGTGGTTGGAATCTGGAACTCACTGCCTGAAAGGGTGGTAGAGGCAGGAACCCTCAGAACATTCAAGAAGCATTTAGATGAGCATTTGAAATGCCATAGCATACAAGGCTACGGACCAAGTGCTGGAAAATGGAATTAGAATAGACAGGGCTTGATGGCCGGCACTGACACGATGGGCCGAAAGGCCTCTTTCTGTGCTGCATAACTCTATGACTCTATAAAATATAATAAAGTATAGTCAGCACGGATTTCAAAAGGGAAGGTCATGCTTGACCAACCTTATTGAATTCGTTGAAGAAGTTCACCTGCCCCACCTGCGAAAAGGGCTTCACTCAGTCCTCGGCCCTGCTGACCCACCAGCGGGTGCACAGCGGGGAGTGGCCGTTCACCTGCTCCGTCTGCACGAAGGGCTTCACCAACTCGTCTGACCTCCTGAAGCACCAGCGGGTCCACACGGGGGAGAGGCTGTTCACCTGCTTCGTGTGCGGGAGGGGAGTCGCCTGCTCCTCCCACGTGCTGACCCACCAGCGCATCCACACGGGGAAGAGGCCCTTCACCTGCTCGGTCTGCGGGAAGGGCTTCACCCAGTCCTCCAGCCTGCTGAGCCACGAGCAGGTCCACACTGGTGAGCGGCCCTTCACCTGCCCCCTCTGCGCAAAGGGCTTCGCCAGCTCACCGACCTGCTCAAGCACCAGCGGGTCCACACCAGCAAGCGGCCGTTCAGCTGCCACGTCTGTGGAAAGGCCTTCACTCGCTCATCCCACCTCGCTATCCAGCGGCGGGTCCACACTGGGGAGCGGCCCTTCATCTACTCCGTGTGCGGGAAGAGCTTCACGAGTTCCTCCAACCTGCTGATGCACCATCGTGTTCACGAGTGACTCTCTTAGTTCGACTCGGCCTCCTAATCTCACTCAAGACTGATCCGTGTTCATTACAGCAGTTGGGGGTTTTGTTGCTGTTGATCAAGCAAGGTATCAAGGGATATGGGGAGAAGGCAGGTACAGGGTACTGAGTTTAGATGATCAGCCATGATCTCATTGAATGGTGGAGCAGGCTCGAGGGGCCGAATGGCCTACTCCTGCTCCTATCTTCTATGTTTCTATGTTTCTATGATGTTACTAACCTCTGTAACTGGGCCGGATTTTAATATTGTGTGTGTGTGTGTGTGTGTGTGTGTGTGTATGTATGTATGCACGTGTCCAATCAATCACTGGTCCTCTTTCTACAGGTGGTGAGTTGGGACATCCTGTGTCCAAACAAATCCCATCTGTTCCATGTGAGGAACCCAGGTGAAGGGCCGAGGCCCAGAATGTAGAACTCAACCAAGGCTGAAAAGAGAGAAGGGAAGGTCAGTCATGGGGTGGGGATTAAGTGACAGCAAGCTTCAGTTTTAAAACCCTGTAGATTTCAGGAAGGGAAGACTGAGGGAGCTGAGGAGTTTGGTAGTTTTCGGATCTGGGGAAAGAACGAGGTGCGGATCATGAGATCAGTCTGGATTTCAGCACGGTGAGGATGCAAGGGGGAGAGGGAGATTGCATAGGGCGGTGTATTAGGAGTGCAAGGAGAACAAGAGGAAAGATCAGCAAGCAAGAGGTGTCGGGAGTCCAGGTTTGTGCCTGTCCCACCTTTTAACGGTGGGGGAACTAATTTCAAACCGGACCATAGTGGGAATCATAAAATAAGAGACATCAAGGAAACGGAGAAGGTTGGAGATCTAAATGGGTCATGTCCCACTCCAGAGACTTGAGCACAAAAATCTAGGCTGACACTCCAGTGCAGTACTGAGGGAGCGCTGCACTGTCGGAGGTGTAGTCTTTCGGATGGGACGATTGGACTCCAGGGGAAATCAAGGGATATGGGGATCGGGCGGGAAGGCAGAGTTGAGGTCGAAGATCAGCCATGATCTTATTGAATGGCGGAGCAGGCTCGAAGGGCTGTATGGCCTACTCCTGCTCCTAATTCTTATGTTCTTATGTAACAGAAAGAGTAGACAAGGGTAATGCAATAGATGTTATATATTTGGATTTTTAAAAGGCCTTCGATAAGATACCGTATAGTAGATGCATAACTTAGATCAAAACACGTGGAGTCAGGGGACAAGTAACAGAATGGATAGCAAGCTAGCTACAGAACAGAAAACAGAGAATGGGGTTAAAGGTAGTTACTCAGACTAGCAAAATGTGGGAAGTGGTGTTCCACAAGGATCGGTGCTGGGACCACCGTTGTTCACTATTTACATGGGAACGGTAGCGTAGTGGTAATGTCACTGGGCTAGCAATCGAGAGCCTGGACTAATGATCCAGAGACTTGAGTTCAAATCCCACCACGGCAGCTGGGGAATTTAAATTCAGTTAATTAAATAAATTAACCACTCGGCTCTCGACCTCATTACAGCCTTGGTCCAAACATGGACAAAGGTGCTGAATTCCAGAGGTGAGATGAGAGTGACTGCCCTTGACATCAAGGCAGCATTTGACTGAGTGTGACATCAAGGAGCCCTAGTAAAACTGAAGTCAATGGGAATCAGGGGGAAAACGCTCCACTGGCTGGAGTCATACCCAGCACAAAGGAAGATGGTTGTGGTGGTTGAAGGTCAATCATCACAGCCCCCAGGAGTTCCTCAGGGCAGTGTCCTAGGACCAACCATCTTCAGCTGCTTCATCAATGACCTTCCCTCCAACATAAGGTCAGAAATGGGGATGTTCGCTGATGACTGCAGTGTTCAGCGCCATTCACAACTCCTCAAATAATGAAGCAGTCCATGTCCACATGCAACAAGACCTGGACGACGTTCCGGCTTGCGCTGATAAGTGGCAGGTAACATTCGCGCCACAGAAGTGCCAGTCAATGACTATCTCCAACAAGCAAGAGTCTAACCACCTTCCCTTGACATTCAACGGTATTACCATCGCCGAATCTCCCACCATCAACATCCTGGGGGGTCATCATTGACCAGAAACTTAACTGGACCAGCCACATAAATACTGTGGCAACAAGAGCAGGTCAGAGGCTAGGTATTCTGTGGCAAGTGTCTCATCTCCTGACTCCCCAAAGCCTTTCCACCATCTACAAGGCACAAGTAAGGAGTGTGATGGAATACTCTCCACTTGCCTGGATGAGTGCAGCTCCAACAATACTCAAGAGGCTCGACACCATCCAGGACAAAGTAGCCCGCTTGATTGGCACCCCATCCACCACCTTAAACATTCACTTCCTCCACCACCGACGTACCGTGGCTGCAGTGTGTACCATCTACAAGATGCACTGCAGCAACTCGCCAAGGATTCTTCGGCAGCAACTCCCAAACTCTCGACCTCTTCCACCCAGAAGGACAAGGGCAGCAGGCGCATGGGAACACCACCCCCTCCAAGTCACACACCATCCTGACTTAGAAGTATATCGCCGCTGGGTCAAAATCCTGGAACTCCCTCCCTAGCAGCACTGTGGGAGTACCTTCACCACACGGACTGCAGCGGTTCAAGAAGGCGGCTCACCACCAGCTTCTCAAGGGCAATTAGGGATGGGCAATAAATGCTGGCCTTGCCAGTGATGCCCACATCCCATTAACAAATAAAAAAAAAGTAAATAATTTGGACTCAGGAATTGGAAGTACCCTTTCAAAATTTGCAGACGACAACAAATTGGAGGGTTTCGTTAATACAGAGGGCTGTGACAATATACAGGAAGACATTAATAAACTTGCGGAATGTGCGTGCAATTGGCAAATGAACTTCAATATAGATAAGCGTGAGCTAGTACATTTTGGTAGGAGCCACATACTCCTTCTAAATGGAGCAGAGGGATCTGGGTTAAAGATGCACAAATCACTAAAAGTAGTGACGCAGGTTAAGAAGGGCATAACAAAAAAGCAAACAAAGCACTGAGATTCATTTATAGGGATAGAATGGAAAAGCAGAGAAGTTATGTTAAACTTGAATAGAACCTTGGTTAGACCATACTTGGGAGTACTGTGAACAGTTCTGATCACCATATTATAAAAAAGATATAGAGGCACTGGAAAAGGTGCAAAAAGCTTACTAGGATGATAGCAGAAATGTGAGTTTATACCTACCAGGACAGATTTAACAGGCTGGGGCTCTTTTCTCTCGAAAAGAGAAGACTGAGGGGTGACCTGATAGAGGTCTTTAAGGTTATGAAAGGGTTTGATAGGGTAGTCGTAGAGACGCTTCGATTTGCGGGGGAGACCAGAACTTCGGGCCATGAATATTAGATAGTCACTAATAAATCCAATAGGCAATTCAGGAGAAACTTCTTTACCCAGAATGTGTAGCTCGCTACCACAAGTAGTTGAGGCAACTAGCATTGATGCATTTAAGGGGAAGCTGGATAAACACATGAGGGAGAAAGGATCAGAAGGATAAGTTGATGGGGTTAGATGGAGAAGGGTGGGAGGAGGCTCGTGTGGAGCATCAACACCAGATTGGATGTGATGGGCCGAATGGCCTGTTTCTGTGCTGTAAATACTATGTAATACTATGTAATATTCCTAAAGCACAGCAGTTTTCCATTGGATGGTTTTAAATGGGCCAAGAGTGCTCTCACAGAAACTTTGCAAGAGCCTCATTAAATCCCTTGAATACTGCCATGGGATCTTTTATGCCCACTGCAGAGGGCACACAGGAACTATATTTAATGTCTCATCCAAAAGACAGCACTTGCAACAGTGCACCTTTCCCTCATTAGTGCACTGGAGCATCAGCTTGGATTTGAGGCTCAAGTCCTGGAGTGGGGCTTGATCCCACCAACTTCTGGCAATGAGGCAAGAAGTTCTGTCAGTCATGGCTGGCAACGCCATAGTGTGGACTGGAGTCGTGTGTCGGTCAAATGAGGTAGAGGAAGCAGGTTCTCTTGCCTGTAGGTTATTCGATAAGATACTACATAATAGACTAATCAAAAAGGTCAGAGCATGCGGAGTCAGGGGACGGTAGCAGAACAGATAGCTAGCTGGCTGCAAGACTAAAGCAGAGAGTAGGGGTAAAGGGTAGCTATTCAGAGTGGCAAAAGGTGGGAAGTGGGGTTTCACAAGGATCAGTGCTGGGACTACAGTTCACAATTTATATTAAAAATTTAGAGCTTAGAATCAAAAACACAATTTCTAAATTTGCAGACGATGCTGAATTAGGAGGGATAATTAACACTGAGGAGTGCAACAACTTACAATAAACTTGCAGAATGGGCATATAATTGGCAAAAGATTTTTTTACAAGAGAGGTGTGAGGTATTACATGTTGGTAAGAAAAATAAGGTCACATGTTACTTGAAAAATAAGAATCTAAATTGAGTAGAGGAGCAAAGGGATCTGGGAGTAAATACATAAATCACTAAAAGTAGTGATGTCGGTTAATAAGGCCATATAAAAAGCAAACTAAGCACTAGTGTTTATTTCTAGAGAGATAAAATTGAAAAGTAGGGAAGTTATGCTAAACTTGTATCAAACCTTGGTTAGACCATACTTGGAGTACTGTGTACAGTTCTGGTCGCCATATTATAAAAGGAAATAGAGACAGTGGAGAGGGTGCAAAAAGGATTTGCAAGGATGATACCATAACTGTGAGGTTATACCTATCAGGAAAGGATCAACAAGCTAGGTCTCTTTTCTCTTGAAAAGAGAAGGCTAAGGGGTAACCTAACAGAGGTCTCTAAAATCATGAAAGGCTTTGATAGAGTAGACACAGAGAGAGTGTTTCACTTGTGGGGAAGAGCAAAACTACAGGTCATCAATATAAGATAGTCACCAAGAAATCAAATAGGGAATTCAGAAAAAACTTCTTGACCCAAAGAGTGGTGAGAATGTGAAGTTCGCTACCACAGGGAGTAGTTGAGGCGAATAGTATAGATGCATTTAAGGGGAAGCTAACTAGACATATGAGGGAGTTGAGAATAAAGGATTATGCTGATAGAGTTAGATGAGGAAGGATGGGAGGAGGCTCAAGTGGAGCATAAACGCCAGCCTGGACTGGTTGGGCCGAATAGCCTGTTTCTGTGCTGTATATTCTATGTAATTCTATGTAATTATCCATACTCCATTTGAGATGTGACTTCCTCAAATAAAGTCAAGAAGAAATGCTCAACTGGGGAAGAACTAATTTCAGTGATTTAAGAAGCGACCTAGTGTAGGTGGATTGGAAAAGGCGATTGCAAGGTAAAGCAGTAACGGACCAATCAAAGACATTCAGGGAAGAGACAGTTCAGGTACAAACTAGGCATAAAACTTTGAAGGGAAAAGGTACAGCATTCATAGCTAATACACCCTGGATGACAAAGGAAACAAAAGTTAAAATAAAACAGAAAAAAGAAGCTTATGACATGTTGAATAATTACTTTGCGTCAGTATTTACAGAAGAGGAAGAGGATAGCATGCCGGAAATGTGAAGAAAACTAATATTAAAACATAGGACAGGGACTCAACATAATTAACA
The DNA here is from genome assembly GCA_030390025.1 of Squalus acanthias. Classification (NCBI taxonomy): domain Eukaryota; kingdom Metazoa; phylum Chordata; class Chondrichthyes; order Squaliformes; family Squalidae; genus Squalus; species Squalus acanthias. Next base: position 139,502,078 of record CM059433.1, read on the forward strand.
TATGCAAAATAACAGTAATGCAGAAAATAATGGCACTAAAGAGTGAGAAATCCCCAGGACCAGATAGTTTCCATCCCAGTGATTTAAAGGATGCGCTAGCTATAATCTTCCAAAGTTCTCTCAATTCAGGCGCCATTCCTTCAGATTGGAAAATTGCGCAAGTCACTCCACTATTTAAGAATGGTGAAAGAGGGAAACCAGGGAATTATAGATCAGTTAGCCTAACATCTGTTGTCGGGAAATTACTAGAGACTATAATTAAGGATGGGGTGACTGAATACCTTGAAAATTTTCAACTGATCAGAGAGCCAGCATGGATTTGTAAAAGCTAGGTCATGCCTGACTGAATTTTTTGAAGAGGTTACTAAAGTAGTGGACAGGGATATGTCTATGGATGTTATTTATATGGACTTCCAGAAGGCATTTGATAAAGTCCCTTATAGAGACTGTTAACTAAAGTTGAACTCCATGGAATTGCGGGCAACTTATTGACCTGGTTAGGAAATTGGCTGAGCAGCAGGAGTCAGAGAGTCGGGATAATGGGCAGGTACTCTAATTGGCAGGATGCGACTAGTGGTGTCCCGCAGGAATCTGTGTTGGGGCCTCAACTATTCACCGTATTTATTAACGACTTAGATGATGGAATAGATAGTCACATATCCAAATTTGACGATAACAAAGATAGGCGGCATTGTAGGCAGTGTAGAGGAAACCATAAAATTACAAAGGGATATTGATAGATTAAGTGAATGGGCAAAACTGTGTCAAATGGACTTCAATGTAGGCAAATGTGAGGTAATCGACTTTGGACCTAAAAAGGATAGAACAGAGTAGTTTCTAAATGGTGAAAAGCTAAAAACAGTAGAGGACCAAAGAGACTTGGGGGTCCATGTACATAGATCATCAAAATGTCATGAACAGGTACAGAAAATAATCAAAAAGGCTAATGGAATGCTGGCCTTTATATCTAGAGGACTAGAATACAAGGGGTAGAAGTTATGCTACAGCTATACAAAGTTATACAAAGCCCTGGTTATACACCTGGAGTACTGTGAGCAGTTCTGGGCACCACACCTTAGAAAGGATATATTGGCCTTGGAGGGAGTGCAGCGAAGGTTTACCAGAATGATACGAGGACTCCGAGGGTTAAGTTACGAGGAGAGATTACACAAATTAGGGTTGTATTCCCTCGAATTTAAAAGGTTAAGGGTTGATTTGATTGAAGTTTTCAAGATATTAATGGTAACAAATAGGGTAGATTGAGAGAAACTATTTCCGCTGGTTGGGGATTCTAGGACTAGGGGGCGTAGTCTAAAAGTTAGAACCAGACCTTTCAGGAGTGAAATTAGGAAACACTTCTACACACAAATGGTGGCAGAAGTTTGGAACTCTCTTTCGCAAAGAGCAATTGATGCAAGATCAATTGTTAATTTTAAATCTGAGATTGATAGATTTTTTTTAACCAAAGGTATTAAGGGATATGGGCCAAAGGCGGATATATGGAGTTGGGTCGCAGTTCAACAATGATCTCATTGAATGGCAGAACAGGCTCAAGGGGCTGAATCTCTTGTTCCTACGTTCCTATGACAGCACCTCCCAAACCCGCGACCTCTATGTTCCACGACAAATGGCAGGAGCAAGATTCAGATAATAACCATAGAAACATAGAAGATAGGAGCAGGAGTAGGCCATTCGGCCCCTCGAGCCTGCTCCGCCATTTAATGAGATCATGGCTGATCATCCAAATTCAGAACCCTGTCCCTGCTTTCTCCCCATATCCCTTGATCCTTTTAGCCTTAAGAAATATATCTAACTCCTTCTTGAATATAGTTAATGAGTTGGCCTCAACTGCCTTCTGTGGTAGAGAATTCCACAGGTTCACCACTCTCTGGGTGAAGAAATTCCTTCTCATCTCAGTCCTAAATGGCTTACCCCTTATACTTAGACTGTGACCCCTGGTTCTGGACTCTCCCGCCATCAGGAACATCCTTCCTGCATCTAGTCTGTCTAGTCCTGTTAGAATTTTATAAGTTTCAATGAGATCCCCTCTCATTCTTCTAAACTCTAGCGAATATAAGCCTAATCGACCCAATCTCTCTTCATACGTCATTCCTGCCATCCCAGGTATCAGTCTGGTGAATCTTCGCTGCACTCCCTCCATGGCAAGAACATCCTTCCTCAGATAAGGCGACCAAAACTGCACACAATACTCAAGGTGTGGTCTCACCAAGGCCCTGTACAACTGCAGCAAGCCATCCGGTACGGCACACGAAAACGACACTGGTGGCTGGGGGAGATGCGGTAGTGTCAAATTATGATGAAGCTTATACTCGCTCACAAGTAAGGGAAGCAGCAAGGGATTTAGGAACCCTCGGATGGGGAGGAGATGTGGAAGGGCACTTTTGCGCTTAGAAATGATGGCTGCAATGCAGGGTTTCAAGGAATCCGAGAAAAAGAGGTGTTTGCTTTATAGTCTGGATGGGGCGGTTCTGGCTGAGCTACCCCAAGACACCAAGTATGCCCAACCCGCGGTAACTTGGGACAATACTAAGCGACACGTTAGAGAAGCTTGCGGGTACGGAAGTGGTGATCCATTTAAGATCATGGCACAAACTATGCAGGGGAAGGAGGAACACCCAGAAGCGTTAGCTACCAGATTGTGGCCTGTTTATAATGAAACATGAGGAGGCGGGTTGGATCGGAATCAATTGGCAGGAGATGGTCTCCGCCGATGGTTAAGAGCTCTTATAGCTCATACGGAACCCGTTACTAATACAACCATGTCAGGGTTTGACTTGGGAGACTTAGGCATGACAGAAGCTCAAATGTTGAGGAAGTTGATTATGTTTTGGGAGGATAAACAGGACAAGCAGGATAGGAACAAGGTAGAGGGGGAAGAAAGGAAAAGTACAGGAGATGAATACCCAGGTAACTCCAGACCCGACCACTAAACAGGGCCAGGGGAGACAGTGGAGATATGAAGGAGCAAAGCCAAGGGGGCCACCTGTGGGAAAAACAAGTGTAGATAACCAACCAGGTAGAGATAGCAGAGAATGCTAAAACTGTGGGAAACTCGGCTATAAAGCACAGGAGTGCTATGTGCTGAGGAATAGGGAACGACTCGAGAAAGAATCCTGGGGGTGGTGGGTCTCAGGATGCAATAGTACGACTGACCCATGCCTTGGAGAAGGTAGTAAGCCAGGCTGGAGGTAAATGTAATTCCACCAAGGGAGGAGACGGAGGGGAACCAAAGCTGGAACCCTCTGTACCCTCCGAGCAATGAAGGGGCCATAACAGCCAGCTATCATACCTGTGCCCACTCAGATATGACAGCCACGGAAGACCGACCATGGATTTAATAGTCGAAGGAAAGAAAGGGGAATACCTGGTAGATACAGGGGCGTCGCATACCACGGTCCACGCGAAGGATCCGCGAGGTCCAGTTGGTCTAGCGGCGAACCCTACGCTTTGGGAAGATTTACGGGAAATACGCTGGCTGGTATGGTATCAAAACCTCTTCGCATACAAGTGGGGCCACTCGAAACAAAGTGGATGTGCATATGAATGAATTGGGACGAGGAGAGAGGAGTATTAGGATCAGACTGCACGGAAGCAAATGGCTTAGTGATAGATCTAGTTAATCACTGTTATGGAAGGGCAGTGAATGACAGTGCATTCTGCTGGATGGGCAAGGAAAGGTGTGTGTGGTTTCAGGAAAGGGAGCATACGACTGGGATGCATTAGTAAAACGAAGCCCGGAGTGGAGTAAAGCTATTATAGAGCAGGAGAAGAGGGCGTTTGCCCAACACAAACAAGACTGCAGGAGAATACCAGGAGTAGAGATGGTAGTAGAGGAAGAACCTATGAAAACCCCACAGAGGCAATATAATTTCCCCAAAGAAGCAGGGAGGGATTTAGAGCTAGTGGTAAAGTCCCTCGTGGATCAAGGGATCTTAAGACCTCTGGTGACACACGTAAATGCACCTCATGAGTTGATGACAAGGAGACCTATGAGAACACCGGTACACTTACTGGTACCTGTTCTGACTGAAAGACAGGAGAAGGAAGTAACTCGGGACAGATTTGTGAGAGACCTGAAGCAACAGTTGGAGGAGCTCTATAGACAAGCTGCAGGGAATATTGGCAGAAAACATCAAACCAATAAAATGAATTTAGAACCACACAAACCACAGGAATGGGACATAGGGGATCAGGTGATGGTAAGGAATTATGCTCGGGTAGGAGTGTTTGAACCGCTGTATAAGGGACTGTATAATATTGTGGAAAAAGTTTGGCCACTGGTATATGCGGTACAACTACCCAAGAAGATAAATTGGTTCCACATCAATCAAATGAAACTGTACAAACCCCAAAGGAAACAACAGAGAGTGGAAGGGACTGTTATGAGTATGATAAAATGGTGGACCATGGAAGATGAGGGTGTACATATGGTGATACAGCCAAAGAGACAGCCACAAGGGCCACCAGTATCAGTCCCAGCCCCTTGAAGAATGGCAACAGGAGGTGCCAACAGAAAGGGAGAGAGCCAAAGGGCACTAGCCCTAGAGGCCCGAAGTATAACTTGAGGAGTCAGAAATGCCAAGGGCCGCATGCAAATTCTGTAAATGAATAAGTAACTCATTTAACCAATGGGATCTGCGTAGCCTGGATAGTGTAGTAGAGGCCAACGCAGAGCGAACATTTGTTTATTTTATTTTACAGGGAAAAAGAGAAAAGGAGGAAAAGATGAAGAGGATGTTAACGCTTCGCTTAGGAATCGTGTGGTGCAAAAGTGTGATCTCTGGAGTAGATTGGTGCTCATCGACGGTCACCTACCTGAGGAAAACGGCCAAAGCTGAAACATACTCTAAGGAACTGTATTTTGCATGTCCTTTTGGCAGTAATAACAGCTCTGAAAAGAGGGCAACAGGATGCAAGGGTAATTTAGCTTTGGTAAAGATGATAGAGGTAAACGAAGGGAGACGAATTTGTGTAAAATGTAGCTTTGAGTCACCCGGGGATGGTAACAAGTGCACAATACCTAAATTACGTAATGCCACAGACGTAGTACTGCTCACGCCTGCACCGGGAAAACCTAGTGTGAAAAGGTTAAATGTAGAACCGGCTGTATCTGTAAGATTGTATGAAACCAATCATTCTGTGAGTGACGGTAATGTCTACTGTTGGCCGAGTTGGAATAAGCAATACGAGGGCAGATATTATTGTGAGCGTAGTGCATTTGGGAATAATGTAGCAGGAAAGCGTGCGAGTAAAGAAGTAAACCATCAAACTATAATAATGGGGGCGATTTTGCCAGCCCTGGGAGGCAGGTATGGAGGCGGGACTGCCGGGAAAATGGCAGAATCTGGGGGAGGGTACCCATCCCGCCCCCAACCCACTTCTGTGTCATCTTCCCAGGATGTGGGTACCCGAACCTGCGCCGGCTCCCGTCTCCTGGAGACGGGAAGGGGATTACAGCCACATAACTGCCTGTTAACAGGTAGTTAACAGGCAGTTAAGAGGATTATCCCCATTTTTCCAGCAGAGGTGCGGGCTTCTCGATGTCGGGAAACCCCGCCAGGGTCAGCGAGGCGAGCAGTGGGTCTGCGGGGGTCGGAGGGGTCCAAAAGTGCGCTGTGGAGGTAAGTGATGGGTGCAAGTGTGGAGAGGTAAGTTTGTGAGGTGAGTGAAAAGTGTTAGAAAAAGCTTACTTACCTTTGTTTCTTCCTGCAAGCTTCAATCGTTGGGGATCCGGAGGCTCCGGCATCTCAATGGCAGAGATGACAGAATGGCTGCTGCATTCTCCGATGCAACAGCCATCTGCTTTCTGCTCAGAAAATAGGTTTGGTAAGCCTTGAGTACAAGAACTCACCAAACAACAGATGAAACGTCATACGCTGACGTTCTCTGTAACCGGCTTCCCCTTAATTGGCCTGCTAAGCCCGCTGGGCGGGCTTAACAAGGTCAATCAAGGGAAAATAGCGTGGGTTGGCCATAACTCGATGGAGGCGGGACTAAAACCCGACAAGCAGCAGTCCCACCTCCAACGTGCCCCCATTGGCAAAATCACCCCCATTGTATCAGTTAAAAACGGCACCAAAGAAAACACCCGAATTAAAACAACAAAAATCTCCAGTGTCCAAAGCAAATACCAGGACCCAGAAATGGCCTGGTATTGGTCCCAAGCAATCAGATTTTATATCAAAACGTACTTTATCAGATAATTCCAGTTAATTTGAATGTGACCGAAGCAAGATGGCCGAGCTGGTGTAAAAGAGACACCTGAAAGCTGATAGATAAAATGCGGCAACAAGTAGTTAAAGATTTTTGGGGGAACACTGGAGATTCACGGGAATCCAAAGATTTGAAAAATCATTACGAAGAAATGGAGAAGTGGTATACTCCACCTACTAAAGTGGTGACGACCCAAAGCCCACAAGGAAAGAGGAATGGAAGGAGTTTGATTAATGATATAGTGATGGGAGCCAATATAGCTGGAATGGCATATAATAGATTAGATTTAGTAACAATCAATAGTGAATTAAGGAAAGCTAAGCAGCAAATCAAAACCGATCCACATAAGGATAAATTAGGGCAGATGACCAAAAGCTTGGTCAAAGAGGTAGGTTTTAAGGAGCGTCTTAAAGGAGGAAAGAGAGGTAGCAAGGCGGACAGGTTTAGGCAGGGAATTCCAGAGCTTAGGGCCTAGGCAACAGAAGGCACGGCCACCAATGGTTGAGCGATTATAATCAGGGATGCTCAAGAGGGCAGAATTAGAGGAACGCAGATATCTCGGGGGGTTTGTGGGGCTGAAGGAGATTACAGAGATAGGAAGGGGTGAGGCCAAGGAGGGATTTGAAAACAAGGATGTCAGACAAGCAGTCTGACAATTTAGAGACCGTGGAGGGGTCGAGAGAAGAGGTAGTGAGGTAGAGCTGGGTGTCGTTTGCGTACATGTGGAAACTGATGCTGTGTTTTCGGATGATGTCGCCAAGGGGCAACATGTAGATGAGAAATAGGAGGGGGCCAAGGATAGATCTTTGGGGGACATCAGAGGTAACGATGCGGGAGCGGGAAGAGAAGCCATTGCAGGTGATTCTCTGGTTACGATTAGATAGATAAGAATGGAACCAGGCAGTGCAGTCCCACCCAGCTGGACGACGGTGGAGAGGCGTTGGAGAAGGATAGAGTGGTCAACTGTGTCAAAGGCTGCAGACAAGTCAAGAAGGACGAGGAGGGATAGTTTACCTTTGTCACAGTCACAAAGGATGTCATTTGTGAGAGCCATTTCGGTACTGTGGCAAGGGCGGAATAATGTAATAATTTACTTAAATAAGTAAGTGTAGGTAGGTGAGCCCGCACCTTCCCTCTTATACTCTAATTCCTGAATCCAACCTTAACCTGTCCGGGTGGGGTAAAATGGTCAAGGCTTAAAACTCAGTACAACTCAGTATTCTTTTAACTGTTTATTGTACTACGGATAACATACAAACGTCAATGCACTGTTCCCTTTAACTTCAAACAGTACTCACATACACTATTCCCTTTAACTCTCTTTAATTTCACACACCACTCACCCCGGCGATCACTCGGAGATGTATGTTTCCATCTGTCCGGGTGATCAAACCCGTCCGCAGTTCCCTTGCAAGTTGCTGACGTTTGTCCCTTTTATAATACAAAGATCATACCCGTGACAATTGATTGACGCAACCTCCCCCCCACTTTGATTGTGCAATCTTAATCAGAGAATCATAGAATCATAGAAATTTACAGCACAGAAGGAGGCCATTCCGCCCATCTTATCCGTGCCTGCTGACAAAGAGCTATCCACCCTAATCCCACTTTCCAGCACTTGGTCCGTAGCCTTGTAGGTTATGGCACTTCAAGTGCATAACCAAGTACTTTTTAAATGTGATGAGGGTCTCTGCCTCTACCACCTTTTCAGGCAGTGAGTTCCAGACCTTCACCACCCTCTGGGTGAAAAATTTTCTCCTCAAGTCCCCTCTAATACTTCTACCTATTACTTTAAATCTATGCCTCTTGTTGACCTCTCTGCTAGGGGAAATAGGTCCTTCCTATCCACTCTATCTAGGCCCCTCATAATTTTATACACCTCAATTAGGTCTCCCCTCAGCCTCCTCTGTTCCAAAGAAAACAACCCCAACCTATCCAATCTTTCCTCATAGCTAAAAAGCCTGTACACGCTTTAGGTTTGTGGGTGCAGACCTAGACATTCACCAATTGCAGCTCTTTAAAGCAGCATGGCTGCAGAAAAATCCACATCTTTCACTGTCTCCTGAATCACTGGATTTTGACAATCCACTTTTAGCTCATGCTCAGTTTTCCTTCAGATCCGTTGGAGCAACTAGGGATGGAGGAAGATGTACTGAAGGATGATAACGATAACAATGAGAAGGGTACAAATTCCCTCCTCATTGACTATGGTGATGAGGATGATGATGATGACGACCAGGAAACCCAAGAGTTACTTGATCCAGATCTTGCCCAAGCCTGGTAAATATTACCCCCTGTGTCACTTACTTTTTCACATTCACACACCAGCTCAAATACTTTAAACCAGTTATTTACAACAATAACTTGTATTTATATAGCGCCTTTAACATAGTAAACCATCCCAAGGCGCTGCACAGGTGTATCTTAAGATTTAAAAAATTTGATTCAGGAGACAGTGAAAGATGTGGATTTTTCTGCAGCCATGCTGCTTTAAAGAGCTGCAATTGGTGAATGTCTCGGTCTGCACCCACGAACCTAAAGCGTGTACAAGCCCACTGATCCCACCATCTCCTGTGGCTACAGCCGAGTATCTTCCCCAAGAGCGCAATGGGTTGCTTCTTGTGGGGGTTAGTTCTTTGGTGTCAGGAATGCTTTCTCTAGTCACCAACCTTTCACAGGAATTATGAGCCAGTTTTTTCCAAAAAAGTTTGAGTGCATTAGCTGAAGGCTTGCATAAGAAGGATGTCTCTCAGGTGGCATCAAACAGTTGATGTTTTAGATTTGCTGGTAGAACTCTGTTTACTCTGTTGCAATTTTAAGGGAATGTTCTACCACTCAGAAAAATAAGCTAGTGCCCTGCACTGGATTCAAGGCAGACACTTGACAACATCAAAATTTCTTAAATAGGTTTCATCATTTCATGTTTTTTCCATTTCTGCAATGTTCTCTTTCTGGTATATCCATCAATATTTGGTGAACGGCAAATGAAAAATTGCCTTTCTCAATACCAAATACACCGAGTGAAGAGTACACATTTCTCAACTCGAGTAGTATTCCTCAATGGGAGGGCCCCAGATTGAGATTAGATCAAATAAGTAAAATGCCATTCTCAACTCCAACAGTATTCTTCTTTACTTTTACCATTTTCATAAATTCACACTTATTTATGTTTTCTTTTGGTCAAACTTACTTTATTCAGGTTCTACTAAAGCATAAGAGATTAGAATTTTCCAGTTGCATAAAGAGTGAGTTCATGATTGCAGAAATATAGGCCCCTATATTTACAGGGAGGCAGGGAGAGAGCCTTTCAACCTCCGGGAACCCCAGAAATACCGGGAAGGCGGAGATCCTGCTGAATTTAACGGCAGTACCTCAGTAGAAATTTTTCAACTCTGCTTCCTGCCCGGCTGCTCGTCAGATTGAGAGACTAGCTAGCAGCCAGGCAGTAAAAGCCTGCGGTACAAGGCAGCAGCCAGGGACCATTGGGGATGGTCCCAGCAATCGAGAACGTTGGTGGGGCGGGGGGGCTCAAAGCACAGCAGAGAGGAGGGAGGAAGATCAGATTGCAGGGGGAGAGATCTTCAGAGGGGAGAGATCGTGGGGGGAGGGGGGGTGGGGCGGGGAAGATATAGGATCGCAGGGAGGAGTCAGATCGTGGGGGACGGGTGTAGGGAGAGATCTTAGAAGAAGGAGAAATCGGATCACGGGGGGAGGCAGATCACAGCAGGTTTGCTTGAGGGACCGGGAGGAAGTACTCCTGTTCTTCCTGGCCCACAAGCAGTGCTGGAAAAGCACTTACCTGCTGGGTCTGGCAGCTCCCACCTCCCTTTTGCTGCCGGGTTTCTTGAACCCTGGGAAACCCATGCTGGCGACATTAATTCCTAATCGCTGACAAAGTTGAAATATTATAATTAACGACATGCCTCTCCAGAGCGGGTTACTCGACTGACCCCAAACCCGCTGTGGTTAAACCGGAAGTGGGCGGGTTGGGGTCGGGTTTCCTATTTTTAATAATTTAAACCACCCCCCTCCCCCCACCGACACTGTCTCGCCTGTCCTGGGAGGATTAAAATTCCCCCCATGAATGCATTAGTGTACATTTCGATGGTCTAATTTAAAGTAGTCATTCTTACCTTTTTTATGAACATTAACTCTGCTGCATAGTGCTGAATAATACGTTCAATTATAACTTCAATTTCTGACTCAAGGGATGGTATATTCAAATTCTGAAATCTAATGCAACAAATTTAACACATACAAACTGCAATCTAATATTTACAATCATAAGTCTCAAGCATAATTCCTGCACAATATATTCAAAATATTACTAGATTATTCTTTTGGTTTTCACTAAGAAAATAGTCTAGATTAAGATATTTCTTTTCATTCTTTTCAAATTGAGGGATGATAATGCGGAACAACAATCTGGATTACACTATACAATAGTATAAATCATTTCAGGATCATGTTTATTGATAATTAGCTCATCCCCTTAATCCCCCATTTCATCACTGATTTTGTGCTTCTACTCGGGAGCCACATGTGACAGGAACATGATCAGAGAATCAGTAGTCTCGATTTTAAAACCCCCCCACCCCGCCCATCTACAGGTGGGATATGGTTGGGGGGGGAGGGAGGGGGGCGGTTAGAGTTAAAATAACAGGATGAGCAACACAACCCCATTCACATTTTAAAAATCCCATCGATTAGGCTCTCACAAAAGGCAGGCAGGAGCCTAATTAACATTCAAAAGTCACGGCCCTATGATATCATTGGCACCATGACTTAAACTTAATTACACTTGCGCTGTGGGATTCCTGGCAACAGATCTGAGGTGGGAGGAGTCGACTGCCTAAGTTAAGAAGATCTGCTCCTTTTAGCAATCCTTGTGGGTCAGGAGGAGCAGGCATGCTTCCCCCCAGGCCTCACAAGGAAGATTTTATCTCCCCCAGCCCTGCTCTTTTAGCCTTACTGCCCCGCCTCCCCAGCCCTGATCATGGCCCAGAGCTTGCAGCCTTCACCTCCTCAACAATTCTAAACAAGAGGGCAGTAAGTGTGTCACAGAGCCATCACATTCCTCACAGTCTGACTGGATCACTAGGCGTGGGCCCGTGATTAAACTGCCCTCTCACAGATAGTGAAGCCAGTCCTTCTGGTCAGATCAAATCAGGGGCCCGGACACTGATTGAGAACACTTGGGGTTCACTTGTACAAAGACCAGCTCTGTCCGCTAACTCATTGCTCGATGACTTAATGCCAGTGTGGAAGCCCCCTTTCTTCATGGAGGTCCCTTCTGGATGCAATATCACCAGTAACTATGGTGACACCTGCTGCCATGATCATGAAAGTTGCTAGATGCGCCTGGCCATGCAGTGCCTAAGCCTTGCTGAAGGGCAGAAGTTTACTTTCCTTCTGTTTTACATTTAAAGACTCAAGTATTTCCGGTGTCCTCTGGCAGCAATGTGAAGCGAGCAGCCATGAAGAATCCAAACCAGCAAAAAAAACACATCCTTTCAGAGCCCATAGAATATTCCAGGAGGTTTCTTCCTCTGGTCTTGCAATTTGGAGGTGACTGTATTTTTCAATCGATATCTTTAATATCATGCAGCATATGTTTCATGTGGCCCACCTTGGTTATGCCCAGATCCTTAAAATTAAAATATTAGGATTTGATGCCTGGCACCCACTAAGAACCGGAAAACGTGGCATGAAATGGTGGCCACTGATGATGGCCCGGAGCTTGCAGCCTTCCTACTGAATGCCGGGGGCCGTCTCCACGAGTCCCCAGCTGCGACCTCCTACCAGTGCTTACCACTCCTGCCCGTTGACCACACAATCAATCTGGTCGGCTGTCAGGCAGGAGTAAGACCAAAATTATTCGAATGAGTCCCCACTGGGTTCATTGCCTACTATCGGTCTTCCATGCAACCATCCCGTTAATATTGGGGCCAAAGCTACAGTGTTGTGGCAATTTGAACCCACCCTGGCTAGTGGGAATGAGGCAGGCACAATGTTAAAATCGTTCCAGGGTACTTACCACTCCTTTCCCGCCGATTGCTATATTAACTGCGTATTTTCTTTGGTTGGCGGAGGCGTCCGGCAGAGACAGACCAGGGGCCTTATGAATACCTATGATGTCATTCGGACCCCTACCTAGTTTTAACGCAAAATTGTGGAAGTCCCACTCAGCACACAAGCCACGAGTAAAACCTAGCAGCTTTTGGTCTCTCAGAGGCATTGAAAGTATTTTATAAAGTGGCACTCACCTGAAGGTAATTGGATCATAGGGATCTGTATGCCATTGTACTGTTTTGATTCTAGCTTACAGATTGTTTCTTTCTGAGAGCAGTGCATCATGAGGCTGCCCTTCTCCAGGCAGACTGTTGCAGACCTCTGCAGCCTCCTGCAACAAGACCTGCTGCCTGCTGGACCAGTTAGCCATGCCTTGCTAGTAGCTTTCAAAGTCATCACAGCCCTTAACTTCATTGCCATTGGCTCATTCCAAACTGCTACAGGTGACATTTCCTGCATACCCAAGCCTGCAGTGCACAGCTGCATTAAGTAGGTCCCCACTGCTCTCCTTGCCAGAGCAAACCAGTACATCATTTTCCCCATTGATGTCAACAATCGTAGAATCATAGAATGATACAGCAGAGAAAGAAGCCATTCGGTCCATTGTACCTTTGAAATAGCTATCCAATTAGCCCCACGCCCCTGCTCTTTCCCCATAGGCCACCCCGCGTTCCCTAAGAATTGAATTGCCGATCCTGGCAGCGACTGCAATCCTGGTTGCTTCCCTATAGAGAGGGAGTAATTGAAGGATGAGTCATTCCAGGTTGCTTTTGGACAGCTTTTAGCAGAGGATTGAAATAGGTAAATTTTTCCCCTTCAAGTATTTATCCAATTCCCTTTTGAAAGTTATTACTGAATCTGCTTTCACCACCCCTTCAGGCAGTGCATTCCAGATCATAACAACTCGCTGCACAAATTTTTTTCCCTCATGTCACCTCTGGTTCTTTTGCTAATTACCTTAAATCTGTGTCCTCTGGTTACCGACCCTTCTGCCACTGGAAACAGTTTTTCCTTATTTACTCTTTCAAAACCCTTCATGATTTTGAACACCACCATTAAATCTCCCCTTAACCGTCTCTGCTTTAAGGAGAACAATTCTAGTTTCTCTAGTCTCTCCACATAACTGAAGTCTTCCATACTCTGCACCCTCTCTAAGGTCTTGACATCCTTCCTAAAGTAGAGTGCTCAGAATTGGCCACAATACTTCAGCTGGGGCCTAACCAGTGATTTATAAAGGCTTATCATAACTTCCTTGCTTTTGTACTCCATGGGGGGAATTTTAACCTGGAGGAGCACGTGGGTTTGGGTGCATGGGGCGGTGGTGGGGGGGGGTTAAAACTGGCAAAAATGTGAATGGGTCTGGAAGCCAGCTCCAACCCACCAACTTCCGCGTTTAACTCGAGAGCGTTAGGCTAGTTGCCTGCACCCCGCTCAGGAGAGGCGTTTGCCTATTAATGTATAGTAATCGCCCAATTGGAGCGATATTTCATCACAGTTTTAAATTTAACGTTGTATCCACGGGTTTCCTGGGCTTCCTGAAACTCACCAATGAAAGCAAGGCGTGAACAGAACGGCAATTAAGGGGGATGATTTAAACTCATGGAAATACTGTAATAAATACTCAGTACTCACAGCTGCTTTCTTACCTACTAGCGTGAAAGGGTTTATTCACAGTACATTTGTTGAGAGTTTATTTTCTACCTCAAGATGGATGCCTTAGATTTTTTTGCCTTTTAATACTGTGAAGCGCCTTTTACTCGGAGAAGGAGCAATATAACCAGCACCAGCAGCAGCCTGTTGTTGAGAGACCTGCAGCTGGACATCAGAAAAGAGACCAGCAGCAGCAGCCTACTGTTCAGAAGCCTGCAGCTGGACAACAGACAGGGAAGCAGCAGAGAGGTGCAGCTCGTAGGAGGCACTACCCACGACACAGGGTGTACAGGCAGAGGCTGAGGTTCCTTAACATGTCGGAACAGCAGTGCTTCAGGTTGTCGTGTCAGGTGGTGGCAGAGATCTGCAGCCTCCTAGAATAAGACATCCTCCCTGCTGGACCTGGTGACGTTACCAGTGCCAGTCAAAGTGACCACCGTCCTCAACTTTTTTGCCTCCAGATCCTTCCAGGGCTCTGCCAGAGATATAACCCGAATCTCCCAGTCGGTGGCCCACAAATGACTGGTGACTGATGGATTGTTTGCCAGGGCTGGCAATTATGTGAACCTCACCTGCGATGAGGCCAGTCAGAATGAATGGGCAGTTGGGTTTGCGTCTCTGGCTGGCTTCCCAGAGGTACAGGGCATTCGCAAGGGCACACACGTGGCACTCCGCACACCCCCAGATAAACCAGGAGTATTCGTAAACCGCAAGTTCAACAATATGCAGCTGGTGTGCAAGCACAAAAAGGTATTTCTGCAGCTGTGCGAAAGATTCCCGTGGAGCTGCCATGATGCTTTCGTCCTGCGGCCATCCAAGCTGTCTGATGTCTTTGGACCTCAGCACACTTAATGCTGCTAGGAGACAAGAGATACCCAATTCAAACTTGGCTGATGACACCTGTCAGAAACCCGGCCAATAAAGCTGAAAAACTACAACAACAACTTGTATTTATATAACGCCTTTAACGTAGTAAAACATCCCAAGGCGCTTCACAGGAGCATTAAAAGACAAAAAAATTTGACACCAAGCCACATAAGGATAATTTAGGGCAGGTGACCAAAAGCTTGGTCAAAGAGGTAGTTTTTAAGGAGCGTCTTAAAGGAGGAAAGAGAGGTGGCGAGGTGGAGAGGTTTAGGCAGGGAATTCCAGAGCTTAGGGCCTAGGCAACAGAAGGCACGGCCACCAATGGTTGAGCGATTATAATCAGGGATGCTCAAGAGGGCAGAATTAGAGGAGCACAGATATCTCGGGGGGTTGTGGGGTTGAAGTAGATTACAGAGATAGGGAGGGGCGAGGCCAGGGAGGGATTTGAAAACAAGGATAAGAGTTTTCAAATCGAGAAATGTAGGTCAGCGAGCACAGGGGTGATGGGTGAACGGGAGTTGGTGCGAGTTAGGAAACGGGCAGCCGAGTTTTGGATGACCTCAAGCTTACGTAGAGTGGAATGTGAGAGGCAAGCCAGGAGTGCGTTGGAATAGTCAGGTCTAGAGGTAACAAAGGTATGGACGAGGGTTTCAGCAGCGGATGAGCTGAGGCGGGCGATGTTATGGAGGTGGAAATAGGCGGTCTTAGTTATGCTGCGGATATGTGGTCGGTAGCTCATTTCAGGGTCAAATATGACACCAAGGTTGCGAACAGTGTGGTTCAGCCTCAGACAGATGTTAGGGAGAGGAATGGAGTCAGTGGCTAGGGAAGGGAGTTTGTGGCGGGGGCCGAAAACAATGGCTTCAGTCTTCCCAATATTTAATTGGGGAAAATTTCTGCTCATCCAGAACTGGATGTCGGACAAGCAGTCTGACAATTTAGAGACCGTGGAGGGGTCGAGAGAAGTGGTAGTGAGGTAGAGCTGGGTGTCATCAGCGTACTTGTGGAAACTGACGCTGTGTTTTCGGATGATGTCGCCAAGGGGCAGCATGTAGATGAGAAATAGGAGGGGGCCAAGGATAGATCCTTGGGGGACACCAGAGGTAACAATGCGGGAGCGGGAAGAGAAGCTGTTGCAGATGATTCCCTGGCTACGATTAGATAGATAAGAATGGAACCGGGCGAGTGCAGTGCCACCCAGCTGGACGACGGTGGAGATGCGTTGGCGAAGGATGGAGTGCTGAACCGTGTCAAAGGCTGCAGATAAGTCAAAGAAAGAAAGAAAGAAAGACTTGCATTTATATAGCGCCTTTCACGACCACTGGACATCTCAAAGCGCTTTAGAGCCAATGAAGTGCTTTTGAAGTGGAGTCACTGTTGTAATGTGGAAACGTGGCAGCCAATTTGCGCACAGCAAGTTCCCACTAACAGCAATGTGATAATGACCAGATAATCTGTTTTGGTTATGTTGGTTGAGGGAGAGATATTGGCCAGGACACCGGGGATAACTCCCCTACTCTTCTTCGAAATAGTGCCATGGGATCTTTTACGTCCACCTGAGAGAGCAGACAGGGCCTCGGTTTAACATCTCATCTGAAAGACGGCACCTCCGACAGTCAGCACTGAACTCAAGAAGGACGAGAAGGGATAGCTTACCTTTGTCACAGTCACAAAGGATGTCATTTGTGACTTTGATGAGATCTGTTTCGGTACTGTGGCAAGGGCGGAAACCTGATTGGAGGGATTCAAACATGGAATTACAGGAAAGATGGGCACGGATTTGGGAGGCGACAACATGTTCAAGAACTTTGGAGAGGAAAGGGAGGTTGGAGATGGGTCAGTAGTTTGCAAGGATGGAGGGGTCAGAGGTTGTTTTTTTGAGGAGAGGGGTGATGACAGCAGATTTGAGGGAGAGGGGGACAGTACCTGAGGAGGGAGAACAGTGCTACAATAAGTGTCATATGACCACCAGATGTGTGATCGAACAAGCCATCAACATGCTGATGATGTGCTTCAGGTGCCTAGACAGATCTGGAGGCGCCCATCAGTACACACCAAAGGGTGCCAGAAAGGCTGTGGTGTGCTGCACTCTGTGCAACATTGCGCAGCAGCGAGGTTTGGAGCCGCAGGTGGAACAAAGCACAGAGCACACATCATCTGTGGTCGATTTGCAGGAGGAGGAGACAGGTAGAGACAATGCACCACCAGCTGGTCACATTGCTGCCCGGAATGCCACGGATGCCCTTATTAATGCAAAGTTCACTTAGGTTGCACCAGTGGACTGATGTCAGAAGCACATGCAATGGCCACTCTTCTCACCACCCCGCCCACCCCAATGTCACTGACACAAAGCAGTCCTGCAAACAACCAACCACCCCTTGCACATCCCCTCATTGGTCCCTGTCAAACCATGTCTTCACATTCATCATCAAGCAAGTTAAAAGGCAACTTCCCATCCAGCAACCAAGAATGGGCAAGACGGGAAGTAGGTGCAAAATAATAAAATTTATGTGACCATCTAAACAACAGAAACTGCACAACATAACATTTTGTCATACACACATGTGCATACCATAGAGCAACTACAAAGCTTTACTCTTCCTTTTCCTACCGCTCCTACGTGGTGCACTCCTCTGTGGCCTCAGGAGAGGTGGAGACAGGCTGCTCAGATCCCTGCACTGACTGCTGAGATGTCCTTGGCCGACAGCCTCTGGGCTTTGGAACCCGTGAGGACCCTGCCAAAGACTTCTCCACCTGTACCTGTGCAGGGATAGACTCAGCTATCAGGACACAGAGCAGCATGTCGGTTACTGACTGACGGGGTGGGGGGAAACGGGACAACAGGTGAGAATGGAAGCGCTTTGAGTGGAGTTCCCACATCCATGTCCCCTTTCGCCATCATCCCTGTCACAGGCCAGCCGTACTTCACTGCTACCACTCTGCTAGAGAGCACTCTGATACAACAACAACTTGTATTTATATAGCGCCTTTAATGCAGTAAAATGTCCCAAGGAGCTTCACAGGGACTTGGTGCAAGTTAGGACACGGGCAAGCAGAGTTTTGGATGACCTCAAGTTTACAGAGGGTAGAACGTGGGAGGCCGGCCATAAGTGCATTGGAATAGTCAAGTCTAGAGGTAACAAAGGCATGGATGAGGGTTTCAGCAGCAGATGAGCTAAGGCGGGGCGGAGTCGGGCAATGTTGCAGAGGTGGAAATAGGCGGTCTTAGTGATGGCGTGGATATGTGGTCTGAAGCTCATCTCGGGGTCAAATATGATACCAAGGTTGTGAACAGTCTGGTTCAGCCTCAGACAGTTGCCAGGGAGAGGGATAGAGTCAGTGGCTCGGGACGGAGTTTGTGGCGGGGACCAAAGACAATGGCTTCGGTCTTCCCAATATTTAGTTGGAGGAAATTTCTGCTCATTGGGCAAGCAGTCTGACAATTTAGAGACAGTGGAGGGGTCGAGAGAGGTGGTGGTGAGGTAGAGCTGGGTGTCATCAGCATGCAAGTGGAAACTGATGCTGTGTTTTCAGATGATGTCGCCGAGGGCAGCAGGTAGATGAGAAATAGGAGGGGGCCAAGGATACACCAGAGGTAACTGTGCGGGAGCGGGAAGAGAAGTCATTGCCGGTGATTCTCTGGCTGCAACTGGATAGATAAGAATGGAACCAGGCGAGTGCAGTCCCACCCAGCTAGACGACTGTGGAGAGGCGTTGGAGGAGCATGGTATGGTCAACCGTGTCAAAGGATGCAGACAGGTCGAGAAGCATGAGGAGGAATAGTTTACCATGATCCACAGTCACGTAGGATGTCATTTGTGACTTTGATAAGAGCCATTTTGGTACTGTGACAGGGGCAGAAACCCGATTGGAAGGACTCAAACATGGAGTCCCGGGAAAGATGAGCACAGGAGGCGACAGGACGCTCAAGGACTTTGGAGAGGAAAGTGAGGTTGGATATGGGGCGGTAGTTTGCAAGGACGGAGGGGTCAAGGGTTGGTTTTTTGAGAGGGGTGATGATGGCAGATTTGAAGGAGAGGGAAACAATACCTGAGGAGAGAGCACCATTAACAATATCAGCTAACATGGAAGCCAGAAAGGGAAGTTGGGTGGTCAGCAGTTTAGTTGGAATAGGGTCGAGGGAGCAGGTGGTAGGTCTCATGGACAAGATGAGCTTGGAAAGGGGAGATAGGAGAGAAACTGGAGAAAGATGCGAGTCCAGGGCTAGGGCAGATGGGAACCTTAGAGGAATTTTGGCCCGGTGGGCTAGGGGAACGAAGGGAAGCGGCAGAGGCAGCTGATCGGATGGTCTCAATCTTAGTGACAAAGAAGTCCATGACCTCCTCGCAATTGTTGTTGAATGTGACGGTGGAGGAGATGTGGAAGAGGGGTTTAAGAAGACCATTTGCATTGGCCCCCTCCTATTTCTCATCTACCTGCTGCCCTCGGCGACATCATCTGAAAACACAGCATCAGTTTCCACATGCATTTCCCAACACTTTACACTCACCTCTCATACTTACCTCTCCACACTTGCACCCATCACTCACCTCCACAGCAGACTTTTCGATCCCTCTCACCCCCGCAGACCCACTGCTCGCCTCGCTGACCTTGGCGAGGTTTGCAGCCGTCGGGAAGCCCGCACTTGCAGGGGTAAAATGGGGATAAGCCTCTTAACTGTTAATTGGCTCTAATCCCCTTCCCACTTCGAGGAGGCGGGTCCCTGCGCAAGTTGGGGACCCGCCTCCCGGGAAGATGACACGGAGGCGGGTTGGGAGCTGGTTCGGTACCCGCTTCCAGTTTCTGCCATTTTCCTGGCAGTCCCGCCTCCATACCTGCCTCCCCAGGGCTGGGAAAATTTCCCCCAAAGACTCTATGATAATCTTATTCTAGTAAAGGTTTGGGAAATTTAGAAGATTGCAAAGGCGACTCACCAGCAGGTTGCAAGTGGTGTTAGTTCCACTGAGACCTTTCAAACTGCACTGAGGGAGAAATTTCCTGGCAAAGCCTAAGAACTTCTCAGTCTGTGGCATTGAATGGGGCAGATAGGGAGACTGGTGCAGACACCAGTGGGTGGGCAGGTATCTCCCTTCATGTCATACAAGGTAATGGGACAATTCAACAAAATAATTTCCCCCTTTAAGAGTGTACACTGATTCCACATGAATTAATTTGGATTATATTTTCAGTTTGTTTTTCAAGTTTGTGTGTTTTTAAAGTTTCTTACTAAAGTTTTGCTAATGAGGTTCCTGGATGTTATGTACATATCTGTATGCATGATTGAATCCATTTCCTATTTTTATTTTCTAGGCTCTTCTAGAAATGAGCAAGAGAAGGCTGAGGGGTGACCTAATAGAGGTCTTTGAAATTATGAAGGTGTTTCATCAGGTAGACATGTTTTCACCTGTGGGGGAATCCAAAACTAGGGGTCATAACTATAAGATAGTCATTAATAAATTCAATAAGGAATTCAGGAGTAACTTCTTTACCCAAAGAGTGGTAAGAATATGGAACTTGCTACCACATGGAGTAGTTGAGGCGAATGGAATAGAGGCATTTAAGGGGAAGCTAGATAAGTACATGAGGGAGAAAGGAATAGAAGGATATGCTGATAGGGTTAGATGAAATAGGGTGGGAGGAGTCTCGTGTGGAGCCTGTTTCTGTGCTGAAAATTTTACGTAATTCTCGCGACAAATTCTCTTGACGTAGGGGAATCGGACACAAGAACTGCTCACGCCTCCCCCAACTGGAATTTAAAACTCTGGTCTAAAAGCTGCACAATCCCAAGGGGAAAAGGGCTCCAACCCATATTCCTCCCCACATGTCCCCAGGCAGAAATTAGACTTATGCCCTTTCCCAGCGCAGGAATTTTGTGCCTTATATTTAGAGAGAAAACAAATGGCACTTTTGTTATTTTTTTATCAATGAGAATAGGAAAATGTATACTTCATGGTATTACATTGTTTCCTGTTCATTCATCTGTCTTGCAGCACGTGCTTTCTTCCAGTAGCTGAGGTACAGAATAATGTTTTATTATTACAATCCCTGAGTCTGGTTATCATTTAGCTGAATAATGGGCAGGAAGGCACACTCCAGGTCATAGGGGATGAGAGCGGGTGGTGATGATAAACCTGAGAAAATATCTAGCCAAAAACATGACAGGCCCCCAAAGCTGCACACATTACTCTATGTTCTAACTATTGATGTATAAATTTATCATAACCAATTTTCTCCTGTACTCTATGCTCCTATTTATAAAACCTATAACAATTTTTTATGGATTTAGCTACAAGCACTCACATTTTCAAGAAATAATGAAATGCTACTGTATTTCATAATGATCCTTTCTTAAAATCCCTTGATATATACTATCCTGAGTCACAGGGACATTGGTCCTTGCTGCTAAAGTATTTTTTTTTCTTTGTGAAGATACAGGTAAACATACATTTGCATCTCTGTGTTGTGTAAAGTTTAATACCAGCGCATCAATTGTAAATGGAGAGCTAATCCTTTCCAGAATTCATTTTTGTCACTAATAAACCATTTGATCGAATACCTACCTCTGCAAAAGTTGTAAAGCATGTTGTGAAGAAATAATTTTAGCAAAACACCCGCTCATGAAGTCATCAAGCAAGTTCTGAAATATTTAAACAGAAAAAGACAACCAGTTCTAATGATATTCATTCACTAAATGTTTTCTACAAAGTATTTTACAAAATTGCGACACACTGCCTCCAATTATTTAATTCAAAACACCCATATATGTACATTGTTTATCCCTTTAAACTTTTACAATAATTTTTCCCTCAGATTTTCTTTTCTCACTCCTAAAGCTAGCAATTCTTTGTACATGAGACTATAGAGTGAGTTTCAGCAGGCTATTTGACAGTTATATTTGGTATAATGAGGCTTATTCATGCACCAGGTTCATAATGGAATAAACCATTGGTGCATTGAAACAAGTTCAGATGTTTCGATAGATCAGGATTTGCTGCTTCAAGACCTGAGAATCTTTTTACAAATTATTAAATGATACCTAGTATTCTTCTATAAGATTCTCAGAGTCTTTGCGACTGTCTTGAAGAAAAGACTAAAACTTGGGACAGTAAGACCTCACTGTAATGAACGCTGGCCTATCAAAAATCTTAATAAAGGCATCCCAGCCCCAGTGACTCATCCTCCTTCAGGCATTGCTCTGTTTGTATTTGCTGTGATATTTGTTACTCTGGTAATGCTGCTGGGTTTAAATGTTCTCAGTACTGCTCCCTTATTGGTGAGGAAATCTGCCAATATCCTCGCCTCAACCACCCTTAACATAGGAACATAAGAAATAGGAGCAGGAGTAGGCCATACGGCCCCTCAAGCCTGCTCTACCATTCAATAAGATCATGGCTGATCTTCTACCCTAATTCTACTTTCATGCCCTATCCCCATATCCTTTGATTCCCTCAGTGTCCAAAAATCTATTGATCTCAGTCTTGAATATACTCAACAACTGAGCATCCACAACCCTCTAGAGTAGGGAATTCCTAAGATTCACAAACCTCTGAGTGAAGAGATTACTCCTCATCTCAGTACTAAATGGCCGACCCCTTATCCTGAGACTATGACACTCCAGCCAGGGAAAACCCTTGCTGGAAAATCATTCCAGTTGTTGATATGTGAATCCCCAAAGGTTGTAACCCTACTACCTTACACTCTTAACTAAATGACAGTACCTAGAGCTACGAGCCCTTAAGGAAAGAAAGGTGCAAATGATAGGAAAGATATAAATAAAGAAGGAGGGTGAATTTAATTTAATAAGGCAAAATTAGCTATCCTCTACCTATGGAGTATATTCCCACTGACTCTGTTATTACCTCTAAATCGAAGATTTGTTTCATGAATACAGCATAGTCTGCATTGAACTCTTTCTTCCGAGGGTCCAGAATGTCATAATGACTCTTTTTCAGATGCAGATAGATATTCTGGAATTTGATTGCCAGTATCTCTATTCCTTCAATTGTAGAATTCTGCAATGCAGAAAAGGTCTTCACTACTTCAACCATTTCTGTGATCTGCAAATTCAATTAAATAATGATTACTTTATACATACTTCTGAACAATTTTATTAAAATGTTAATTTATTTTGTTAAAATAATTTCAATAATTACATGCATATATTGAAGCTCTTTTGGCAGTAAGTCTGAAAAATTGTACACATTTAATTATATTTGCCACTCCATCCTGGACCTTGTAGGATTTGCTTCCTACTCAGAGCTCTCTGGAATGTTTGCTTACCCATCTCTTGTTGAGTTTTCCATATGACAAGGGGGTGGGAAGAGTCTGTGCTACTTCTCCCAGCTCTATGCAAGGTGGAAATCCAAAACAAACTCGTTCATTTTCCACTTGTTTACGCCTGATTAACAGGCGTAAAGTAGGAGTAACCGATCAGAAAAATGTTTAAGACCCATCAGATTTTTATCTATTGGTCCACATCCAATATTCCTGTTGATTTTTGTAAACCTGCCAGAAGCACCCACCAGCTTATGGTTCATTATATTGAAATTAGCCCTTATTTATTAGATGGTATTTAGAAGTCCACATGATTTTCTGGTATCGATGCCAGTATAGTGCTCAAACATCTACTCGGATGTACAGACCTGCTCAGATGTGCTGTTTAACACAATGCATTTAAGATGCTCTATAATAAGATTTGCTGCCTATTTTGAAGCTATTTATTAACCTTTTTTCTCACCTTTTTTGTTGCTTTCATGTTTCTACTGAGGGGCTGAAATTCCACTAGGAGCGCAATGGCAGAGCAAGCGCTTTAGTAAAGGCGCATTCCATACAGAGAGGTGACAACCCCAGGTTTCAAATGGTCTCCTCATTTAATTATAGTGATGCAAATCATAATGGAAGCGGGGAGTCTGTGGGTAGATAGAATTTCCTGGGCAGAAGCATAAATGTGCTACTACAGTTCCTTAAAGATTCATTCTGTTGTCGACAAGTTGTGAAATGATGCTTCTTCTGTTGCATACTGTCCTGAAATGAGCCAGAAGTCTGCCAATTTCCAGGGGAGAGGGAGGATAATTCTTTTGTGAAAGAGCTTGGGAGATCATGCTGAGGTAGCTGATGGTAAGGGGCAGTTGCCATTTTTGGATATGAGTGGTACCCTCCTTAGCAAGCTGTAGTCAGGGCTGCCTGGGAAGAGATTGCTGAGCAGGTGAATGCAATTTCTTTAGACTAAAGGTCATCCTCCCAGCTGATGAAAAAATTCAAGGCAGAATGGTCATGAAAGTAAAAGGCCATGTGATCCAAGGCAAAGTGGCAAGTTGGATCCAAAATTGGCTCAGAAGTAGGAAGCAAAGAGTTATGGTCGATGGGTGTTTTTGTGACTGGAAGGCTGTGTCCACTGGGGTTCCGCAGGGCTCAGTACTAGGTTCCTTGCTTTTTGTGGTATATATCAATGATTTAGACTTGAATATAGAGGTATGATTAAGAAGTTTGCAGATGATACAAAAATTGGCCATGTGGTGGATAATAAAGAAGAAAGCTGCAGACTGCAGGAAGGTATCAATGGACTGGTCAGGTGGGCAGAACAGTGGCAAATGGAATTCAATCCGGACAAGTACGAGGTAATGCATTTGGGGAGGGCTAACAAGGCAAGGGAATACATGATAAATGGTAGGACACTGAGAAGTGCAGAGGAACAGAGGGACCTTGGAGTGCATGTCCACAGATCCCTGAAGGTAGCAGGACAGGTAGATAAGGTGGTTAAGAAGGCATAGGGGAAACTCGCCTTTATTAGCCGAGGCGTAGAATATAAGAGCAGGGAGGTTATGCTTCAACTATATAAAACACTAGTTAGGCCTCAGCTAGAGTACTGCATGCAGTTCAAGTCACCACATTACAGGAAAGATGTGATTGCGCGAGAGAGGGTACAGAGGAGATTTACGAGGATGTTGCCTGGACTGAAGAATTTTAGCTATGAGGAAAGATTGTATAGGCTGGGGTTGTTTTCTTTGGAACAGAGGAGGCTGAGGGGAGACCTAATTGAGGTGTAAAATTATGAGGGGCCGAGATAGAGTGGATAGGAAGGAACTGTTTCCCTTGGCAGAGGGGTCAATAACCAGGGGGCATCGATTTAAAGTAAATGGTAGGAGGTTTAGAGGGGATTTGAGGAGAAATCTTTTCACCCAGAGGGTGGTGGGGGTCTGTAACTCACTGCCTGAAAGGGTGGTAGAGGCAGAAACACACCACATTCAAAAAGAACTTGGATGTGCACTTGAGGTGCCGTGGCCTACAAGGCTAGGGACCAAGAGCTGGCAGGTGGGCTTAGGCAGGATAGTTCTTTGTCGACCGGCATGGACATGATGGGCTGAATGGCCTCCTTCCGTGCTGTAAATTTCGATGATTCTATGAACACCTTAAAGAAGTTTGCCAAAGTAAGTGTACTGCAATGGAATGGTCTTAACACAAACACACAGATCTCCCAGCAATCAGCTGTATACACATATGGGATGCTTCTTAATCTTTTTGTACCTCCTTGCTCTCTCTAGCATAAGGCAACCCAATTTAGGCATGAAACATTTTTATCTTCTCAGTAAACATCTCACTGCTGAAGGGTGAACCCATAACACATTTGTCTAGTACCAACTTGGATGCTGATTGTTCTTGCACTCTTATTTAGAGAAGCACAATGGCGAATTACAACACTGTGGGAAGCCTCAAGAAACAGTCAGCATTTCATTAAATTGTTACAGTTGCAGGCAAAGGAAGCCCACCATAAAGGTAGAGGTTGAAAACTGGAAGTCT
Source organism: Squalus acanthias (assembly GCA_030390025.1). Lineage (NCBI taxonomy): Eukaryota > Metazoa > Chordata > Chondrichthyes > Squaliformes > Squalidae > Squalus > Squalus acanthias. The sequence goes on from CM059433.1 coordinate 139,527,698, forward strand.
CCTTCCAAATTTGAAGCCATTGATACGCCTAAAGGACTAATCCTGGACATAGTGGGCAGCCAATCAGTGGTTCCCAATGGTGAGAGGCATGCAAGCAGTTAAGAAAAATCTGCAGGCTAGTATTCATTCATCAATCTTTCTCTTCCCCCAAGGAATTAGCCTTTCACATGTGCATTCTGCCAAAGGGTAACTTACCTGCTGCCATGGCATCATTTCTGTGGTGCCTGATATGTACTCTAAGTATCTTGCAGAGGCCAATTGCTTTTTCCCATTGTGCTTTCATAGGGCCTCATGAGGAACAGAAGCTTGCAGGACTAGAAGCAGAGGGCCAATCCACCTCACTACACTGCATCACTCACTCCAGCTTGCAAAAGCATCATTGAAGAATATACACTCCAGGGAAGATGTAGAGGCACAGGGCAAAACATAGCACGAGTGAACAAGAGAAAATGCAGCTGGCAGCAGAAGAACAGTATGAAGTAGTATGGAAGACCAGCAGTAGGCTATACACAAATGCTAGGTTCTGGGATTAGCTGCCGATAAACAAAGTTGTTTAGTCAGCTCTATCAGTTCACTGAGTACTTTGAAAGTGAAGAACCTATTACCACTACCCATATTTGCCAGTGCCATTGCTGGCTGTACTCGGGGAAACCAAGCACAGGGATCGGCTGCTAGGCCCAAACAAGAAGATAAATAACTTATCTGAATGTGAGAAGTCGCACAACACCAGGTTATAGTCCAACAGTTTTATTTGAAATCACAAGCTTTCGGAGCGGCTGCTCCTTCGTCAGGTGAAGCCACTTCACCTGACGAAGGAGCAGCCGCTCCGAAAGCTTGTGATATCAAATAAAACTGTTGGACTATAACCTAGTGTTGTGCGACTTCTCACTTTTGTCCACCCCAGTCCAACACCAGCATCTCCGCATCATTATCTGAATGTGGAGGTGGGTGGAGCAGGAATGCTCCTCCAGACCCTATATTAAAGGAAGTGATCGCTGCCAATGCCACTCATAAGAACATAAGAAGCTAAGCAATAGGAGCAGGAGTAGATCATTTGGCCCTTCAAGCCTACTCCGCCATTCAATAAGATCATGGCTGATCTTCTACCTCATCTCCACTTTCCTGCACTATCCCCATATCGCTTGATTCCCTTAATATTCAAAAATCTATCGAGCTCTGTCTTGAATATACTCAACGACTGAGCGTCCACAGCCCTCTGGGGTAGAGAATTCCAAAGATTCACCACCCTCTGAGTGAAGAAATATCTCCTCATCTCAGACCCCTTATTCTGAGTCTGTAACCCCTAGTTCTAGACTCCCCAGCCAGGGGAAACATCCTCCCTGCATCTACTCTGTCAAGCCCTGTAAGAATTTTGTATGTTTCAATGAGATCACCTCTCATTCTTCTAAACTCTAGAGAATATCGGCCTAGTCTACTCAATCTGTCCTCATAGGACAATCCCCCCATCCCAGGAACCAGTCTGGTGAACCTTTGTTGCACTCCCTCTATGGCAGGTATGTCCTTCTTTAGGTAAGGAGACCAAAACTGTACACAATACTCCAGATGTGGTCTCACCAGGGCCCTTTATAATTGCAGTAAGACGTCTTTACTCTTATACTTAAATCCTCTTGTAATAAAGGCCAACATACCATTTGCTTTCCTAATTGCTTGCTGTACCTCCATGTTAACTTTCAGTGATTCGTGTACAAGCACATCCAGGTCCCTCTGAACACCAACATTTCCCAATCTCTCACCATGTAAAAAATACTCTGCTTTTCTATTTTTCCAACCAAAGTGGATAACTTCACATTTCTCCACATTATATTCCAGTTGCCATGTTCTTGCCCACTCACTTAGCCTGTCTATATCCCCTTGAAGCCTCCTTGCATCCTCCTCACAACTTACATTCCCAGCCAGCTTTGTATTATCAGCAAACTTGGATATATTACATTTGGTCCCCTCGTCCAAATCATTGATGTAGATTGTGAATAGCTGAGACGCAAGCACTGATCCTTGCTGTACCCCACTAATTACAGCTGGCCAACCCGAAAATGACTCGTTTATTCCTACTCTATGTTTTCTGTCCGTTAACCAATTCTCAATCCATACTAGTATATCACCCCCAATCCCATGAGCTCTAATTTTGTTTAATAACCTCTTGTGTGGCACCTTATCGAATGCCTTCTGAAAATCCAAATACGCCACATCCACTGGTTCCCCCTTATCTATTCTGCTAGTTACAACCTCAAAAAAACTCTAACAGATTTGTCAAATACAATTTTCCTTTAATAAAACCGTGTTGACTCTGCCCAATCCTTTTATTATTTTCTAAGTGCCCTGTTACCACATCCTTCATAATAGATTCTAGCATTTTCCCTTCTACTGATGTCAGGCTAACTGGTCTGTAGTTCCCCGTTTTCTCTCTCCCTCCTTTCTTAAATAGTGGGGTTACATTTGCTATCTTCCAATCCGCAGGAACCGTTCTAGAATAGAAACATAGAACATAGAAACATAGAATAAAAGGAGCAGGAGTAGGCCATTCGGCCCTTCAAGCCTGCTCCGCCATTCAATATGATCATGGCTGATCCTCTATTTCAATACCATATTCCCGTTCTCCCCATACCCCTTGATGCCTTTTGTGTCTAGAAATCTATCTATCTCCTTTTTAAATATATTCAGTGACTTGGCCTCCACAGCCTTCTGTGGTAGAGAATTCCACAGGTTCACCACCCTCTGAGTGAAGAAATTTCTCCTCATCTCAGTCCTAAATGTCCTACCCCATATCCTGAGACTGTGACCCCTTGTTCTAGACCCCCCAGCCAGGGGAAACATCCTCCCTGCAACCAGTCTGTCTCGCCCTGTCAGAATTTTATACGTTTCAATGAGGTCACCTCTCATTCTTCTAAATTCAAGTGAATACAGGCCTAATCGACCCAATCTCTCCTCATACGACAGTCCTGCCATCCCAGGAATCAGTCTGGTGAACCTTCGCCGCACTCCCTCTATGGCAAGTATATCCTTTCTTCGGTAAGGAGACCAAAACTGCACACAGTACTCCAGGTGTGGTCTCACCAAAGCCCTGTATAACTGTAGTAAGACATCCTTGCTCCTGTACTCAAATCCTCTTGCAATGAAGGCCAACATACCATTTGCCTTCCTAACTGCTTGCTGCACCTGCATGTTTGCTTTCAGTGACTGGTGTACAAGGACACCCAGATCCCTCTGTACATCAACATTTCCCAATCTTTCAACATTTAAATAATACTCTGCCTTTCTGTTTTTCCAACCGAAGTGGATAACTTCACATTTATCCACGTTATACTGTATCTGCCATGTATTTGCCCACTCACTCAACTTGTCTAAATCGCCTTGAAGCCTCTTTGCATCCTCCTCACAATCCCACCTAGTTTCGTGTCGTCAACAAACTTGGAAATATTACATTTGGTTCCCTCATCCAAATCATTGATATATATTGTGAATAGCTGGGGCCCAAGCACTGATCCCTGCGGTACCCCACTAGTCACCGCCTGCCACCCTGAAAAAGACCTATTTATTCCTACTCTCTGTTTCCTGTCTGTTCACCAATTTTCAATCCATGCCAGTATATTAACCCCAATCCCATGTGCTTTAATTTTGCACACTAACCTCTTATGTGGGACTTTATTAAAGGCCTTCTGAAAATCCAAATACACCACATCCACTGGTTCTTCCTTATCTATTCTACCAGTTACATCCTCAAAAAACTCCAGTAGGTTTGTCAAACACGATTTCCCTTTCATAAATCCATGTTGACTTTGTATAATCCCGTTGATATTTGCTAAGTGTCCTGCTTTCATATCCTTTATAATAGACACTAGCATTTCCCCTACTGCTGATGTTAGGCTAACTGGTCTGTAGTTCCCTGTTTTCTCTCACCCTCCTTTTTTAAATAGTGGGGTTACATTTGCCACCCTCCAATCTGCAGGAACTGTTCCACAATCTATAGAATTTTGGAAGATGACAACCAATGCATCCACTATTTCCATGGCTACCTCTTTTAGTACTCTGGGATGCAGATTGTCAGGCCCTGGGGATTTATCGGCTTTCAGTCCCATTAATTTCTCAGGCTTGCTACTTTTTCTGGCAATTTTATATGACTCCTCTTTGGATCTAACACTATCCTTAATTTCTTTTGTTAGCCATGGTTGGGCTACCTTCTCAAAGCTGTCAAATGCTGACAATTAATCTGTCCAAAATTTTTGACAGATGAAATGTCATACACTGACGTCCTCTGTCACCAGCTTTCCCTCAATTGGCCTGTTAAGCTCGCAGGGCAGGCTTAACAAGGTCAATCAAGGGAAAATAGCGTGGGTTAGCCGGACATCGTCGGGGGCGGGACTGAAACCCAACAACCAGCAGTCCCGCCCCCAATGCGCCCCCATTGATAAAATCCAGCCCAAAGTATTTGTTTAATTTCTCTGCCATTTCCTTATTCCCCATTATAATTTCCCCTGTCTCAGCCTGTAAGGGACCCACATTTACTTTTGCTAATCTTTTCCTTTTTACATACCTATAGATGCTTTTACAGCCTGTTTTTATGTCTCTCACTAGTTTACTCTCATATTCTATTTTCCCTTTCTTTATCAATTTCTTGGTCCTCCATTGCTGAATTCTAAAATCCTCCCAATCCTCAGGCTTACTACTCTTTTTGGCAACATCATAAGCCTCTTCCTTTGATCTAATACTATCTTTAACTTCTCTTGTTAGCCACGGTTGGACTGCTTTTCCTGTGGGGTTTTTGTGCCTTAAAGAAATGTATATTTGTCGTAAATTATGTATTAATTCTTTAAATGCTAGCCATTGCTTCTCTACCGTCATACCTTTTAATGTAGTTTCCCAATGTACCTTAGCCAATTCGCCCCTCATACCTACGTAGTTTGCTTTGTTTAGATTTAAGACCCTAGTTTTGGATTTAACTAAATTACTTTCAAACTCAATATAAAATTCGATCATATTATGGTCACTCTTCCCTAAAGGCCCCTTTACTACAAGGTTATTAATTAACCCTTTCTTGTTGCACAATACTAGATCTCAAATAGCCTGTTCCCTAGTTGGTTCCTCAACATACTGATCTAGAAAATTATCTTGCATACATTCCATGAATTCGTCCTCCACACTATTACTGCAAATTTGATTTGCCCTATGTAGATTAAAGTCCCCCATGATTACCATATTATCCTTGTTATATGCGTCTCTAATTTCCTGATTTATACTCTGCCCTACATTACAACTACTGTTTGGGGGCCTTTAAACAACTCCCACCAATATTTTCTGCCCCTTGCTGTTTCTTAGCTCCACCCAAACTGATTCTACTTCCTGATTTTCGGAGCTAAGATCTGTGACACTGTCATGGTAAACTTGACTGAATCTCCATTTGACTGAATCTAAAAGTGACCAAATTTTACCATCATGCTTCGCGAGGACAAAGACTGGTTGCTGTAAGAATTTTGCAAAATAAACTGTTTGACTTGTAAGCTGTAAAAGCTGCCAATTGTCTTTCAACAGATATGGAAAACAAGCTTATTGAAGTTCTGTGGGAACAGACTATTGACCGTGAAATCAGTGCAATAACAGAAACATCTTCAGACTATGGAATGTACCTAGCCTTGAAGGCCCACAGTTGCCTAATGGATAAGACGGTTTGGGAAACAACTGCCAACCATTATGCCGTACAGTTAGGGACACGTACGCAGTGGGAGTGTTGCCAAATTTTGGGGTATAAAAGGTACTGTTTCAAAACATTTGGGGCTGCAGTGGGGGCGATAGTCGATGGTGACCTGGTCAGTTGCCAGTTAAAGTTAGTCATACGTCTAGTTCATCGCTGAATTGACCTCTCATCTGGTGAATAGTATGTATGTGGCTTTGCTTATAATCACCTGAGCTTAAAGTAAATGATTCTAGATGCTTACTTGTGATAAGTACATGAATTGAGTACAGTTTGTATTCTGGTAATTACTTGTAACCTCTTGATGATTTTTAAGTAAAAGAAGTTTCACAGATTCATTGGGTTTTGTGTTGTCTGTTCCACGAGTCTGAACTCTATAAACTGTCAGACAATCAGAACATCTTACAGATCCTTTCTCTCTACTGTCTTCATCCCATTCTTTATTATCAGGGCTTCCCCTCCTCCTTTTCCATTTTGCCTGTCTCTTCTAAAAGTTAAGTATCCAAGAATATTTAGTTTCCCAACCTTGGCCACTTTGCAACCACGGGCTGGATTTTGTCATCCGGCCAACCCACGCTATTTTCCCTTGATTGACCTCGTTAAGCCCGCCCTACGGGCTTAGCCGGCCAATTAAGGGAAAGCTGGTGACAGAGGACGTCAGCGTATGACGTTTCATCTGTTGAAATTTTTTTGACAGATGAATTGAGGAGCTGTCAAACACTGACAATCTCTGTTCTAAGGTGAGCCCTTGCACTGAAGGTTCACCAAAACCTCTTTCCTCAGCAGAAATCAGATAGCTGCTGCATCTGAGAATGCAGCAGCCATTCTGTCATCTCTGCCGTTGAGATGAGGCACCTCTGGATCCCCAAGGGTTGAAGCCTGCAGGAAGAAGCAAAGGTAAGTAAACTTTTTCTAACACTTTACACTCACCTCTCATACTTACCTCTCCACACTTGCACCCATCACTCACCTCCACAGCGGACTTTTCGATCCCTCTCACCCCGCAGACCCACTGCTCGCCTCGCTGACCCTGGCGAGGTTCTCAGCTGACAGGAAGCCCGCACTTGCAGGAGTAAAATGGGGATAAGCCTCAAGCCTGCCTGTTAACTACCTGTTAACAGGCAGTTAATTGGCTCTAATCCCCTTCCCGCCTCCCGTGAAGATGGCATGGAGGCGGTTCAGAGCAGGTTCGTTACCCACTCCCAGTTTCTGCCATTTTCACGGCAGTCCCGCCTCCATACCTGCCTCCCAAGGGCTGGGAAAATTCCCCCTACGTCTCCATTATGGCTATTACATCAAACCTGTTAATTTCTATCTGCGCTATTAATTCATCTATTTTGTTGCGAATGCTTCACGCATTCATATATAGTGCCTTAAGCTTTGACTTATTTCTATTTTTCCATCATGTCACCTTATTCACTGATGCCTTATTACCTTTGTTACTCTCTCTGTCCCTTCCTGACCTACTCTGCTTATTTTTACCCAAAGCTCTACTCTGCTCTACAGCCTTGACATTTCTCTCACTGCTTTTAAATTTACTCTTTCCTGAAGCCTGCCACCCCCCCCCATCATTAGTTTAAAGCCCTGTCTACTGCCCTAGTTATTCAGTTTGCCAGGACACTAGTCCTGCTTTAAGTGGAGCCCGTCCCAATGGAACAGCTCCCTCCAGAGATTATTACCTTTGAGGTTCTGCTTTTTAAGGCTCCAATCCCAACCCCCAATCTCGCCTGCTCCTGGCCCCAGATCTCCCCCCAATCTCCTGGCCCCCCAAATACCTGCCCTGTGTTCTTTGGCCCCCCAATTCCCACCCCCTGGCCCTGCGATCCCCAACCCTCAGCTGTGCAATTTCAGACTCCTGGCCCGACCCAACCCCTGGACCCATTTACGTGATAGCCGCTGCGATGCTAGCAGCGGTCCGATTTTCCACTACATTTCGCCGGCAGGCTCTGATGTCGTGCAGGCTCACTTATAATGAGGCACAATATTTGAGGAACCTCACCATTCAAGTGCAGGGAATGTACCCCGAATCCCCTGCATGCCCAAAAATGAGCTCGCCCGAATTTCTGGGCCCACAATTTTTCTGGACTCTTTGCTCCAGTAGCACTGCATTGTATAAATGTATGTTTCTGTGCTTGCATGCTGTTCGCTCGAGAACCTGAATTTTTAAAGCTATGACTAACAAATTTATACAGCATTGCAATTTGTGCATCATTTGAATTCTCATAATGCTGTTTTGTATTGTTGTACTGGCATTACTTTCTTTTGCTGTTTGCTGCTGCTGCAATTTTGAATTACAGGATTCCTTTACAGACTTGTAGGGCTGGATTTTGAATGACCCATGGAGTCGGGTTTGGAGGCGTGTGGGGGGTTAAATTTGCGGGGTCGGGGGTCCCGACCCCATCCCGACTCCATCCCGCCTCCATGCAATTTTGACAAAATCAGTCGCGGGGTTCCCAACTCCGTCCCGCCTCCAAGAGGTGGCAGAGGCCATTAAAGCCCTTAACAAGCCCTAAATTGGCTCTGTAATGCCATTTTGAAACGTTTTAGCTAGTTTAACCCTTTTCTGACATGAAGTACGCCTGGTGTGAAACACTCCAGTGAAACCTGGCGGGAGCACAAGTGGATAGCTGACTATGAGCTGCAGGTCCACTATTACAACGGAGATGTGATGAAGGTAGTAGTAGTATTAGGCCTGAAAGTCGCTTCTGATGCTGCTGAATTGAATGTCTTCAGAGACTGCATGGCCTTTGCTGTGAGAGGACTTGGATGCAAAAAAATTCTCTCTCTCTCTCTCTCTCTCTTCCCCCCCCCCCCCACCCCCCATTTTTGCATCCAGGTCCACTCACATCAAAAGCAAGCCACGCAGGTCCTCTCTCACCAACAGTCTCTGAGACTAGGCAGTCAGCAATGATGACATCATCAGAGGCGACTTTCAGACTGAAAACACTAATTAGTTCATGGCTTCCCACATGCTGGAACTCAATTGCCCAATTTAATGAAAATTGCATCATTCATCCACATTAATCTGGAGTCGGGGGGGGAACCACGAAATGCGGATGACACGACCCCAACCCGACCCCAAGACAAAATCCAGCCCGTAGCCACTGCAATGCTGCTGCCAGCAACTGCAAGCCTTACTGCAATCACAGTACTCAGCATTGATATTCCACTGGGCCTTCCACTGGCTGCCATAAATTTGGAGGAGGAAGAGAATTCAAGCAAGGGCAGAAAGGCCAGTGCACTTGCACCTCAGGCACCAGATGTCCACTCAAATTCAGCAAGTATTCAGACTCAGGCACACATACTTGGCCTATTCTTCCTTTGCCATCTCCATTTCACCAAAAGGAGCAGACCTGAGCGGGAGCTGAGCAAGAGTGGAGCAGCATAAATAGCACGGCGACAGGAGGCCTGAGAGCAGAAGGAGTGGACCTGAGCGGCAGCTGAGCGAGAGCAGAGCTGGGAGCAACTCAACACAGGCAGAATTTGAAAGAGTGACGTCAGAGTAAAAAAGCCTAAAGCGACGTCAGCACAAGGGAAGGAGCTGATTGGTGAGTAGCTGGTGAGTGTTTTTTTTTAAGTCTTAAGTTTATTTCTGCTAATTTAGCTAATCGTCTATTAAATAGAGGCAATGCAGGGTACCTCAGTCCCGTGGAATGCACATTTTGTGCCATGTGGGAAATCCAGGAGTCTTCCCATGTCCTGGACAACCACAAGTGTAGGAAGTGTCGTCAGCTGGAGGAGCTTGAGCTCCGGCTTTTGGAAGTTGAGTAGCAGGGGGCATCACTGCGGTGCATCCGTGAGGCTAAGAGCTACGTGGATAGCATGCTTCAGGAGGTGGCCACCCCACAGCTTAAGAGTGTGCAGGCAGAGAGGAAGTGGGTGACTGCCAGACAGAAAAGGAGGACCAGGCAGGTAGTGCAGGAGTCCCCTGAGTGCATCTCACTCTCTAACTGGTGGTCAGTACTGAATACTGGTGAGGGTGATGGTTCCTCTGGGGAGTACAGTCAGAGCCAAGTCCACGGCACCAGGAGTGGCTCAGCTGTACAGGGGGGGAGGAGGAAGATCGGGAAAGCAATAATGATAGGAGATTCAATAGTTAGGGGAACAGACAGGCGTTTCTGTGGCCGCAGACATGATTCCAGGATGGTATGTTGCCTCCCTGCTGCCAGGGTCAAGGATGTCACTGAGCAGCTGCAGAACATTTTGAGGGGGGAGGGTGAAAAGCCAGAGGTTGTGGTCCATATCGGTATCAACGACATAGGTAGAAAGAGGGATGAGGTCCTGCAGGCAGATTTTAGGGAGCTAGGAAAGAGATTAAAAAGCAGGACCTCAAAGGTAGTAATCTCTGGATTACTCCAGGTGCCACACGCTAGTGCGTTTAGAAATAGGAGGATAGAGCAAATGAATGTGTGGCTGAAGAGATGGTGCAGGAGGGAGGGCTTTAGATTCCTGGGACCGGTTCTGGGGGAGGTGGGACCTGTACAGGCCAGACAGGTTGCACCTCAACAGAGCCGGTACCAATATCCTAGCGCGGGGGTTTGCTAGTGGTGTTGGGGAGGGTTTAAACTAATTTGGCAGGGGGATGGGCACCAGCATGTAGCATTAGAAAGGAGAAACATGGTGCACAAAAGAGAGGGAGATAAAGATCACACTAGAGTAAGAGATAGTACGGTATTAGGTGGGGTCAGACTAAGAGAAAATGCAAGAAGGTCAAAGATAGGAAGATAAGGTTGGTGAGCTGCAGAAAGTCTAAGATAGGAAGATAAGGTTGGTGAGCTGCAGGTTCAAATACACACATGGGAATATGATGTTGTGGCAATAACGGAGACCTGGCTCAAAAAAGTGCAGGATTAGGTCCTAAATATTCCTGGATATAAGATGTTCAGGAAAGATAGGGAAGGAAAGAAAGAAGGTGGGGTGGCAGTATTAATTAAGGCGAATAATACAGTGCTGGAGAGAGAGGATGTCCTGGACAGGTCAAGGGCAGAATCTATTTGGTTAGAGTTAAGAAACAATAGAGGTGCCATTACACTATTAGGTGTATTATATAGGCCACCACTAGTGGGAAGGATATAGAGGAGCAAATTTGCAGGGAAATTACAGAGAGGTGCAAGAACTATAGAGTAGTGATAATGGGGGACTTCAACTATCCTAATATAGACTGGGATAGTAATAGTGTAAAGGGCAGACAGGGGGAAGAATTTCTGAAGTATGTTCAGGAGAATTTTCTTGATCAGTATGTTTCCGGCCCAACGAGGAAGGAGGCATTGCTAGATCTGGTTCTGGGGAATAAGGTGAGTCAGGTGGATCAAGTTTCAGCAGCGGAACCTTTAGGGAACAGTGATCATAGTATCATAAGGTTTAGGTTAGCTACAGAAAAGGACAAAGAACAATCTAGAACAAGGGTGTAACATTAAATAATTAATTGGAGGAGGGCCAATTTCAGTGGATTGAGAACGGATCTGGCCCTGGTCAATTGGAAGCAAAGATTGGCAGGCAAAACTGTAATTGAACAATGGGCTCCATTTAAAGAGGAAATGGTTCAGGTACAGTCGAGGTACATTCCCACAAGGGGGAAAGGTAGGGCAAGCAAAACCAGAGCTCACTGGATGATGAAAGAGATAGAGAGTAAGATAAAGCACAAAAAAGAGGCGCATGACAGATGACAGGTTGAGAATACAAGTGAGAATCAGGCTGAATACAGAAAGTTCAGAGGGGAAGTGAAAAGGAAATAAGAGGGGCAAAGAGGGAGTATGAGAATAGACTGGCAGCTAACATAAACGGGATTCCAATAGTCTTCTACAGGTATATAAATAGTAAACGGGTAGTAAGAGGAGGGCTGGGTCCGATTGGGGACCAAAAAGGAGACTATGCATGGAGGCAGAGGGCATGGCTGAGGTACTAAATAAGTACTTTACCAATCTGTCTTTACCAAGGAAGAAGATGCTGCCAAAGTCATAGTGAAAGAGGAGATAGTTGAGATATTGGATGGGATAAAAATTGATAAAGAGGAAGTACTAGAAAGGCTGGCTATACTTAAAGTAGTTAAGTCACCAGGACTGGATGGGATGCAACCTAGGATGCTGAGGGAAGTAAAGGTGGAAATTGCGGAGGTACTGGCCATAATATTCCAATCCTCCTTAGAAACGGGGTAGTGCTGGAGGACTGGAGAATTGCAAATGTTAAACTCTTGTTCAAAAAAGGGTGTAAGGATAAACCCAGCAACTACAGGCCAGTCAGCATAACCTCGGTGGTGAGGAAGCTTTTAGAAACGATAATCCAGGACAAAATTAACAGTTACTTGGACAAGTGTGGATTAATTAAGGGAAGCCAGCACGGATTTGTTAAAGGCAAATCGTGTTTAATTAACTTCATCGAATTTTTTGATGAGATAACAGACAGGGATAATGTGGGCAATGCGGTTGATGTGGTGTACATGGACTTCCAAAAGGCATTTGATAAAGTGCCACATAATAGGCATGCTAGCAAAGTTGAAGCAAATGGAATAAAAGGGACAGTGGCAGCATTGATATGAAATTGGCTAAGTGTCAGGAAACAGAGTAGTGGTGAACAGTTGCTTTTGGACTGCAGGAAGGTATATGATGGTGTTCCCCACGGGTCGGTACTTGGACCACTGCTTTTCTTGATATATATTAATGATTTGGACTTAGGTGTACATAGAATCATAGAATCATAGAAAGTTACAGCACGGAAGGAGGTCATTTCGGCACATCGTGTCCGCGCCGGCCAACAAAGAGCTATCCAGCCTAATCCCACTTCCCAGCTCTTGGTCCGTAGCCCTGCAGGTTACAGCATCCCAAGTGCACATCCAAGTACTTTTTTAATGTGGTTAGGGTTCCTGCCTCTACCACCCTTTCAGGCAGTGAGTTCCAGACCCCCACAACCCTCTGGGTGAAGAAATTTCCCCTCAAATCCCCTCTAAACTTTTCACCAATTACTTTAAATCTGTGCCCCCTGGTTTTTGACCCCTCTGCTAAGGGAAATAGGTCCTTTCTATCCACTTTATCTATGCCCCTCATAATTTTATACACCTTAATAAGGTCTCCCCTCAGCCTCCTCTGTTCCAAGGAAAACAGACCCAGCCTATCCAGTCTTTCCTCAGAGCTAAGATTCTCTACTCCTGGCAAAATCCTTGTAATTCTCCTCTGTGCCCTCTCTAGTGCAATCACATCTTTCCTGTAATGTGGTGACCAGAACTGCACGCAGTACTCTAGCTGAGGCCTAACTAGTGTTTTATACAGTTGAAGCATAACCCCCCTGCTCTTGTATTCTATGCCACGGCTAATAAAGGCAAGCATTCCGTATGCCTTCTTAACCACCTTATCTACTTGGCCTGCTACCTTCAGAGGTCTGTGGACATGCACTCCAAGGTCCCTTTGTTCCTCTACACTACTCAGTGTCCTACCATTTAATGTGTATTCCCTTTCCTTGTTAGTGCTCCCCAAATGCATTACCTCACACTTCTCTGGATTGAATTCCATTTGCCACTGTTCTGCCCACCTGACCAATTTATTGATATCTTCCTGCAGTTTACAGCTTCCTTCTTCAGTATCAACCATACAGCCGATTTTAGTATCATCTGCAAACTTCTTAATCATACCCCCTATATTCAAGTCAAGATCGTTGATATATACCACAAAAAGCAAGGGACCTAGTACTGAGCCCTGCGGAACCCCACTGGAAACAGCCTTCCAGTCACAAAAACACCCAGGGCACAATTTCAAAATTTGCGGATGACACAAAACTTGGAAGTATAGTCAACAGTGAGGAGGATAGGGATAGACTTCAAGAGGACAGAGACAGGCTGGTAGAGTGGGTGGACACATGGCAAATGAAGTTTAACGCAGCAAAGTGCGAAGCGATACATTTTGGTAGGAAGAATGAGGAAAGGCAATATAAACTAAAGGGTACAATTTTAAAGTGGGTGCAGGAACAGAGAGATCTGTGGGAATATGTGCACAAATTGTTGAAGGTCGGAGGGCAGGTTGAGAAAGTGGTTAAAAAAGCCTACGGAATCCTGGGTTTTATAAACAGAGGTATAGGGGGAGAAATTCAGTATCGCCCCATTTGGGGCGCAATTATCGGCCGGGCGCAAAGATTAGCGCCTGGCGCTAATTATCGCCACCGACTGCAAACTTGACTTTTATCGCCCCTGGAGGTGATTGGAGCGCTAAATCAGGCGCTTCACACCTGTCTTAAGGCGCAAAGGCCGAGGAGCGAGGCGCTACCTCAGAGCGCTGGCGAAGCTCATGTGATGTCAGTCAGCAATGGAACACACACACACAATGGCACCGGCCAGTTCTTAAAGGGGATGGTTGATCTTGCTTTCCATCCACATCCTGCTCATTGCAGCCTTGAATCTCTGCCTGGAGAGAACTGCACATCAAATCTGCTGGAAAGAACAATGGAGAGTACCAGGGAAAGAGCTTAGAGTGCAGCCCCCACAGTCTCTTCTAAATCGATACAAGGAATGGCAAATCAAAATGAACCTGCAAAGTGCTGCTCAGTACCCAAAACTCCTTCACACAGCGTTGAATCTCTCCAGAAGTGTCTCTCTCTCTCTCAGAATGCGTGGTTCAAAAATGGCACCAACAATAAAAGGCAGGAAGCGGTCGCCTTTAAATAGCGCTCCCCCAGTCCCTTCATGACTGCAATTCGCTCCCCTCAACCTGTCGTTGCTAGCGTCAGGCGGTAAAGCAGGGGGCGCCACTCAATATCTGCTCCGGGGCGATACCGGGGCGTTGTGCACTCGACTGACGTTACGATCTGCTGGCGCAGGAGATCGTGGCGGTAGTGTTTAGCGCCGCCGCAAAATGTCTAGTTAATTTCGCGAGCGGCGCAAACATCGCCACGCCTGGGCGCTAGAAGCTTTGCGCCCCATTAGCGCCCTCTTAAGGCGCTAACGGGAGGCGCAACCAACTGAATTTTTCCCCCATAGAGTACAAAAGCAAGGAAATTATGATGAATCTTTATAAAGCACTGGTTCGGCCACAAATGCAGTATTGTGTCCAATTTGGGGCACCGCACTTTAGGAAGGATATGAAGGCCTTAGAGAGATAGACTGGAGAAGCTGGGGTTGTTCTCCTTAGAGCAGAGAAGATTGAGAGGAGATTTGATAGAGGTGTTCTAAATCATGAGGGGTCTAGACAGAGAGAAACTGTTCCCATTGGCGGAAGGGTCAAGAACAAGAATGCAATTTATATTAGCAATGGAGAGGAGCAAGGAACAATCTAGAGTGGAACTTCTAAACTGGAATAGGGCTAACTTCAAAGGGATGTGAAAGGATCTAGCCAGGGGTAAAAGGAACCAAAGACTGACAGGAAAAACTCTAACGGAACAATGGGTGATCTTTAAGGAGATGTTCCAAGTATAGGCTAGGTACATTCCAACAAGAGGGACGGGTAAGGGAACCAATGCAAGGGCTCCTTGGATGACGAGGGAGAGAGAGAAGATGATGAAACAAAAAAAGAGGATGTATAATGAATGTCAGGTAAATTCTTCAAGGAAGAACCAGACCAAATACAATAAGTTGAGAGGGGAAGTGAAGATGAAAATAAGATTGGCAAAGAGAGAATATGAGAGTAGAATGGCGGTTAACATAAAAGGGAACCCAAAAATCTTCTACCGGCATGTAAACAGTAAGCGGATAGTAAGAGGCGGGGTGGGGCCTATTAGGAACAAAGAAGGTGATATATGCTTAGAGATGCAGGACAAGGCTAGAATACTCAATGAGTACTTTGTATCGGTGTTTTCTAAGGAGGTGGATGCTGACAAAATATCGGTAGAAGTAGAAAAGGTAGAAGCACTGGAAGGGGTGAAAATTGATAGACAGGATGTACTAGAAAGGCTGGGTATGCTTAGAGTGGATATGTCACCTGGTCCAGATGGCTTGCATCCCAGCTTGCTAAGGGAATGGGGGAGGAGATAGCGGAAGGGCTTGCCATAATTTTCCAATCTTCCCTAGATGCGGGGGAGGTGCCTGAGGATTGGAAAGTGGCAAATGTGACACCATTGTTCAAGAAAGGGTGTATGGACAATCCTAGTAACTACAGGCTGGTCAGTTTAACATCAGTGGTGGGTAAAGTTTTAGAAACAATAATCAAGGAAAAAATTAATGGGCACTTGGAGAGGTATAAGCTAATTAAGGAGAGCCAACACGGATTTCTAAAAGGCAGATTGTGTTTGACTAATCTAATTGAATTTTTTGATGAAGTAACATGGAGGATTGATGAAGGGAATGCAATAGATGTTGTCTGCATGGATTTTAGGAAGACGTTTGACAAAGTACCACATAGAAGGCTGGTTAACAAAATTGAGGCTCATGGAAAAGGTGGGTCAGTGGCAGCTTGGATAAGAATTGGCTTAAGGACAGAAAACAGCGAGTTGTTGTAAATGGTTGTTTTTCAGACTGGAGGATGGTAGACAGTGGTGTTCCCCAAGGGTCAGTGCTGGGGCCACTGCTTTTTTTGACATATATAAATGACCTGGATATTGGAATACGGAGTAGAATTTCTAAATTTGCCAATGACACCAAACTTGGGGGTGTGGCAAACAGTGAGGCTGATACCAACCGACTGCAAAAGGACAGAGAAAGGCTAGCAGAATGGGCAGACAAGTGGCAGATGGAATTTAATACAGAGAAGTGTGAGGTGATGCATTTTGGCAGAAGGAACCGGGAGAGGCAATATACACTTAATGGCACAGTTTTAAAGAGTGTGCAGGGACAGAGGGACCTGGGAGTTAATGTGCATAGGTCCCTGAAGGTGGCAGGACATATTGAGAGAGTGGTTAGCAAAGCATATGGGATCTTGGGCTTCATAAATAGTGGTATTGAGTACAAAAGTAGAGAAATTATGCTGAACTTTTATAAAGCACTGGTTAGGCCACAACTGGAGTATTGCGTCCAGTTCCGGTCACCACAATTTAGGAAGGATGTGAAGACACTTGAGAGGGTGCAGAGGAGATTTACCAGAATGGTTCCAGGGATAGGGGATCTTAGCTACAAGGACAGATTGGAGAAGCTGGATTTGTTTTCATTAGAGCAAAGGAGGTTGAGGGGTGATTTGATAGAGGTGTACAAGATTATGATGGGTTTGGATAGGCTAGACGGGAAAAGGCTGTTCCCACTAGTTGATGGTACAAGGACCAGGGGACACTGATTTAAGGTTTTGGGCAAGAGGTACAGGGGGGATGTGAGGAAAAACTTTTTTACGCAGCGAGTGGTGAGGACCTGGAACTCGCTGCCGACGGAAGTGGTGGAAGCAGACACACTCAATGTTTTCAAGGGGAGCCTGGATAGGCACTTAAATGTGGTGCCCAGAATTGTCCACAATACTCCAGATGAGGCCTAACCAGTGATTTATAAAGTTCTAGGTTGTCCCTTTGCTTTTATATTCTATGGGGGAAAAATTGGGTATAGCCCATTTTGGGACGCTAACGAGAGACGCAAAGCAACCCAATTTCTAGCCCTATTCCTCTATTTATAAAACCAAGTAATCCATATGCTTTTTGACCACCTTATCAACTTGCCCTGCCACCTTTAAGGATTTGTGTATATAGACACCAAGCTCTCTCTGTTCATCTACACTTTTCAAAAACGTGCAATTTATAGTACACTGTCATTCCATATTAGTCCTCCCAAAGTGCATCACTTGACACTTCTCTGCATTGAAATCCATTTGCCATGTTTCTGCCTGTTTCACCATCCTGTCTATGTCAGCCTGAAGCCTATAACTATCCCCATCATGATCTGCTACTTTGCCAAGTTTTGTATCATTGCAAACTTTATAATGCTGCTCCCTACACCCAAGTCTAGGTCCTTTATAAAAATTGCAAAGAGCAATGGTCCCAGAACTAACGCTAGGGTAACACCACTGGAAACCACCTCCCCATCTGAAAAGCATCCATCCACCACCACCCTTTGCTTCCTTCCACTCAGCCAATTTTGTACCCATATCACCACTTCCCCCTTAATTCCATGCGCTTCCATCTTCTTAATAAGCCTCCTGGTGTGGCACTTTATCGAATGCCTTCAAATTCGTCAATTACGATTTACCTTTAACAAATCAATGCTGGTTCTCCTTGATTAACCCATGCCTTTCCAAATGAAAGTTTATTTTGTCCCTGATAATGGTTTCCAATAACTTCCCCAACACCAATGTTCGGCTGACTGGCCTGTAGTTTCCTGGTTTATCCCTCTCCCCTTTCTTTAATAGTGGAAAAAGATTAGTAACCCTCCAGTCCACCGGCACTACTCCTGTATCCAATGAGGATTGAAAGATTGTGACCAATACCTCTGCTATTTCTACCTTTGCTTCTTTCAGCAACCTAGGATGCATTGCATCTGGACAAGGTGACTTACCAACATTTTTATTGATATAGAAGTTGGTTGAATGGTTTCAATTTTCTTTAATGCAGGATGATGGGAATGGTGAAGGATGTAATAAGGACTAATAGTGAAGAGGGGCTTTGTGTAATTTTTCGGGACACGGTAATGAGCAGATCACAGGAATCGCTGAACAATTAACTCATCCCTCGTACCTCTTGCTGCAAGGCATTGAGGTGGCTCTCCTTCCTCTGCTCTTTCTTTGCCTTCACCTTGTTCTTCCTCATCCAATGAAAACTGCTGCTACTGCAGGTGTACGTCCTCAAAATGCAAGGCTCTCTGTGTGCAGGATGCAGCACAACACTATGCTGTGGGAGACTCTTTCTGAGGCACATTGTAGAGATCTCTCAGACTGGTTGAGACCTCTAAGGTTCTGCTTCAGCAGCTCTACGGGGTGCTCAATAATCACCGTGGGGGTCCCCTGGCTCTGATTATACCTGTGTTGCTCAGGCGTGGTGTGGTTGTACTGGGTTGCCACGAGCCACGTGTGTAGGGACTATCCCTTGTCACCCAGCAGCCATCCTGCCATGTTCCTCGAAGGGTCGAATATTGGTGGGCTGGTAGTTTGTCACAGGAAAAATGCATTGCAACAGCTGCCTTGGTACCTTGCACAAACTTGCATGATCCTGTTTCTGTGATCGGACACTACCTACACATTAATGGAGTATGCCATTGTCTTCAGTCTCCGCCAGAAACTCCATTCCTAGCCACCGACTCCATTCCACTCCCTGGCAGCTATCTGAGGCTGAACCAGACTGTTCGCAACCTTGGTGTCGTATTTGACCCCGAGATGAACTTCTGACCACATATCTGCGCCACCACTAAGACTGCCTATTTCCACCTCCGTAACATCGCCCGACTCCGCCCCGCCTCAGCTCATCTGCTCCTGAACCCCTCAGCCATGCCTTTGTTACCTCTAGACTTGACAATTCCAACGCTCTCCTGGCTGGCCACCCATCTGCCACCCTCTCTAAACTGATCTTCACTTCCCATGGGCAGACGAGACCTCCCCAGGAGACCAGCACAGCCTGGTTGCACATTGCAGAGGAGGTCACAAGCAGCGATGTCATCAGGAGCACCTGGGCACAGTGGAGGAAACCTCTCAATGATTTCATTACATCACCAAACATTAGTACAAAGCCACATTCACCTTCATCCTGCTGTGCCTCTCATCACATCCTTATCACTCTGCCTTCCCTACCCTACTCCTGCATATCCTTACTCACACCAACTTACCTTGCACCTCCACCCATCCCTCTCTCTTTATCTACATTATCACATCCCCATCTCACTAGCCACTCCTCACACTCACCCTCATCCTAGTGCAAACATACCAACTAACAACACACAAGGGTAGCCACTTGGATGTTTTATCCATGGTTCATGTAAAGTTTCTGTTAATGTGGTGCCAAACATTGAAACCTTTATTTTTAACACTGTGTGTTCTTGGACAGATTTGTGTGCACCTTTGGAAGTGGCTTAGTGTGTTGCAGTGAATAGTGAGACACAACGGTACCTCCCACAATGGTGATGAGTGTGAAAGGAATGGCTTGGACATTGTAGGGATGCTTTATTGTGTTGGTGTGGGGTGGTGCCAACCTGGCGCAACATGTGGCAGCCAGGGTGTACAGCATCAAGTGAAGCAAATCTGGCCATGGTGAGGCCATCCCTGGCCTCCCGGGCAACAATGAGCTCGGGTGTTGATGCCCTCTGTCCCGTACAGCATCAGGTAATTGTGGAGAAGGTTGGTGTTGTTGTTGGTGCTGCTGGTGTGCCTGGTGCTGCTGTTGTTGGGGCTGATCGTGGTAGGATTCTGAGGACCAAGGTGAGGCAATATAAAGGGCACCCATGTTGATGGAATAGATGGCAGGTGAAGTAGAGATGACAGAAGCATTCTGTCAATGGTGAGAGAGTTCTTCCAATGAGGTGAGAGTGGATGGAGAGCCTGCAGAATCTGTGCTGGAAATGGACTGAGAAACAGCTTGTGGCTGAGGAAAGTGATGATCTGTCAGGTGGGAGCTTTTACTCTGCATTCGAAGCTGTCAAGTAATCAGCTAGAGCAATGTGCACTGAACGGTAGCGTTAGTGGTAATATCACTAAGCTAACAATCCAAAAGCCTGGACTAATAAACCAGTAGACGTGAGTTCAAATCCCACCACGAGAGCTGCGGAATTTAAATTCAGTTAGTTAAATAAATCTGGAATTTAAAAAAAAAAGCTAGTATCAGTATTGGATTGTTGTTAAAAACATATCTGGTTCACTAATGTTCTTTAGGTGAAGGAAATCTGTCTTTGTCTGGCCTATATGTGACTCCAGATCCACAGCAATGTGTATTCACCCGTAAGGCCACTTGAAGTGCCGGTTTCCTGCATGCGCGGGAAACCGGAACTTCCGGTCTCGTGAAGGGAGGGGCTCAGAGGTGAACCGCGTGCGCGGGAGAGGCTGCGCGCACGCAGCGTACTTCATTTTTTTTTCAGGTTTCTCCGGGAAGGTAAGTATGGAAGAAGCTGCGCTTTTAAAAAGGAGGCGCAAGACCCGTTTTTAACAAGGTAAGTGGTTAATAATTACAATTTAAATTTTTTTTCAACAGGTTTATCTTTTTTAGATACTTTAAAGAAAGGTAAGTTTATTTTTAGCACCGTTAAAAAGTATAATTAATTTTTTCAAAACTTTAAATTTTTGTTTAAAGTAGTTAATTTATTTAACTTATAGTTATTTTTAAAATGTGATGTTTTTCTAAATTTATTTGAAGTTTAAGTGTGGTTTTGGGGCCGATTTCAATTCATAGATTTGACAGGTCTTCCTGTCAAATCTATGAATGAAAATGCCCTGCTAGGATTGGCTCTCCATGGCCCACATGATCCCAGGGGACGCTTCGAACTAACTGTGCCCCTGGGACACGCAAGCACTGCGCGCCGGCAGCTGGAGGAGGCCCAGGACCCGAAGTTCTCGTGGGCCCAAAACACAACGGCAGGCGCGGTAGGTAAGTATGCACGCGATGCTTGCACCCGCAGGAAGCCGGAAAACCGAATTTCTGGCCCAATAAGAATAAAACCAGACGGACCACCTGGCATCGACCTACAGACTCAGCAACGGCACACTCAGCCCAGTCGACCCTGCAAAGTCCTCTTCACCAACATCTGTGGACTTGTGCCAAAATTGGGAGAGCTGTCCCACAGACTAGTCAAGCAACAGCCTGACATAGTCATACTCACAGAATCATACCTTTCAGCCAATGTCCCAAACTCCTGCATCACCATCCCTGGGTATGTCCAGGCCCACCGGCAGGACAGACCCATCAGGGGTGGCGGCACAGTGGTATGTCGGGAAGGAGTGGCCCTGGGAGTCCTCAACATTGACTCTGGACCCCATGAAGATTCATGGCTTCAGGTCAAGCATAGGCAAGGAAACCTCCATGCTGATTACCACCTACCGCCCTCCCTCAGCTGATGAATCAGTACTCCTCCATGTTGAACACCACTTGGAAGAAGCACTGAGTGTAGCAAAGGCACAGAATGTACTCTAGGTGGGGACTTCAATGTCCATCACCAAGAGTGGCTCAGTAGCATCACTACTGGCCGAGTCCTGAAGGGCATAACTGCCAGTCTGGGCCTGCGACAGGTGGTGAGAGAACCAACACGAGGGAAAAACCTACTTGACCTCGTTCTCACCAATCTACCTGTCGCAGATGCATCTGTCCATGACAGCATTGGTAGCAGTGACCACCGCAGTCCTTGCGGAGACGAAGTCCCGTCTTCACAGTGAGAACACCCTCCATCATGTTGTGTGGCACTACCATCATGCAAAATGGGCATCCATGAGGCGCTGTGGGCCATCAGCAGCAGCAGAATTGTATTCCACCACAATCTGTAACCTCATGGCCCGGCATATCCCTCACTCTACCATTACCACCAAGCCAGGGGACCAACCCTGGTTCAATAAGGAGTGTAGAAGAGCATGCCAGGGGCAGCACCAGGCGTACCTAAAAATGAGGTGCCAACCTGGTGAAGCGGCAACACAGGGCAACATGCATGTATAAAAAGCGGAAGCAGCATGCTATAGACAGGGCTAAGCGATACCACAATCAACGGATCAGATGAAAGCTCTGCAGCCCTGCCACATCCAGTCGTGAATGGTGGTGGACCAGTAAACAACTAACGGGAGGAGGAGGCTCCATGAATATCCCCATCCTCAATGATGGTGGAGCCCAGCACGTGAGTGCAAAAGACAAAGCTGAAGCGTTTGTAACCATCATCAGCCAGAAGTGCCAAGTGGATGATCCGCATCGGCCTACTCCTGAGGTCCCCACCATCGCAGAAGTCAGTCTTCAGCCAATTCGATTCACTCCACGTGATATCAAGAAACGGCTGAGCGCACTGGATATAGCAAAGGCTTTGGGCCCCGACAACATCCCGGCTATCGTGCTGAAGACTTGTGCTCCAGAACTAGCCGCGCCTCTAGCCAAGCTGTTCCAGTACAGCTACAACACTGGCATCTATCCAACAATGTGGAAAACTGCCCAGGTATGTCCTGTCCACAAAAAGCAGGACAAATCCAATCCGGCCAATTATCGCCCCATCAGTCTACTCTCAATCATTAGCAAAGTGATGGAAGGTGTCATCGACAGTGCTATCAAGTGGCACTCACTCACCAATAGCCTGCTCACTGATGCCCAGTTTGGGTTCCACCAAGACCACTTGGCTCCTGACCTCATTACAGCCTTGGTCCAGACATGGACAAAGGAGCTGAATTCCAGAGGTGAGGTGAGAGTGTCTGCCCTTGACATCAAGGCAGCATTTGACCAAGTGTGGCATCAAGGAGCCCTAGTAAAACTGAAGTCAATGGGAATCAGGGGGAAAACGCTCCACTGGCTGGAGTCATACCTAGCACAAAGGAAGATGGTTGTGGTGGTTGAAAGTCAATCATCACAGCCCCAGGACATCGCTGCAGGAGTTCCTCAGGGCAGTGTCCTAGGCCCAACCATCTTCAGCTGCTTCATCAATGACCGTCCCTCCAACATAAGGTCAGAAATGGGGATGTTCGCTGATGACTGCACAGTGTTCAGCGCCATTCACAACTCCTCAGATAATGAAGCAGTCCATGCCCACAGGCAACAAGACCTGGATGACGTTCAGGCTTGGGCTGATAAGTGGCAGGTAACATTCGCACCACAGAAGTGCCAGACAATGACTATCTCCAACAAGCGAGCATCTAACCACCTCCCCTTGACATTCAACGGCATTACCATCGCCGAATCCCCACCATCAACATCCTGGGGATCACCATTGACCAGAAACTTAACTGGACCAGCCACATAAATACTGTGGCAACAAGAGCAGGTCAGAGGCTAGGTATTCTGTGGCGAGTGTCTCACCTCCTGACTCCCCAAAGCCTTTCCACCATCTACAAGGCACAAGTAAGGAGTGTGATGGAATACTCTCCACTTGCCTGGATGAATGCAGCTCCAACAACACTCAAGAAGCTCAACACCATCCAGGACAAAGCACCCCATTTGATTGGCACCCCATCCACCACCTTAAACATTCACAGACCAATCCTGCGTACCGTGGCTGCAGTGTGTTCCATCTACAAGATGTACTGCAGCAACTCGCCAAGGCTTCTTCGGCAGCACCTCCCAAACCCACGACCTCTACCATCTAGAAGGACAAGGGCAGCAGGTGCATGGGAACAACTCCACCTCCAAGTTCTCCTCCAAGTCACACACCATCCTGACTTAGAAGTATCTCGCCGATCCTTCATCGTCGCTGGGTCAAAATCCTGGAACTCCCTCCCTAACAGCACTGAGGGAGTACCTTCACCACATGGACTACAGCGGTTCAAGAAGGCGGCTCACCACCACCTTCTCAAGGGCAACTAGGGATGGGCAATAAATGCTGGCCCTGCCAGCGACGCCCAGATCCTATAAGTGAATTTAAAAAAAAACTCCCGTCTCAGGTTCACAGACGTGGTCCCTGAGCAGCGTGGACACCATGGGCGAGCAGTTAAAACTAAAAGGTAAGGTTAAAAGCATTATTATCAACAACCCAATAATTGGTTTAATTGGGTCGCCCGCCTTTGCGGGTCGGGTGAGATCAGAGATCACACACGCACCATTCGGAAAGACGCATAGCAGCGGCTTGACAGCGGAGTCCCGACCCGCTGTCAAAAAAATCACATTTCGCACCCGATCTGCAACCAATCCTGCCTGCTGACCCCCCAGAAAATTCCAGCCTATGTCTCTGGATCATTAGTCCAGGCCTCTGGATTACTATTCCAGTAACATAACCACTATGCTACCGTACCCCGATTGTTCCAACTGCTCCTCCATCCAAATTAAACTGGCGGTAATAACATCCAAGATAAGGCTTACTGAAGGTAAGTAAGACAAGATCTGGAAGATGGAAACTCTCTTGGCAATCCAATAGCACTAAATCAAAGAGATTCTACGATCTACTTACCTGCATGTGAGTGTCCCTTTAAAAACTGCTTCAGTTCTTCTGACAGACCAATCCTGCTAGGTTTTACTGGCAAGTTTGGCACTGGCTGTGATTTTGTGTTAAATTGGCATGGGGTCTTAATCAATGGTCCCTCTAATTGTTTTGGGGGCCATGCAGCCCTTTTAACAGGCTGCGCAGCCCATTCAAAATTCCACGCAAGGGTGGTTTTTCTATTTAAAAGCCAGTGAGCCGGCTGTGTGCGAGTGTCAGAGCGCTGCGCAACTGCACAGCTTAAAGGGAACATTGGTCATGACGCCCCGCCTGCCTCTTCCAGGTGCCTCGGATGACTCAGAAATCTGTGTAGTTACGATGGCGGCGGAGAACACATCAGGAATGCTGTAGTAATTTCTCTACCGCAGATTTAACCACCCGTCCACCACATTCCTGTTAGGTGCGGCGAGTTAAAATCAGTTCTATTAAGTCTGAAATTTGTCATTATTTAAAGCTTTTACATGTCACTTAAATTACCCTTTACTGATCCACATGTAAATTTAATTTCTATAACACTAATTCCAATAATTGGAATATGAGTTGCTAATGAATGGTGTGTAGTTGTAAAATAGTTTTATCTAAAATACTGTTATCTGTCACTACTGAATGATGGACACAAATCTAGAATATAATTATATAACTGAATCTCGTTTTGCCCTAAATTTCAATTTACCTTTATCAGTCTTTTGCAGAAGACTTCAAGTTTACCAAATATGTACATTTCTGACACATCAAATGGATTATCTTGTGCCGTTTCAGTTGTATGTTTCTTTGTCTTCTGGAAATATTTGCGATATTCCACTAACAATTTTTTACATTCCTGAAACCGAATAAAATAATGTCACAAAGCAGGTAATCAGATTATTACACACTTCTATTATCATAGAATTATAGAATAATACAGCACAGAAGGAGGCCATACAGCCCATCATGCCTATGCTGGCTCTTTGAGAGCTATCTCACTCCCCTGCTCTTTTCCCATAGCCCTGCAATTTTTTTCCTTCAAGTATTTATCCAATTCCCTTTTGAATGTTACTATTGAATCTGCTTCTCCGCCCTGTCAGGCCATGCATTCCAGATCGCTGTGCAAAAACATGTTTCCTCAGGTCATCTCTGGTTCTTTTGCCAATTATCTTAAATCTGTGTCCTCTAGTTACCGACCCTTCTGCCACTGGAAACAGTTTCTCCTTATTTACTTTATCAAAACCATTTATGATTTTGAACACCTCTATCAAATCTCCTCTTAACCTTCTCTGTTCTAAGGAGAACAACCCCAGCTTCTCCAGTCTCTCCAGATAATTGAAATCCATCATCCAAGGTACCATTCTAGTAAATCTCTTCTGCACTCACTCCAAGGCCTTGACATCCATCCTAAAGTGTGCTGCCCAGAATTGAATACAATGCTCTAGCTGAAGCCTAACCAGTGTTTATAAAGGTTTAGCATAACTTTGATGCTTTTGTACTCTATGCCTCTACATGTCATCGATGACGACAAACACCTCGCTAAGGCCATCCCCATGCCTCCACTACTTGCCTTCAAACAGCCGCCTAACCTCAGAAGTACCATCGTTCGCAGCAAATTACCCAGCTTTCAGGATAACAGCGACCACGACACCACACAACCCTGCCACGGCAAACTCTGCAAGACATGCCAGATCATCAACACAGATACCACCATCACACGTGAGGACACTACCCACCAGGTACATGGTACATACTCATGTGACTCGGCCAACGTTGTCTACCTCATACGTTGCAGGAAAGAATGCACCGCGGCATGGTACATCGGCGAGACCATGCAGACACTGAGACAACGTATGAACGAGCACCGCGCAACAATCGCCAGGCAGGATTGTTACCTCCCAGTCGGGGAACACTTCAGCAGTCAAGGACATTCAGCCTCGGATCTGCGGGTAAGTGTTCTCCAAGGCAACCTTAGGAACACACGACAACGCAAAATCATCGAGCAGAAACTGATTGCCAAGTTCCGAACTCATGAAGACGGTCTCAACCGGGATCTTGGGTTTATGACGTGATCCGGACTCGAGTCGTCGTGGGCTTGTTCACAGATGTGATTCCCAGTAAAAATGTTAAAGCTTATCGTTTTACATACAGACGGCAGCTTTTGACACGTTAGACCCCCTGCGACTCCACCTCATTGTCTCAGTTGTATCTTGCTATGTCTTTGATGTGGTACCTTCCTGGCTGACCTGATTAACTTTATCACACCTCGACAGATAAACAGTCAGGATGATTTAACTTAGTTGTCTGCAATTGTAAGGTACACATGCATTGTTCTCTATCTATATATGCTTTGGCGATTCTGTATCTTTTTACTTCACCCGACGAAGGAGTAGTAAGCTCCGAAAGCTTGTGATTTCAAATAAAACTGTTGGACTATAACCTGGTGTTGTGCGACCTCTCAATTTTGTCTACTAATAAAGCCAAAGCTCCCATATGGTTTTTTTTAACAGCCATCTCAACCTGTCCTGCCACCATCAAAGATTTGTCTACATACACCCAAGGTCTCTCTGTTGCTGCACTCCCTTTAAAATACCATTTATTTTATATTATCTCTCCTCATTCTATCTACCAAAATGAATCACTTCACACTTCTCTATGTTAAAATGTATCTTCCATATGTATGCCCATTACATCAGTCTGCCTATTGTCCTCCTGAAGTCTGTTTTTTTTAATTCATTCACGGGATGTGGGCATCACTGACAAGGCTAGCATTTATTGCCCATCCCTAATTTCCCATGAACCGCTGCAGTTCGTGTGGTGAAGGTACTCCCATAGTGCTATTAGGGAGGGCGCTCAGGATTTTGACCCAGCGACGATGAAGGAACGGCAGCAGGCGCATGGGAGCACCATCAAGTTCCCCTCCAAGTCAGGATGGTGTGTGACTTAGAGGGGAACTTGATGGTGCTCCCGTGCGCCTGCTGCCCTTGTCCTTCTAGGTGATAGAGGTCGCGGGTTTGGGAGGTGCTGTCAAAGAAGCCTTGGCGAGTTGCTGCAGTGCTTCTTCTTAGGCAGTCCCTCGGAACCGAGGATGACTTGCTTCCACTTTAAAAATGAGTTCGCAGGTGACTGATGAGTCCAATGCGGGACCTACAGTCTCTGTCACAGGTGGGGCAGACGGTGGTTGAAGGGGTGGGTGGGTGGGGTGCTTGGGTTGACGTGCGTTCCTTGCGCTGCCTGCGCTTGGCTTCCGCTTGCTCCCGGCGAAGAGATTTGAGGTGTTCGGCGCCTTCCCGGATGCTTCTCCTCCACTTTGTGCGGTCTTGGGCCAGGGATTCCCAGGTGTCGGTGGGGATGTTACACTTTTTCAAGGAGGCTTTGAGGGTGTCCTTGAAGCGTTTCCTCTGCCCACCTGGGGCTCTCTTGCCGTGCCGGAGCTCCGAGTAGAGCGCTTGTTTTGGGAGTCTCGTATCGGGTATGCGGACAATGTGACCTGTCCATCAGAGCTGATCGAGCGTGGTCAAAGCTTCGATGCTAGGGATGTTGGCCTGAGCAAGAACACTGACGTTGGTGCGCCTATCCTGCCAATGGATTTGCAGGATCTTGTGGAGGCAGCGTTGGTGGTACCTCTCCAGTGCTTTGAGGTGCCTGCTGTACATGGTCCATGTCTCTGAGGCATACAGCAGGGCGGGTATCACTGCTGCTCTGTAGACCATGAGCTTAGTGCCGGGTTTGAGGTCCTGGTCTTCAAACACTCTCTTCCTCAGGTGACCGAAGGCTGCACTGGCACACTGAAGGCGGTGTTGGACTTTGTCGTCGACGTCTGCCCTTGTTGACAGTAGGCTTCCGAGGTATGGAAAGTGGTCCACGTTGTCCAAGGCCTTGTCGTGGATTTTGATAATCGGTGGGCAGTACTGTGTGGCGGTGGCAGGTTGGTAGAGGACCTTTGTCTTACGGATGTTTAGTGTAAGGCCCAAGCTCTCGTACGCTTCGGTGAAGGTGTTGACGATGGTTTGGAGTTCGACCTCCGAGTGAGCGCAGACGCAAGCGTCATCTGCATACTGTAATTCGATGACAGAGGATGGGACGACCTTGGATCTGGACTGGAGGCGACGGAGGTTGAACAGTTTCCCGTTTGTTCTGCAAATTAGCTCCACTCCAATGGAGAGCTTACTGAGGGTGAGATGGACATTGCAGCAAGGAACATTGAGAAGAGCTTTGGTGCGATGACACAGCCTTGCTTGACCCCGGTTCGTACGTGAATTGGGTCTGTGGTGGAACCGTTGGTCAGGATCACGGCTTGCATGTCGTCGTGAAGCAGGCGGAGGATGGTGACAAACTTTTGAGGGCAGCCGAATTTGAGGAGGACACTCCATAATCCTTCACGGTTGACAGTGTCGAAGGCCTTTGTGAGATCAAAGAAGGCCATGTACAGCGGTTGGTGCTGTTCCCTGCATTTCTCTTGTAATTGACGTGCGGTGAAGATCATGTCCATTGTGTCCCTTAGTGGGCGGAATCCACATTGCGACTCTGGGAGGAGAACGACGAGAACGACCAGGAGATCCAGGAGCTAATATGCCGCAAGCGCAAGGCATTCCTGATCTGGAAACAGCAACAGAACTTGAGAGCAAGAAAGCAGCTCTACAGACACCTGAAGGCCGAGGTCCAACAAAAAACTCGTGACCTAAAGAACAGACGGTGGGTGGAGAAAACACAGGAGATCCAGCAGCTAGCTGACAACCACGACGTGCGTGGATTCTTTAGCGCAGTCAAGACCATCTACGGCCCAAGCACCCAAGGCCCTACCCCACTGTGGGCCAAGAACGGAGAGGTACTCATCAAGGACAGAGAGGCAGTCAGTGCCCGCTGGAAGGAGCACTTCGAAGATCTCCTTAACCGCAACTCTGTCTTCGACGCGAGTGTCCTCAACTCCATCCCGCAGCATGCTACCCGCCACCATCTCAGCACAACCCCAGCCCGGCATGAGGTTGAAAAGGCCATCCGACAACTGAAGATCAACAAGGCCTCAGGAGCAGATGGAATCCCCGCCGAGGCACTAAAGCATGGCTGAGAAGCACTACTGGCGCGAATTCATGAACTCATTTCTCTTATCTGGAAGGAGGAGAGCATGCCAGGGGATCTCAGAGACGCCATAATTGTGACCATCTTCAAGAAAGGTGACAAGTCCGATTGCGGTAATTACAGAGGAGTTTCCCTGCTGTCTGCCACAGGGAAAGTCATCGCAAGAATCCTCCTCAATCGCCTTCTCCCAGTGGCCGAAGAGCTCCTCCCAGAGTCGCAATGCTGATTGCTGCAGTGCATCTTGTAGATGATACACACTGCAGCCACGGTGTGCTGGTGCTGGAGGGAGAGAATGTTTAAGGTGGTAGATGGGGTGCCAATCAAGCGGGCTACTTTGTCCTGGATGGTGTTGAGCTTCTTTAGGGTTGTTGAAGCTGCACTCAACCAGGCAAGTGGAGAGTATTCCATCACACTCCTGAATTGTGCCATGTAGATAAGAATATAAAATTAGAAATAGGAGCTGGAGTAGGCCATTTGGCCCTTCAAGCCTGCTCCGCTATTCAACAAGATCATGGCTGATCTTCTACCTCAAATCCACCTTCTCGCACTCTCCCCATATGCCTCAATTCCCTTAGTTCCCAAAAATTTATCGACCTCTGTCTTTAATATACTCAATGACTAAGCATCCACAGCTCTCTGGGGCAGAGAATTCCAAAGATTCACAACCCTTTGAGTGAAGAAATTTCTCCTCATCTCAGTCCTAAATGGCCAACCCCTTATTCTGAGACTGTGACCCCATGTTCTAGAATCCCCAGCCAGGGGAAACATTTTCCCAGCATTAACCCTGTCAAGCCCCTTAAAAATGTTATATGTTTCAATTAGATCACCTCTCAATCTTCTAAACTCTAGGGAACATAGGCCTAGTCTGCTCAATCTCTCCTCATAGGGCAATCCCCTCGTCCCAGGAACCAGTCTCGTGAACCTTCGTTGCACTCCCTCTAAGGCAAGTATGTCTTTCCTTAGGTAAGGAGACCAGAACTGTATACAGTACTCCAGGTGTGGCCTCACCAATGCCTTGTATAATTGTAGTAAGACTTCTTTACTCTTATACTCTAATCCCTTTGTAACAAAAGCTTTCCTAATTGCTTGCTGTACCTGCATGTTAACTTTCTATGATTCATGTACAAATTTGATTGAATTCTTTGAGGAGGTAACTAAGTTTGTAGATGAAGGTAGAGCAGTTGATGTCGTATACATGGATTTTAGTAAGGCGTTTGATAAGGTTCCCCATGGTCGGCTCATGAAGAAAGTAAGAAGTTGTGTGATAGAGGGAAATTTGGCCGATTGGATAAGTAACTGGCTATCTCATAGAAGGCAGAGGGTGGTGGTGGATGGAAAATTTTCGGACTGGAGACCAGTTACCAGCGGTGTGCCACAGGGGTCAGTGCTGAGTCCTCTGCTGTTTGTGATTTTTATCAATGACTTGGAGGAGGGGACTGAAGGGTGGATCAGTAAATTTGCTGATGACACCAAGATTGGTGGAGTAGTGGATGAGGTGGAGGGCTGTTGTAGGCTGCAAAGAGACATTGATAGGATGCAGAGCTGGGCCGAAAAATGGCAGATGGAATTTAACCCTGATAAGTGCGAGGTGATTCATTTTGGTAGGGCAAATTTGAATAAGGATTACAGGGTCAACGGCAGGGTTCTGAGGAACGTGGAGGAACAGAGGGATCTGGGGGTTCATATCCACAGATCTCTGAAGGTTGCCACTCAAGTGGATAGAGCAGTAAAGAAGGCCTATAGTGTGTTAGCGTTTATTAACAAGGGGTTTGAGTTTAAGAACCGTGAGGTTATGCTGCAACTGTACGGGACCTTGGTGAGACCACATTTGGAATATTGTGTGCAGTTCTGGTCATCTCACTATAGGAAGGACGTGGAAGCATTGGAAAGAGTGCAAAGGAGATTTACCAGGATGCTGCCTGGTTTGCGGGGGAGGTCTTATGAGGAAAGATTGAGGGAGTTAGGGCTTTTCTCTTTAGAGCGGAGGAGGATGAGAGGCGACTTAATAGAGGTTTATAAGATGATGAGGGGGATAGATAGAGTGGATGTTCAGAGACTATTTCCTCGGGTGGATGTAGCTGTTACAAGGGGGCATAACTATAAGGTGCATGGGGGGAGATATAGAAGGGATGTCCGAGGTAGATTCTTTACTCAGAGAGTGTGGAATGGACTGCCTGCTGTGATAGTGGAGTCGGACACTTTAGGAACTTTCAAGAGGTTATTGGATAAGCACATGGAGCACACCAGAATGATAGGGAGTGGGATAGCTTGATCTTGGTTTCGGACAATGCTCGGCACAACATCGAGGGCCGAAGGGCCTGTACTGTGCTGTACTGTTCTATGTTCTATGTTCTATGTACAAGGACACCCAGGTCCCTCTGAATGCAAAAATTTCTCAGTCTCTCACCATTCAAAAAATATTCTGATTTTTTGTTTTTCCTACCAATGTGGATAACTTCACACTTCCCCACATTGTATTCCATTTGTCATGTTCTTGCCCACTCAGTCAACCTGTCTATATCTCTCTGCAGCCTCTTTGCATCCTCCTCACAGCTTACTTTCACACCTAACTTTGTATCATCAGCAAACTTGGATACGTTACACTCAATCCCTTCATCTAAGTTATTAATATAGATTGTAAATAGCTGAGGCCCAAGCACTGATCCTTGTTGTACCCCGCTAGTTAGAACCAAGCTGAAAAAGTCCCGTTTATTCCTAGGCCGTGATCTTACCTGAGGAGGCGCGTTGGGAGCGGGACTGCTGGTTTCCGGGTTCTAGTCCCGCACCCAGCGACGTCTGACGAATAGACGCTATTTTTCCTTGATTGACCTTGTTAAGCCCACCCTGTGGGCTTGCCAGCCAATTAAGGGAAAGCCGGTGTCAGATGACGTCAATACATGACGCTTCATCTGCCAGTTTTCTTAAAGGGACAGGCCCCATAATTTTTTGACAGATGCATTGTCAGTGTTTGACAGCATTGAGGTGCTGTCAAACACTGACAATCACTGTCCAAAGGTGAGCCCTTGCACCCAGGCTCACCAATGACTCACACCTTCGGAGAAAACAGATGGCAGCTGCATGTGAGATTGCAGAAGCCATCTGTCAATTCTCCCGATCAGATGAGCTTCACAGAAACATCAAATCTTGTCACCTGCAGATAGATATAAACAGAATAAAAATATTTCTCACTACATTCTCTCACCTGTCATACTTACCTGTGCACCATTGCACCCATCACACTACCTCTGCAGCTGTCATTTGCACACTTACACTGCAGCAGACGCACAGCTCGCCTCGCTGACCCTGGCAGGGTTTCCCGCCGTCGGGATGGCTGCATCAGCAGGCTGAAGATCGCGGCCGGGGCACGAACGGGGCGCTGCGCACGGCAATGACGTCATCACCAGAGCTGAGAGGTTACACCTATCACGAAAGATTTAACTCTTTTCTCTGCAAAAGAGAAGACTGAGAGATGACCTGATAGAGGTCTTTAAGATTATAAAAGAGTTTGATAGGGTAGACGTAGAGAAGATGTTTCCACTTGCGGGTGAGACCAGAGCTAGGGGCCATAAATATAAAATAGTTATTAATAAATCCAATAGGGAATTCAGGAGAAATTTCTTCACCCAGAAAGTGGTTAGAATGTGGAACTCGATACCACAAGGAGTAGTTGAGGTGACTGGTATAGATGCATTTAAGGGGAAGCTAGATAAACACATGAGGGAGAAAGGAATAGAATGATACATTGATGTGGTTAGATGAGGAAGGATGGGAGGAGGCTCGTGTGGAGCATAAACACCGGCATGGACCTGTTGGGCCGAATGGCCTGATTCTGTGCCGTAAATACTAAGTAATACTATGTAATATAGAAAGTTTTACCTGCATTTTATTAATAACAATTTTAGAATCCTGGTCCCACACACGAGCAGTACCATCCTCAGTGATGTATTCCTTGCAGGCTGTAACCATTTGGTTTGTGACCTAAAGTTGAATACAATATCACGGCAGAAATACCAAAATGCAGATGGATTCAGAGATTAAATTCAGAATCAGATTAAGATACATACCTTAATAAAGAGGGAGGTCAGCTGTTGTGAGGTGTTGTAGTAGCGTGACACATTGTGAATCATTTGAATAGCATTTATCAAATTTGGAACACCTCTTGTCATAGTCACCTGGAAATTGAATTATTTCATAACAATGATACAATAAGACAGAAATATTGAAAAATAATGCACAGAATTAAAAGTTACATTACTTTGTTGGTCATCTTTGATTGGAAGTTTTTTAACATGGGAGTAACCTCAGGTCACTGTGAGAGCGATAGCCCTTGAAGTCGCCAGTGACATTTTGAAGGTGGAACTATGTGACTCTTCCTATTTTGAGTTATTTATAAAGGGCATGTTCGCTGAGCAACATTAAAAGAAGAAAATAAATAATTTGTAATATATAATATATGAATGGCAGCAAATAACTAGAAAAATAATTCTCACAACCAAATATGTAGAACCTAGGCCAGGAAATTCCTTGAAGCTGCACCTGCTCCGTCAACGTTACTTTGCCAGTGGAAAATCCATTACGCACATAAACGGGATTTCTTAACACTTCAGTGCAGTAACGCAGGTGGAGTGGGAGCAGCTCTGAGGAATTCCCCGGCCATAATTTCCCAAAAGGGGCAGACTGTCGTTGACCAGGAAGCAGCAAAGCAGGCAGGATATGGTTCCAATAAAAAAAAATTTGAATTCATTCATGGGATGTGGGCGTTATTGCCTAACCCTAAATCCCCTTGAACCACTGCAGTCCATGTCGTGAAGGTACTCCCACATATTTCCAAGTCAGGATAGTGTGTGACCTTTCTGTTTTCAAGACCAAGAACCCAAGCATCCTGTACCCAAAGCATTGCATGAGAGCGAGGAGGGAGAAGAAGAAGACACAGTGTCACTGATTCTGTCACTCGCAGGCACCAGCTCAGAAACTGGCGCTGTGTGTACTTTAGAGGCTAGTGTAGAAGTGGGATCTGCAAAGGGTGAGGCACCGGGCACAAATGGGCTGCAGAAAGGCCAAGGGAAAAGGGTAGCTCGGGGGCCAGCTCCCCAGAGGGCGAGTTCGGCGCAAGTCCTGCTGCACATGTCTCAGATGAGGACCTCGATAGGGCAGCCTTCTGAAGAAGTGTGATGGGAATGCACAACAAATTGCTAGGTGCAATGGCAAGCCTGCCAGAGAGCCTCTTGGCAATGTCATGGAGCATGGAAGAGACCGCCTCCAACATTGCACGGGGCTTTGTGCAGAGCTTGGAGCCCAGGATTTCCAGCTGGAAATGATGGAAGATTCCTGAAAAGACCGCATCGATCCAGGCATGATGCTGCGTGTGATAGACAATGTCGTGGCTGACATTGTAGCACAGGCGGAAGCGACCCAACGTCTTAGTGCTGCAGCGGAAGCACAGATCACTCTCATGAAGTCCCAGCTTGATACCGCCCAAGCTCAGACCACTGTCATGCAGTCTCAGCTTTGTGCCACCCATGCTGAGACTGCTGTCATGCAGTTATATGCAGTTATGATCTGGAATGCACTGCCTGAAAGGGTGGTGGAGGTAGATTCAATTGTGGCTTTCAAAGGGGAATTGGATAAGTACTTGAAGGAAAAAAATTTGAAGGGCTATGGGAAAGGGGGAGTGGGACTAGGAAAGGGAATACACATTAAATGGTAGGACACTGAGTAGTGTAGAGGAACAAAGGGACCTTGGAGTGCATGTCCACAGATCCCTGAAGGTAGCAGGCCAAGTATATAAGGTGGTTAAGAAGGCATACGGAATGCTTGCCTTTATTAGCCGTGGCATAGAATACAAGAGCAGGGGGGTTATGCTTCAACTGTATAAAACACTAGTTAGGCCTCAGCTAGAGTACTGCGTGCAGTTCTGGTCACCATATTACAGGAAAGATGTGATTGCACTAGAGAGGGTACAAAGGAGATTTACAAGGATGTTGCCGGGAGTAGAGAATCTTAGCTCTGAGGAAAGACTGGATAGGCTGGGTCTGTTTTCCTTGGAACAGAGGAGGCTGAGGGGAGACCTTATTGAGGTGTATAAAATTATGAGGGGCATAGATAAAGTGGATAGAAAGGACCCATTTCCCTTAGCAGTGCGGTCAAAAACCAGGGGGCACAGATTTAAAGTAATTGGTGGAAGGTTTAGAGGGGATTTGAGGGGAAATTTCTTCACCCAGAGGGTTGTGGGGGTCTGGAACTCACTGCCTGAAAGGGTGGTAGAGGCAGGAACCCTAACCACATTTAAAAAGTACTTGGATGTGCACTTGGGATGCTGTAACCTGCAGGGCTACGGACCAAGAGCTGGGAAGTGGGATTAGGCTGGATAGCTCTTTGTTGGCCGGCGCGGACACAATGGGCCGAAATGGCCTCCTTCCGTGCTGTAACTTTCTATTATTCTACTAGCTGAAGTGCTCTTGCAGAGAGCCAGCACAGGCTTGATGGGCCGAATGGCCTCCTTCTGTGCAGTAACCATTCTATGATTCTATGACCCAGCAGAGCAGAGAGAGACAGGCATCAACATTACAAAAAAACAAATCTGGAAACAAAAAGCTGGAATCAGTAAAAGTGATCATGAAGCTGTCGGATTGTTGTAAAAACCCAACTGGTTCACTAATGTCCATTAGGGAAGGAAATCTGTCGTCCTTATCTGTTCTGGCTTATCTGTGACTTGAGTCCCACACCATTGTGGTTGACTCTTAAATGCTCGCTGAAGTGACCTAGCAAGCCACTCAATTATATCAACTCCGCTAGAATGGATCAACAGAATAAAACTGGGTGGACCACTCTAATGCGACCTAGGCATCAAATCAGGACACGACAAAGGCACACCTTTGGTTTAATAAATGAAAACCAGCACAGATTTGTTAAAGGCAAATCATGTTAGACTAATTTGATTGAGTTCTTTGTTGAAGTAACGAAGAAAGTGGATGCGGGAAGTGCAGTCGATGTGTAAATGGACTTTCAAAAGGAGTTTGATAAAGTATCACATAATAGACTTGTTAGCAAAATTGAAGCACATGGAATTAAAGGGGCAGTGGCTGTGTGGATACAAAACTGGCTAACGGACAGAAAGCAGAGAGTAGTGGTGAACAGTTGTTTTTCCAGACTGGGGGAAGTATGCAGTGGTGTCCCCCAGGGGTCGGTGTTGGGACCACTGCTCTTATGATGGCCCAGAAATTAAACACGGAGCGTTCCTGCGGGGGTAAGGCTTCCCCGCGATATCTCACTGCGCGCCTACCTTTTCCCTCCGGGCTCACACGAACTTTAGTTTCAAGGCCAGTCCCACATGCAGCTGTGCAGTGCTTGCGTGACCCACAGACGCAGTTAGTTCGTGCGAGCTGTGGGATCACGTGATTCAGTTTGAGCCAATGGCAGCACACCATCTTTCATTCATAGTTTTGACAGGACAACTGTCAAAGCTATGAATACAACTTACCCCCAAAAGAACAGCTAAACCTCAATTAAATAAAAAAAAACCATCACATTAATAAAATAACTATATTTAAATAAATTAACCACTTTAAACAAAAATTTTAATTTTTGAAAAAATTTAAAATCTTTTTAAAAGTTATAAAAATAAACTTACCTTTCTTTAAAGTCTCTAAAAAAGATAAACCTGTTGAAAAAATTTTAAAATAATACTTAATTAACTACTTACCTTGTTTAAAGAGGGTCTTACGCCTCCTTTCTTTATGTGTAAAATCTTCCATGCTTACCTGCGCGTTCAAAGCACTAAGTGCACTGCGTGCGCGCAGCCTGTAGCGCGCACGCGGTTCACTTAGGAACCGCCCCCTTTTGAGTTCACGAAGTGCCGGTTTCCCGCGCATGCGCAGTGCATGCTGAAAACCGGCAATTGGAGACCTAAAACGCGAGAGTACACAGTGCGTACTCTCGCGTATTAGGTCTAATTTTCGGGCCGATATATATTAATGATCTGGACTTGGGTATATAGGGCATAATTTCAAAGTTTGCAGATGACTCGAAACTCAGAAATGAAGTAAACAGTGAAGAGGACAGTAATAGACTTCAGGAGCACGTATAGACAGATTGGTGAAATGCACAGACACATGGCAGATGAAATTTAATGCAGAGAAGTGTGAAGTGATTCACTTTGGTAAGAAGAATGGGGAGGGGCAATATAAACTAAATGGTACAATTTTAAATGGGGTGGAGGAAGAAAGAGACCTGGGAGTGTACCTACACAAGTCTTTGAAGGTGGCAGGACAAGTTGAGAAGGCTGTTCAAAGGCATACAGAATCCTTGGCTTTATAAATGGAGATGTTTGCCGCGAAATTCGGCACCTTAGCGCCGGTAGTTATGGCCAGTTTTTTTAAAAAAGGCGTCCGCCTCTTTCCCACCCACTTCCGGCAGGGCCTGCGCAGTTCGCTATCTTGGTGAGGGCAATAGCGCAGATGGTACGTGCGCGTGTCAGCCGTATGCAGAGTAGACAGTCCATGACGTCAATCAGCGTGTAACGCTGATTTGATGCACGACCTGACATTTTCGACATTGCTGCTCCATTCCACGCCGTCTCCTAAACACACACAGCTGAATGTGCATTCAGTTGTATGAGGGACCCCCCCACAAGTGCTACTTAGAGGCATACAACCAACTTGCAGGTAAGTTGATTATTCATATCATAGAATCATAGAAATTTACAGCACAGAAGGAGGCCATTCGGCCCATCTTGTCTGTGCCGGCCGACAAAGAGCTATCCACTCTAATCCCTAATTGTTGTTTTTGTACTGGCTTTTGCAGAGTTTGTATGAGTACTGTGTTGCTATAAGAGATTTAAAAAGTTGTTAAAATGTGCAAGGAGTGCTGTGGATGCTGGGAAGACGTTGGCTGCTACTGGAAGGCCTCTGACTACATCACTTGCTCCCAGTCATGGGGGCTCTACTTGCAGTCCCCCTTACGCTGCAGCATGACAGGGAGATGGAACAGAGAAAACAAGGTGCTCGCAGAGGGAGGAGGAGGAGGGGGAGGAGGGCTCTCAGCAGGAGGCCTTACCCACCTATGGTCTTCAGGGAGCACTTCTACTACCTGCACCTAAGCCAGGAGCAGTGTGTTCGGTGGCTCCGCTTCACCAAGGAGGTGGTCACCGAACTCTGCCATCTCTTGGAACCAGACCTGCAGCCTCAGAGCAGCGTGACGACAGCACTGCCAGTGACCCTCAAGGTGATTGTGACCCTGAATGTTTTCACCAGCACATCCTTCCAGGCTGGAACAGGCGATATGGCAAACATTTTGCAGTTTGCCATTCATCGCTACACCCGGGAGGTCACAGAGGCTCTGTACTCTAGGAGAATGGACCTGATTGTCATTTTTCAAAAGAAAGAAAGAAAGACTTGCATTGACATATTGCCTTTCATGACCACCGGACGTCCCAAAGCGCTTTACAGCCAATGAAGTACTTTTTTTTTTGAAGTGTAGTCACTGTTGTAATGTAGGAAACGCGGCAGCCAATTTGCACACAGCAAACTCCCACAAACAGCAAAGTGATAATGACCAGATCATCTGTTTTTAGTGAATTAGTGCAATATGTTGATGTGCAGTTGGTGTGCGACTTCACCCAGCAGATCATAATGGTGAATGCCCGCTAATCTGGCAGCAGTCATAGAAACATAGAAACATAGAATCTAGGAGCAGGAGTAGGCCATTCGGCCCGTCGAGCCTGCTCCGCCATTCAATACGATCATGGCTGATCATCCAAATCCAGTACCCTGTCCCTGCTTTAATCCCCACAGTACACATATCCCACCCTACCCCCGTAACCCCACGTATTTAATTCCCCCTAACATATCCCATCCTATCCCCATAACCCCACATATTTAATCCCCCCTAACACTAAGGGTCAATTTATCATAGCCAAATCAACCTAACCCACACATTTTTGGACTGTGGGAGGAAACCGGAGCACCCGGAGGAAACCCACGCAGACACGGGGAGAATGTGCAAACTCCACACAGACAGTCACCCGAGGTCAGATTCGAACCCGAGTCTCTGGCGCTGTGAGGCACCAGTGCTAACCACTATGCCACCGTGTTGCCCGCATGCAGTCATGAAAGCTTCATCTTGCGCCAGTCCGCTGTGCCAGCAATCATCCAGCTGCCACGTCGAACCCAAGGGTGGCTACTAGGTGACAAGTGTTATCTACTCTACACCTGGCTGACGACACCCCTCGACAAACAAACCACTCGTGGCCAGAGCTCATGCTCGCACGAGGAACGTCATCGAGCAGACCATCGGGGTACTCAAGCAACAGTTCCGCTGCCTTGACTGCTCGGGAGGAGACACTCAGTAATCGCCGGAGCGGGTGTCCCAACTCCTGGTGGTCTGCTGCATCCTCCACAACTTGGCCATCATGAGGGCGCAGCCCTTGCCACCACAGATTCCGCGACCATCTCATGAGGAAGAGGAGGAGGAAGAACAGGAGGAGGAAGAGGAAGAGGAGGAGGAGGCAGTCTGCAAAACCCACATTCCAGCCGCGCTGTCCATCAGCGCATCCTCAGACTCCGCTTCCCCTGATGAAACCCCAGATCCCCGTTGCTCAACAATTTCAGAACCTTACCATCCCTCTGTCACGGAACATCACATATCCCATGATTCATCTAGAATTCAAAAATCTATCTATCCCAGCCTTGAATATACTCAAAGATTCAGCATCCACAGCCCTTTGGGGTAGAGAATTCCAAAGATTCACAACCCTCTGAGCGAAGAAATTCCTCCTCATCTCAGTCTTAAATGGCTGACCCCTATCCTGAGACTATGCCCACCAGTCCTAGACTCTCTGGAGTTTTGAAGAATGAGAGGTGATCTCATTGAAACATACAAGATTCTGAAGGGGATTGACAGGGTAGATACTGAGAGGGTTTTTCCCCTGACTGGAGTGTCTAGAACTAGGGCAAGGTCAACTGCCAGTACAGCCCCCATTAATGTAACGATGTGTAGCACTTTAAAATTTTGTCAGAATAAATGTAACAAATTTTTAGTAGCCACAACACTCCTGATATGAAAGAACCTTTAAATTAAACTCTGCACAATTGCAAACTGACAAGGAAGCAGTGAAATAGCACT
This sequence comes from Squalus acanthias, assembly GCA_030390025.1. Taxonomy (NCBI): domain Eukaryota; kingdom Metazoa; phylum Chordata; class Chondrichthyes; order Squaliformes; family Squalidae; genus Squalus; species Squalus acanthias. The sequence goes on from CM059433.1 coordinate 139,568,461, forward strand.
AACCTGACAGCTGCGACTGATCCATTTAAATAGCATCCCTGGAGCCGCCAGCCGCCTGCTTCACGCCTCCTCTTCCTGTCGTTGTCAGGGTGAGGCGCTAAGGGAGGCGGCGATCATCAATTTAGCAGATCGGGCGCTCAGTGAGCGTTGCACGCTCAGAGGTCATGATCTGCCTGGCGCTAAAGCCCCAGGCGCTAACTGGTAGCGGCGGCGCTAAGAGGCAACTGAATTTGGCATGTGGCACTGGATTCGCCTCGCCCCAGCGCTACTTCATTAGCGCCCCCACCAGGTGCTAACGGGAGGCACTAATCAACCGAATGTTTTCCCCCCTGTCCCTTCCTGTCACACTCTGCTTATCTTCACCCAAATTGCTGCACTGCTCCATTGCCTTGACTTTTCCCCTTGGATTTCTACATTTCCCCTCACCTGCCCCCTCCCCCCCTTTTTAGTTTAAAGTCCTATAAACTACCAGTTATTTGATTCGCCAGGACATTGGTCCCATGGTACATCGGCGAGACCATGCAGACACTGAGACAACGTATGAACGGACACCGTGCAACAATCGCCAGGCAGGATTGTTACCTCCCAGTCGGGGAACACTTCAGCAGTCAAGGACATTCAGCCTCGGATCTTCGGGTAAGCGTTCTCCAAGGCGGCCTTCGAGACACATGACAATGCAAAATCATCGAGCAGAAACTGATAGCCAAGTTCCGCACCCATGAGGACGGCTTCAACCGGGATCTTGGTTTCATGTCACGCTACATGACGTAGAGTCATCCAGACTAGAGTCGTCGTTGTCTTGTTCACAGATGTGATTTCCAGTTTTTTTAAAAAGTAAAAAGCTTAACTGCAGACTGCAGCATTTGACACGTTGGACCCCCTGTGACCCCACCTCATTGTCTTAGCTGTATTTTGCTGTGTCTTTGATGTAATGCCTTCCTGACTGATTGTATCTCTGCCGAGGTGGTGTGATGGAAGGCAGTCAGAAACACATTGTTCTCTGTTTATATATGCTTTGTATCTGATTTGTATTCCCTCACTTTACCTGATGAAGGAACAGTGCTCCGAAAGCTCGTGATTTCAAATAAAACTGTTGGACTATAGCCTGGTGTTGTGCGACAAAGCACTACAAGTAGTGGGGGCAAAAAGCAACACCTCCTTCCCCCTCTGCTCCGAATTCCTACTCTCTCCAAATGCCCAACTTTATCACACTGTTTGGAAGCACTCTGTTTAAGATCACTCTGTGCAGACCACTCACAGTGTCCTCTTGGCCACAATGCTGAAATGAAAGCCACCACAAACAAACAAACAGCAGTGATTTAAAAAGAGCGGGAGCTGTGTAAACAGCGGCAGAGCGGTGATTTAAAAAGAGCGGGACCTGTGTAAACAGCGGCAGAGCGGTGATTTAAAAAGAGCGGGACCTGTGTAAACAGCGGCAGAGCGGTGATTTAAAAAGAGCGGGACCTGTGTAAACAGCGGCAGAGCGGTGATTTAAAAAGAGCGGGACCTGTGTAAACAGCGGTAGTGTAACAAAACCATAGGAAAAAAATCACAAAGTGACGTCATAATCGGCGGCCGATCCAGAGGAAATTGAGCTCAGTATTTAATCTACTTTATGTACTATTTTTTTTTAATTTAATTTTTAACTTAACTATAAATAAATCGTTAAATAAATATTCAGCATAATTGATAACTAATATTAAAGAAATCATTTAAGAGTAGGCAGTAAAACTAACGAAAGGGTAAATCTGATAAAGTGAAGTCACGAGAGCTCGAGGAGCTCTGAGTCTGAGTAAGTCTAGTGAAATAAAAAAAATTCAAGGAGTGATGTCACTGGACAGCAGATTGGTGAGTATTACAGCTTTTTTTTCTCTAAGTTAGGGCAGTGGGTTAAATTAAGAGCTGGGAGAATAATAGCTGCTATTATGTTATTAAATTAATAACTTAAACTAGTTTAATAACTTAAACTTGATAGACTAATTAAACTAAATAAAAAAATAATTGATTGAATAAAACTGTAAATAAATAAAATAAGGTTAGATCGAGATGGCAGGGCAAGTGGTGTGTCGTAACTAGCATGTGGGAGTTTGTGGAGAGCAGCATGGTCCTGAGCAATCACATCTGCGGTAAGTGTCTGCAACTTGAGGAACTTCGGCTCAGAGTTGTTCAGCTGCAGTCCAAGCTGCAGACACTGTGACGCATCAGGGAAGGGGAGAGTTACCTGGCCACTTTGTTCCAGGAGGCAGTCACACCTCTTAGTTTAAGCAGTTCTTCAGAGTTAGTCAATGGTCAGGGCCAGGAGGGAGTGAATGCGAGTCAGGAAGGTATGAGGACCCAGGATATAGTGATGGAGGAGCCTCAGCCCTTGCCCTTGTCCAACAGGTACAAGGTACATGCTGCCTGTATAGATGAGAACAAGGACTGCAGGGAGGATGAGCAAACTGATCACGGCACTGTGGTACAGGAGGCCATTCAAGTGGGGGGAGTAAAAAGGAATGTAGCCGCGGTAGGCGACAGTATAGTGAGAGGGATAGATACAGTTCTCTGCAGCTGCGACCAGGAGTCCAGAAGGCTTTGTTGCCTGCCAGGGTTAAGGACATCTCCTCACGGCCGGAGAAGAACTTGGAGTGGGAAGGGGAGGATCCAGTTGTCGTGGTTCACTAGGAGCCAACGGCATAGGTAGAACTAAAAATGAGGTTCTGCTGAGGGAGTTTGAGGAGCTAGGGCCTAAATTAATCGGCAGACCCTCAAACATAATAATCTCTGGATTACTAATTGGCATAGGGACAAACAGATCAGAGAGTTAAATGCGTGGCTCAAAGAGTGGTGTAGGAGGAAGGGATTTTGATTCATGAGACACTGGCATCAGTACTGGGGAAAGAGGGAGCTGTTCCGTTGTGACAGGCTCCACTTAAACCGCACTTGGACCAGTGTCCTGGTGAATCGACTAATCGATAGGGCTTTAAACTAAAATGGGGGGGAGGGGGCAGGTGAGGGGAAATTTAGTAATCTAAAGAGAATAGTCAAGGTAAAACAGCAGTGTAGCAATTTGGGTAAACATAAGCAGTGCGCGACAGGAAGGGACAGGGAGTTTAATATGATCATATTGAATGGCGTAGCAGGCTCGACGGGCCGAATGGTCTACTTCTGCTCCTATTTCTCTATGTTTCTATGGGCTAAAAATTGAGTAGTGCCCCATTTGGAGTGCTAACTTCGCCGGGGCGCTATTTTTAGCGCCCCGGAAAAATTAGTGCCCCCCACGCCGGAAATTAAGTAGTTGTGCCACAGGAGGGAAGCGGGGCACTACTGGAAGCGCCCCGCAACCCTTTCGGGGCACTATGAGTCAATATCGCGGTGCTACGTGCCGCAGCCTCTTGCGCTGTGGCACGTTGCGCCGCGGTATTGCAGGCCTTCCTCCCCTTCTTAAAGGGGAGGGGCCTTGCACAGTGCGACCCGGGGCCCAGCTGGGCCCCCGGGGATCGGGAGTGCCAGCAAAAGAGCCTGGGCTCTTGGAGCGCAGCCGGCACTCTGCGGGTGGGCCGTTCAGGAGGCCGGGGACGGGAGTGCAGGCAGGTGCTGGCAGGCAGCCAGCAGCAAAAATGGCCGCCCCGCACCTCGCCTTTAAATAGCGCCTCCCCGGCTGCAGGTAGGCCCCCCTGTCCCCGTCGGACATAGCGTCCGGCGGTAAGTCAGTGGACGTTCCCGAAGATGACAGCTGGGGCACACCATGGCGCTGCGCATGGCGATGACGTCATCACCGGCGGCGCAGCGCCGCGGGGCGCTACCGGTTAGTGCCGCCGCTAACCTCCCGCTCAATTTCGTGGGCGGCGCCACGTCTGGGCACTATTGCTTTGTGCCCCGTTAGTGCCCTTTTAGGGCGCTAACGGGAGGCGCAAAGCAACCCAATTTTTCCCCCTATGTTTCTAAAAGTAATCGTGCATCAGCGAATAAGGTGAAAGCAGGGAATAATGGTAAAAACTTAAAACTAAAGGATCTTTACCTGAATGCACGAAGCATTCGTAACAAGATAGATGAATTAGTGGTACAAATAGAGATAAATGGGTATGATTCACCAGAAGGAGCGGACCTGAGCGGGAGCGGAGCGAGAGCGGAGCTGGGTGCAACTCAACACAGGCAGAATTTGAAAGAGTGACGTCAGAGTAAAAAAGCCTAAAGTGACGACAGCACAAGGGAAAGAGCTGATTGGTGAGTAGCTGGTGAGTGTTTTTTTTAAAGTCTTAAGTTAGTTCGGCTAAGTTAGTTAATAGACTATTAAATAGAGGCATGGCAGGGCACCTCCCGTGGAATGCACATCTTGTGCCATGTGGGAAATCCAGGACTCTTTCCATGTCCTGGACAACCACAAGTGCAGAAAGTGCCGTCAGCTGGAGGAGCTCGAGCTCCGGGTTTCAGAGCTTGAGAAGCAGCTGGCATCACTGCGGTGCATCCATGTGGCTGAGAGCTACGTGGATAGCACTTTTCAGGAGGTGGTCACCCCGCAGCTTAAGAGTGTGCAGGCAGATAGGGATTGGGTGACCGCCAGACAGAAAAGGAGGACCAGGCAGGTAGTGCAAGGGTCCCCTCAGTGCATCTCACTGGTGAGGGCGATGGTTCCTCTGGGGAGTACAGCCAGAGCCAAGTACACAGCACCATGGGTGACTCAGCTTACAGGGGGTGGGGGGAGGAGGAAGATTGGGAAAGCAATAGTGCTAGGGGATTCAATAGTTAGGGGAACAGACAGGCATTTCTGCGGCCGCAGACGTGATTCCAGGATGGTATGTTGCCTCCCTGGTGTCAGGGTCAAGGATGTCACTGAGCGGCTGCAGAACATTCTGAGGGGGGAGGGTGAACAGCCAGAGGTCGTGGTCCATATCGCTATCAACGACATAGGTAGAAAGAGGGTTGAGGTCCTGTGAGCAGATTATAGGGAGTTAGGAAAGAAATTAAAAAACAGGACCTCAAAGGTAGTAATCTCCGGATTACTCCTGGTGCCACGCGTTGGTGAGTTTAGAAATAGGAGGATAGAGCAGATGAATGCGTGGCTGGTGAGATGGTATGGAGGGAGGGCTTTAGATTCCTGGGACATTGGGACCAGTTCTGGGGGAGATAGAACCTGTACAGGCCGGACGCGTAGCACCTCAACAGAGCCGGGACCAATATCCTCAAGTGAAGGTTTGCTGGTGCTGTTGGGGAGGGTTTCAACTAATTTGGCAAAGGGATGGGTTCCAGGAGAAACATAGTGCACAAAAGAATGGGAGATACAGATAGCACCAGAGTAAGAGATAGTACGGTATTAGGTAGGGTCAGACTAAGAGAAAATACAAGTAGGTCTAAGATAGGTTTACAGTGCATGTATGTAAATGCACAAAGCGTGGTAAATAACGTTGTTGAGCTGCAGGCGCAAATAGCCACATGGGAATATAATGTTGTAGCTATAACCTAGACCTGGCTCAAAAAAGGGCAGGATTGGATACTAAATATTCCTGGATATCAGGTGTTCAGGAAAGATAGGGAAGGAAAGAAAGGGTGGCAGTATTGATTAAGGAGAATATTACAGTGCTGGAGAGAGAGTATGTCCTGGACGGGTCAAGGACAGAATCTATTTGGTTAGAGTTAAGAAACAATAGAGGTGCCATTACACTACTAGGTGTAATCTATAGGTCATCTACTAGTGGGAAGGATATAGAGGAGCAAAGTTGCAGCTAAATTACAGAGAGGTGCAAGAACTATATAGTAGTGATAATGGGGGACTTCAATTATCCTAATATAGGCTGGATAGTAATAGTGTATAGGGAAGAATTTCTGAAGTGTGTTCAGGAGAACTTTCTTGATCAGTACATTTCTGGCCCAACAAGGAAGGAGGCATTGCTGGATCTGGTTCTGGGGACTGAGGTAGGTCAGGTGGATCAAGTTCAGCAGGGGAACATTTAGGGAACAATGATCATAGTATCATAAGGTTTAGGTTAGCTATGGAAAAGGACAAAGAGCAATCTAGAGTCAAAATAATTAAATGGAGGAGGGCCAATTTCAGTGGGTTGAGAACAGACCTGGCCCAGGTAAATTGGAATCAAAGATTGGAAGGCAAAACTGTAATTGAACAGTGGGCTGCCTTTAAAGAGGAAATGGCTCGGGTACAGTCAAGGTACATTCCCACGAGGCGGAAAGGTAGGACAACCAAAGCCAGAGCTCCTTGAATGACAAAAGAGATAGAGAGTAAGATAAAGCAGAAAAAAGGGGCGTATGACAGATGTCAGGTTGAGAATACAAGTGAGAACCAGGCTGAATACAGAACATTCAGAGGCGAAGTGAAAAAGGAAAAAAGAGGGGCAAAGAGGGAGTATGAGAATAGACTGGCAGCTAACATAAAAGAGAATCCAAAAGTCTTCTGTAGGCATATAAACAGTAATCAGGTAGTAAGAGGAGGGGTGGGGCTGATTCGGGACCAAAAAGGAGACCTACGCATGGAGGCAGAGGGCATGGCTGAGGTGATAAATTAGCACTTTGCATCTGTCTTTACCAAGGAAGAAGGTGCTGCCAAAGTGATAGTGAAAGAGGAGGTACTAGAAAGGCTGGCTGATCTTAAAGTAGATAAGTCACCAAGACCGGATGGGATCCATCCTAGGATGCTGAGGGAAGTAAAGGTGGAAAGTACAGGCCATAATCTTCCAATCCTCCTTGGATACGGTGGTGGTGCCAGAGGACTGGAAAATTGCGAATGTTACACCCATGTTCAAAAAAGGGTGTAAAGATAAACCCAGCAACTACAGGCCAGTCAGCTTAACGTCGATGGTGGGGAAGCTTTTAAAAACGATAGTTTGGGACAAAATTAACAGTCACTTGGACAAGTGTGGATTAATTAAGGGAAGCTTGTTAAAGGCAAATCGTGTTTAACTAACTTTATTGAATTTTTTGATTAGGTACCAGAGAGGGTTGATAAGGGCAATGTGGTTGATGTGGTGTACATGGAATTCTAAAAGGTGTTTGATAAAGTGCAACGCAATAGGCTTGGCAACAAAGTTGAAGCCCATGGAATAAAAGGGACATTGGCAGCATGGATACGAAATTGGCTAAGTGACAGGAAACAGAGAGTAGTGGTGAACAGTTGTTTTTCGGACTGGAGGAAGGTATATAATGGTGTTCTCCACGGGTTGGTACAAGGACCACTGCTTTTCTTGATCTATATTAATGACTTGGACTTAGATGTACAGGGCACTATTTCAAAATTTGCGGATGACACAAAACTTGGAAGTATAGTGTACAGTGAGGAGGATAGGAATAGACTTCAAGGGGACATAGACAGGCTGGTAGAATGGGCAGACACATGGCAGATGAAGTTTAACGCAGAAAAGTGCCAAGTGATACATTTTGGTAGGAAGAATGAGGAAAGACAATATAAACTAAAGGGTACAATTTTGAAGGGGGGGCAGGAACAGAGAGTATAGGTGCACAAATCGAAGGTGGCAGGGCAGGCTGAGAAAGTGGTTGAAAAAGCATACGGGATCCTGGGCTTTATAAATAGAAGCATAGCATACACAAGCAAGGAAGTTATGATAAACCTTTATAAAACATTGGTTCAGCCACAACTGGAGTATTGTGTCCAATGCTGGGCACCGCACTTTAGGAAGGGTGCAGAAAATATTTACAAGAATGGTTCCAGAGATGAGGGACTTCAGTTATGTGATAGACTGGAGAAGCTGGGGTTGTTCTCCTTAGAGCAGAGAAGATTGAGAGGAGATTTGATAGAGGTTTTCAAAATCATGAGGGGTCTAGACAGAGTAGATAGAGAGAAATTGTTCCCATTGGCGGAAGGGTTGAAAACCAGAGGACACAGATTTAAGGTGATGGGCAGAAGATCCAAAGACAACATGAGAAAAATCTTTTTTACGCAGCGAGTTGTTATGATCTGGAATGCACTGCCTGAAAGGGTGGTGGAGGCAGATTCAATTGTGGCTTTCAAAAAGAATCAGATATGTACCTGAAGGAAAAAAAAATTGCAGGGCTACGGGGGACGGATGGGAGATTGGGACTAGCTGAAGTGCTCTTGCAGAGAGCTGGCATGGGCGCAATGGGCCGAATGGCCTCCTACTGTGCTGTAATGATTCTATGATTTTATCTAGTAGTCATTACAGAAACATAGTTGCAAGGTGACCAGGGTTGGGAACTAAATATTCCAGGGTACTTGACATATTGAAAAGTCAGGCAGACTGGAACACGAGGTGGGGTAGCCCTCATAATTAAGGATAACATAAGTACAGTAGTGAGAAAGGATCTTGGCTCAGAAGATCAGGAAGTGGCATCAGTATGGGTGGAGATAATAATTAACAAGGGGCAAAAAATAGTGGTGGAAGTAGTTTCTAGGCCCCTTAATGGTAGCTGTACCATTGGACAGAGTATTAATCAACAAATAATAGGAGCTTGTAACAAATGTAATGCAATAATCATGGGGGACTTTAATCTTTGCATAGATTTTGCAAAGCAAATTGGCAAGGGTAATCTGGAGGATGAGTTCATGGAACGCATTCGATACAGTTTCATGAAACCAACCAGGGAACAGGCTATTTTAGATCTTATTTTGTGTAATGAGACTAGGTTAATTAGTAATCTTATAGTAAAGGATCTTCCAGAAATGAGTGATCATAATATGATAGAATTTCACATTGAGTTTGAGAGTGACATTCTTAAGTCCGATACTAGAGTTTTAGGGGGCGAAATTACCCTCGTTTGCACCTCCAGTGGGAGGTGCTAATGAGGCACAAATGGCTTTGCGCCCCCCCCCCCACCAAGGCGAGAACCGTTCCTCCCGTGAAATTCCGCGGGAGGTTAGTGGCGGTGCTACCGGGTAGCGCCCCGATCTTCTGCGCCTGGAGATCATGTCGTCATCTCCGGGCGCAGAAGAAAAATTCGCAATCGCACCCCGCAGCAGCGCTGGGCGATGTTACCGACTGCTGCAGGGGTCGCGAACACTGAGGCCGGCCACTCGCCGAGTGCAACATAAAGGCGCGGTGGGCAGCCAGCCAAACAAATCTGCTGAGCTTTTTATATTTATTTTCGGCCGCGGCGTCTGTGCCGCGATAGGTCAGCCCGTCACTCCCGCTCCCCGGTGGCCCACATATCTAAAAATAATCCTGCAGAGCTCGCAGCGTGGGGCCTTTCCCTTTAATGCAGGGAAGAGTCCCTGCAACATAGCAGCACCACGCTTGGCCACTTGTGGCACTGCTGAGCACTTCGCCCCGGATTGGGACATTTCCCGCCTCTTGCGCTTCATTTAGCGCTCCACTTCCCTCTTGGAAGAAAAAATGGGAATTTAACTAATGTTTGAAAAGGTTAGCGCCTGGTGCTAACTTTCCAAACATTTTTTACGTAGCGCCCCAAATGGCCCTCTAGGCAAATTTCACCCCCTTAAACTTAAATAAAGCCAATGACATAGGTATGAGGTGTGAGTTGGCTAAGGTAGATTGGGAAATTAGATTAAAAGGTATGATTGTAGATAAGCAACGGCAATCATTTAAAGAAATATCTCCAAATTCTCAACGAATATACATTCCATTGAGAAATAAAAACACCACGGGAAAAGTGATCCATCCGTGGCTAACGAAAGAAGTTCAGGACCGTATTAGATTAAAAGAAGAGGCTTAGAATGTTGCAAATAATAGTTGTAAGCCTGAGGATTGGGAGAGCTTTAGAAACCAGCAAAGGATAACCAAAGAACTGATACAAAGGGAGAAAATAGAATGAGAGTAAATTAGCAAGAAATTTAAAAACAGATTGTAAGAGCTTCTACAAGTATGTAAAAAGGAAAAGAGTAGCAAAAGTAAGCGTTAGTCCCTCAGAGGCTGAGACAGGAGAAATTATATTGAACAAGAAAATGGCAGAGACTTTAAACAAATATTTTGTATCTGTCTTCACAGTAGAAGATACAAAATGCATACCAAAAATGGTGGGGAACCAAGGGGCTAATCAGAGTGAAGAACTTAAAGTAATTAATGACAGTAGAGAAAAAGTGCTTGAGAAAATAATGGGACTAAAAGCCGACAAATCCCCTGGACCTGATGGCTTACATCCTAGGGATCTAAAAAAAAGGGGCTGCAAAGATAGTAGATGCATTGGTTGTGATCTTCCAAAATTCCCTCGATTCAGGAACAGTCCCAGCGGATTGGAAGGTTGCAAATGTAACCCCACTATTCAGGAAAGGATGCAGACAAAAAAACAGAGGACTACAGGCCAGTTAGCCTGACATCAGTTGTCAGGAAAATGCTGGAATCCATTAATAAGGAATTGGTAACAGGGCACATGGAAGAACATAATGGGCCGTATATTCCGATCCCATAGGGACATCGGAAATGCTGGTTTCAGGCATGTGCTGAAAACAAGCAAAAATGCTCTTGACAGATCGGATGCCTGCCCTAGAGAAGGGTCTCTGTGGGGGGAGAGTTACACTTTCTGGAGAACCTCCACCCGCAGAAAACCCTTAGAAATCTTACACCTGGTAAAAGCAGGCGTAAGACCTGCTTTTACCAGCATAAGATTTGAAAAGCCCTGTAAAAAACTTTAATTATATTTTTCAAAAAATTAAATTTTTGTTTAAAATATTTAATTTATTGTAATTTCAACTCATTTTAAAAATGTGATTTTTAAAAAAAATTTTATTTAAATGTTTTAATGTGTTTTTGATCTCCATTCATATATTTGACAGGCCTATCTGGAGATTCCCTTCTTTGATTGGTTCCCCATGGCCCACATGATCCCAGGGACGCTTGCGAACCGCATGCGCCTCTGGGATATGTGGGCCCTGCACATTTCGAGTTGGAGAGGCCCAGGAGCGGAAGTGTCCAGACATCGGGAGCCCTCAGGTAAGTCCGTAGATTTTTTTCCAGATCGGAGGCCTCCGCACGCAGGAAGCCTCCGATCAGAAAATACGGCCCAATATGGTTAGGCATATGCAGAGTCAACATGGTTTTATGAAAGGGAAATCGTGCTTAAAATATTTATTAGAGTTTTTGAGGATGTAACGAGCAGGGTAGATAAAGGGGAACCAGTGGATGTAGCATATTTGGATTTCCAAAAGGCATTTGATAAGGTGCCACATAAAAAGTTGCTATGCAAAATAAGGGCTCATGGGGTAGGGGGTAATATATTAGCATGGATAGAGGATTCATTAACGGATAGAAAACAGAGAGTAGGGATAAACGGGTCCTTTTCAGGTTGGCAGGCTGTAACTAGTGGGGTGCTGCAAGGCTCAGTGCTTGAGCCTCAGCTATTTACAATCTATTTTAATGACTTAGATGAAGGGACCGAGTGCAATGTATCCAAGTTTGCTGATGATACAAAGCTAGGTGGGAAAGTAAGCTGTGAAGGAGGACGCAAAGTGTCTGCAAATGGATACAGACAGGTTAAGCAAGTGGGCAATAAGGTGGCAGATGGAGTATAATGTGGGAAAATGTGAGGATATTCACTTTGGTCGGAAGAATAGAAAAACAGAATATTTTTTAAATGGTGAGAAACGATTAAATGTTGGTGTTCAGAGAGATTTAGGTGCCCTAGTACAAGAAACACAGAGAGTTAGCATGCAGTTACAGCAAGCAATTAGGAAGGCAAATGGCATGTTGGCCTTTATTGCTAGAGTGTCGGAGTATAAGAGTAAGGAAGTCTTGCTACATTTGTCCAGGGCTCTGGTGAGACCACACCTGGATTAGTGTGCACAGTTTTGGTCTCCATTTTTAAGGAAGGATATACTTGACTTAGAGGCAGTGCAACGAAGGTTCACTAGATAGGATTCCTGGGATGAGAGGGTTCTCCTATGAGGAGAGATTGAGTAGATTCGGCCTATACTCTCTGGAGTTTCGAAGAATGAGAGGTGCTCTCCTTGAAACATATGTGATTCTGAAGGGAATTGACAGGTAGATGCTGGGAGGTTGTTTCCCCTGGCTGGAGAGTCTAGACTTCAGGGCATCATTTGAGGATAAGGAAGGGGTGGACCTTTTAAGACTGAGATGAGGAGGAATTTCTTCGCTCAGATGGTTGTGAATCTTTGGAATTCTCTGCCACAAAGGGCTGTGGATGCTCAATCATTGAGTATATTCAAGGCTGCGACAGATAGATTTTTGGACTTTAGAGGAATCAAGGGATATGGGGGTAGGGCAGGAAAGTAGAGTTGAGGTCGAAGATCAGCCATGATCTTATTGAATGGCAGAGCAGGCTCAAAGTACGTGGAGGAACCGTTGTTTAAAAAGAGAGAAAGGGATAGACCGAGTAATTACAAGACAGTCAGCCTAACCTTGGTGGTGGGCTAATTATTGGAAAAAATTCGGAGGGGCAGTATTAATTGTCATTTAGAAAGGCACGGATTAATCAAGAACAATCAGCATGGATTTGTTAAGGGAAGGTTGTGTCTGACTAACTTGTTTGAATTTTTTGAGGATCGATTTGGGTAGCACGTTTGATGTAGTCTGCATGGATTTTAGCAAGCCTTTTGACAAAATCTCACATGGCAGACTAGTCAGAAAAGTAAAAGCCCATGAGATCCAAGGGAAAGTGGCAAGTTGGATCCAAAATTGGCTCAGCGGCAGAAACCAAAGGGTAATGGTCGATGGGTGTTTTTATGACTGGAAGGCTGTTTCCAGTGGGGTTCCACAGGGCTCAGTACTAGGTCCCTTGTTTTTTGTGGTATGTATCAATGATTTAGACTTCAATGTAGGAGGCATGATTAAGACATTTGCAGATGATACAAAAATTGGCCGTATGGTTGATAGTGAGGAAGATAGCTGTAGACTACAGGTAAATATCAATGGACTGGTCAGGTGGGCAGAAAAGTGGCAAATGGAATTCAATCCGGAGAAGTGTGAGGTTTAAGCATTTGGGGGGGGGGGCGGTGCTGACAAGGCAAGGGAATACACAATAAATGGTACAATACTGAGAAGTGTAGAAGAACAGAGGGACCTTGGATTGCATGTCTACAGATCCCTGAAGGTAGCAGAACAGGTATATAAGGTAGTTAAGAAGGCATATGAGATACTTTCCTTTATTAGCCAAGGCATAGAATATAAGAGCAGGGGGCTATGCTTGAATTGCATAAAACACTAGTTAGGACACAGCTAGAGTACTGCATACATTTATGGTCACCACATTACAGGAAAGATGTGATTGCACTAGAGAGGGTACAGAGGAGATTTACAAGGATGTTGCCAGGACTGGAGAATTTTAGCTATGAGGAAAGATTAGATAGGCTGGGGTTGTTTACTTTGGAACATAAGAAATAGGAGCAGGAGTAGGCCATTTGGCCCTTCGAGCCTGCTCCGCCATTCAATGAGATCATGGCTGATCTTCTGCCTCAACTCCATTCACCGGCCCTATCGCCATATCCCTTGATGCCCTTACTAGTCAGAAATCTATCAACTTCTCTTTTGAATATACCCAATGACTGAGCCTCCACAGCCCTCTGGGGTAGAGAATTCCAAAGATTCACCACCCTCTCTGTGAAGAAATTTCTTCTCATCTCAGTCCTGAATGGCCTACCTTTTATCCTGAGGCTGTGGCCCCTGGTTCTAGACTCCCCAGCCAAGGGAAACATCCTCCCAGCATCCACCCTATCAAGCCCTGTAATAATTTTGTATGCTTCAATGAGATCCCCTCTCATTCTTCTGAATTCAAGAGAATATAAGCCTAGTTTACTCAATCTCTTCTCATACGACAGTCCCGCCATCCCAGGAATCAATCTCGTGAACCTTCGTTGCACTCCCTCTATGGCAAGTATATCCTTCCTTAGGTAAGGAGACCAAAATTGTACACAGTATTCCAGGTGTGGTCTCACCAAGGCCCTATATAATTGGAGTAAGACTTCTTTACTCCTGTACTCAAATCCTCTTGTAATGAAGGCCAGCATAACATTTGCCTTCATAATGGCTTGCTGCACCTGCACATTCACTTTCAGTGACTCATCTACAAGGACACCCAGGTCCCTTTGAGCATCTGCATTCCCCAATCTTTCACCATTTAGGAAATACTCTGCCTTTCTGTTTTTTCTACCAAAGTGGGTAACTTCACATTTATCCACATTATATTCCATCTGCCATGTTCTCGCCCACTCCCTGAGTCTGTCGAGATCCCCTTGAAGCCTCTTCACATCCTCTTCGCAACTGACACTGCCACCTAGCTTTGTATCATCAGCAAATTTGGAAATGTTGCATTTAGTCCACTCATCCAAATCATTGATACAGATTGTGAATAGCTGGGGCCCAAGCACCGATCCTTGCGGTACCCCACTAGTCACAGCCTGCCATCATGAAAAAGACCCATTTATCCCTACTCTTTGTTTTCTGTCTGTTAACCAATTCTCAATTCATGCTAGTGTATTACCCCCAATTCCATGTGCCCTAATTTTGTTCACCAACCTCTTGTGTGGGACCTTATCGAAGGCCTTCTGAAAATCCAAATACACCACGTCTACCGGTTCCCCTTTGTCTACTCCACTAGTTACATCCTCAAAGAACTCCAAATAGGTTTGTGAAACAGGATTTCCCTTTCATAAATCCATGTTGACTCTGCCCAATCTTACTATTAGTTTCTAAGTGCCCAGTTATTGCATCCTTTATAATAGATTCCAGCATTTTCCCAACTACTGATGTGAGGCTAACAGGTCTGTAGTTTCCCGTTTTCTCTCTCCCTCCTTTCTTAAATTGCGGGGTTACATTTGCCATCCTTCAATCTGCAGGAACCGTTCCAGAATCTATAGAATTTTGGATGACAACCAATGCGTCCACTATTCCAATGGCCACCTCTTTCAAAACCCTAGGATGCAGGTCATCCGGTCCTTGGGATTTATTAACTTTTAGTCCCATTAATTTTGCTAGTACTGTTTTTTCACTAATAATAATTTCTTTAAGTTGCTCATTCTCGCCACACCCTTGGTTTTCTCGTATTTCTGGGGGGTTTTTTGTGTCTTCCTCCATGAAGACAGAAACAAAGTATTTATTTAATTTCTCTTGCCATTTCCTCATTCCCCATTATAAATTCTCCCATCTCTGACTGTAAAGGACCTACATTTACCTTCGCTCGTCTTTTCCTTTTCACATACCTATAGAAGCTTTTACAATCCGTTTTTATATTTTTCGCTAGTTTGTGCTCATATTCCATTTTCCATTTCTTTATCAATTTCTTGGTCCCCCTTTGCTGATTTCTAAAAAGATCCTAATCCTCAGCCTGACCGCTTTTTCTGGCAACTTTATAAGCTTCCTCCTTTGACTTAATACTAGCTTTAATTTATTTTGTTAGCCATGGTTAGATCACTTTTCCTTTTAGGTTTTTATGCCCTAGAGGAATATATGTTTGTTACAAATGATGCATTATTTCCTTGAATGTTAGCCATTGTATGTCCTTCTTCATACCTTTTAGTGTAGTCTCCCAATCTACCATGGCCAACTTGTCCCTCATACCCTTGTAGTTTCCTCTGTTTAGATTGAAGACCTTAGTTTCAGATTGGAATACATCACTCTCAAACTTAATATAAAATTCAATCATATTATGGTCACTTGTCCCTAAAGGCCCCTTTACCACAAGATTATTGATTAGCCCTTCCTCATTACACAGTACCAGATCCAGGATAGCCTGTTCCCTGGTTGGTTCCTCCACATACTGATCCAGGAAACCATCTCGCATGCATTCCAAGAATTCGTCCTCCACACCATTAGTGGTAATTTGATTTGCCCAGTCAATATGTAGATTAAAGTCCCCCATGATTACCGTATTGCCCTTGTTACATGCACTTCTAATTTCTTGATTGATACTGTGCCCTACATTATCACTACTGTTTGGTGGCCTATACACAACTCCCACCAATGTTTTCCACCCTTTGCTGTTTCTTAGCTCCACCCAAACTGATTCCAGTTCTACATCACGATCTGCCGAGCCAAGATCTTTTATCTCTACCGTACCGATCTCATCCCTTATTAACAGCGCTACGCCACCTCCTTTTCCTTTTTGTCTGTCCTTCCTAAATGTTGAGTACCCTGGAACATTCAGTTCCCAGCTTTGGTTACACTGCAACTATGTGTCTAATGGCAATTACATCATATCCATTTACTTCTATTAGTGCCATTAATTCATCCACCTTGTTGTGAATGCTACGTGTATTTAGATAAAGTGCCTTCAACTTTGCCTGTTTAATATTTTTCTGCACTTTGACCCTCTGTTGGCCTTTGTTTCTGCTCCATCCTAGTTTTGCTGACTACTTTTCTAACTTGCACTTCCAGCTTTGTTTCTCTCAGAGAAGGCCGAGGGTTGACTTAATTGAGGTGCATATAATTATGATGGGTCTATGTAGGGTGGCTAGGAAGGACCTATTTCCCCTAGCAGAGAGGTCAATAACCAGGGGGCTTAGATTTAAAGTAATTGGTAGAAGGATTTGAGGGGAGTTGAGAACTTTTTTCACCCAGAGAGTGGTTGGGGTCTGGAACTCACTGCCTGAAGGAATGGTAGAGGCAGAAGCCCTAATCACATTTTAAAAGTACTTAGATATGCACTTGAGGTGCTGTAACCTACAGGGCTATGGACCAAGAGCTGGAAGGTGGGATTAGGCTGGATAGCTCTTTTTTGGCCAGCACAGAGAAGGATGTGCCGAATGGCCTCCTACTTTGCCGTAAAGTTCTATGATTCTATGATTCCTTCTGTGCTGTATCATTCCTGGGTCTATCCTGTCCCACTAGCAGGACAGACTCACCAGAAGTGGGTGCACAGTGGTATGCAGTCAGGAAGGAGTATCCCTGGGAGTCCTCAACGTTGACTGCGTACTTCATGTAGTCTCACGGCTTCAGTTCAAACATGTGCATGGTAATCACCTGCTGATTATCACCTACCACTTTCCCTCAGCTGGTGAGTCAGTACTTCTCCATGTTGAACAGCACTTGGAGGAAGTACTGAGGGTAGGTGGGGCACAAAATGTACTTCAATGTCCATCACCAAGAGTGGCTCAGTAGTACCACCACTTGCTGAGCTGGACAAGTCCTGAAGGACATAGTTGCCAGACTGAGCTTGGGGCAGGTGGTGAGAGAACCAACAAGGGAATAACCCACTAGATGAAGGAGCAAGGCCAGAAGATGCCCAGCTAAGTTTTACAACTTTGCCTGCTTTAAACTCTTTGTGGGCCGGCTGTCGGGTTGGAGTCTACAGTGATTTATTTAAGTGAGGCCCTGATATTAAGATCAGCAGTGCCTCTATATGCTCAGCCTTGCTGGGTTCTTCGCCCGCTACCCTCCCACTTCCCGCATCCCCGTTAATATCAGGACCCATAGATCTGGAAAATTAGAGTAACCATGCAGGGGAGTTGTAAAAAAACTCGTTAAAAGTAAAATTATTGATAAGAGACAGATTAGGTTATGTGGAAAAAAGGTTTAAAATGTGGGGGTTAGAACAGATACTTTGGAATTCGTTTAAGGTCTGGCGAAGCAAGTACACTGAGCTCGGAACTGTAACATGTTTTGAATTTCCCGTAAGTGGGGCTGTTAAGTGTATGTTTAATCATTGTCAATAATAGTTAATAATGTATGCTTAATATCCTGAGAACATCAACATTAAATGCTTTGAACCCTATTATTTTGATGAATAACTTATAAACTTAAAAGTAATAACACCCATCCTCGAACAGCACCTATCCGACAATGTGGAAAATTGTCCAAATATGTCCTGTCCACAAAAAGCAGGTCAAATCTAACCCGGCCAATTACTCCCTATCAGCCCACTCCCAAACATCAGCAAAGTGATGGAAGAAGTCGTCAACATTGCTACCAAGCAGCACTTACTCACCAATAACATGTTCACTGATACTCAGTTTGGGTTCTGCCAGGACCACTCGGCTCCAAACCTCATTACAGCCTTGGTACAACATGTATTCTAGAGGTGAGGTTAGAGTGACTGCCCTTGACATCAAGGTAGCATTTAACCAAGTGTGGCACCAAAGGGCCCTAGTAAAATTGAAATCAACGGGGATCATGGGGGAAACTCTCCATTGGCTGGAGTCATACATGGCACGAAGAAAGATGGTTGTGGTCATTGGAGACCAAACAGCTCAAACAAGACATTGCCGCAGGAGTTCCTCAGTGCTCTAGTCCCAACCATTTTCAGCTGCTTCATCAATAACCTACCCTCCATCATAACATCAGAGGTGGAGCTGTTTGCTGATGATTGCACAGTGTTCAGTTCCATTCGCAATTCCTCAGATAATGAAGCTGTACATGCAGCAAGACCTGCACAACATCCAGATTTGGGCTGACAAGTGGCAAGTAACATTCGTGCCACACAACTGCCAGGCAATGACCTTCAACAACAAGAGAGAGAATAACCACCACCCCCTGACAGTCAATGGCATTACCATCGCCGAGTCCCCCACCATCAACATCCTGGGGTCACCAATGACTAGAAACTGAACTGCACCAGCCACAGAAATGCTATGGGTCAGCTCAGAGGCTGGGTATTCAGCAGTAAGTGTCTCACCTCCTGAATCCCCAAAAACTTGCCACCTGACAAGGCACAAGTCAGGAGTGTCTGCACTTACCTGGATGATGTTAGGAGTCAACCTCCTTTCTCCTCTGGTTCACAACAGCACGTTTCGAGTAAGCACGAGACTTCATAGTGGAGTATACGGAACAGATGTTATTGATACACAGTACAGGTGAGCAGCCTTAACTGTATACAGAGAATGGCTTTTCAGTTTCTGTATCTATCGAGCCCTCTGAGATACTGTTGAAAACCATGATCCTTTATACACCATATTTTGACTATATCAAAGGAAAATGTCATAGATACGACTGTATGACGTATCTATTCCCAAACCCTTTGAAAACAGACTATTCATGTAAAAGTTGTAGTTTGTTTACTTCAAAATGACTTCCCTTAAACAAGACCTCCTGACATAACAGTCCATAAACCCTTTGAAGAAAAAGTTTTGCCAACTGCTATCTGTAGCTAATAGATTCATTACCCCTGTTTTATTACCCTAAAACTAAAGTTACATTTTATTACTCACACTTATTTCCTTACACAAGCATATCATAAGACAAGCCATGCTTTCTCCTCACGACACTTCAAAGTCATCCTGTTTATATTGGAAAGCCTGTTGCTTCAAGACACAAAGAAGTTTGACTATTAACTCTTAAACCCTTAACTCCCCAAGATTTCCAACATACATCTCTCCAGGCTGTCCAACAGATAGGCGCTGCTGCAACAGCACTCAAGAACCTCAACACCATCCAGGACAAAGCAGTACGCTTGATCGGCACATCATCCACTCCCTGCACCATCGGTGTACTCTGACTGCAGTATGTACTATCTATAGGATTGGACATATATTGCCGTTCCTTCATTATCATTGGGTCCAAAGCCTGGAACTCCCTAACTAACAGCATTGTGGGGACACCTTCACCACATGGTGGGTACGGTAGCATAGTGGTTATGTTACTGGATTAGTAATCCAGAGGTCTAGACTAATAATCCAAGTAGATGTGAGTTCAAATCCCACCACAGGCAGTGGTGGAATTTAAATTCAATTAAACAAATCTGGAATTAAAAGCTAGTGTCAGTAACTGCCCTCTGTGGTTCAAAGAAAGCAGCTTATTTGGGATGGGCAATAAATGTCAGCCTTACCCACATCCCATGAACGAATAAAAAAAAAGAAACAAGCCCTCCACAATCTTGTCAAGAGCAGCTAGGAATGGGCAATAAATGCCAGCAATGCCCACATCCCAAGAATTAATTTTTTAAATACTTCTCTCAAGTGCAGGGTGCCATTTATGCTACTCATATGGCTATAAGGGCCTATGCTGAAAGCTTCATCAAAGAAAGAAAGACTTGCATTTATATAGTTTTCACAACCACCGGACGTCCCAAAGCACTTTACAGCCAATTAAGTACTTTTTGAAGTATAGTCACTGTTGTAATGTAGGAAACACAGCAGCCAATTTACACACAGCAAGCTCCCACAAACAGCAATGTGATAATAACCAGATAATCTGTTTTTTAGTGGTGAGGGATAAATATTGGCCAGGACACCGGGAATAACTCCCCTGCTCTTCTTCGAAATAGTGCCATGAGATCTTTTACGTCCACCTGAGACAGCAGACGGGGCTTCAGTTTAACATCTCATCTGAAAGAAGGCACCTTCAACAGTGCAGCACTCCCTCAGGACTGCACTGGAGTGTCAGCCTAGATCTTTGTGCTCAAGTCTCGAGTGAGACTTGAACCCACAACCTTCTGACTCAGAGGCAAGGGTGCTATCAACTGAGCCACAGCTGACACTGTAACAGAAAAAATGTTAATCCCTGAATGTCCAGATAGTGAGTGGTGCTGGTCACTTCATAATCCATATTAATGCATGCTATCCACAGAGTAGCCATGTTTTATTTGCAAGCTATCCAGGACACCTGCATTGTTCAGCCACAGCAATATGAAAGGACTACTGATAGGTGACTAGGGGGGTACCTGCTTCAGCCTTGGCTGATGACTCTTCATTGACATCTAAAAACAAAGGCTGAAAATGAATTCAATGATCCCTTGAGCATTATCAGGGTCATAATGAAACAGACTATCAGAATTCTTGTCCAGTTTCCACACCTGGACAGGTATGGGGAAGCCCTGAAGAATAGTCAGCACATGTTATCAGGCAGGATATCACCTTCCAAAGGGACAAAGAGTTTCCTATTTTCCCAATCCTTTAGGGTGAAAATTGTACTGCAGCAGTGAATGGCAAGACTTTAGGGAAGTGTGCCTTAGAAATCCTAAGGCTTCAAGACAAAAATGTGGAAATATAAAGAGAAATAAAAGTATTTAAGATATTCAATTGATAAGTAGAGAAATGCTCACTGCCAAAAACCTAGACTTCAACAATAACTGAAAAAACAAAAACCTTGCTTTAAAAAACACTCCAAAGCAGACCAGGCTTGTTCAACTGTCATATACCCAATTTATATGCGTGAAATATGCACAAGACTCGAGCCTTGCCCTCATGAATTTAAATCTAGAGACTCCTTGCGCACTTAAAATCACACCTTTGAAAACTGGATGCACCATAAATCAGGTGCAGAGAACCCCAACATCCACCAGTGAAGCTCTGCATCACTTTAAAATTCGCCCTATAGTATATAAACTTTTCAGATGATAAAAGTTCCTTAAGAAAACTTACCGGATCAGAATTGTAGAGTGGCTGACAGACTTTCTCCAATGCCTGCAAAAACTTCACATTGTCCTTTGCTTCATTAGCTGCATCAGTGATTTGAGAATCCAGCTCTAGCCACATCTACAAAAAAAAGGGTAAAACAGATCAGCCTTCTTCTTCTTTGGTGATACATCTTCTACTGACTGCTGGAGTAAGACACGTCTGGATCTGCCATCTCAAAACTATATGAAGGCCAACACCCAATGACGATTTTCAATAAGACCACATGATGTTAGACAGCACCAGCTCACTTGACACTCATACATTCTAAAAGCACTGTGCACATATTGGAACGGCAGCTTGTGTTGACCAGTATGCTACTATATGCTTTTTCATGCATTCCTTGAAAACTGCAAGGAGATGGGTGAGTGGAAAATCAGTGTATGAAAGAAATGTTATCGACAAACAAAGAAGAAACTACAGCTTAAGTAATCTCTCTTTCTTCTTCAGATAGCATCCTCTACTTATCACTGGAGACCAACTCAGATCAGACAGGAGGAAGGATAACTGAGCAGTAAATCGGACACAAGGAAAGAGGGATAGAGATTCCAGCCAGAAGGACAAATCAGCCAAAATGAGTGTAATCCATAGCTGTTAAATGGAAACAATATTGTTTAGTAAACGTCTGTGGTTTACTCCACATTGCAACTTTACAACTACTTTAAATTGATAAATACTTTTGGGTGGCCCAAGAAGCAGAGGTGAACAGTGTAATGACTTATAATGCCACCAGATTTCCTACACAGAGGAATCATGCGCTCCATTTTATGATCCTTTGACAATAGGGCCACAATTTTGCTGACCTCAGCGGGTCCGGGGCGGGTGATGTCGGTGGCGGGTACCAACCCCGCTGCTGGCTCCATCCCGCTGTCGGAAATGAATTTACCTCAATGGGGCTTGTTAAGCCCGCCCAGCGAGTTTCCTGGCCAATTAGAGGAAGCGGGTCTGGTGACGTCATTTGATGACGCATCATCAGCCGGTTTCCTTAAAGGGACCATGTCCAAATTTATTTTGACATTTGTGCTGTCAGTGTTCTGCAGCATTGAGGTGCTGCAAACACTGACAATCACTGCACAAAGGCACAGGGCTGCACCCAGGCTCTTCCATGACTCCCTCCGTATGCTTATGGAGGGAGTCACAGCACGCAGGGAGGTCCTCTTCCCTTTCCATGGGCAGAAGAGACCTCCACAAGAGATCAACACAGCCTGGTTGCACATTGCAGAGGAGGGCACAAGCAGGGATGTGGTCAGGAGGACCTGGGTGCAGTGCTGCAAACATTTCAATGATCTCACTAGATCATGAAACGTTAGTACAAAGCCACACTCAACTTCATCCTGCTGTGCCTCTCATCACATCCCCATCACTCTGCCTTCCTACTCCTGCACATCCTTACCCACACCAACTTACCCTGGACCTCCACCCATCCCTCTCTATCTATATTATCACATTCCCATCTCACTAGCCACCCCTCACACTCACCCTCATCCTAGTGCAATCATACCAACTAACAACACACAAAGGTAGGTACTTGGGTGCTTTATGCAATGTTCATATAAAGTTTCTGTTAATGTGGTGTCAAACATTGAAATTTTTATTTTCAACACTTTGCGTTCTTGGACAGATTTGTGTGCACCTTTGGAAGTGGCTTAGTGAGGTGCAGTGAATGGTGAGACATAACGGTACACCCCGCAATGGTCATGAGTGTTAAAGGAATGGCTTGGGCATTGTAGGGATGCTTTATGGTTAAGCCTGTAAACAATTGCAACTACCTGGATTGGTCTATTTAGAGCAGTGGCCTTAAAGGGACAGGATAGGTTAGCAGTAACCACAAATCGACTCCAGACTCCTTTTACCTCTGAGCAATGTCATGGGAGATGCTCTTGTTTTTATCTGCTCTTTCCGGTAAACTATTTTGTTGACCCTATCATGGTAAGTGCTCCTCCGAACCTTCCTCTCTTGTTCCTCCAAAGTTGCAAATTCCCTATCCAACATCCACATCCTGCTCATTATATTGTCAGTGTTGAAATCAAGGCTGATTGCACCTTCTCCCACCCTAATTTAGGGACCAAAAGGGAGAACTATTGGTGGAGGCAGAAGGCATGGCTGAGGTACTAAATGAGTACTTTGCATCGGTGTTTACCAAGGAAGAGGACTTTGTCAAAGCTATGGTAAACACGAAGTTGCTTGGATACTGGATGAGATAAAAAAAAATAGATAAAGAGGAGATACTGGAAAGGCTGGTGATAATTAAAGTGTATAAGTCACCCGGTCCGGAAGGGAGGCTTCCGAGGTTACTGAGGGAAGTAAGGGTAGAAATTGCAGAGGTGCGAGCCACAATCTTCAAATTCTCATTAGATACAAAGGTGGTGCCAAAGGACTGGAAGATTGCAAATGTTACACCGTTGTTCAAAAAAGGGGAGAAGGGTAAACCTGGCAATTACAGGCCAGTCAGTTTAACGTCAGTGGTGGGGAAGCTTTTAGAAACAATATGCCGAGAGAAAATTATCAGTCACTTCAAGAAGCATGGACTAATAAAGGAGAGCCAGCATGGGTATGTTAAGGAAAAATCATGTTTGACTAACTTGATTGAGTTTTTTGATGAGGTAACATAGAGGGTGGATGAGGGCAGTGTAGTTGATGTTGTGTATATGGACTTTCAAAAGGCATTTGATAAAGTACCAGATACTAGGCTTGTTAGCAAAATTGAAGCCCATGGGATAAAGGGGCAGTAGCAGCATGGATACAAAATTGGCTAAGCGATAGAAAACAGAGAGTTGTGGTGAATGGCTGTTTTTCGGACTGGGCGAAGGTATACAGTGGCATTCCTCAAGATTCAGTACTAGGACCACTGCTGTTTTTGATATACATTAATGACTTGGACTTGGGGGTACAGGGCACAATTTCGAAATTTGCAAATGACACGAAACTTGAAAGTGTACTAAATAGTGAGGAAGCTAGTAATAGACTTCAAGAAGACATAGACAGGCTGGTGGAATGGGCAGACACATGGCAGATGAAATTCAATGCAGAGAAGTGTGAGGTGATACATTTTGGTAGAAAGAATGAGGAGGGACAATGCACACCAAATGGTACAATTTTAAAGGGGATGCAAGAGCAGAGAGTCCTGGGGGTGCTTGTGCACAAATCTTTTAAAGTGGCAGGACAGGTTAACAAAGCAGCTAATAAAGCATAAGGAATCTGGGCTTTATAAAAAGAGACATGGGGAAAAAATTCAGTGGCGCCCCTTTTGGGGCGCTAACTTAACTGGGGCGCTACTTTTAGCGCTCTGAGAAAGTTAGTGCCCCTGCGCCGTAAATTCAGTGGTAGAGCACCAAGCAGGAGGTGGGGCGCTACTGGAAGCGCGCCCCCCTCCTTCCTGGGGCGCTACAAGTGAATATTGCGGCGCTACGTGCAACAGGCATCCCTCCCCTGATTAAAGGGGAGGGGCCTAGCACTGCGCGCACTGGGGCCCTGCTGGCGGGGTGCCGGGAAAGCAGCCCGGCACTAGTGATTGCAGCCGGCACCCCGAATAAAAAAGGGAAAAGGGCAGGTTATGGCAGGCGGCCAAAAGAAAAATGGCCACTCGACGCCTTCCCTTTAACTTACGCCGCCGCAGCTGCAAAAACGCCACCCTGACCCTGTCGATCATATCGTCCAACGATAGGTCAGGGGTGCAACTGAAGTTTGCGGCCGGGGCGCAAGCGGGGCACTGCGCACGATGATGATGTCATCGCCGGAGGCACAGCGCCGTGGGGCACTACCAGCTACCGTCGCTGCTATCCTTCTGCTGAATTTCGTGGGAGGCGTTAGCGGTGCTGCGCCCGGGCGCTAGGGGCTTTGCGCCCCGTTAGTGCCGAGGCACATAGCAATGCAACTTTTCCCCCATAGAGTACAAAAGCCAGGAAGTTATGCTAATCCTATATAAAACACTAGTTTGGCCCCAGTTGGAGTATTGTGTCCAATTCTGGGCATCTCACTTTAGGAAGGACGTAAAGGCTTTGGAGAGGGTACAGAAGAGATTTACTAGAATGGTTCCAGGGATGAGGGAATACAGTTACGTGGACAGACTAGAGAAGCTGGGGTTGTTCTCCTTAGAGCGGAGAAGGCTAAGAGGAGATTTGACAGGTGTTTAAAATTATGAAGGATTTAGACAGAGTAAATAAAGAGAAACTATTTCCAATGGCTGAATGATCGATAACGAGAGGGCATAGATTTAAGGTGATTGGCAAAAGAACCAGAGGCGACATGAGGAAAAACTTTTTTACGCAATGCATGGTTAGGATTTGGAATGCTGGTAGTGTGGTGGATACAGATTCAAAGTAGCCTTCAAAAGGGATTGGATAAATACTTGAAGAAGAAAAAATTACCAGGACATGGCGAAAGAGTGGGGGAGTAGTACTAACTGGATTGCTCTTTGAAAGAGCTGGCGCAGACGCAATGGGCTGAATGGCCTCCTTCTGTGCTATACTATTTTATGATTCTTCCCTTCCCTCAGTCCTCCCTTCCTCCTACAATCTACAGGCTTATAAAACCCAAACTTGGTCTGCTACTCACCACTTCCTGACAGTGCATCATCTTTTTCATTCTTTCTAGCATCCAACTCATCCCTCCACAAAGAGTCTGCTGATCCCCCATTACAGCACCCAACCATCTTCCAATTGATCCAGAGGTTCTCCCCTCCACTGCCCTACTCGGAGCCCGTTCCTCATGTCGGTGATTCTCTGTAAAGGTCTTCCTGATATCAGTCCTAAATTTCCCTCTCCCCAGTCTGGCCCTATGCCCTCCATCCTCTTAGAGTTTAGTTTGAAGTCATACTCCAGATTTCCCTTTACAGTAGTAGCACTCTCACTTCCGTGCCAGAAGGTAGGTTCCAGCACATAAAGTAGGCTGACACTTCAATGTATTTCTGAGAGTCTGCTACAGTTTTGGAGGTGCTGTTTTCAGATGAGACATTAAACTGAGACCCCATCTGGCCTCTCAGGTGCATGTAAAAGATCCATGTCACCAATCGAAGAAGAGCATGGAGTTTTCCTGATGTCCTGGCCAATATTAATCCTCAACCAACACAACTAAAACTGATTATCAAGCCAATGCTGTTTGTGGGACCTTACTGTACGCAAAGTGGCTGCAATGTTTCCCTACAATTAAACAGTGACTACACTTCAAAAGTACTTAATTGGCTGTGAAGCACTCTGGGATATCCTAAGGTCATAAAAGGTGCTATAGTTCTTTCTTTATGTCTCCTCAGTATTCTTTACTCCAGCAAAACAAAAGACTAGTCACTCAAACCTTTCTTCACAACTTATTCCCCCAAGACCTGGATTCATCTTGGTGACAATTCTCTCAAACCTTTCTAATGCATCCATACCCTTTTAGAATTAATGATTAAAATTGCAATGTGTTGGTACCATCTCTATCATATGTCCTTAGTGAATCACGAGTTATCTTTTTCTGTAAGTATAATTTATGTTATTAAAAATGGTCACCAGTATTTTCCGCAGGGTTCCCTGATGTCTGGCCGTAACCGTGTAAACCTCCGTTTACGGCACTTCTTTTTGGTTTGCAGATACAGCTCAAGATAAGGAAATCTACCGTATGTCCCGTTATCTTTCCATTTAAAAGTCCTTTGTTAACAGGATCTATGGGCTTTACTGTGCTAACTGTGTCCACGTCTGATGACACCCACTGTAACATTTTTAATAGCATTTTCACATGAAAGAGACAGCCTGTGATTCTAGTTCCACACCCTCTGGGTGGCTTTCTGAAGCAGATTTGTCAACCTTTATCTGAAAATATTTTTCATCCATCATGTTTTTCTCTAACTGTAAAGTTTAACTTTCCAAAATAAGGTTTAAACAAAAAAATATATACATAATTCACAATATAATTGTTAAATTGAATTGTCTTTTGTGTCTTTATTTTTATTCATTCCTAGGATATGGACATCGCTGGCAAGGCCAGCATTTATTTCCCATTCCTAGATGCCTTTGATAAGTTAGTGATGAGCCTTCTTCTTTAACTCTAAGGTTCCTCTCTGCCCTAGCCCTGAACTCGCATCTTTCTCCAGTTTCTCTACGATCTCTCTTCTTGACCTCTCCACGCTCATCTTGTCCATGAGACCCACTTCCTGCTCCCTTTTCCCACTAAACTACTGACCATCCAACTTCCTTTTCTGGCTCCCTTATTAGCTGACATTGTTAACGGTTCGCTCTCCTCAGGTACTGTCCCCCTCTCCTTCAAATCTGCCGTCATCAACCCTCTATGGTACGAGGGGTGAGTTGGCTAAGGTAGATTGGGAAACTACATTAAAAGGTATGACAGTAGACAAGCAATGACAAGTATTTAAAGAAATAATACATAATTTACAACAAATATACATTCCTTCAAGGCACAAAAACTCCACAGGAAAAGTGGTCCAACTGTGGCTAACAAGAGAAGTTAAAGATAAAGGCCTACGATAAGGTACCCCATAAAAGACTGATGAACAAGGTCAGAGAATGTGGAATCAGGGGACAAGTAGCAGAAGGGATTGCTGGCTGGCTTCAGGACAGAAAGCAGAAAGTAGGAGTAAAGGGTAGCTGTTCACAGTGGCAGAAGGTCGGTAGTGGTGTTCCACAAGGATCAGTGCTGAGACCACTGCTGTTCACAACTTACATTGCCGATTTAGACTAAGGAATCAAAAACACAATTTCTAAATTTGCAGATGACACCAAATTGTGGGGGGGATAGTCAATACTGAGGAGGACTGCAACAAGTTACAGGAGGACATTAATAAACTTGCAGAATGGGTATATAATTGGCAAATGAAGTTCAACACAGATCAATGTGAGGTATTACATTTTGGTAGGAAGAATAGGGAGGTCACTTATCACTTGGAGGTGCGAGTCTAGGTGGGGTAGAGGGACAAAGGGATCTAGGAGTACAAATACACAAATCACTAAAAGTTGCGACACAGGTTAAAGGGATAGAATTGAAAAGTAGGGAAGTTATGCTAAACCTGTATCGAACCTTGGTTAGACCACACTTAGAGTACTGCATACAGTTCGGGTGGCCATATTATAAAAAGGACATAGAGGCACTGGAGAGGGTGCAGAAAAGATTTACAAGGATGATACCAGAAATGCGAGGGTATACATATCAGGAAAGGATGAACAGGTTGGTTCTCTCTTCTCTTGAAAAAAGAAGACTGAGGGGTGACCTAATAGAGGTCTATAAAATTATGAAAAATTTTGATAGAGTGGATACAGAGAGAATGTTTCCACTTGTGGGGAAGAGCATAACTAGAGGACATCAATATAAGATAGTCACCAAGAAATCCAATAGGGAATTCAGAAGACATCAGTAATACACAAAATGCTAGAATCTATGATTAGGGAGGTGGTAACAGGGCACTTAGAAAATCATATTATGATTAGGCAGAGTCAACATGGTTTTATGAAAGTGAAATCGTGTTTACCAAATCTGTTAGAGTTTTTTGAAGATGTAACGAGGAGGATGGATAAGGGGGAACCAGTTGATGTAGTGTATTTGGATTTTCAAAAAGCATTCGATAAGGTACCATACAAGAGGTTATTACACAAAATTAGGACTCATGGGATTGGGGGTAATATGGATTGAGGATTGGTTAATGGACAGAAAACAGAGAGTAGAAATAAACGGGACTTTTTCGGCTTGGCAGGCTGTAACTAGCGGGGTACCGCAAGGATCAGTGCTTGGGCCTCAGCTATTTACAATCTATATTAATGACTTAGATGAAGGGACTGAGTGTAACATATCCAAGTTTGCTGATGATACAAAGTTAGGTGAGATAGTAAGTTGTGAGGAGGACGCAAATAGGCTGCAGAGAGATATAGACAGATTGACTGATTGGGCAAGAACATGGCAAATGGAATACAATGTGGGGAAGTGTGAAGTTATCCACTTTGGTAGGAAAAACAGAAAAGCAGAATATTTTTTGAATGGTGAGAGACTGGGAAATGTTTGCATTCAGAGGGACCTGGATGTCCTTGTACATGAATCACAGAAAGTTAACATGCAGGTATGGCAAGCAATTAGAAAAGCAAATGGTATGTTAGCTTTTGTTACAAAGGGATAGAGTATAATAGTAAAGAAGTCTTTCTACAATTATACAGGGCATTGGTGAGGCCACACCTCGAGTATTGTGTACAGTTCTGGTCTCCTTACCGAAGGAAAGACCTACTTTCCTTAGAGGGAGTGCAACGAAGGTTCACTAGGCTGGTTCCTGGGATGAGGGGATTGCCCTGTGAAGAGAGTTGAGTAGACTAGGCCTATATTCCCTAGAGTTTAGAAGAATACAATTGATCTAACTGAAACATATAACATTCTTATGGGGCTTGACAGGGTTAATGCTGAGAAAATATTTCCCCTGGCTGGGGAATCTACAACACGTTGTCACAGTCTCAGAATAAGGAGTCGGCCATTTAGGACTGAGATGAGGAGAATTCTCTACCCCAGAGAGCTGTGGATGCTCAGTCATTGAGTATATTCAAGACAGAGGTTGATAAATTTTGGGGAACTAAGGGAATTAAGGGATATGGGGATAGTGCGGGAAGGTGGAGTTGAGGTAGAAGATCAGCTATGATCTTGTTGAATGGCGGAGCAGGCTCAAAAAGCCAAATGGTCTACTCCAGCTCCTACTTCTCATGTTCTTATGTTCTCTCCTCAAAAAAACAACCCTTGACCCCTCCATCCTTGCAAATTACCACCCCATCTCCAACCTCCCTTTCCACTCCAAAGTCCTTGAACGTGTTGTCGCCTCCCAAATCCGTGCCTATCTTTCTTGGAACTCCATGTTTGAATCCCTCCAATACAGTTTCCACCCTTGCCACAGTACCGAAACGGCTCTCATCAAAGTCACAAATGACATCCTCCAGCTGGGTGGAACTGCACTCGCCTGGTTCCATTCTTATCTATCTAATCGTAGCCAGAAAATCAGTTACAATGGCTTCTCTTCCTGCTCCCGCATTGTTACCTCTGGGGTCCCCCAAGGATCTATATTTGGCCCCTTCCTATTTCTCATACACATGCTGCCCCTTGGCGACATCATCTGAAAACACAGTGTCAGTTTCCACATGTACACTGACGACACCCAGCTTTACCTTACCACCACTTCTCTCGACCCCTCCACGGTCTCTAAATTGTCAGACTGCTTGTCCGATATCCAGTACTGGATGAGCAGAAATTTTTTCCAATTAAATATTGGCAAGACCGATACCATTGACTTCGATCCCTGCCACAAACTCCGTTCCCTAGCCACTGACTCCATCCCTCTCCAAGACATCTATCTGAGGCTGAACCTCACAAACTTGGGGCTCGATTTTGCCATTGGGGGCGGGCTGGGGCGTGTCAGGTGGTTTTCGTGTCAGGACCCCGAATTCGATGTGAAGTGGGAAAAAAGTGCGATTTTGCCCTAATTGGGCACTTGATTTCCAGCGTGTGGAAACCCCTGGCCCAATGAGTCTTTTCATACAGAAAGTCGCCTCCGATGACATCATCAATGCTGCTGGATTTAAGGCCTGCAAGCAGCCTTGCTTCTTCTGGAGACTTTAAACTTTATGCCCATTGTTGTGATCGCTTCATTCAGCAACTATGTCTACCAGTAGGCCAAAGTGTGCTCCAAGTTTCGATGAGGCCAGCCTCCAAGCTCTGGTGGAGGGAGCAAGATCAAATAAGAAGGTGCTCTTCCCTTCCTCAGGGAGGAAAAAGCCTCCCCAGCAGGCGAAAGCTGTGTGGCTGCAAGTGGCCCAGGAGGTCAACTCATACTCTATGTGCCGCAGAAACTGGTTGCAGTGCAGGAAGAGGTTTCATGACCTTCTCCGTACAAGAAAAGTGAGTATGACTTTCCCATCACCCTCAATCTGATCCCCATCGCCTCTCCTCACCAGCACTCTGCTTTGCCAACCTCTTCCTCCACATCCCACTTGACACTTACATCCCTGCACCCTTACCCATTCCCTCTCTCTCTATGGTCACATTCACTTAACTATTCTCCCATGCAGCCCTCACACTCCCTATCACTGTGATGCAATGACAACAACTTACAACACACAGGGAGGGCACTTTGTCTCCATCTAAGCATCTATGCTATGGATTCTCTACACTCACTCCTTCATTCTCACTCAAACTCCACTTGTGCCCCTCATTGCAGGAAAAGAGAGCCCACAATAAGAGGGAAAGAGCAAGGACAGGAGGAGGGCCACCTTCAGTAGCCCAGCTCACCACCTCGGAGGAGGCGGCCCTGGAAATCACCAGTGTCGAGGACGATTCGCAAGTGGGGGACGAACAGACGGGCGCATCACAGCAAGCTGGTGACAGAATAGTTTTCCATCTCTCTCACTGACATTGCATGAGTGACTGATAATGATTCTGATGCTCTAACAGGTTGACTTATGATCATCTGCACAATTCAATGTGCATGCAACCTTTACCTCACATCTCTAACTCTTTCCTTTAGTCCCCCACAGGACCATCGACAGCCCCCGTCCCCACTATCCAGGAGGAACAGCCTGAGCTTCAAGACTCCTCAGCGGAAGCTGCAACCTCTGAGGGCGCAGTGTCAGCAGAATTCAGCGCACCCAGCACCAGCGCAGACACTCACACCTCAGTGGGACCTTTGCGAGATAGAGTAGTGTTGTCACCTGGTGTATCACAGCTCACAAGTGAGCATCAGCAGATGGTGGAGACAGGGACAGCAGTGGAGAGTCCTCGGTGGAGGGCGCAGGACTCTGCCAGCTCGGCTCACCTGCATGTCGACCCTGTGCCTCCGGGTCCATCCAGAAGGAGAGCGGTGCTGGAACTCCAGGAACAGGCGCAGGAGTCTCTGGCAGGTTTTGTCTCCAGGGTCGTTGCGAGTGTGGAGCGAATGGAGGAGTCCATCGCGAACATGAGCAGAGCCATTGTGGAGGCATTGGCGCATGAACACATCACCATGGAAAGGATGGCAACCTCCGTGGAAAGGATGGCTACGGTAGAGGAGAGGATGGCTACGACCATTGAGGAGCTAAGTCACTACAGTGTTGAAAATATGGTCATTGTTCAGAATAGACTGACATCTCTTGAGGAGAGTTGGTCAGCTATTGAGCATAGAAACCAGACCTTCATGGAAGTCCTCTGGAGTAGGACTTCCAGTGCAGAAACGGGTCCTCATGGCCCCCCTGAAGTGCAGTAAAGTGCTGTCAAGCCACTTGCTAGCTCTGAAGTGGGGCTGACCCATGAGAGGGATGTTGGTGGAAGACAACAAGGAAGTGAGGGCTCCTCTCCAAGCGCTCACACAACCATACCACTGCAAAGCCCTCGGTCAGAGCCCCACCAGAGTCCTCACCCAACTGAGATGAGCGTCTCAGCCCCTGCATAGCCACAGGTGCAGCAGACTGTTGCCGAGCCCTCACAGGCTCGCAACCCCAGAGGACGCCCACCAATGGTGTCGAGACAGGAGCAGCAAGAAAGTGTGCAAGGGGCCTCCACATCTGCTGAAGCCACAGGAGAAGCACCGCGTAGGAGCACGCGTAAGAGGAAGATAAAGCACAAGTAGTCACAAGGGTAGTCAATTGGGTGTTCTGTTGTATTGTTTTTTGACAAGCCACCCTTGTAATGTGATGATAAACAGATTTGATGGCAAACTGTTGAAGTTGTGGCATGTGTCATCTCGCAAATGGGACTTCCACATTGAGGGCTTAGGGCGACTTACAATTGTCAGTATGGTGGTCAGAGTGATAGGGCTCCGCAGGTTCTTGTCCATTGTCGATGCTCTGGTAAGAAGGTGCGAGGCAAAAGTGTTTGATGTGCAGGCTAAGCAAATCTGACCAAGATGAGTGCGTCCCTTGCATCCCGGGCAGCAATGTGGTCGCACGCTGGCGCCTTCTGGCCTGTGCAGCTTCAGGTGGGTGAGCAGCAGCTTGGCGCTCCTGTTGTTGTTGCTGCTGTTGGTGCTGCTGTTGTTCACGGTTCTGCTGCTGCCGCGGCTGGCCTGCGTCCAAATCTGATGTCCAGGACAAAAGGAAATAAATGGTTCCCATGCTTCTGGTATATGCCTCAGTTGAGGAAGCGCTCAGTCAAGGTGGGGAGAGGGGTTTCCCAGGAGGTCACACTGGAGATGGGTGTCAGGCTCCAAACTTCCACAACAATGAGTATGCCTGCTAAAAGTTCCCCCAGACCTGAGACAACAAAGTTCTGCCACCTGCAAATGATCATTGGTGAAAACTCCTTTTTAATGGTGGAGCTGCAGCTGTTAGTAAGCAATCCACTTGTGAGGCCGCCAGTATTAACTGGCGTGTTCCAGAGGAGACGTGCAGGACGGGGGAAATGTGTTAAAATCAGAAAGGCCTCTCAAAATGGGATTATAGAGGCAATTAACTGATTGTTAAGGGCCTTAAGGGCCTATCCCACCTCTTGGAGGCGGGATGGAAAAGGGGTCTGAAACATAAGAACATAAGAAATAGGAGCAGGAGTAGGCCAATTGGCCCCTCGAGCCTGCTCCGCCATTCAATAAGATCATGGCTGATCTGATCCTAACCGCCAATCTACTATCACAGAACCATTTCCTGAACCTAACAGAATTGGACACACGAAATAGGAGCAGGATCAGGCTACACGGCCCCTGGGCCCGCTACGCTACCCACAGGGCCATGACCGATCCGAACCTAGACTCATGTCCAAATTCCTGCCCGCTCCCCGTAACCCTTAATTCCCTTTACTTCTAGGAAACTGTCTATTTCTGTTTTAAATTTATGTAATGATGTAGCTTCTACAGCTTCTACAGCGATTCTGGGAAAATTGCTCGGAGGTGGGCTGGAGGCGGGATTGGTGCTGCCCGCCATTTTTTGCGATTTTAACACCTCACACGCCTCCAATCCCGCCTCCTCGGGCCTGGCAAAATCGTGCCCTTGGTGTCATACTTGACCCTGAAATGAGCTTCCGATCACATATCCGTGGCATAACTAAGACCGACTATTTCCACCTCCGTAACATTGCCCGTCTCCGCCACTGCCTCAGCTCATCTGCTGCTGAAACCCTCATCCATGCCTTTGTTACCTCTAGACTTGACTATTCCAACACACTCCTGGCTGGCCTCCCACATTCTACCCTCCGTAAACTTGAGATCATCCAAAACTCTGTTTCCTGTGTCCTAACTTGCACCAAGTCCCGTTCACCCATCACCCCTGTGCTCGCTGACCTACATTGGCTCCCGGTTAAGCAACGCCTCGATTTCAAAATTCTCATCCTTGTTTTCAAATCCCTCCATGGCCTCGCCCCTCCCTATCTCTGTAATCTCCTTCAGCCCCCAATTCCCCGAGATATCTGCACTCCTCAAATTCTGCCCTCTTGAGCATCCCTGACTATAATCACTCAAACATCGGTGGCCATGCCTTCAGCTGCTTAGGCCCTAAGCTCTGGAACTCCCTCTCTAAACCTCTCCGCCTCTTTCCTCCTTTAAGACGCTCCTTAAAACCTACCTCTTTGACCATCTGCCCTAATCTGCCCAGTGTGGCTCAGTGCCAAATTTTGTCTTATAACACTCCTGTGAAGCGCCTTGGGACATTTTACTACGTTAAAGACACTATATAAATACAAGTTGTTGTTTTTCTGCAATCCATGTGCTGAATGTACCCTCAAAATGCTGTTAAGTACTTCCAGGATTTTGATCCAGCGACAAGAAGGAACAGTTATATATGTTCAAGTCAGGATGGTGCGTGACATGGCTGAGAACTTAGAGGTGATGGTGTTCCAATGCACCTGCTGCCCTTGCCCTTCTAGGTGGTGAAGTATGTGAATTTAAAGGTGCCATCAAAGAAGCCTTGGTGAGTTGCTGCAGTGCATCCTGTTGATAATACACTACAGCCTCAGTGCTGACATTATGATGGAGAGAAGGTCACTAATGAATTAGCTAAAGACGTTGACCCTGAACACTGCCCTGAGAAACTCCTGCAGCGATGTCCTGCGGCTGAGATGACTGGCCTCTAATCACCACAACCATCTTCCTTCATGCCAAGGCCAGCATTTACTGCCCATCCCGAGCTGCCCTTGAGAATGTGGTGGTGAGCTTTCTTCTTGAACCTAAGCAGTCCATATTGTGAATCTACTCCAACAGTGCTGTTATGTAGGGAGTTCCAGGATTTTGACCAAGCGATGTTGAAGAATACATTCCCACAAGGCGGAAAGGTAGGGCAACTAAAGCCAGAGCTCCCTGGATGACGAAAGAGATAGAGAGTAAGATGAAGCAGAAAAAGGATGCGTATGACAGAAGTCAGGTTGAGAAGACAAGTGAGAATCAGGCTGAATATAGAAAGTTCAGAGGGGAAGCGAAAAAGAAAATAAGAGGGGCAAAGAGAGAGTATGAGAATAGATTGGCAGTTAACATAAAAGGGAATTCAAAAGTCTTCTATAGGCATATAAATAATAAACGGGTAGTAAGAGGAGGAGTGGGGCCAATTAGGGATCAAAAAGGAGACCTAAGCATGGAGGCAGAGGGCATGGCTGAGGTAATAAACGAGTACTTTGCATCTGTCTTCACCAAGGAAGAAAATGCTGAAAAAGTCATAGTGAAAGAGGAGGTAGTGGAGATACTGGATGAAATAAAAATTGATAAAGAGGAGGTACTAGAAAGGCTGTCTGAACCTAAAGTTGATAAGTCACCAGGACCGGATAGGATGCATCCTAGGATACTGAGGGAGGTTAAGGAGGAAATCGCAGAGGTACTCGCCATAATCTTCCAATCCTCCTTAGATACGGGGGTGGTGCCAGAGAACTGGAGAATTACAAAATGTTACACCCTTGTTCAAAAAAGTGTGTAAGGATAAACCCAGCAACTACAGGTCAGTCAGTTTAACCTCGGTAGTGGGGAAGCTTTAAGAAACAATAATCAGGGACAACGTTAACAGTCACTTGGACAAGTATGGATTAATTAAGGAAAGCCAGCATGGATTTGTTAATGGCAAATCGTGTTTAACTAACTTGATTGAGTTTTTTGATGAGGTAACAGAGAGGGTTGATGAGGGCAATGCGGTTGATGTGGTGTATATGGACTTCCAAAAGGCGTTTGATAAAGTGCCACATAATAGGCTTACCAGCGAAGTTGAAGTCCATAGAATAAAAGGGACAGTGGCAGCATGGATATGAAATTGGCTAAGGGACAGGAAACAGAGTAGTGGTGAACGGTTGTTTTTCGGACTGGAGGAAGGTATTCCCCAGAGGTCGCTTCTAGGACCACTGCTTTTCTTGATATATATTAATGACTTGGACTTGGGAGTACAGGGCACTATTTCAAAATTTGCAGATGACACAAAACTTGGAAGTATAGCGAACAGTGAGGAGGATAGTGATAGACTTCAAGAAGACATAGACAGGCTGGTGAAATGAGCGGACACGTGGCAGATGAAATTTAATGCAGAAAAGGGCAAAGTGATCCATTTTGGTCGGAAAAACGAGGAGAGGCAATATAAACTAAAGGGTACAATCCTAAAGGGGGTGCATGAACAGAGAGACCTGGGGGGTATATGTGCACAAATCATTGAAGGAGGCAGGGCAAGTTGAGAAAGCAGTTAAAAAGGCTTACGGGATCTTGGGCTTCATAAATAGAGGTATAGAGTACAAAAGTGTGGAAAGCAGGGTAATGGTAGATTTAAATTTTTAAAGTATTAGCTTAAAGCAAGCCAGGTGGAAATGGTAGAATTCAAAGATAGAATTAATAGGTTTCAGGTGATACAACATTAAGCTAGAATAAGTTTCAGGTGATGCAACAGTAAACTGAAACCTGAAAGCTGTGAGCACAGAGATTGGTGAAGACAGAGTTGGGTGAATCTGCTAAACAGAGTGACAACGGAAATTTGGTGAGAGTGTGAATTCTGGTGCAGAGGGGAAAATAGGTGCTAAGTACCAAGGGGCAACAATTAATATATAAATAAGAGTAATTAATTAGATCTAAAGGGATAAAATTAAAATTAACAAAGTAGAGGATACCAACATTAAAGTGATCAGAATTGCAATAAATAAAAATCTGGTATACATAAGTAAATAAATAATAAATAGGAGTAAGAGAATACTAAACTAAAAGCATATATACATGTATATGTACAAAAATATAAGTAAGACTTTTAAGCAAAATGATGGGACAGCTGAGACCCGTTATTTGCAATTCCTGTGCCATGTGGGAACTCCAGGATGCTTCATGTATCCTGGATAACCACGTGTGAAGGAAGTTCCACCAGTTGCTCAAACTCAAGCTCAGGATTTCTGAGTAGCAGCTGGAGTCACTGTAGGGCATACAGGAGGCTGAGAATTTCCAGGAGCGCATGTTCCAGGAGTCAGTCACAACGCAGCTACAGAGTGTCAATGAGGATAGTAAGAGAGGTGGCAATCCAGAAGGTTAGTTAGAAGCAGGAAGTACAGGAATCCTCCAGGGGTGTGGCACGCTCAAATCAGTTTTCAGGGCCGAGGGGGGTGTCCGATCGCAGTGGGTGGGTGAGGCAGGGACGCTGGAGAATGGGATTCCCGCAGGCCCTGCCGAATTTAACGACAGGATCTGATTAGCATTTCAAAGCACTGTTTCCCACCCACAGCCAGCCAGATGGAGAGGTTGGCTGGCTGCGGGCGGGTAGGCCTGCAGCACTAGGCCACAGAAAGGAGGGAGGGAGGGTTCGGGGCGGGAAGGATCGGGGCTGGAGGATCAGGGCTGGAGGAGCATCGTGGGGGGTGGAGGGGTGAGAGGATCAGGAGCTGGAGGATCAGGGCTGGAGGAGCATCCGAGGGTGGGGGGGGGGGAGGATCGGGAGCTGGAGGAGCGTCGGGGCAGGAGGGGCGAGTCTGGTTAGGCGATCAGGGCCGGAGTGGGAAACGTAGATCTCGTGGGGGGGGATCAAGGCCTTGTGGGGGGGATTGGAGGCCACATGGGGGAGGGATCGGAGGCTGCAGGAAGGAGGGAATCAGTAGTCTCAGGGAGAGGGGGGAATCGGAGGCCTCATGGGGGGGATCGGATGTTTCGGGGGGGGGGGGTGGATAGGAGGCCTCGAGGGGTGTTCCGATCACAGTGGGTGGGTGAGGCAGGGACGCTGGATCCAGCAGGTAGCTGTAGAGAGACTTAACTCCTGGATCCAGCAGTCCTCGCCTTACTTTAGCTGGCGGGTTCCCCGAGGCCTGAGAAACCCGATCAGCCAGAGTTAAATTTGAAATGTGATTATTATAATATTTAAATGGTTGACATGCCTCCTGGGAGCGGGTTGGCTGCCCGCCCCCCATCTCGCCTCCGTTAAAACCAGAAGTGAGAGGCTTGGAGACGGTTTGGGGTCGGGATTCAGTTTTTTAACACTTTAACCTCCCACCCAAACCCAACCCACCCATCTTTTGGGGTTAAAATTCCCCCTCCACAAAGTTGTAGGAGAAGTTTTTTAAAAATGTCTGCAATTGCTACCTTTGTACAGCAAAGTACACCACCTTCTTGATTTATCATTGGTCTCACCAGAATGTTCATCAGTTCTATCTATGGTATCCAGTTCATATGTCAAGGAGTACACATTGTTACATCCCCTGGGTTATGCTGTTGTATAAATATTGTGAGTTAACTCTGAACGCAACATATCTGGGATCCATTTATAGGAGCGACTGATGCCATTGAACCTGAAGGTATCTATGCAGACCTTGGGGGAGAAAATGGTAACTTTTGCGGGAGCGCAAAAGTATCGCTGGGCGCTACCCAATTCTAACGGACGTGTACTTCCGGTTTAGCGTTCCAGGAGGGAAGTGGAGCGCTAAATCAAGCGTTACCACTTCCCTTGGAGTGCTAAACCAGGCAAGAGGGGCGGTAGCAGCAGAGCGCTGCACAATGTCCAGTGCAACGCTGCCGGGATCAGAGGCTCCTTCCCTTCCTTAAAGGGAAGGACCATTGCTGCAGTCTCTGCAAGAGAACGAATCTCCTGATCACCCACCGGCACCGATCAGCCCCAAGCAATCTAACAGCGGCACCTGAAAAATAGAAAAAAATGCACAGAGTCTTGATGAAAATGTTTTCGCCTACCTCACCGGCAATCCCTTTAACTACTGCTCCCCAGGCAGCCATCCGCGGTGGCACCTCCTGCAAATTCCGGTGTTGACGTCCGGCAATGCTGCAGGGGGCGGAAGCCAAGTTCGCCTCCGGAGCGGTACCGGGGCGCTGCGCACCGGATGACATTATGATCTCTGGGGCGCAGGAGATCGTGGCGTTAGAGTTTACCGCCGCCATTAACCTGCAGGGGAAGTTCACAGGCGTCGGTACTCTCGCCGCGCCCGGTCACAAAGCCGGTAGTGCCCCGTTATCGCCCCCCAGAGGCACTAATGGGAGGCGCAAACCAGGGGAATTTCTAGCCCCTTGAATTTATAACCATTCAGGTGTACTGTACCCTTATCAAAAATTTTAGACTAATTATTATTCTAAATTGTTGTTAAAATATTTACAAAAATCCAATATTATAATAAGCATCCTCATATTTATTTTCTTGATAACTTTACCTTTAACATTTTTGAGTGACTTGTGCTTAACACATTGATCACTGCCTTGCAATGCTGTCCTTTAAGCTGCTCTATGATGGAATTGAATTTAGCAGACATGCATTTCCAGTGTTCCAGTTCAGTGAGTGGACCTGAATCTTCAGCCTCTTTTCTCACTTGATTACTTTGTGCCAGCACCTGTACATAAAAATCACAAGAAAGCTCAAGATTGCATCTCTAACAATGGCTTCTCTTCCTACGCCTGCACGGTCACCTCAGAAGATCCCAAGGATCCATTCTTGGCTCCCTCCTCTTATTGACTTGCATGCTGCCCCTTGGTGACATCATCCACAAGCAAGGATTCAGCTTCCATCTGTATGCTGATGACACTTAGCTCGTGCAGCCCCATGAGAGTGGTATTGGCTCCATGGGAGAGGTTGTAACCTCTCTTGACCTCTCCACTGCACCTATGCTATCAACCTGTTTCTCCAAAATCCAGGCTTATATTAATCGTGATTTCTTCCAGCTCAACTGTGGGTAGATCAAAGCCATTGTTTTTCACCACCACCACGAACACTCTCCCCCTCCCTGGCCACTCTCACAGTGAACAAGACTGTTTGCAACCTCAATCTCTTATTCGGCCCAAGGTGAGCTTCTGTCCCCATATCTTCTCCATCACAAAAGTTGCCTACATTGGAATCACTAAAGAATGAAATGAATATATCTGTGGGGGGTGGAGAATGGATATTTTATTGACACCTTCACATCTACCTCAGCCTATCTACCATTGAAACCCTCATCCATGCCTTTGTCACCTCCAGACTTGATTACTCCAATGCTCTGATGGCCTGCCTCCCATCTTCCACCCTCTGTAAATTCAAATGATCTAAAATCTGCTACCTGTACACTATCCAAAAACAAGTCCCATGACACCTGTTCTTGCTGACCTACATTAGCTCTCAGTCCCCCAAAACCTCAAATTTAAAATTCTGATCCCTATCTCTCACTCCATCACTCCATGGTCTCACCCCTCGTGATCTACAAATTTCATAACTTCCTCCAGCCCTACAGCTCCACCTCTCTACCCAATGAACTCTCTGTTTCTCTGACATCAGCATCTTGTACATCATCCCCACCTCCCTTCATCCCACCATTGCTGGCCATGCCTTCAGTTGTCTAGGCCCCATGTTCTAGGATTAATAAAGCATATGGGATCCTAATAAAGCATATGGGATCCTGGGCTTTATAAATAGAAGCAGAGAGTACAAAAGCAAGGAAGTTATGCTAAACCTATATAAAACACTCGTTCGGCCCCAGCTGGAGTATTGTGTCCAATTCTAGGCACCGCAGGTTAGGAAGGATGTGAAGGCTTTGGAGAGGATACAGAAAAGATTTACTGGAATGGTTTCAAGGATGAGGGATTACAGTTACGTGGATAGACTGGAGAAGCTGGGATTATTCTCCTTAGAGCAGAGAAGGCTAATAGGAGATTTGATAGAGGTGTTTAAAATTCTGATGGGTTTAGATAGAGTAAATAAAGAGAAACTGTTTCCAATGGCTGAAGGGTCGCTACCCAGTGGGCACAAATTTAAGGTAATTGGCAAAAGAACCAGACAAACAAGTGGTTAGTATTTGGAATGCACTGCCCGATAGGGTGGTGGATACAGATTCAATAGTAGCCTTCAAAGGGGAATTGGATAAATACTTGAAGGAGAAAAAATTGTAGGGATATGGGGAAAAGTAGGGAGTGGGACTAACTGGATTGCTCTTCGAAAGAGCCGTCGCAGACTCGATGGGCTGAATGGCCTCCTCTGTGCTGTACTATTCTATGATTCTAATTCCCTCCTAAACCCCACTGTGTCCACTTCCTACTCCTCCTTGTAAGATCCTCCTTAAAACCAACCTCTTTGACCAATCCTTTAGTCACCCTTTCTAATCTCTCAGAGGTCATAAGTTGTGAAATTGAATTCCGTATATCTTCTAATGTGTGGGCTGGAAGCAGAAAGTATGCTCATGGAAGACTGTCATAAAAGCCCAAATAATTCACTAATATCCTCTGGGAAGGAAACGTGCCACCCCTATCTGGCCTGGCCAACATGTGACTCCAGTCCTACACTACGTGATTGACTTTTAATGCCTTCTGAAGTGCTACTCAGTTGTAATAAAAACCCATCACCACCTTCTCAATTCAACTAGGAATGGGCAAAAAATGTGACATTGCCAGTGTTGCCCATATCCTGAGCAGAAATGGAAAAAAATTCCGTGGGCTGCAGTTGATGGTTGTTCTGAGATCGCATCTGATAGTACCCCTTCCTCATTTGCCTAGAATAGGCAGGCTACCAGTGTTCATTGGCAGCTTGCCAAATGGGGGAGGTCGGGAATATTGGGCTTTGATGGGAGTTCAAACTGTTACCATTTTGGTTCTAGCGTCCAGCACTTCCTCAGGCTTTCAAAGCCTAAAGAGAGTGTGGATATGGGCAGAGCAGTGGGAATGCTGAGGCGCAGCCCCATGAGAGTGGTATTGGCTCCATGGGAGAGGCACTTGCTGTCCTTTCTCAGGATGGCAGCACGCCTGATCCACCACCAGCCTCTCAACTTGCTGTTGGTTCTTGTTGTTCCCAAACAGCTAGCTGGACCAGACTGCCCCGGCCAATGTCGAGGTCCAGCAGTCTGCAGATGAGTCCTGAATGGCCAGAGCCTCTCGAGGTTGCCACCATGTCAAGTGCCCTCAGTGCAAGTTCAGCTGCCATCCACTTCCCTTGCTATAGCCATTGGGGATGAACCTCGTGGGAGGATGAGAATAGGTAAACAAGCACAAGAAGCAAGTGCCAAGAGTAATTTTTAGTTGTCTATGTTCAATATAAGCATTTGTCAAATGAAGTAATGTAGTAAACTTTTTATTTGGATAGCTGGTGGTCATGATATTCTTAGTGATGTAAGAGCAACACCCATGAAGTTGTACGATTGACAGCATTTAGATGGTAGCTGTAAACACTGGGTAACATGGTACTAGGGACTGTTGGTGCATTAGGGAGGGGAAATTGGTGCATTGGTTAGGGAAGGGATTCTTCAAGAAAACCTCTCTTCATTAATTTACTACCTGAGAGCTCTGGTAAGTGGCAGCACTACTGGGCATTTCTCTTTCTCTTGTGCCTCATCCCCTTATTGATATTCCTGCTCCTGTTCTTCCTCCTCTGTTGACTCTAAGACATCCCCCCTTTGTATCGCATAGTTGTCCAGCATGCAACAGATGACCACAAATTCCTCTGGATTGTACTGAAGGAACACCTCTAGAGCTGTCCAGACAGCTGAACCTTTGCTTTAAGACCTCTATGGTCGGCTCTATCAGAACCCTAGATCTTGCATGGCTCCCGTTGTAGTAAAGTTGCATGTCTGTGCCTGGGTCCCTGACAGGAATCATGAACCAGTTCTAACGAAAGGTCATCAACCTGAAACGTTGGAGCCGATTTTGCTAGCCCTGGGGAGGTGGGTTTGGAGGCGGGACTGCCGGGAAAATGGCAGAATTTGGGGGCGGGTGCCTAACCCGCCCCTATGCCATCTTGCCAGGAGGCGGGTAACCGTCCTGCGGCGGGTCCCGTCTCCTTTGAGGCGGGAAGGGATTAAAGCCACTTAACTGCCTGTTAACAGGTAGTAAACAGGCAGAAAATAGGATTAACCCATTTTTGCCCACACAAGTGCAGGCTTCCCGAAGGCTCCGAAACCCGCTAGGGTCACCGAGGCGAGTAGTGGGTCGGAGGGGGTCCAAAAGTGTGCTGTGGAGGTGAGTGATAGGTGCAAGTGTGGAGAGGTGAGTATCTGAGGTAAGTGCAAAGTGTTAGAAAAAGTGTACTTACCTCTGTTTCGTCCTGCAGGCTTCAATCGGTGGGTATGCGGAGAGACTCGTACCTCCGCGGTAGAGATGACAGATGGCCATTGCATTCTCCAATGCAGCAACCATCTAATTTCTACAAAAGAAAAATGTTTGATGAGGTTTTGAATTCAAGACCTCATCAAACTACAGAGAATGTCGGTGTTTGACAGCTTCACAGAGCTGTCAAACGATGACAATTCATCTGTCAAAAATTTTTGACAGATGAAACGTCATACGTTGACGTTCTCTGCAACTGGCTTTCTCTTAATTGGCCTGCTAAGCCCGCTGGGCGGGCTAAACAAGGTCAATCAAGGGAAAATAGCATGGGTTGGCCAGAAGTTGATGGAGGCGGGACTGAAACCCGACAAGTGGGAGTCCCGCCTCCAAAAGCTCCCCATTGGCAAAATCCAGCCCGTTAACTCTGTTTCTCTCTCCACAGCCTGACCTGCTGAGTATTCCCAGAATTTTATTTTATTACAGATCTCCAGCAACCAAAGTATTTTGCTTTTGTACCATGAGCCAGCTGTTGAGGGGATACCCTTTGTCC
The DNA here is from genome assembly GCA_030390025.1 of Squalus acanthias. Taxonomy (NCBI): domain Eukaryota; kingdom Metazoa; phylum Chordata; class Chondrichthyes; order Squaliformes; family Squalidae; genus Squalus; species Squalus acanthias. Next base: position 139,612,549 of record CM059433.1, read on the forward strand.
CTAGGGCACAGACCTGCATTATTCTCTGCCTGTGGTCACAGATGTGTTGAACATTCAAGGAATGGAAGCTCTTCCTGTTGTAGAAAATTTCTGGTTGATGAAAGGGCTATGCATCTGTGAAAATCCAACAATTCTGTTAAGCTCAGTCACCACCTCCCTGCTGAAGCAGAACTGCCTGACACACAGCTCCTCTGTCAGGTTCAAGTATGATAGTCGGTCTCTGAAGCGGTGATTGAGCTGTATCACCTGCTGCAGAAAGAATTAGAGTCCAGTACCAGGGCATGCACAGCACTGCCTGTGGTAGTGAAGGTCAGTCAACTTTTATGCCTTAGGATCATTCCAGACTCCATCAGGGGACATTAGCATGTTGTAATTCCTCCTGTGCCCACTTCTCCTTTGCCTTCTTCGAGCAGCCTCTCCAGCTCTGTACTGCCTTCCTTACTGCTGCTGCTCTTCCTCCTCATTTGGCAGCCTCAAAGGCAACCCAAGCAGCATATCCATCTTCCACAATAGCGCTGAAGCCAATCCTGAAAAGGACTGCAGCACCTCTCAGAACTCACTCTCCAAAACTAGTGAACAGTGAAACATCAGCCAAGATAGCCAAAAATTGGCCCAAATGCAACCCAGCAGCCTATAAAGCTTAACCAGACATATCCTTTCTCTCTCCACGGATGCTGCCTGGCCTGCTGAGTTTTTCCAGCGTTTTCTGTTGTTATATCTTAATGGAGGTGAGGATCCTTTAATATATTGCTGCTGCAGCCTCCTTTCTGACTGTCAGTGCTATGTTTTGCAGGGAGGGGTTAGGAACTGATGAATCAGATGTTCCCAGATGCCACTTTCACAAAAGGGTCCTGATTCAGGTGTTAGTCCCTTATTTCCATATATTAATTAGGCCAGCATTTGTTTTAGTCATCTGCCAGGGAAGCCTAAGGATCGTCTAAACCATTGGACATGTTTCTGGCGTTATTTGGAAGTGCGATATTGCACAGTAAAATGGGTAATTCTTTCCCAATTTTATGCAGGTGAAACAAGGTCAATTTACCCCCCTCCCACCAGGCCCAATGTATTAAGGCACTGATAGAGAGTAAAATGGTAGCATATAAAATTCACATTAATCTCAATACAGTGGAAGATAAGAAATTATTATAGGTGTCTGAGGATGATTTTCTGTCAACAAAAGCAATAAAAGGTTAAGATCCACACTATTTGAGTATTAATGGTCAGTAATTTCAAGAATGCAATTTGCTTTGCGATTGCAGCAAAACTGTTGGAAAGTGACAGCAAATTATGCAGTCAATTAAAGAACATAAGAACATAAGACGTAGGAGCAGGAGTAGGTAATTTGGCCCCTCGAGCCTGCTCCGCCATTCAATAAGATCATGACTGATCTGATCTTGGCTCAACTCCACTTCCTTGCCCGCTCCCCATAACCCTTGACCCCCTTACAAATCTGTCTATCTCCACCTTAAATATATTCAATGACCCAACCTTTACAGCTCTCTGGGGAAGAGAATTCTAAAGATTTGTAAAGTTTCGCAATTATCGCGATTCGAAATAATGAGATAGAAGCAGATTCGTTTGATCAGTTTATTTAAACAAAATGCTGTCATGATTAAACAGGACACAGAAGCCTGTAAAATGGCCGCCGCGCATCGTGGCAGAAGTTTCCAGAAGTACAGTGGGCAGACAAGATGGCGTTCGAATAAACATTTTCGATAAGCACTGATAAAGACAGGATGCAACCTGTTTGCATTTGTGACAATAGCAAAAGATATGAGTGCTGGAATCGTTTTCCATGCACAAGTAAGGACCATTGTACTGGGCAATCGAAGGCGCATCCAGACACATCAATACGCAAATACCCCCACAGCTCTACAATGAGAGAGCCATTCTCGGGTGATTAAACAAGTATTTGGGGGGCCCCAAAACCCAGCCAGGGAGGCTCCTAGCCGGTTCGACAATGGGGAAAACATTAACGGGTAGTTGGCCAGTCTCAGGTGCTACCGAAACCCGTTAAAGACAAGAATCACCCCATGCTGGGAGTTTTGAGCGCCAATATTTCACAAAGGACAAACATTAAGATTTGGGCGGGAGATAAGGGAACACAGCACTATAACTATAGACAACAAATGTCCATCGGTCTCTTATTTCTCTTATCTCTGCGGACTCTTGACTCGGGCTGAACTCTGCTGGACGAGCAGCCTTCTGTGTTTTCTCTGGACTCTGTTGCCTCTGGACTTTTAGCCGCACTGGACGGTTATTCGAATGTTGGGTGGAGCTCAATTGGAACGAGTCGCCCCGACGAAGGCCAGTGACCGGGTGCACCATCCCGAGAGTCGGTAAACGGTGTTTGGACCCGAAGGCCCAACAAGACGAGACGAAATGACAAGAGAAGAAGAAGAATCCACGTGCCGCCGCGGTCAGTAAACCCCGACCGCGGCCGAAAATATACGATCCATTTCTTGAACTCTACAAGTTACTGCACGAACTGGTCGAAGACTCTTCTTTGAATTCTACGTAACTGGTGTCGGTCCAGGAAGACTTTTCTTTGAGTTCTACAGCCGGGCCCGAGCACTGTCGAGTTCTTCATGACAACGGGGAGCCCAGCCTGCTTGCAGCAGCAGCGAAAGTAAACAAGTGGGGTACAGAGACCCCTCAAAACACGTGACAGTCAGGCGCTGCAGCGAAACGAGCCGAGCGCCTCACATTAAAATTCTCCGAAGTATCACGAGTGGTGAGCATGTTTCCCGATCCTACAAATCTAGATGTAGTGTAGGTATTGATAGGGGAGGGTGGTTTTATTAAGGATAAAGTATAATGCGTTCCCCTTTTTACGATGTGCCGTGCGTTCTTCATTACCATAGACCAAGCTTTATGAATGTATGTATACTTGTACTATCGTTAATTTGTGCCTATGACATGTACTTCATGATTTTGGACGCTATGCAGTAAAGATTTCCATTTCGTACTATTCAACCGGGTCTATTTGAGTTTTTCTCTGCATTACTGCTCTCGCACCTAAGTCCAGTGTTAGAACCGTAAGGGCGAGTGGGTCGAACCACTCACAGGTGCTTATTGCAACAAGGCTGGCCGGAGACCAGAGCAAGCAATAGTATTAGGCAACGAAGGCCTAACCCCGCACCAGCACCGTCTGCGATACAAGCACGAGACAGAACCCCTTACAGATTCACGATCCTCTGAGAGAAGAAATTCCTCCTCATTTCCGTTTTAAATGGGTGCCCCCTTATTCTGAAATTATGCCCCCTAGTTCTAGATTCCCCCACGAGGGGAAACATCCTCTCTGCATCTACCCTGTCAAGCCCCTTCAGAATCTTATATGGTTTCAATAAGATCCCCTCTCATTCTTCTAAACTCCAATTACTATAGGCCCAACCTACTCAACCTTTCTTCATAAGACAACCCTTACATCTCCAGAATCAACCTCGTGAACCTTCTCTGAACTGCCTTAAATGAGACCAAAACTGTACGCAGTACTCCAGGTGTGGTCTCACCAACGCACTGTACAGTTGTAACAGGACTTCCCTACTTTTATACTCCATTCCCTTTGCAATAAAGGCTAACACTCCATTTGCCTTCCCAGTTACTTGCTGTACCTGCATGCTAACTTTTTGTGATTCATGTACAAGGACCCCCAGATCCCTCTGTACCTCAGCATTTTGTAATCTCTCCCCATTTAAATAATAATTTGCTTTTTTATTTTTCCTACCAAAGTGGATAACGTTGCATTTTCCCACATTATACTCCATCTGCCAGATTCCTGCCCACTCACTTAGCCTATCTATATACCTTTGGAGATTCTTTGCGTCCTCCACACAATTTGCTTTCCCACCCATCTTTGTATCATCAGCAAATTTGGCTACATTATACTTGCTCCCTTCATCCAAGTCATTAATATAGGTTGTATATAGATTGAGGCCCCAGCACTGATCCCTGTGGCACCCCACTAGTTACAGATTGCCAACCTGAAAATTACCCATTTATCCCGACTCTCTGTTTTCTGTTAGTTAGCCAATCCTCTATCCATGTTAATATATTACCCCCAACCCCATGAGCTCTTATCTTGTGCAGTAACCTTTTATGTGGCACCTTATCGAATGCCTTCTGAAAATCCAAATGCACGACATCAACTGGTTCCCCTTTATCCACCCTGCTCGCACATCCTCAAAGAACTCCAGAAAATTTGTCAAACATGATTTCCTTTTCATAAAACCATGCTGACTCTGCTTGACTATATTATGATTTTCTACATGTCCTGCTACCACTTCCTTAATGATGGACTCCAGCATTTTCCCAATGACAGATGTTAGGCTAACTGCTCTATAGTTGCCTGGTTTCTGTCTTCTTCCTTTCTTAAACAGGGACATTACATTTGATGTTTTCCAGTCTGCTGGGACCTCTCCAGAATCCAGGGAATTTTGGTAGATTACAAACAAAGCATCCACTATCTCTGCAGCCATCTCTTTTAAGACCCTAGGATGCAGGCCATCGGATCCAGGGGACTTGTCCACCTTTAGTCCCATTAATTTGCCTAGTACTTTCTCTCTAGTGATAGTGATTGTTTTAAGTTCCCCCCCCACCCCAATAGCCCCTTGATTATCTATTATTGGGATGCTTTTAGTGTCTTCTACCGTGAAGACCGATACAAAATATTTGTTCAAAGTCTCCGCCATTTCCCTGTTTCCCATTATTAATTCCCCAGACTCAACCTCTAGGGGACCAACGTTTACTTTAGCTACGCTCTTCCTTTTTATATATCTGCAGAAGCTCTTACTGTCTGTTTTTATATTTCTTGCTAGCTTACTCTCATAAGCTATCTTCTCGCTCTTTATCATTTTTTAGTTGTCATTTGCTGGTTTTTTAAAATTTCCCAATCCTCTGGCCTTTCACTATTCTTCGCAACATTGTATGCCTTTGTTTTCAATTTGATACCATCCTTTACTTCCTTAGTTAGCCAAGGATGGTTCATCCTTCTCTTAGAGTCTTTCTTTCTCACTGGAATATATCTTTGCTGAGAGTTATGAAATATCTCCTTAAATGTTTGCCACTGCTTTTCTACAGTCTTACCCTGTAATATATTTTTCCAGTCCACTTTAACCAAGTCTGCCTTCATACCTTTGTAATTACCTTTATTTAAGTTCAGGACACTAGTTTGAGACCTAGCTTTCTCGCCCTCAAACTGAATTTGAAATTCTACCATGCTATGATCACTCTTCCCAAGAGGATCCTTCACTTCGAGATCATTAATTAATCCAGCCTCGTTACACATTACCAGATCTAAAATAGTCTTCTCCCTGGTTGGTTCCAAGCAGAATTTTGTGTAATTTTGTGTAATAGCCTCTTGTGTGGCGGACATGAAGGAGAGAGCGGAGGAACAGCACGGTACTAATTGGAGGCGGTACCAGCGGCAGCGGAACCTTCCACGATTTCCAAAAAAAACAAGGTGTGACGTCAGAGGACAGCAGGTAAAGCAGAATTATTCATTGTTTCAGTACCGTGACACACAAGGTGCACAGTGCTCTCCCACCAGTACTGAACACAATGGGGATACCATTGCAGGAAGGGCCACATTGGAATGTCAGAGGAGCAGTGCTTTAGAAGACTCAAGTAGCAGCAATGGAGCTATACTGCCTGCTCAATCAGGACCTGCAGATAGCATCTACCATCTACATCATACTGTCAGTAGCTGTAAAAATCACAACTAACCTCAACCTCTATGCCTTGGGGTACTTCCAGTCCTGCACAGGAGATATATAAAAGAGGTAGCTGCAGAGATAGTGGATGCACTGGTATTAATCTTCCAGAATTCCCTAGATTCTAGAACAGTCCCCAAGGATTGGAAGGTAGCAAACATAACCCTGCTATTTAAGAAAGAGGGAGGAGAAAAAAGGGGGAATTATAGGCCAGTTCGCCTGACATCCGTAGCAGGAAAAAAGCTAGACTCTATTATTTGGGACGTGGTAACAGGGCATTTAGAAAATCGTTATATGATCAGGCAGAGTCAACATGGTTTTATGAAAGGGAAATCATGTTTGACAAATCTGTTTTTTGAAGATGTAACTAGTAGGATGGATAAGGGGGAACCAGTGGATGTAGTGTATTTGGATTTTCAAACAGCATTCGATAAGGTGCCACACAAGAGGTTATTACATAAAATTAGGACTCGTGGGATTGAGGGTAATATATTAGCATGGATTGAGGATTGTTTAATGGACAGAAAACAGAGAGTAGGAATAATCGGGACTTTTTCAGCTTGGCAGGCTGTAACTAGCGGGGTACCGCAAGGATCAGTGCTTAGGCCTCAGCTATTTACAATCTATATTAATGACTTAGATGAAGGGACTGAGTGTAACATATCCAAATTGGAGGCGGTTTCAGCGACGGCAGGATATAAAGGAGAGAGCAGAGGAACAGCGAGGACCTAATCGGAGGCGGTATCAGCAGCGGCGGACATGAAGGAGAGAGCGGAGGAACAGCACAGAACTAATTGTAGGCGGTACCAGCGGCAGCAGAACCTTCCACGATTTCCAAAAAAAACAAGGTGTGACGTCACAGGACAGCAGGTAAGTGATTGGTTGGTGAGTATTAAGGGTTTTTTTTCCCTCTCACCTAGGACAGTGGTTTAACTACAACATACTGTATTAAATTTATAGCTTAACTAGTTAAACTAATTAATAGAACAATAAATAATCATTGATTAAAGACTTTAACGAATTGAATAAATAAAATAAGGCTAGAATAAGATATGGCAGGGCAGGTTGTGTGTCTGGACTGCAGTATGTGGGAGTTTGTGGACAGCGAGACTGTTCCGAGCAAACACATCTGCAGGAGATGTCTCCATCTCGAATCTCTCCGTCTCAGAGTCATTGAGCTGGAGTGCGAGTTGGAGACACTCTGACACATAAGGGAGGGGGAGGAATTTCCGGACAGTTTTATCCAGAATACAGTCACACCCCAGAGGAAAACACAGGTTCAGGAAAGGGAGGGTGTGACTGTTAGGGAGATGGGTAGCGGGGATTTGCAAGAGGTTGAGAAGGAGGTCCTGCAGACAGTGGTCCTGTCCAACAGGTACGATATACTCGCAACTGTGAGGACAAGGAGAAAGACTGCAGGGAGGACAGCCACAATGCAGACCAAGGCACTGTGGCTCAGAAGGCTGTCCAAGGGTGGGGGAGGAGCAGAATAGAAATGTGGTAGCGATAGGGGACTCTATAATTAGGGGGATAGATAGCGTCCTCTGCAGCCAAGAAGGGTACTGAATTTAAATGAAGGAAACTACGATGGTATGAGGCACGAGTTGGCTAGGATGGATTGGGGAATGTTAATTAAAGGGTTGACAGTGGATAGGCAATGGCAAACATTTAAAGATCGCATGGATGAACTACAGAATTTGTTCATCCCTGTTCAGCATAAAAATAAAACAAAAAAGTTGACTCAACCGTGGCTAATAAGGGAAATTAGGGATAGCATAAGATCCAAGGAGAGGACATATAAATTGGCCAGAAAAAGCAGCAAACCTGAGGATTGGGAGCAGTTTAGGATTCAGCAAAGGAGGACAAAGGGATTAATTAAGAGGGGGAAAATAGAGTATGAGAGTCAGCTTGCAGGGAACATAAAAACTGACTGTAAAAGCTTCTATAGATATGTGAAGAGAAAAAGATTGGTGAAGTCAAGCGTAGGTCCCTTGCAGTCAGAATCAGGGGAATTTATAATGGGGAACAAAGAAATGACAGACCAATTAAATGCACACTTTGGTTCTGTCTTCACAAAGGAGGACACAAATAACCTCCCAGAGATGTCGGGGAACATAGGGTCTAATGAGAGGGAGGAACTGAATGAAATCAGTATTTGTAGGGAAATGGTGTTAGGGAAATTGACGGGATTGAAGGCCGATAAATCCCCAGGGCCTGATAATCTACAACCTAGGGTACTTAAGGAAGTGGCCCTAGAAATAGTAGATGCATTGCTGGTCATCTTCCAAAATTCTATAGACTCTGGAACAGTTCCCATGGATTGGAGGGTAGCTAATGTAACCCCACTATTTAAAAAAGGTACTGCGCTTTTGGATATAATTCTCTGCCCGCACCCTCCACGATAATACTCCTTTATCATCGTTATCCATTTTTATTTTTATGTTTTCTGTTTGGCATCTCCATCTTGGACTCAGCCTTTATTGGAGATGATCAGTTTCCAATCTCCTCACTTACAACAACCTCCCCCTTTTTATGATGCCTGTAAGAAATTGAGGACCATATGATTAGTACAGTGGTCCTTCAGTCACTGTCATGTTAAAACACCATGGGGGAAAAAATTGGGTTGCTTTGCACCTCACATTAGCACCCCCGGGGGGGCGCTAATGGGCCGCAAAGCTCCTGGCGCCCAGGCCCGGCACCGCTAACGCCTCCCGCAAAATTCAGCGGGAGATTAGTGGTGGCGGTAGCACCCCGCGCCGTGCGCAGCGCCCCGCTCATGCCCCGGCCGCAAACTTGGGTTGCGCCCCCTGACCTATCGCCGGACAATACGTCTGACAGGGTCAGGGTGGCGTCTTTGCAGCCGCGGCGGCACTACTTAAAGGGCAGGTGTCGGGCGGCCATTTCTTTTTGGCCGACTGCCAGCACCTGCCCCCTCGCCTTTTTTCTTCGGGGTGCCGGCCGCAATCGCTCAGACCGGCACTCCTCTTGAATTCCACAGGTTCACCACCCTCTGAGTGCCGGGCTATTTTCCTGGCACCCCGCTCCTGGTGGTCCAGCAGGGCCCCAGTGAGCGCAGCATTTGGCCCCTCCCCTTTAATCAGGGGAGAGAGGCCTGCAGTGATGCGGTGCTACGTGCCGACGCGTGTGGTGCTGTTGCACGTAGTGCCCAGAAATTCACTGGTAGCATCCCAAGAAGGAGGGGGAGCGCTTCCAGTAGCGCCCTGCCTCCTGCTTGGGGCGCTACTAATGAATTTACAGCGCAGGGGTGCTACCTTTGGCTATGTTAGCGTCCCAAAGGGGGCGCCACCGAATTTTTCCCCCCATATAAATTTTTATCTGCTATACCCCCATAAAATGTTTACTACTCACACGTATAGGTTCTTTATCCTGTGCCCCGCAGAGTAATTGTTACCGTAAGTTGCCAATGGTGGAAGTAGGCTACCTCCTGTCCCAGAGCTCGTCCGGATCAAGTTCTTGATGGTCCAGGTTTCGCTTCAGTCCGATATCAACACCTCCCCGGTTATCAGAACAGAAACCTACAGGTTCAGACTGTACCTGGCTCGCCAATGTTGAATTAAACAGAGTTCTGTTTGCTCACTTCAGTAGTAACGAGTTCAGTCTTCTGATAAAAATCAATTTATTCTTTAACTTCAGCATAGAAAGCAATTTACAAGCGGACCACAGTCACAGATAGAGCACACAAACCTAGGCATGGGTCTTTTCGTGCTGCTCGAACAGAGGAAAAAGCTTACATTTATACACTGTTTTCTTATCAAACTGGAGCTGGCATTACCTAATACGGTAGTCTCTGGCTACTGCATAGTCCAGAGCCACATAGAAAAATAGGAGCAGGAGTAGGCCATTCGGCCCTTCAAGCCTGCTCCGCCATTCAATATGATCATGGCTGACCCTCTATCTCAATACCATATTCCCACTCTCTTCCCATACCCCTTGATGCTTTTTGCGTCTAGAAATCTATCTATCGCCTTCTTAAATATATTCAGTGACTTGGCCTCCACAGCCTTCTGTGGTAGAGAATTCCACAGGTTCACCACCCTCTGAGTGAAGAAATTTCTCCTCATCTCAGTCCTAAATGTCCTACCTCATATCCTGAGACTGTGACCCCTCATTCTAGATCCCCCAGCCAGGGGAAACATCCTCCCTGCATCCAGTCTGTCTAGCCCTGTCAGAATTTTATACATTTCAATGAGATCCCCTCTCATTCTTCTAAAATCTAGTGAATACAGGCCTAGCCGACCCAATCTCTTCATACGACAGTCCTGCCATCCCAGGAATCAGTCTGGTGAACCTTCGCTGCACTCCCTCTATGGCAAGTATATCCTTTCTTAGGTAAGGAGACCAAAACTGCACACAGTACTCCAGGTGTGGTCTCACCAAGGCCCTGTATAACTGTAGTAAGACGTCCTTGCTCCTGTACTCAAATCCTCTTGCAATGAAGGCCAACATACCATTTGCCTTCCTAACTGCTTGCTGCACCTACATGTTTGCTTTCAGTGAATGGTGTACAAGGACACCCAGGTCCCTTGGTACATCAGCATTTCCCAATCTATCACCATTTAAATAATACTCTGCCTTTCTGTTTTTCCTACTGAAGTGGATAACTTCACATTTATCCACATTATACTGCATCTGCCATGTATTTGCCCACTCACTCAACTTGTCTAAATCGCCTTGAAGCCTCTTTGAATCCTCCTCACAACTCACAATCCCACCTAGTTTCGTGTCGTCAGCAAACTTGGAAATATTACGTTTGGTCCCCTCATCCAAATCATTGATATATATTGTGAATAGCTGGGGCCCAAGCACTGATCCCTGCGGTACCCCACTAGTCACCGCCTGCCACCCCGAAAAAGACCCATTTATTCCTACTCTCTGTTTCTGTCTGTTAACCAATTTTCAATCCATGCCAGTATATTACCCCCAATCCCATGTGCTTTAATTTTGCACACTAACCTCTTATGTGGGACTTTATCAAAGGCCTTCTGAAAATCCAAATACACCACATACACTGGTTCTCCCTTATCTATTCTACCAGTTACATCCTCAAAAAACTCCAGTTGACTTTGTCTAATCCCGTTGATATTTTCTAAGTGTCCTGTTATCACATCCTTTATAATAGACTCTAGCATTTCCCCTACTACTGATGTTAGGCTAACTGGTCTGTAGTTCCCCATTTTCTCTCTCCCTCCTTTTTTAAATAGTGGGGTTACATTTGCGAACAGGTCAAACAGTATATAAATACGAAAATAGAGAAGTCAGGATTTTAGAATCATGCCAAATCAGTGGCCAATTGCCTAAATATGAGGGAATAGGAGACCCAACTCTGTTATTAAATAAAGTACGACTGCTACAGCAGGCGTATGCCTTGACAGACAAGGATGCTTGTCGACTGCTGCAGGCTGTCTTACCTCCAAGCGTGACATTGACTGATGAGTTTGTACTGGAAAAAGGGCCAATTTCCAGACCATGAAGAGCATAAGACCATAGTGTGTGAGGCAGTGGGATATAGGGTAGTGGCGGATATGGGAAAGATTATAAGCCCAGGGATGAGCACCAAATCCAGTATTTGAGGGACTTTGTGGAAGTGTATAATCAGAACCGTGGACCCCGTGGTGATCGAGTAGAATTGTCCGAGGACGATCACACTTTTGGAATAAGGTGATTAATAAGTACAAGACCCTAGTAAATCCTGCTTGTGAGCATATACTTCGTCAATATGCCATGGAACTGAGGACGATGAAGCCACGAGAAGGGATAGGGAGGGATATTCAGACAGCCCTTCAAGCCTGGCATGAATCCCGACTCGAGCATAAAATCCCGACAATCCTAAAAACTAAAAAAGCAGTGCCAGTTGTGACTAATGATGGGGCAAATGGAGGGAGACCTTGCTTTAACTGTGGGAAACAGGGACATTTTTCCAAAGAGTACCATGCACAAAACACCTGTGGTAACTGTGGCAAGTCAGGACATATTGAAGGACAGTGTTGGTCTAATGGAGGAGGAGCCCACGGGCAGGGACCCAAACAGAAAGGAGGACGGACAGTCTCAGTTCAACCTCTTCCGGACAAACAGAATGTGTACTTGGAAGCAATTTGGGCACTACAGAAATTGGGGGAGAGAAAGAATCAGGGTAAAACCACAAACCCAAATCCTTTTAAAAAAGGATTGACTGGGACAGGCCTCAGTCGCTGCGGTGAGTCAGCTCCAATATGATGAAGAGGGTAGACCTTGTGTTTCAGTCTTGGTAAGAGGCTGCCGAGACAATTTTCTAGTGGACATGGGGGTAACCTGTTCCATCACTCACCATGAAGATTTCCCCTCTAGCGGGTGTTGCCTGCAGTTATTGTGAGTGGGAGGAGGAGGCATCTCGATGGAAATGACCATTCCCCTTCAATTACAAATTGGTAGCATTAAGTTTGAATTATCATTGTGTATGGTCTCCACACATGAAGGGTCAATTTTAGGGTCAGACGGGATCACAAAAGGGAAATTGAATATTGATGTTGCAAACCATATGATTTGGCAGGGACCTGATCCACCCCGTGACACGCATGTGCCAACCGTAATACATGATGTACACTCAGTATATGCAGTAAAAGGGATAGGGGTTTATGATGTTCACCTACTATTACAGACGTCTGATCAGTGGTTGATCGGACCTAATTTGGAAACATCAGAAAGTATGGGCACAACATAAACATGATTGTGGGAGAGTGACAAATATGGTGGTAGCAGTAGACGGTGAGGACCCTCCCCCCAGAAGCAGTATCCATATCCAAAAGATGCGAACAGGCAACTGGGGACGTCATTAAGTCCTTATTAAGCCAGGGGATACTACAGGAATGTGTCTCCCGGAACAATGCACCCGTATGGCCTGTAACGAAGCCTGATGGCTCGTGGAGAATGACTATCGATTACCGTCAGCTAAATAAGCATACCCTGCCTGCCGCCCTATTAATAGCCAGTCATCCTGATGTGATGTCCAAGTTATGGGACACTGCACCGTCTATTCAACCTTGGACATTTCAAAGGCATTCTGGAGCATTCCAGTGCATCCAGACAGTCAGTAGAAATTTGCATTTACCTTCAGCGGACAACAGTACACTTGGGTAGGGCTACCCCAGGGACTTCACAACTCACCCACTTTATTTCATCAGTGTATGTCAGACATATTGCGGTCCTGCTCACAACCTGACGATGTGATTCAGTATGTTGATGACTTATTGTTGCAGTCAGAGTCAATGGAGAAGCATTACCTCCTCTTGGAGGGAGTCTTGAGCCTCTTAGAAGAAGCTGGATTTAAAATTAATCTGAAAAAAGCTGCACTTGCACAGAAAACTGTAACTTTTTTGGGTGTTAAAATTGAACAGGGAGGAAAAATCCCAGATCCAGCCAAGATACAATTGGTAGCGGAACTACGAAGACCACACATGGTTACGGCTTTGCGGTCGTTCCTGGGTATTGTGGGATTTTGTAGGGAGTTTGTTGAAGGATTCAGTGAGATAGCAGCTCCATTGTATCGCCACCTACAGGGCAACCCTGGTAAAGAGAATTGGGACTGGGAATCACATCAGGCATTCAAAAATCTTAAAGAGGCACTCACACGAGTTCCAGCCTTGCGGAGCCCTGATACCTCTCAGCCCTTCATTATGGAAGTTGAAGTTTCAGAGCAATGTACATCTCTGCTGAGATAATGCAAGAGGTGCACAGAATGTGCATCCCAGTAGGATATTTCTCACATACACTCACCCCGTGGAGAGATCGTATAACCAATGTACTAAGCAGATCTTGGGGTCTACTGGTTAGTCAGACAAACGGAATATTTGGTAGGATTTAATCAGTTAATCTTGCATACCCCTCATACCCCAGTGGCATTATTAGTGAAGGGCCAGGTGAAAGGAGTGTCCAAGGCGCGATGGGGAAGATCTTGGAATTGGGCAGGTGTGGGTCCGACACTCCCTCACCTACCAATTGGCTCATATGTTACAGTATAAGGGAGCACCCCATGCCTGTAAAGTGGAAGAGGTCGTATCTAGTGAACCTATTAAAGCCATAACACTGGTGGGCTCCACTAGTGTTTACGTGGATGGTTCCAGGTTTTATGAACAGAGACAATACCATACAGGCACTGCATGCCAGATTCTACAGGACACTCAAAGTGTCCTCATTAAATGTCCACCCCAGCACTCTGCCCAAAAGGCCGAAGTTATTGCTGTAGTTACAGCTGCCCAGACAATTATGGGGAAGGTCACTATATACTCTGATAGTTCATTTGTGTGCAATTCCCTCACAGAGTATTTTGCCTATCTGGCAAAAATGTGACTTCTGCACTGCGGAAGGTAAACCACTCTACCCATCATTCGGAACGCCAAATGATTTGGGATATCGCCAGTGAGTGACCAGGGCAAATTGCCATTTGTAAAGTGAAAGCCCATCAGTGGAAGGGAATTAGCCAAGAAGGCAACCATAATAATGTGGCTGATCATTTGGCCAGAGAAGCAGCTATAAAAAGGGTCCCATGGAAACCACCTACCTCACAACTACTGGCACCAGTGTGACAGACTCCAGTCATACCTGATTTGAAAACCTGTCAGGATACTGACCCCGATGTGGTAAAGGCTAAAGAGACCATACGCCACGGGAAGGATCTTCCCCCACCCTTCGCACTGAGTAAGGACTCGTTAGTCCTACATGAAGAGGTTTTGTACCATGAGAATGGCACCAAACTGACATGGGTCACCCCTCTCTGTCTCAGAAAAGAATTGATTCTGTATATGCATCAAATTGAGGAACATGCCTCTATTTCTCGTGTTATGGATATGCTACACAGTTGTTACTGGAGGCTAATGATGAGCCAGGATATTCAACATCACCTAGCTTTGTGTCTCATTTGTGCCCAAATGAATCCAGCCCCAACTAAACGAAAGGTCCCAATGGGTACCTCCCACCTAAATAATGGTCTCTGGGAAACATTGCAGATTGACTATACAGGTTGATTACCCACAGCAAAAGGCGGGTATCGGATTATCTTAGTTGTTATAGATATGTTCACCCGGTGGATCAAAGCCTTCCTAGTCCGTAAAAATGATGCAGTCACCACGGCAAAGATTTTGTGGGAGCAAATTTTTACCAGATGGGGTTTTCCAAGAAGGATAGAAAGTGATAATGGATCACATTTTATGGCAGAAGTGATGCAACAGCTGTGCCGCCTCATCAGTGTGGAACATTTCCACATCCCCGACCACCCACAGTCTAGTGGGATGGTGGAACGCTTTAATCGCACTCTGAGAGCAGGGCTGAAAAAAGCTGTCATGCAGGGAACTGATGATCTGGTTAAGACCAATACAGATTGGGTTACGGCTTTGCCTGGTATTGTGATGGCCATCTGTGCCACACCAGTGAGCTCTACAGGCTACAGCCCATTTGAGCTGATGACAGGCCGACAGATGCAAATTGCACATCCAAATGGGATTCCACTCCCCATTGCTACTCACCATATCCATAACCAATTCCTCCAGAACCTCCAACAATCTCTAGAGTCCACTCTGCTCCGTGCAGCGGAGAAGGTGGGTGCTACCCATCTTAACACCACCAGGCAAGACCGCCCCACCATTGCATTAACTACTTGATTGGCGATCAAGTCATGCTTAAAATATTTTAAAGGGTGGGCCTGGGAGACGAATTGGGAAGGTCAGTATGAAATCATGGACAAATTGGGAGAAACAAACCTTAAATTGGCCATTCAGAAATGAAGGAAGAAACTACATTATGTGTGGTATCGTGGAGATCAGTGTAAACTGTACAAGAAAAAGAGGTCAGAAAACTAGATGGAGAATAAATGCTGCATTTGATTTTATTTTAACAGAAACAGGATGTGGAGAGTCATTGTACTACTGCTGACCTCTACCAGCGTGAAACAACAACTGAAAAGAAGATGGAATTGTGTAACAAGCCCGGTCAGCCCGGAAGGATCCAGTGATGAAATCAACTGGAGGGTGCAAATACCAGAAGGGGATGGGTTACAAATATGATGTTATTGTATGGGAAATAATGGCCCAGAAATTCTGTTCGCAGGCCTCCCGCGGGCGGAGGGCTGCGATCTGGAAAAATCTGCGCCTGGACCGGAGGGCTCCCGGGAGGCGCAGAGTTCCGCTGCTGGGCCTCTCCAAACTGCCGGTGCGCAGGGCCCACGTATCCCAGAGGCGCAGGCGGTTCGCAGCGTCCCTGGGATCACGTGGGCCATGGGGAGCCAATCAGAGAAGGGAATCTCCCTTCATACATTTGATAGGAAGACCTGTCAAATATATGAATAGAGATCACCCCCAAAACATAGTAAAACTTAAATAATTTTTTTTTAAATCACATTTTTAAAATGACTTTAAATTACTATAAATTAAGTATTTTAAACAAAAATTTTATTTTTTGAAAAAAATAATTAAAGTTTTTAACGGGGCTAAAAATAAACTTACCTTTCTTTAAATTATTTTTAAATGATAAATCAGTGAAAATTTTTTTTTTTTTTACGTTTTTCAACTCTTACCCTGGTAAAAGCAGGCCTTACGCCTGCTTTTACCAGGCGCAAGAATTGTAAGTGTTTTCTGTGGGCGGAGGGTCTCCAAAAAACAGAACTCTCCCCCCGCAGAGGCGCTGCTTCCGGGCAGACGGAGGATCTGTCGAGAGCTTTCTTGACAGATCGGAAATGCCGGTTTCCAGCGCATGCGCAGTGCATGCCTAAAACCGGCATTTCCGTTGGCCCTACGGGTGAGTGCACAGCGCGTACACACCCGTAGGGAATGGAATTTCTGCCCCATTACTTTCGGTGTAACTAAGATCACTTTTAAGTGGATCAAAACACAAGGACCTATCAGCAGCAAAATAAGGGACTTGGGGATCCCGTATAAAGGAGCCTTAATAATTAATGCTAATTACAGTGAGTTGAAACAAACATTGAACTGGCCGAGAACCTGGAAACATAGCTTTCCCAAAGACGCGATAGGAGTGGGATGCTCCGTCATGGACAGTACTTGCCATTTAACTGCAGTATCCGGAAATTTTGTTTATATTAATGTAATAGATGTTGAGTAAAAGCCTGAGCATGTGTTCAACTCAAGCTCACAAGATTATACCTGCCCAACTCAACAACCAAACCCAAATAAAAACGGACCCGAAGTAATCGAATCCGGGACTATAATAATGCCAGTTTTGAGATTGTACCAGTGTTATTCAATATGAAATTGGACATATCCAAAAAGCTTTGTCATTAGAATTATACAGATACGTTGCATAGAATGTTGCAAGCCTTAGTGGAAAAGGAGGGAGAGAAACATAGAAACATAGAAGATAGGAGCAGGAGTAGGCCATTCGGCCCCTCGAGCCTGCTCCGCCATTCGATGAGATCATGGCTGATCATCCAAACTCAGTACCCTGTACCTGCCTTCTCCCCATATCCCTTGATACCTTTAGCTTTAAGAAATATATCTAACTCATTCTTGAATATATTTAATGACTTGGCCTCAACTACCTTCTATGGTAGAGAATTCCACAGGTTCACCACTCTCTGGGTGAAGAAATTCTTCCTCATTTCTGTCCTAAATGGCTTACCCCTTATCCTTAGATTATGACCCCTGGTTCTGGACTCTCCGACCATCGGGAACATTCTTCCTGCATCTAGTTTGTCCAGACCTGTCAGAATTTTATATGTTTCGATGAGATCCACTCTCATTCTTCTATACTCCAGTGAAGCGTAAAGGATCAGAAGAAGAGTCAGATTGGTGGGAGGATAAGCACAAGGAGGGTAAGAAACGAAGGAAGAGGGGGCTAATGGAATGGAAGGGTATAGGAACAACAGCAGGTTTGTCTGGAATGAACCGAGCCGATATAGAGGAAATGTCGGAACATGATGAGGTGATGAGGAAGCAATTGAAAGACATTTTATCCAAAATGAACCAAGAAGGGGGAGATGATTTAGTTGAACAGCAAAACACCTTATTATCTACTGAGGAGTTAGTGAGAGAATTAGGCAAAGTACAGAAGAGAATTAATCAATTAATAGATAATAATGAGGCCAATGAAAAACACGACAACGAGAGGTATTATATGTAGCCTGTATGCGGCTTTTGTGATAAACATAATCCAGAAAGGAATGGACCAAATAAAGGGACATGAGGTGCCTCTGTTTATTCATGAGAAACAAATGAGAAGGTGGTTTAACAACTTGAAGAATTCAGAGAATGAATGTGACTATGATATGATGCAGCAAATGGGAATTGTGTTTTTGGCCCCTAGGGAAGGTGAAAGAAATGAAGATATCATACCAGTGATATTTGTCTTAAGAACATAAGAACATAAGAAATAGGAGCAGGAATAGGCCACTTGGCCCCTTGAGCCTGCTCCGCCATTCAATAAGATCATGGCTGATCTTGGGCTCAAAGCTGCTCCCCATAACCCTTCATTCCCTTATCTTGTAAAAATCTGTCTATCTCCACCTTAAATGTATTTAATGACCCAGCCTCCATGGCTCTCTGGACTAGATTGTTCCAGATGGGATTTGTGATAGCACAGATAATAGCTTTAGGGATTCTGGTCATTGCGTTATGCTGTGTAAGGAAGTCGATAAGGGACATAGAAAATATAAGGAAAGGTAAGGAGATAGCAAGGGCCCTAAGAGGAAGCCAGAATTATTAAAGACAAAGAAGGATATAAAACACTTTGCTAAGAGGTAAAAACAATTTAAAAGTAGGACATGCTGGCATATGGAACTCGGTTAATTCAGCTTCTGAAAGGTTTTCATGTTTTGTTCATTCGATATAGGGAAAAAAATATGGTATGTATCATGTATGTGGTTGGTATCATTGGAGAGAGGGAGAGAGAGATACAGATTTCACTTAGCAACAGCCAGTGTTCGCAACCAATCGGCCTTGGATATTTTCATAATAGAATGTTTAAATTAGAAATGTTATGGTATGATAGAGACTAGAAGGTTTATGTTTACCACAGCAAGGCCACAGTGTTTTTACGTGCTTCTAACGTTGTTGATGTATGTTGAAGAAAATGTAGACTTATGTCTCTGGACTATGCAGTAGCCAGAGACTACCATATTAGGCAATGCCAGCTCCAGTTTGATAAGAAAACAGTGTATAAATGTAAGCTTTTTCCGTTGTTTGAGCAGCACGAAAAGACCCATGCCTAGGTTTGCATGCTCTATCTGTGACTATACTCCGCTTGTAAATTGCTTTCTATGCTGAAGTTAAAGAATAAATTGATAATAACCAGAAGACTGAACTCGTTACTACACAAGTGAACAGAACACTGTTTAAGTCAACAGGCCCATAGACTTTTCTGTATCCAGTGCACTCAGCCGTTTCTTGATATAGAACATAGAACATAGAACATAGAACAGTACAGCACAGTACAGGCCCTTCGGCCCTCGATGTTGTGCCGAGCATTGTCCGAGACCAAGATCAAGCTATCACACTCCCTATCACTCTGGTGTGCTCCATGTGCTTATCCAATAACCGCTTGAAAGTTCCTAAAGTGTCCGACTCCACTATCACAGCAGGCAGCCCATTCCACACCCCAACCACTCTCTGAGTAAAGAATCTACCTCGGACATCCCTTCTATATCTCCCCCCATGCACCTTATAGTTATGCCCCCTTGTAACAGCTGCCTCTACCCGAGGAAATAGTCTCTGAACATCCACTCTATCTATCCCCCTCATCATCTTATAAACCTCTATTAAGTCGCCTCTCATCCTCCTCCGCTCTAAAGAGAAAAGCCCCAACTCCCTCAATCTTTCCTCATAAGACCTCCCCCCCAAACCAGGCAGCATCCTGGTAAATCTCCTTTGCACTCTTTCCAATGCTTCCACGTCCTTCCTATAGTGAGGTGACCAGAACTGCACACAATATTCCAAATGTGGTCTCACCAAGGTCCTGTACAGTTGCAGCATAACCTCACGGTTCTTAAACTCAAACCCTCTGTTAATAAACGCCAACACACCATAGGCCTTCTTTACTGCTCTATCCACTTGAGTGGCAACCTTCAGAGATCTGTGGATATGAATCCCCAGATCTCTCTGCTCCTCCACGTTCCTCAGAACCCTGCCGTTGACCCTGTAATCCTTATTCAAATTTGCCCTACCAAAATGAATCACCTCGCACTTATCAGGGTTAAGAACATAAGAACATAAGAAATAGGAGCAGGAGTAGGCCATTTGGCCCTTCGAGCCTGCTCCGCCATTCAATAAGATCATGGCTGATCTTCTACCTCATCTCCACTTTCCTGCACTATCCCCATATCCCTTGATTCGCTTAATATTCAAAAATCTATCGATCTCTGTCTTGAATATACTCAACGACTGAGCCTCCACAGCCCTCTGGGGTAGAGAATTCCAAAGATTCACCACACTCTGAGTGAAGACATTTCTCCTCATCTCAGTCCTAAATGGCCGACCCCTTATTCTGAGATTGTGACCCCTGGTTCTAGACTCCCCAGCCAGGGGAAACATCCTCCCTGCATCTACCCTGTCAAGCCCTGAAAGAATTTTGTACGTTTCATTGAGATCACCTCTCATTCTTCGAAACTTTAGAGAATATAGGCTTAGTCTACTCAATTTCTCCTCATAGGACAATCCCCCCATCCCAGGATCCAGTCTGGTGAACCTTTGTTGCACTCCCTCTATGGCACGTATATCCTTCCTTCGGTAAGGAGACCAAAACTGTACACAACAATACTCCAGGTGTGGTCTCACCAGGGCCCTAAATAATTGCAGTAAGACGTTTTTACTCTTATACTCATTCCTCTTGTAATAAAGGCCAACATACCATTTGCTTTCCTAATTGCTTGCTGTACCTGCATGTTAACTTTCAGTGATTCATGTACAACGACACCCAGGTCCCTCTGAACACCAACATTTTCCAATCTCTCACCATTTAAAAAATACTCTGCTTTTCTATTTTTCCTACCAAAGTGGATAACTTCACATTTCTCCACATTATATTCCATTTGCCATGTTCTTGCCCACTCACTTAGACTGTCTATATCCCCTTGAAGCCTCCTTGCATCCTCCTCACAACTTACATTCCCACCCAGCTTTATTTAAATTCCATCTGCCATTTTTCGGCCCAGCTCTGCATCCTATCAATGTCTCTTTGCAGCCTACAACTGCCCTCCACCTCATCCACTACTCCACCAATCTTGGTGTCATCAGCAAATTTACTGATCCACCCTTCAGTCCCCTCCTCCAAGTCATTGATAAAAATCACAAACAGCAGAGGACCCAGCACCGACCCCTGTGGCACACCGCTGGTAACTGGTCTCCAGTCCGAAAATGTTCCATCCACCACCACCCTCTGCCTTCTATGAGATAGCCAGTTACTTATCCAATCGGCCAAATTTCCCTCTATCCCACAACTCCTTACTTTCTTCATGAGACGACCATGGGGAACCTTATCAAACGCCTTACTAAAATCCATGTATACGACATCAACTGCTCTACCTTCATCTACACACTTAGTTACCTCCTCAAAGAATTCAATCAAATTTGTTAGGCAAGACTTACCCTTCACGAATCCGTGTTGACTATCCCTGATTAAGTTGCCCCTTTCCAAATGGTCATAAATCCTATCCCTCAGGACCTTTTCCATTATCTTACCAACCACCGAAGTAAGACTAACCGGCCTATAATTACCAGGGTCATTCCTATTTCCTTTCTTGAAGAGAGGAACAACATTCGCCACTCTCCAGTCCTCTGGCACCATCCCCGTGGACAGTGAGGACCCAAAGATCAAAGCCAGAGGCTCTGCAATCTCCTCCCTTGCCTCCCAAAGAATCCTAGGATATATCCCATCTGGCCCAGGGGACTTATCGACCCTCAGGTTCTTCAAAATTGCTAAAACATCTTCCCTCAGAACATCTACCACCTCCAGCCTATCCACCTTTATCACACTCTCATCCTCAAGAACATGGCCCCTCTCCTCGGTGAACACTGACGAAAAGTATTCATTCATCACCTCTCCTATCTCTTCTGACTCCATGCACAAGTTCCCACTACTGTCCTTGACCGGCCCTACCCTCACCCTGGTCGTTCTTTTATTTCTCACATAAGAGTAAAAGGCCTTGGGGTTTTTCTTGATCCGACCCGCCAAGGACTTCTCATGCCCCCTCCTAGCTCTCCTAAGCTCTTTTTTTAGCTCATTCCTTGCTACCTTGTACCCCTCAATCGACCCAACTGAACCTTGTTTTCTCATCCTTACATACGCTTCCTTTTTCCTCTTGACTAGACATTCAACCTCTTTTGTGAACCATGGTTCTCTCACTCGGCCATTTCCTCCCTGCCTGACAGGGACATACCTATCAAGGACACGCAGTAATTGCTCCATGAAAAAGCTCCACTTTTCGTTTGTGCCTTTCCCTGATAGTTTCTGTTCCCATCTTATACTCCCTAATTCTTGCCTAATCGCATCATAATTACCCCTCCCCCAATTATAAACCCTGCCCTGCCGTATGGCCCTATCCCTCTCCATTGCAATAGTGAAAGTTACCGAATTGTGGTCACTATCTCCAAAGTGCTCTCCCACATACAAATCAAACACTTGGCCCGGTTCATTACCCAGTACCAAATCCAACGTGGCCCCACCTCTTGTCGGCCTATCCACATATTGTGTCAGGAAACCCTCCTGCACACACTGTGCAAAAACTATCCCATCCGAACTGTTTGACCTATAAAGGTTCCAATCAATATTTGGAAAGTTGAAGTCACCCATGACAACTACTCTGTGACCTCCACAGCTATTCATAATCTGCTTTGCAATTTCTTCCTCCTCATCTTTATTACTATTTGGGGGCCTGTAGAAAACTCCTAACAACGTGACCGCTCCTTTCCTATTTCTAACTTCAGCCCATATTACCTCAGACGGCAGATCCCCCTCGAACTGCCTTTCTGCTGCTGTTAAACTATCCTTGATTAACAATGCTACTCCTCCACCTTTCTTACCACCTTCCCTACTCTTACTGAAACATCTATACCCCGGAACTTCCAACAACCATTCCTGTCCCTGTTCTAACCATGTCTCCGTAATGGCCACCACATCGTAGTCCCAAGTACCAATCCACGCTCCAAGTTCTCCTACCTTATTCCGAATGCTCCTTGCATTGAAGTAGACACACTTCAAGCCATCTTCCTGTCTGCCGGTACATTCCTGCGACCTTGATACCCTCCTCAGTACCTCCCTACACTCACCACTGGCTCGTGGACTACAGCCCTTTTTCCCATCCCCCTGACAAATTAGTTTAAACCCCCCCGAAGAGCCGTAGCAAATTTCCCTCCCAGGATATTGGTGCCCCTCTGGTTCAGGTGCAAACCGTCCTGTTTGTACAGGTCCCACCTTCCCCAGAATGTGCTCCAATTATCCACATAACTGAAACCCTCCCCCCTACACCATCCCTGCAGCCACGTGTTTATCTGCACTCTCTCCCTGTTCCTCAACTCGCTAGCACGTGGCACCGGCAACAAACCAGAAATTACAACATGGTTTGTACTGGCTCTCAGCTTCCAACCTAGCTCCCTAAATTCCTGTTTTAAATCCCCGTCCCTTCTCCTACCTATGTCGTTGGTACCGATGTGTACCACGACTTGTGATTGTTCCCCTTCCCCTTTGAGGATTCTGAAAACACGGTCCGAGACGTCACATGGAGTGAAACGCACTGGCTGCAGACTGGCTTCTGTAATGGTGGGGACTTTAGGAGGAGGCCGAGATGGATCATCCACTTGGCACTTCTGGCTGATGATGGTTGCAAACACTTCAGCCTTGATTTTTGCACGCACGCGCTGGGCACCGCCATCATTGATGATGGGGATGTTCAGGGAGCTACCTCCTCTGATTAGATGTTTAATTGTCTACCTCCATTCACAACTGGATGTGGCAGGACTGCAGAGCTTTGATCTGATCCATTGGTTGTGGGATCGCTTAGCTCTGTCTATAGCATCCTGCTTCTGCTGTTTAGCATGCATGTAGTCCTGTTCTGGCTTCATCAGGTTAACACCTCATTTTTAGGTACACCAGGTGCTGCTCCTGGCATACTCTTGTACACTCCTCATTGAACGAGGGTTGGTGCCCTGGCTTGATGGTAACGGTAGAGTGAGGGTTATGCTGGGCCATGAGGTTACAGATTGTGGCGGGATACAATTCTGCTGCTGCTGATGGCCCACAGAGCCTCATGGATGCCCAGTTTTGAGCTGCTAGATCTGTTCTGAATCTATTGCATTAGCAAGGTTGATACTGGCACACAACACGATGGAGGTGTCCTCAGTGTGAAGACGGGACTTCATCTCCACAAGGACTGTGCGGTGGTCACTCCTACCAATACTGTCATGAACGGATGCATCTGCGACAGGTAGACTGGTGAGGACGAGGTCAAGTAGGTTTTTCCCTCGTGTTGATTCTCTTACCATCTGCCACAGGCTCAGTTTGGCAGCTATGTCCTTCAGGACATAGCCAGCTCAGTCAGTAGTGGTGCTACTGATCCACTCTTGGTGATGGACATTGAAGTCCCCCACCCAGAGTAAATTCGGTGCGCTTGCTACCTAAGAGCTTCTTCCAAGTGGTGTTCAACATGGAGGAGTACTCATTCATCAGCTGTGGGAGGGTGGTAGATGGTAATCAGCAGGAGGATTCCTTGCCGATATTTGACCTGAAGCCATGAGACATGGGGCAGAATTTTCATTGACCCGTGGAGGCGGGTTTGGAGGCGTGTGGGGGGTTAAAATTGCAGATTCGGGGGTCCCGAACCCATCCCGCCCCCAACCCGCCTCCATGCCAGTTTCACAGGAGGCGGGTACCCGACCTGTGCTGGGACCTGCCTCCCCGAGGCGGGAAGGGGATTAGTGCCAATAAACTGCCTGTTAACAGGTAGTTAACAGGCAGTTTTTTGCCTAATCCCTATTTTTAGCCCTGAAGTGTGGGCTTCCCGATAGGTCTGAACCACGCCGTTTTAGCGAGGCGGACCGTGGATCTGCAGGGGTTGGAGGGGTCGATATGTCCGGTGGGCAGGTGAATGATGGGTGCATGTGTGCAGAGGTAAGTGTGTAAGGTAAGTGTAAAGTGTGGAAAAAAGTTTTACTTACCTTAACTTCCTCCTGCAGGTGTCAGCCCTTCAGGTCTCGGGAGTCAGAAATCTCACCGGCACAGAAAGCAGAATGGCCGTTGAGCTGTCAAAAGCTGCAGCCTCTGCTTTTTGTTCTGCAAAGATCTCTAAATCAGCCTGAGAGGAAGGAATTAACTTAGAGGACAGATTGTCAGTGTTTAACAGCTTCAAGGAGCTGTCAAACGCTGATATTTCATCTGTCAAAAGCTCTTGACAGATGAAATGTCAATCTGTTGCCGGGTGGCCCTTAATTGGCCTGCTGAGCCCACTGGGCGGGCTCAACAAGGTCAATCAAGGGAAAATTGAGTGGATTGGCCACAAGTCGATGGAGGCGGGACTACAATCCAAAAAGTGTGAGTCCCGCTTCCATCACATCCCCATTGACAAAATCCAGCCCATGGGGTCTGGAGTCAATGTTGAGGACTCCCAGGGCCACTCCTTCCCAACTGTATACCACTGTGTCGCCACCTTTGGTAGGGCTATTCCACCAATGGGATAGGACATACCCAGGGATAGTGGTGGAGGAGTCTGGGACAGTGGCTGAAAGGTATGATTCTGTTATTATGACAATGATCGGCTGTTGCTTGACTAGTCTGTGGGACAGCTCTCCCAATTTTGGCACAAATCCCCAGATGTTAGTGAGGAGGACTTTGCAGTGTCGACTGGGCTGGGTGTGCCTTTGTCCTGTCCGAATCCAGTGTCTAGTTCGATGCTGGGTGCTCCGTCCGGTTTTATTCTCATTGTTTTTCCGAGCGGGTTGATATAACTGAATGGCTTGCTAGGCAATTTCAGAGGGCAGTTAAGAGTCAACCACATTGCTGGGGGGTCTGGAGTCACATATAGGCCAGGATGGGTAAGGGCGGCAGATTTCCTTCCCTAAAGGGCATTTGTGAACCATATGGGTTTGTATGACAAACCAGTAGTTTAATGGTCACCATTACTGATGCTAGCTTTTTATTCCAGATTTATTTAATTCACTGAATTTAAATTCCACAGCTGCTGTGGTGGTATTTGAACTCATGAACCTGATCATTGGTCCAGGTCTCTGGATTACTAGTCCAGTAACATAATGACTATGCTACCATTCCCGTATAAGGCTGGGAGAGCAGACTGCAAAGGATGAGTGACACCTTCAAAGTCCCTATCTATTTGCTCTATCAAAATGTTTAAGGTGGACGTCTTCCACTACAAGGCGGAGCATGGGTTTGAGCCCAGAGTCTGCATTGCCACTGAAGTCAGCATTTTGTCCTCTTCAGCAGAGCTGGGAGAGGACCGCACCCTCCTGGGCTGTCACTGCCATGAATACTTGCTCCTGCTCACGCGTGCTGGGTGTTTCACCATGTGCAGACCCCTCTAACTCACTGACTAACCCAGCTGTTTGCCAATCTTTATGCTGATGCGTGGGGGTGATGCAGTACAGAATCACAGAATCCCCACAGTGCAGATAGAGGCCATTTCGGCCCATCGAGCCTGCACCGACACATATCCCACCCTATCCCTGATAACCCCACGTATTTAATCCCCCCTAACACTAAGGGTCAATTTATCATAGCCAAATCAACCTAACCCGCACATCTTTGGACTGTGGGAGGAAACCGGAGCACCCGGAGGAAACCCACGCAGACACGGGGAGAATGTGCAAACTCCACACAGACAGTCACCCGATCCGGATTCGAATCCGGGTCCCTGGCGCTGTGAGGTAACAGTGCTAACCACTATGCCACGGTGTTGCCCGTGTACATCACATTGTCTCCTCAGAAGGATTCTCCTCCTCCGAGGAGTCTTCTTCTGCGGGCTGCAGCTATTGAGAAGGACCTGGAGGAAAGTTAAAAAGGACAAGAGGTACCATGGCACTGAGAGGCTGGACAGTAGCAGGACAGACATCAAACTGCAGTCTGATGTAGTCAAACTGTGTGATTTTCAGGGATTCATGAAGGGATGCAATTAACAGACTCTGTTCCAGAAACATCCAGCTCGAAATCACCTATTCTCACAACTCTGGAGTGGCCACTGATTTCCAGCGTTTGCTGCTCCAGCTTGGAGAGGTTCATTGGGGGTAAAATTGGTTCGCGCCCCCTTTGGGGCGCTAACTTCGCCAGGGCACTACTTTTAGCGCCCCGAAAAAGTTATCGCCCCCACACCCAAAATTCACTGGCAGCGCCCCAAGAGGGAGGCGGGGCGCCCTGCGCCACGGTACTGCAGCCCTTCCTCCCCTTATTAAAGGGGAGGGGCCTAGCCAGCGCGACCCAGGGCCCAGCTGGGCCACCAGGGATCGGAGTGCCGGCAAAAGAGCCAGGCACTCAAGGGGAGTGCCGGGCTCATGGAGCGCAGCTGGCACCCCGCGGGGGGGGGGGGGGGCTGCATAGGAGGCCGGGGACAGCAACGGGAGCAGGTGCTGGCAGGCGGCCAGCAACAAAAATGGCCGCCCGGCACCTCCCCTTAAATTTGCGCCACCCTGGCCGCAGGTAGGCCCCCCTGACCCTGCTGGACATAGCGTCCGGTGGTAAGTCAGGGGGCGCTACTGAAGATGGTGGCCGGGTTGCAAGCGAGGCGCTGTGCACAGCGATGACATCATCGCTGGATGTGCAGCGCCGCGGGGCGCTAACAGTTACCGCCGCCACTAACCTCCTGCTGAATTTCGCGGGAGGCGTTAGCGGCACCGCGTCCGGGCGCTAGTTGCTTTGCGCCCCATTAGCGCCCTCTTAGGGTGCTAACAGGAAGTGCAAATCAACTGAATTTTTCCCCCATTATGTTGTATGGTCCTCCCCCGGTCTTAGCCCTCATATTGTGCGCTGTGCTGCGCAGAGCGAAAGGGTGAGAGTTAGTGAGTGTCTCCTACATAGACAGTGCTTGGGGAGAGGGAAAAGTAGTGTTGCCATGTATTATTGAGAGAGATGGCAAAATGAAGAGCTGTACTTACCCTTCCTATTATTGAGAGGTCATTGAAATACTTCCTGATCCTTGGGATGACGATCTTGGAGACGACAATCTCTGCAATGTCTCTCCATTCCTGGTGGACTTGGTGTTTTGGAAATCCTGCCACTGTCTAGAAAGAGAACTTCTCTCCTCATTCTGACCTCTTCCACTAGGGCCTCAATGGAGGCTTCAGAGAACATGGGTGCTGCCTGATACTCCTATTGATGTAGTTTCTTCCTCCAGCAGTCTAAAGGCAAATCTTGCAGAAGGGAATGTAATCTCGCTTTAAGATATGTATTCCTGCTTTAACTAGACCTCTGGCTGATCCACCAGAAATTGAACTCTGGAAGTGGTCGGGTTTCCTGACATATCCACGAATCAGTTGGAAAGCATGTCCACAAGATTTCTAATGAGGCCCAGGAGTTAAAATACTACCGGACTTGTTTTCTGGAGCAGTGGGTGAGTTTCAAGCTCACTCCACTACTCACATGCCCAAAACCCGGCAACAGTTAACAACGGCTTCCTTCTGTGCTGTAAAATTTTATGATTCTATGAAAGGGTTTGCATTCATTTAATGTTCAGGTGGTATCTGACCATAAATATAACCTTGCATATTAATGGCCATTATCCAGGAAACATCCGTGATGTCTTTATTATCTAGAAGCCCATGGTGCTCGTATTATTTGAAGGTAGAGAAACACTAGGTCAGTTGATTAGCATAACCAAGCTATTCTTTCCATTATTTACTGCTAATCCCACTGAAAAAAGCCTGAACAGTAGAGGAGCATCCTGGCCTGGATGCCTCAAAATAAGTTCATTGATTCTAAGCTGCTTTCAAGCAAAGTGTGTTATGCAGCATAAAAGACTGTGCGCAAAAGGGCAGCGGTTTGCGCAATGGTTAAAACTGAATCTTCCACAGAGTTCCCAACTTAGCTTTGTGTCATAATTGATAGGGACAAGAAATGTAAGAAAAATTAGTACATATACCTTAACTTTGTTCGTGATACCAGTACACCATTTCCTTATTTTTAGCCAGGTATGAGGGAGCCAAGTGACTGCATTGAACTGATTGGTAACTTCCCTCCATACAGCTAGCACCTGTGCTTTTTATGCCTTTAGCCCCAAATGGGGCAATCTTCTTTTGGACATCTTCTTTAGCAGAACATCCAACTCATCGGCAACAAAGGGAGCAGTGTTGTTTAAATGTCTCCACTGGGCCACTGTGAGCAATTAGGCAAAATTTTCTGTTGCTTCCTTTTTGGTGAGCCCTTTAAGAACCGTTCACTCGTCAGATTTTGTGATCCCCAGTGAAATATGCTGCAGGCCAAGCTCTCTGACCAAGCTCTTCCTGTAACCCAGTCAAATGAGGGGAGAAGCTCATATTGCAAAATTCGGCGTGGCCTGCCTCTTACCTACAGGTGCAAGTGTGCCTGCAAGTTGGGCCAGCATGACCTCATATTTGCTCGGATTGCAAAATCAAGGTTTATATGGGAAATCATTATGAAAACTGAATAAAATTCTGATGCATTACTTATAAGACAAACAGTTTGCAAATTGCAACATAAAATCTTCTCCTTCCAACACAAGTATTTCTGTGGTGCATAAGGAGGAAAATTAAACTTTAATCTTGTTATATTTATTATCTTAGGGCAGGGTGCTAACAGAATCCTCAAGTATTAAAAATTTTAAACACACAAACCTGTTCCAGTTGATTGTGCCACATCAAAAGTACATTTTCAAGCTGTAAAGTAATTTCTGGATTGGATGCTGCAGCTGTCACTTGCTCGAATGAGCGCAGCTGAGAAAGATCAACCTTTTCACTCTTCAGCATGACAGCTTTTTCAAGACTTGTTTTTGCACCTAAAGAAAATATCATCCAACAAAAAACAAATAAAGTTGCACTGAAATTGTAAGATTTTAATGGTTTATTATTTACCATTGGTAAAGTCTTCCTCATTTTTAATTAAACTTCACCCTCCAAATACAAACAGGAATTCCCTCTTACCCACAAGAGGAAGATCCCTTTTAGACAAATCACACCAATGGTTTAACAGTATCTTTTCCAGTTCTGCAGAATCATTGCCTCAATGTAAAGCAAACCTTCAGGTTCCTGTCTGCAGGAGGCAACAATCAAGGAGAATCAGCAGCCCATTTTAAACTCCTCCCGATTATCTTTTCCACAATGGAAAAGAAAATGGCTGCCCATTTGCTATCACTCATTTTGCACTACCACCTGGGATGAATTTCACCCCCAATGAGACCTATGAGACCAACAAAACATGGCACTAAATTACAATCTAATATTTTTTGTATCTGTCATCATTGTGTCTCAAACAGTAGCATTGACGGAGGGGCCAATTTTCCTGTTGAGGTGGTAGCGTTAACCCGCTCGGAGCCATTCCATCATGTCATGCCAACATTTTGGGATTTTCTGCCGGAAGTGATAACGGGCATCTAATACGTCCAACTCAATATGGAAGCGTATATTTTAATAGGATACAAATTATGGGATGATCTCAAATGACTTCTTTCCTGTCACTTGTAATTTAGTAATTCTGCGGGCAAGGAACACCAGTGTATTCCTGACGTCCAGTGTTGCTATGGGGTGCAGATGGTCCTTAAATTTTATACATAAAATCATAGGGCCGGATATTCCGATGCCTACGGGTGTGTACGGGCTGTGTACACACCCGTAGGGACATCGGAAATGCCGGTTTCAGGCATGCACAGCGCATGCGCTGAAAACCGGCATTTCCGATCTGTCAAGAATGTTCTTTCTGGAGCACCTCCGCCCGCAGAAAACCCTTAGAAATCGTACGCCTGGTAAAAGCGTAAGGCCTGCTTTTACCAGCATAAGATTTGAAAAAATTAAAAAAAAAATGTTTTCACTGATTTATCATTTAAAAATACTCTAAAAAAGGTAAGTTTATTTTTAGCCCCGTAAAAAACTTTCATTATATTTTTACATGGGGATGGCCTTAGCGAGGTGTTCGTCGTCATCGATGACATGTTGAAGGCTGCGAAGAACATGGCATAGTTTCTCCGCTCCGGGGAAGTACTGGATGACGTAGGGTACCCTGTTGGTTGTGTCCTGTGTTCGCCTTCTGAGGAGGTCTATGCGATTTTTCGCTGTGGCCTGTCGGAACTGTCGATCGATGAGTCGAGCTAAGGCCATCCCCACGCCTCCACTACTCGCCTTCAAACAGCCGCCTAACCTCAAAAGTACCATCGTTCGCAGCAAATTACCCAGCTTTCAGGATAACAGCGACCACGACACCACACAACCCTGCCACGGCAACCTCTGCAAGACATGCCAGATCATCAACACAGATACCATCATCACACGTGAGGACACTACCCACCAGGTACATGGTACATACTCATGTGACTCGGCCAACGTTGTCTACCTCATACGTTGCAGGAAAGGATGCACCGGAGCATGGTACATCGGCGAGACCATGCAGACACTGAGACAACGTATGAACGGACACCGCGCAACAATCGCCAGGCAGGATTGTTACCTCCCAGTCGGGGAACACTTCAGCAGTCAAGGACATTCAGCCTTGGATCTGTGGGTAAGCGTTCTCCAAGGCGGCCTTCGAGACACACGACAACGCAAAATCATCGAGCAGAAACTGATAGCCAAGTTCCGCACCCATGAGGACGGCCTCAACCGAGATCTTGGGTTCATGTGACGCTACACGACGTAGAGTCATCCAGACTCAAGTCGTCGTTGGCTTGTTCACAGATGTGATTTCCAGTAAAAAAAAGTAAAAATTTTAAAGTTTATGGTTTTCCATACAGACTGCATTTGACACATTAGACCCCCTGTGACCCCACCTCATTGTCTCAGTTGTATCTTGCTATGTCTTTGATGTGGTGCCTTCCTGGCTGACCTGATTGTTTCTCTGCCGAGGTGTGATGAAAGGCAGTCAGATAGATTAACTGTAGTCGTCTGAGATTGTACGCTACACAGGCATTGTTCTCTGTCTATATATGCTTTGCCGATTCGTATTCCTTCACTTCACCTGACGAAGGGGCAGCAGCTCCGAAAGCTTGTGATTTCAAATAAAACTGTTGG
The DNA here is from genome assembly GCA_030390025.1 of Squalus acanthias. Classification (NCBI taxonomy): domain Eukaryota; kingdom Metazoa; phylum Chordata; class Chondrichthyes; order Squaliformes; family Squalidae; genus Squalus; species Squalus acanthias. The sequence goes on from CM059433.1 coordinate 139,644,422, forward strand.
ACTATAACCTGGTGTTGTGCGACTTCTCACTTTTGTCCACCCCAGTCCAACACCGGCATCTCCGCATCACAATTAAGGGAAGCAGCAAGGGATTTAAGAACCCTCGGACGGGGAGGAGATGCGGAAGGGCACTTTTTGTGCTAAGAAATAATGGCTGTGATGCAGGGTTTCGATGAATCCGAGAAAAAGAGGTGTTTGCTTTTAAGTCTGGATGGGGCGGTTCTGGCTGTGCTACCCCAAGACACCAAGTATGCCCGACCCGCGGTAACTTGGGACAATACTAAGCGACACATTAGAGAAGCTTGTGGGTATGGATGTGGTGATCCATTTAAGATCATGGCACAAACTATGAAGGGAAGGAGGAACACCCAGAAGCGTTGCTAGCAGATTGTGGCCTGTTTATAATGAAACACGAGCAGGAGGGTTGGATCAGAATCAATTGGCAGAAGACGATCTCCGCCGATGTTTAAGAGCTCTTGTAGCTCGCACGGAACCCATTACTAATACAGCCATGTCAGGGTTTGATTTGGGAAACCCAGGCATGACAGAAGCTCGAGTGTTGAGGAAGTTGATTATGTTTTGGGAGGATAAACAGGACAAGCAGGATAAGAACAAGGTAGAGGGGGGAAGAAAGGAAAAGTACAGGAGATGAAACCCCAGGTAACTCCAGACCCGACCACTAAACAGGGCCAGGGGAGACAGTGGAGATATGAAGGAGCAAAGCCGAGGGGGTCATCTGTGGGAAAAATGAGTGTAGGTAACCAACCAGGTAGAGATAGCAGAGAATGCTAAAACTGTGGGAAACTCAGCTATAAAGCACAGGAGTGCGATGTGCTGAGGAATAGGGAACGACTCGAGAAAGAATCCTGGGGGTGGTGGGTCTCAGGATGCAATAGTATGACTGACCCATGCCTTGGAGAAGGTAGTAAGCCAGGTTGGAGGTAAATGTAATTCCTCCAAGGGAGGAGACGGAGGGGAACCTAAACTGGAACCTGAGCAATGAAGGGGCCGTAACAGCCAGCTCTCATACCTGTGCCCACTCAGATATGACAGCCACGGAAGACCGACCGTGGATTTAATAATAGAAGGAAAGAAAGGGGAATACCTGGTAGATACAGAGGCGTTGCATACCACGGTCCACGCGAAGGATCCGTGGAGGTCCAATTGGTCTAGCAGCAAACCCTCTGTTTTGGGAGGATTTACGGGAAATTCGCTGGCTGGCATGGTATCAAAACCTCTTCGCATACAAGTGGGGCCACTCAAAACAAAGTGGGTGTGCATATTAATGAATTGGAACGAGGAGAGAGGAGTATTGGGATCAGACTGTATGGAAGCAAATGGCTTTGTGATATATCTAGTTAATCACTGTTTATGGAAGGGCAGTGAACGACAGTGCATTCTGCTAGATGGGCAAGGAAAGGTGTGTGTGGTTTCGGGAAAGGGAGCATACGACTAGGAGGCATTAGTGAAAAAAAGCCCGCAGTGGAGTAAAGCCATTATAGAGCAACACAAACAGGACTGCGGGAGAATACCAGGAGTAGAGGTGGTAGTAGAGGGAGAACCTATGAAAACCCCGCAGATGCAATATAATTTCCCCAAAGAAGCAGGGAGGGATTTAGAGGTAGCGGTAAAGTCCCTCGGGGATCAAAGGGTCTTAAGACCTCTGGCAACACACGTAAATGCACTGATTTGGCCTGTTAAAAAACCTGTTAAGATCATGGAGGATGACGATCGATTATAGGGTATTAAATAAGAACATTCCAGCATGTGCTCCAATGGTAGCTGCTGTGGCAGATTTGATTGGCAGTATACCAAGCTCCGCTGAAGTATACACTGTGTTGGATATTTCTAATAGGTTTTGGTCTATTCCGATGAGAAAAGATCAGTACAAATTTGTCTTCACCTTTAAAGGGCAGCAGTACACGTGGACATGTCTGCCACAAGGGTTTCATAATAGTCCATCAATATTCCATCAGCAAATGGCTCAATGTTAGGAAGGGTTCTCCGGCAGGGACAAGCTGATCCAGTATGTGGATGACTTGTTACTATTCACAGAGACTCCTGAGGAACATACGGTGTTGCTGAAGGAGTTGTTGCAGCTCCTAATGTGGGTTGAAGTTAAACCCTAAAAAGGCTCAGATAGGGCAAAAGGAGGTACAATTTTTGGGGCTCACACTGAGACCGGGAGAGAAAAGCATAGATGAGGCAAAAAGGAAAGTGGTACAAGAGTTACCGATATCGGAGGATGTTTCAGCTTTAAGATCATTTTTAGGACTGACGGGATATTGCCGTGAGTTTATAGAAAATTATGCAGGTATAGCTAGACCTTTGTACACATTAACATGGAAGTCAGCCAAATGGGAGTGGACAGAGGAATGTGAGAGGGCTTTTCACATACTTAAGGAAAAGCTGCAAACAGCCCCAGCTTTGTGAGCGATAGACCCTACACAGAATTTCTGGCTGGAGTGTACAGCTATAGAAGCTAGTTTAAGTGCAGTACTGTTACAATCAGCCCATGGGAAACTTAGACCGGTACTGTACGCTTCTCAGACATTAACTCCGGTAGAAATGGTGTACTCATCATGTGAGAGACATCTGTTAGCTACCTATTGGGCAGTTAAGCACTTTGCTGTATTTACAGAAACCGCGAGAATGGGACATACTCCGAGATTATTGGTAGATGGGAGAATTAAAGAAGGGACAGTGTCCAGCCCTACTATTAGTAGATGGACCGTGTTATTGGGGTCATATGATCTGAAAGTGGAACCACTGAACCACCCGACCCTCGCAGTAAATATGGGGCACATAGGAAAACCACATCAATGTACAGTAGAGGGTGTGTGGGAAATAGAAGGAGGATTTAAGAAGGGCATTCACCCGCAGGGGAGAGACATCTTTGCAGATGGATCCAGTTATATGGAAAAGGGAGAAAGGCAGACGGGATGTGGAATTTGGGATCAGAATAATGAGATAGCCGTGTCACTGAAATTACCGAATCATCTGAGTGCACAGCAAGCGGAGTTGGCTGCTGTTGCATATGTAGTAACCCAACCGAGTTCCCACCGCCATATACTGTCTGTTCAGATTCTATATTTGTTTGTAATTCACTGACAGAGTTTCTAGCGATTTGAGAAAAGCGAGGATTTAGATCAGCAGACAGGAAACCACTCTTAAGTGGCCCTATGCTGAAGACGGTGCTGCAGGTGATCAGGAACAATGAAGGGAAATATGACTATTTTATACACAAAGTGAAGGCTCACTCTAAGACAGAGCCGAGATGGGAAGGAAACGAGATAGCAGACGTGCTAGCAATGAAAGGCGCTGTAGGAGGAGTGCCTTGGAAGGAATGGGAGAAATAGCAATGATGGCAGCAGTTGAGCCAGTGAGAGTGAGTGATCTTACGGAAGTGCAAAAGGCGGATCTAGTACTCAGGGAGGTGTTAGGCAAACTAGAAAAGGGGGAGACTTTTGAGGGACCCTATGGAAGACCTGAAGCAGGAATAAAAGAAGGGATGTTGATTTAAGAATGATAAATGGGATGTATCTACAGTCCAGAGGGAGGATTTTCTCCAATTAGTACATGGGCGACCAGGAGCAGGGCATCCTAGTGTAGAGGAAACACTGTGGGAGAAGAGTAAATGCTGTGGGATGGTGGCCTCATCAGAGAGAGGATGTGGAGGATTTTTGTCATAATTGTCTGATTGGTGCGGCCAATAATCCAGACCCACATAGCAGAAAGGCACCTTTGGGGCACACCCGAAAATCAGAAGGGCCTTGGCAGTGTGTGCAGATACATTTTATACGATCTCTCCCAACTTCCAGCAGAGGGAATAAGTACTGTTTAGTTCTGGTAGATAACTTCACCAAAAGGGTTGAGGCGTTTCCATGTAAGGCAGCTACTGCCCTAACTACGGCTAAAATTCTCTAGATGGGGACTACCACGGATCGTGAAATCAGATCAGGGAAGTCACTTTACTGGACAGGTAATGCAAGCAACTTTGAAACTGCTGGGTATTGAAGGGAAATGCATGTAAGCCATAATCCACAGTCCTCGGGAATTGTAGAGCGCATGAATAGAACCCTAAAAGAAAGACTTAGGAAAGAACTGGATGAACAAAAGAAGAAATTGGATGAAGTGTTACCACTGGTGTTGATGAATATTAGGGGGAGTACCTCTCGTAAAACAGGGTATTCACCTCATGAGTTGATGACAGGGAGACCTATCACTTATTGTAATACACTTATTATTACCTGTTCTGACTGAAAGACAGGAGAAAGAAGCAACTCGGGATAGATTTGTGAGAGACCTGAAGAAACAGTTGGAGGAGCTCTGTAGACAAGCTGCAGGGAATATTGGCAGCAAACATCAAACCAATAAAATGAATTTAGAACCACACAAACCACAGGAATGGGACATAGGGGATCAGGTGATGGTAAGGAATTATGTTCGGGTAGGAGTATTTGAACCTCTGTATAAGGGACCGTATAATATTGTGGAAAAAGCTAGCCCACTGGTATATACAGTACAACTACCCAAGAAGATAAAATGGTTCCACATCAATCAAATGAAACAGTACAAACCCCAAAGGAAACAACAGAGAGCGGAAGGGACTGTTATGAGTGTGATAAAATGGTGGACCATGGAAGATGAGGGTGTACCTATGGTGATACAGCCACAGAGACAGCCATAAGGGCCACCAGTATCAGTCTCAGTCCCTCGAAGAATGGCAATAGGAGGTGCCAGCAGAAAGGGAGAGAGTCCAAAGGGCGCAAGCCCTAGAGGCCACTGGCTGGAGTCATACCTAGCACAAAGGAAGATGGTTGTGGTGGTTGAAGGTCAATCATCACAGCCCCAGGACATCGTTGCAGGAGTTCCTCAGGGCGGTGTCCTAGGCCCAACCATCTTCAGCTGCTTCATCAATGATCTTCCCTCTTACATAAGGTCAGAAATGGGGAGGTTCGCTGATGACTGCACAGTGTTCAGCACCATTCGCAACTCCACAGATAATGAAGCAGTCCATGCCCACATGCAACAAGACCTGGACGACATTCAGGCTTGGGCTGATAAGTGGCAGGTAACATTCGCGCCACAGAAGTGCCAGGCAATGACTATCTCCAACAAGCGAGAGTCGAACCACCTCCCCTTGACATTCAATGGCATTACCATTGCCGAATCCCCCACTATCAACATCCTGGGGGTCACCATTAACCAGAAACTTAACTGGACCAGCCACATAAATACTGTGGCAACAAGAGCAGGTCAGAGGCTATGTATTCTGTGGCGAGTGTCTCACCTCCTGACTCCCTAAAGCCTTTCCACCATCTACAAGGCACAAGTAAGGAGTGTGATGGAATACTCTCCACTTGCCTGGATGAGTGCAGCTCAAACAACACTCAAGAAGCTCGACACCATCCAGGACAAAGCAGCCCGCTTGATTGGCACCCCATCCACCACCTTAAACATTCACTCCCTCCACCACCGGCGTACCGTGGCTGCAGTGTGTACCATCTACAAGATGCACTGCAGCAACTCGCCAAGGCTTCTTCGGCAGCACCTCCCAAACCCGCGACCTCTTCCACCTAGAAGGACAAGGGCAGCAGGCACGTGGGAATACCATCACCTCCAAGTTCCCCTCCAAGTCACACACCATCCTGACTTAGAAGTATGTCGCCGATCCTTCATCGTTGCTGGGTCAAAATCCTGGAACTCCCTACCTAACAGCACTGTGGGAGTACCATCACCACACGGACTGCAGCGGTTCAAGAAGGCGGCTCACCACCACCTTCTCAAGGGCAACTAGGGATGGGCAATAAATGCTGGCCTTGCCAGCGACGCCCTGATCCCATAAACGAAGAAAAAAAAATAACTTGAGGAGTCATAAATGCCAAGGGCATGCATGTAAATTCTGTAAATGAATAAGTTACTTATTTAACCAATCGGATCTGCGTAGCCTGGATGGTATAGTAGGGGCCAACGCAGAGCGAACCTTTGTTTATTTTATTTTACAGGGAAAAAGGGAAAAGGAAGAAAAGATGAAGAGTGTGTTAGCTCTTCTCTTGGGAATTGTGTGGTGAGAAAGTGTGACCTCCGAAATAGATTGGTGCTCATCGACGGTCACCTACCTGGGGAAAACGGCCAAAGCGGAAACATACTCTAAGGAACTGTATTTTGCATGTCCTTTCCATAGAATCATAGAAATTTACAGCACAGAAGGAGGCCATTTCGGCCCATCGTGTCTGCGCCGGCTGACAAAGAGCTATCCAGCCTAATCCCACTTTCCCGCTCTTGGTCCGTAGCCCTATAGGTTAGGGCACTTTAAGTGTACATCCAAGCACTTTTTAAATGTGGTGAGTTCTAGACCCCCACCACCTTCCGGGTGAAAAGATTTCCCCTCAAATCTCCTCTAAAACTCCTATCAATTACTTTAAATCTCTGCCCCCTGGCTGTTGACCCCCCTGCTAAGGGAAATAGGTCCTTGTTATCCACTTTATCTAGGCCCCTCATCATTTTATACACCTCAATAAGGTCTCCCCTCAGCCTCCTCTGTTCCAAAGAAAACAAACCCAGCCTATCCAATCTTTCCTCATAGCTAAAACTCCCCACCCAGGCCTGCACTCCAAGGTCCCTCTGATCATCTGCACTTCTCAGTGTCCTACCATTTATTGTGTATTCCCTTCCCTTGTTAGCCCTCCCCAAATGCATTGCCTCACACTTCTCCGGATTGAATTCCATTTGCCACTGTTCTGCCCACCTGACCAGTTCATTGATATCTTCCTGCAGTCTACAGCTTCCTTCTTCATTATCAACCACACAGCCAATTTTAGTATCATCTGCAAACTTCTTTATCATACTTCCTGCATTCAAGTCTAAATCATTGATATATACCACAAAAAGCAAGGGACCCAGTACTGAGCCCTGCGGAACCCCACTCAAAACAGTCTTCCAGTCACAAAAACACCCATCAACCATTACCCTTTGCTTCCTGCCTCTGAGCCAATTTTGGATCCAACCTGCCACTTTGCCCTGCATCTTTTGGCAGTAATAACAGCTCTGAAAAGGGGGCAACAGGATGCAAGGGTAATTTAGCTTTGGTAAAGGTGATAGAGATAAAGGAAGGGAGACGAATTTAGGTAAAATGTAGCTTTGCGTCACCTGGGAATGGTAACAAATGCGCAATACCTAAATTAAGTAATGCCACAAACGTAGTACTGCTCACACCTGCACCGGGAAAACCTAGTGTGGAAAGGTTAAATGTAGAACCGGCTGTATCTGTAAGATTGTATGAAACTAATCACTCTGTGAGTGACGGTATTGTCTACTGTTGGCCGAATTGGAATAAGCAATACGAAGGCAGATATTATTCTGAGCGTAGTGCGTTTGGGAATAATGTAGCAGGAAAGAGTGCGAGTAAAGAAGAAGTAAACCATCAAACTATAATAACGTATCAGTTAAAAACGGCACCAAAGAAAGCACCCAAATTAAAACAACAAAAATCTCCAGAGCAAATACCAGGACCCAAAAATGGCCTGGCATTGGTCCCAAGCAATCAGATTTTATATCAAAACGTACTTTATCAGATAATTCCAGTTAATTTGAATTTGACCGAGGCAAGATTGCCAAGCTGATGTAAAAGAGACACCCGAAAGCTTATAGATAAAATGCAGCAACAAGTTGTTAAAGATTTTTGTGGAGACACTGGAGATTCATAGGAATCCAAAGATTGAAAAATCATTACGAAGAAGTGGACAAGTGGTATACTCCACCTACTAAAGTGGTGACGATCCAAAGCCCACAAGCAAAGAGGAAGAGAAGGAGTTTGATTAATGATATAGTGATGGAAGCCAATATGGCAGGAATGGCATATAATAGATTAGATTTAGTAACAATGAATAGTGAATTAAGGAAAGCTAAGCAGCAAATCAAAAGTATCTTACAGCAAAGCAATAATTTAACGCAACAGCAACTATACGAGGATCTGATAATGACTCTCCATTTAACAAAACTTACTAATCCTATTTTAGATACAGATAGAAAGGTAGATCAGCTCATCAAGGAAAATCGAAATGCTAACACAGAGGCAGCTCAGAATGATGTATGGGAGTTAGTTAGTAGAACAAAACCCGCCATAATTTAGAGAAATTAGAGGAGGGATACGTACCTGATTGGATTAGCAATGAACACTTAACACAATTGACAGATTATGAGATTTCACCTAATGTGAGTATATGTAAATTAAGAAGGTTGATTAAGGCTCAAGTATTTATCACCAATGTGATAGTCCTGCTAATGATGCAGTGGTAGGAATAGTGTTGAAATTCCCTCTCATAACTCCAAACCGTCAGGGATATCCCGTTTAGAGTAGAAAACATTGGACATGTATTGCATGGGACGCAAATAGTAACGGAGCACCGAGACAATGCTCCTTATGTAGCCTATAACGCCTCCACGAGTGGAACGGACAGGTGGATTCCCACAGACCTGGTGGGAGGTCAGCAAGTGAGAGAGACAGTAATTTGTCCCTGTAGACTACATGACCATGAAGGATCAGCATCTGGATTCTCTGTGAAGAGGGCAAATTGTACCATGCAATCAACAGCAGGAAGACACGGAGTTGTTAACTTTGCTTATAGAGGGAATGGAATGTATTGTGTAACCGCAACTGTAAAATCTTTTATTTATGGAAATAATTTGACATGCCCAGCTATACAACCAACCTTTTGTACTGAGCCTGCTCATGTGTATTGATAGGACATAGGATCCTACAACTCTTACACCTAGGAAAGGAAACAGACCCACTCTCTAATTTGAACAGGGAAGAATTTGTTAGTAAATTTGGCTATGGTTTAGATTTACTTGATCCCGAAGTTCAGGCTAAAATAACTAAATTACTGAATGATCTTGCTGTAACCCAGCATGTATTGTGGGAATTAAAACAAAGACAAAGTGAAGTGGGGAAAGACATACAAAATATCAAAATTATCCCATGGTGGAAACAATTATGGAATTAAAGAACTACAGTTGAGATAAATCCTTGGATAAGAATCATGTCTCATGTATTGGTCATAATCCAATTGATCATTGTGATCTATTTGTGATGTCTGGCGATGGCGGAGAAAAGACAGCAGAAGAAGAAAAGACAGCGAAAGTTATTACGTGATGTCTTGGTTCAGCAAGAACAGGAGAAGTTGGTTTAAAAGTGACTGATTCCTTGAGGAATCAGTACATCAGTCATTTGGGGGTGGACTCCTGTAGCCAGTCCTGCAGCAAGAACGCACTTAATTTAAAGTAAACCGACATTAAAGGGTTAAGGGGCTGTACTGTACAGGCAGTTTTGTAGATTGAACAATCATAAGAAATTGACCACGCTTTGTGTCCCAGCATGCCTCGAGGAACCAACAGGACTTTTAAATGAACTTTTAAAACAAGCTGTGAGCTGAACGGAATGTAGGAGGAAATTATTCATCGAGACACAGACACGATTAATTGACTTTATGAATATGCTAACCAAGGAAGTAGCTGGAGTAATCAGGCCACACAATGACATGTGTTTGTTTAAGTTTAACTGACTGTCCTGTCCATTGAACTCCTGTGGTCGGGCTGTTAACAAGACTTACAAATCAACACAACAGATAACGACCATGGTTCCACCGAGTCTGGATCGGTTCCCTCATCCTTTGGAGATGTTAATATCAAAATTGTCGCTGGAGTAAAACCCATTCGCCAACCTTTCAGAATGCTGATAAGCCCAGAACTTTCCCCATCAAAACACCTTTGTGTGATAATGGACTATTCACTGACCCAGGATGGAGAAGTGATCAAATCAAATGCTCTATAGATTTGCAGAAACAGACAAGATTAAGATGGTACAATCAAAGGGGGGGGAGGGGTTGCATCAATCAATTGTCACAGGTATGGGCCCAGAAATTCGGCCGAATACGGGAGAGTACGCACTGTGTACTCACCCGTATTCGGTCCCGAAGTGCCGGTTTCCTGCATGCACTGCGCATGCGCGGGAAACTGGCACTTCCGATATTGCGAAGGGGGCGGTTCCTAAGTGAACCGCGTGCGCACTACAGGCTGTGCGCACGCAGCACACTTAGGTTTTTTTTCAGGTTTGAACGTAAGTATGGAAGATTTTACACATGAAAAAAGGAGGCGTAAGACCCCCTTTTAACAAGGTAAGTAGTTAATTAAGTATTATTTTAAAATTTTTTCAACAGGTTTATCTTTTTTAGAGACTTTAAAGAAAGGTAAGTTTATGTTTATAACTTTTAAAAAGAATTTAAATTTTTTCAAAAATTTTAATTTTTGTTTAAAGTGGTTAATTTATTTAACTATAGTTATTTTATTAATGTGATGGTTTTTTTTTTAAATTTAATTGAGGTTTAGCTGTTCTTTTAGGGGCAAGTTGTATTCATAGTTTTGACAGTTCTCATGTCAAAACTATGAATGAAAGATAGTGTGCTGCCATTGGCTCTAACTGGCCCACGTGATCCCAGAGGTTGCATCGAACTAACTGCGCCTCTGGGACATGCACACACTGCACGCCGGCACCAGGGAGAGGCCCAGGAACCGAAGTTCGTGTGGGCCCGAACCATAAAGGCAGGTGCGGTAGGTAAGATCGCGCACGATCCTTACCCCCGCGGCAACCATCGAAGTCTAATTTCTGGGCCATGATCTTTGTATTATAAAAAGGGTGCACTGAGGGACCAACTTGGGCAACTTGCAAGGGAACTGCGGACGGATTTGATCACACGTACAGATGGGAACATACTCCTCCAGGTGGTCGCCGGGGTGTGCGGTGTTTGAAATTAAAGAGAGTTAAAGGGAACAGTGTATGTGAGTACAGTTTGAAGTTAAAGGGAACAGTGCATTGACATTTGTATGTTATCCGTAGCGCAATAAACAGTTAAAAGAATACTGAGTTGTACTAAGTTGTGAGCCTTGACCATTTTAACCCACCCGGACTCAGGGCTCAGTACTGGGTCCTTTGCTTTTTGTGGTATATATCAATGATTTGTACTTGAATGTAGGAAGTATCATTAAGAAGTTTGCAGATGATACAAAAATTGGCCGTGTGGTTGATAATGAAGAAGAAAGCTGCAGACTGCAGGAAGATATCAATGGACTGGTCATGTGGGCAGAACAGTGGCAAATGGAATTCAATCTGGAGAAGTGTGAGGTAATGCATTTGGGGAGGGCTAACAAGGGAAGGGAATACACAATAAATGGTAGGACACTGAGAAGTGCAGATGATCAGAGGGACCTTGGAGTGCAGGTCCACAGATCCCTGAAGGTAGCAGGACAGGTAGATAAGGTGGTTAAGAAAGCATACGGGATACTTGCCTTTATTAGCTGAGGCATAGAATATGAGAGCAGGGAGGTTATGCTTGAACTGTATAAAATACTAGTTAGGCCGCAGCTAGAATACTGCGTGCAGTTCTGGTCACCACATTACAGGAAGGATGTGATTGCACTAAAGGGGGTGCAGAGGAGATTTACGAGGATGTTGCCTGGGCTGGAGAATTTTAGCTATGAGGAAAGATTTTCTTTGGAACAGAGGAGGCTGAGGGGAGACCTAATTGAGGTGTATAAAATTATGAGGGGCCTAGATAGAGTGAATAAGAAGGACCTATTTCCCTTAGCAGAAAGGTCAATAACCAGGGGGCACAGATTTAAAGTAATTGGTCAGAAGTTTAATGGGGATTTGGTGAGAAATCTTTTCACCCAGAGGGTGATGGGGGTCTGGAATTCACTGCCTGAAAGGGTGGTAGTTGGATATGCACTTGAAGTGCCATAACCTATAAGGCTATGGACCAAGTGCTGGAAAGTGGGATTAGGGTGGATAGCTTTTTGTCGGCCGGCACGGACACGATGGGCCGAATGGCCTCCTTCTGTGCTGTAAATGTCTATGATTCTATGATTCTATACCTACACTGCCTAGTTCTAGACTCTGCAGCCAGGGGAAAAAACCTCTCAGCATCTACCCTGGCAAGCCCCCTCAGAATCTTATATGTTTCAATGAGATCACTTCTCATTCTTCTAAACTCCAGAGATTATCGGCCCAATCTACTTAATCTCTCCTCATAGGACAAACCTCTCATCCCAGGAATCAATCCAGTGAACGTTCGTTCCACCGTCTCTAAGGCAAGTATATCCTTCCTCAGATAAGGAGACCAAAACTGTGCACAGTACTCCAGGTGTGGTCTCACCAAAGTCCTGTACAATTGTAGCAAGACTTCCTTACTCTTGTAGTCTAACCACCTTGCAATAAAGGCCAACATGCCATTTGCCTTCCTAATTGCTTGCTGTACCTGCATGCTAACTCTCTGGCTGGATTTTTACATTCAAGATGGGATGCGTGGGTGCGGGCCGCGTAGCCGGTCGGGAGCCCGAAAATGTGAACAGTGCGTTCTCCACTGTGACTTTTACTTAATGGCCCCTATTAAACTAGTTATGCGCATTTCCCGGTCCTATTAAATGGTGTGGGTCGGATGACGTCATCAATGACTCATTTCCAGCAGGAATATTTAAAGCAGCCTTGCCAACATTGCATTTGAAGGTTGATGTAGGAGTGTGGAGGGAGTATTGTAGAGGATTGAGTTATTGCTGAAAGTTATAAAAATTAGTTCCCAAAGACAGAGGCTGCACCACGCTTTTCGGATGCCTCGCTACATAATCTACTGGAGGGAGTCAGAGCACGCAGGGAGGTTCACTTCCCTGCTGATGGGTGGAAGAGACCTCCCCAAAAGACCAAAACGGCAAGGCTCGAAATTGCTGAGGTCAGCAGCAGGAATGTCATCAGGAGGACAGGGGTACAGTGCAGGAAGAGATCCAATGATCTGCTGAGATCAGAAAAGGTGAGTGCAAAGCCACACTCACCTTCATCCTGATGTGCCTGTCACCACATCCCCGTCACTCTGCCTTCTCCTGCACATCATTACTCACACCAACATACCTTCCAGGTCCACCTATCCCTCAATCTATGTACATACTCACATCCCCCATCTGACTAACCACCCCTCACAATCACCATCATCCTAATGTAATCATACCAAGTAACACCACAGAAGGAGGCCATTTGGCATTGGCACCACACTCCCTCATAGTCAACCTCTACAGATGTAACACACACATTCCTTACACTCATTCCATCACTCTCACTCAAACTTCTCTTCTTTCCCTCCTTGCAGGAGAAAAGAGCCCAGAACATCAGGGAGAGACAGAGAACTAGAGGTGGCCTTCCAGTCATTAGTACTTTCACTCAAGCAGAGGAGGGGACCCTGGAGGTTTCCAGAGTTGGAGAGCTGCTGGCATTGGGAGACAGAGGGATGGAGACCTCTCAGCAACCTGGTGACAGAATTACATCTCATATAGCATCATGCCATACAGTAATCATTCATATGGTGACTGATGTCAGCAGCCAGTGATTGTTCCTCATGTGAATAATGGTATTGTTGCCCATTCTTAATGTAATACTTCTAAATCATCTCTTTACTCTCCCACAGGTCCATCAGGGCACCCACCCCTGCCCCACACTGTCCAGCCGGAGGAGGAAGACGAATTCTCAGAGGAACATACGAATATAAGAACATAAGAAATAGGAGCTGGAGTAGGCCATTTGGCCCTTCGAGCCTGCTCCGCCATTCAACAAGATCATGGCTGATCTTCTACCTCAACTCCACCTTCCCGCACTATCCCCAAAACCCTTAATTCCATAGTTCCCATAAATTTATCGACCTCTGTCTTGAATATACTCAACGACTGAGCATCCACAGCTCTCTGAGGTAGAGAATTCCAAAGATTAAAAACCCTAAGAGTGAAGAAATATCTCCTCATCTCAGTCCTAAATGGCCGACCACTTATTCTGAAACTGTGACCCCGTGTTCCAGATTCCCAGCCAGGGAAACAGTTTCTCAGCATTAACCCTGTCAACTCCCTTGAGAATTTTATATGTTTCAATTAGATCACATCTCATTCTTCTAAACTCTAGGGGGCCGAAATTCATTCTCGTCCAGGAATGGACGCTAACTTCTGAAAAGTTTGAGATTTAACACCAGGCGCTAATAAATCTCACTGCATGCAAAATTCAGTGTCATCACTCAAAAAAAGGAAGGGAGCACTAAATCAAATGCTAATGACCTAGCTCAGTGGCGTTAAACTCAAAGCGTTAAGCAATTTCAGGTGCAGTCTATTCGCTAGTCATCATTGCCACAGGCTCTTTCCAGTTCTTAAAGGGAAGGTTCAATCATGCTGCAGAACCTCATTCTCAGCATTGCTGGTTCTGCAACTGTCTCAGCAAGCAGCAGAAGGCCAAGGAGAAGGAACCAGACCACTGAAGGAGGTGTCATTATGGCAGATCAATGGCCGAGGGAGAGAGCTCGCAGATTCTGTGACCAAGCATTGGAGGCGTTGGTCTTCGCTGTGGAGAGACGGAGGGCGAAGCTGTACCAGGCAAGTGGCAGGAGGCCCTCGCTGCAAGTCTTCCACGCCATGTGGAGGGAGGTAGCCCAGCAGGTCTCGGGCAGCACTGTGGTCCCCAGGACCCACACACAGTGCAGGAAGAAATTTAACAACCTCACTCAGTGGTCAGGGTGAGTCAATGCTTCAACAAAAGCTACATACCACCATCTGAACCTCAGTCCGCACACACTGCCCAAAGCAACACACCCCCAGCACTCAACCACCAACAATCTCCAACTACCAACACTAACATCTCACACCTTGCACACAATGACAGCTATTCAACTATGGCAGGCACATCTCACAAACACATTGCTCCACACTCACACACACTTTCCTTTCTCTTGCAGGCCAAGGTCGCTCACAACAGGAGGGAGCAGGAGCGCACAGGCAGGGGACAACCTGACACCAAACCACTTTATGAAATGGAGGAAAGCGTGCTGCAAATCATTGGGCGCAAGGTGGTGGGCACGTGGCCACCGGTGACATTGACCCCCTTGGGAGCAACAACGGTATGTTCATCCCTACTCCTTATTCACACATCCCACTTCTGTCTCACCCTACAAGCCTTTCCCAATTTCCAGCTAATCATGCTGTATGCATGTCTTTCTCCCTTCCTGCTCCCTTCCCCTCACCTTAACTCGACTCTTTTGCCTTTATGCTTTCAGATAATGAGCAAGCAGCTGAGCAGCCTGTCCCTGAGGGTACCATAGAGCGGGAGGTGAAAGAAGAGGAACACGAAGAACACACTGCATCACTGCATGTCTCACACGCAGGCAACAGTTCAAATACTGGCACTTCTTCCGCGTTCTTGAGAGGCTAGTATAGTAGCGGGATCTGCACAGGGTGAAGCACAGGGGACGAGCGGGCTGCAGCAAGGCCAGGGGGAAAGGGTAACTCAGGAGTCAGCTCCCCGGAGGGCGAGTTCGCGTGCGTGTTCTGCTGCACAGGACTCAGATGAGGACCTCAATGGGGAGGACTTTAGAAGAAGGGTGCTGGGCATGCATACAGCGATGATAGGTGCAATGGCAAGAGTGCCTGAGAGCCTCTCGGCAATGGTAAGGAGCATGGAGGAGTCTGCCTCCAACATTGCACAGAACTCTGCACACAGCATGGGGCACAAACTTTGCAGTCTGCAAAGG
The DNA here is from genome assembly GCA_030390025.1 of Squalus acanthias. Lineage (NCBI taxonomy): Eukaryota > Metazoa > Chordata > Chondrichthyes > Squaliformes > Squalidae > Squalus > Squalus acanthias. The sequence goes on from CM059433.1 coordinate 139,660,027, forward strand.
ATGGTGGACTCCCAGAGAGACCGTGGCGACCCAGACCTCATGCCGCATGTGATGGCGATGTCGCAGCTTCCGTTACAGCACAGGCGGAAGCCACGCAACGTCTTAGTGCTGTAATGCAGTCTATGCTTGGTGCCACCAATTCGCAGACTGCTCTCATGCAGTCTGAGCTTGATGCCACGCAAGCTCTGACTGCTGCCATCGTGGCTGGGTCGACCACCATCCACCAGGACTATCACAGTGTCATAGCAGGCCAGCAGATTGGTAGTAATGCTGAGGTGCTGCCCTGGGGGATTGCTAGTGGATCAGTCGAGCAGGAAGCTGCTGTCCTCTCTCAGGATGACAGCATTCCTGCTCCCACCACTGCCACTCCGCCATTGCCCTTGTCACTGCCTGTCATCCAGCCAGCCCACACTGCTGCCGCACATGCTGAGGTGGTGTAGTCTACAGCCGGGTCTTCCAAGCCTAGAGCTGGTCGAGGGCGTCCTGCAAGGCCATCTGAAGTCTCCCGCAGGGACACTCAGCAGCTTTCCACCTGCCGTGCTGCAGCTACTGAGCCAACACTTCGTAGGAGCACTAGAGTAGGCACTGTAACAAGGGGCACTAAGGGATTGCAGACGGGTGAATAGCTAATACTGTTGTGTAAATTTGTGTTCATTGGTCATTGACAAATTTATTAATTGGCTTTGGATGATTTTGTGGTGTCTCTCATTTCAACGTTGTGCTGTGATATGGCCTGCGACAGGGATGGAATGATGGGGATGTGGTGAGCAACAGGCATCTGGAGTTTAATTTATTGGAGCCGCAGTCTGATGAGGCGGTCACGGACCGCCCTTCCAGAAGGCCGATTGAGTGGCTGCCTCCTCCTTCGCTCCTGTTCCTCCTCCTTCTCCTCCTCTCCCTCTTCCTCCTCCTGAGGTGGTCCCGTAATCCCTGGTGGCAAGGGCTGGGCCCTCATGATGGCCAAGTTATGGAGCATGCAGCAAACCACCACGAAATGGGACAATCTCCGGTGAATACTGGAGAGCTCCTCCTGAGCGTTCAAGGCAGCGAAACCATTGCTTGAGCACCCCGATGGTCTGCTCGATGATCTTCCTGGTGGCAGCATGGCTCACATTATATGAGTGCTGAGCAGGAGTGCGGGGGTTGCAGAGGGGAGTCATGAGCCAGATGGAGAGCGGATAGCCCTTGTCTCCGACCAGCCAGCCGCAAGTTTGATGTAACGGCTGGAAGAGTGCTGGCACACCGGTCTGGCGCAGGATGAAGGCATCATGGCTGCTGCCAGGATAGCGGGCATTCACATTGAGGATTCGCTGTCGGTGGTCGCACACCAACTGCACATTAAGTGAGCGGTAGCCTTTGCAGTTAAAGACCTCAGGATTGTTATGCGGTGCCCGCAAAGACACATGGGTGCAGTCAATGGCGCCTTGCACCATGGGGAAGCCCACTATCCTGATAAAGCCACATGCACATTTGTCCTACTTCTCTCTGGTGATGGGGAAGGAAACGTAGTCCCTTCTTCTATTGTAGAGTGCCTCTGTGACCTCCCGGATGCAGCGATGTATGGCGAACTACGAGATGTTTGCTATATCTCATGTTGCAGACTGGAAGGAACCACTGGCGAAGAAATTGAGGGCGACGGTGACCTTGCATGCCACTGAGAGAGCCGTGGTCGACCTGATCTGACTTCGAGGTCTGGTTGCAGGAGGTGGCAGAGTTCGGTGACCATATCCTTGCTGAAGCAGAACCTTCTAATGCACTGCTCCTCACTTAACTGGAGGTAGAAGCGCTCTCGGAATACCCTCGGAAGGTAAGGCGTCCTGTTGAGAGCCTTGAAGGCTCTCCTCCTCCCTCTGGCCACATCTTGCAATCTTTCTCGCTGCCTGCGCTCCCACCGCCATAGATCCTGGAGAGCGAGGTCAAATGCCAATACAGCCCCCACTAATGTAACAACGTGTAGCTCTTTGAAATTTTGTCAGAATAAATGTTACAAATTTTTGGTAGCCACAACACTGCTGATACTAATGTAAGCTGCTATACACGTAATAAAATTGCGAACGAATTTTGAGATGAAACTGGACGGATTCAAAATGAAGGAGGTCAGTGTGTAATCCTTTGTTTGTAAGGATTCAAAATGAAGGAGGTCAGTGTGTAATCCTTTGTTTGTAAGGCCACATAGGCAGGAGGAAGCACTGACAGTGAAGAGGAAGTCCCGCCCCCCCCACACACATATCACAGGAACATGAGCATATCATGCAGGAAGAACACCAATCAGGGGAAGTTGGAAGTGAAACTGACCTATCAGAGGGTGGCAGCAGAAGAAATTACGAGGGGCCCATTCAGCGGACACTATAAAGAGAAAACTGTGCGAAAACAGAACAAAGGGAGGTGCTTGACTGGCCAGTCAACTCTCAAAACCTACAATCAACTCGGACTGATCACCCAAGAAGGAGTGTATGTATGAAAGTCAGACATAGAGCATATATATTGCTGGGGTACTTTTATGTACGCATGACTTCGTAAACTGTGGAGCATATCTATTGCTGGGGTACTTTTATGTACAGATGAATTAGTAAACTGTAGAGCCTATATATTGCTGGGGTACTTTTATGTACACATGAATGAGTAAACTAGTGTGAATAAAGACCATTTTTATTGATAACAAACTTATCTGTCATTGTTACACTTATTTGTAATTCTTGGGGTCCGAACGGTTATAGGAGAAAGTCTTACAGATTTGACAACCACGAAGGGACCTTGAGTGAAAGAAGCGCTTTTTTATAACAATGGCGGATAAGAAAGGGCAAAATATGGAAGCAAAACAAGCAAAGGAATGGTCCATTAGGAAAGGAGGCATGGTATAAGGGGATATGGCTGTTAGCCTATCAAAGGCAATCAGTTCAAAATAAGAAAGTGAACAAACCAGAGAATGTGAACAACAGAAATGAAAGGCGAGCGACAGGGAAGCAGTGGTGAACCGCTTGCTAAAAGAGTTAGAGGAACAGTGTACTCGTCGGGACCACACTGAATGTAAAAAAAAATACAGAGCAGGAGAAAGAGTGGGAGATAAAGACGGATACAGATCTAAGTTGCAATCTGAAAACTCAGCAAAGGAAGGAAAAAAATTGGGTTTTGAGAAGCTGGGAAAAGTTGCTGAGACGACGATTTAAAAGAAGAAAAAGAAGGAAACTTAAAGTTTTACCAACACGGAAGCTATCAGCGTCTGTGCCAAGACAAATAAAACACGAGATTTGCTGACTGAAAGGAACCTTAAAGGATGCTGGAATTTAAGTTTGTGTGAAAGTGTGAGTTAAAGTGTGGAAGTTTTCCTGACTATGAATTTTAAGAAGTTACAGTATTCCTTTTGTCTGAAAGTCTGTTTTTGAAAGAAAGTGTCTGTTGTGTTTGTTTTAGCTCTTCCCACTTTTCTGTGCCTGGAGCTAAAGCTATTTAACCCTTTGTTGGATGTTGGATGGTGAAATAAAGACAGGAGAAAAGGAAAGGTTCTGTCCCTTTTCTACTTTCAGTGCAGTGATGTTTGAAAAAACGTGTATGAATGGTTCAAAGCTACAAGCTCAGGGGAGCTTCTCCCTCTTTTCAAGTGGTACTGGTTAGTTTAAGATATTGGTTTGAATTGAATTGGCATTATTGAGGTTAATTAACCTGTTTAAAACCAGACTTTTATTGTGGCCACGGTGAAATTCTGGTTGGTGTAAATTGTGTGAAAGCCTCTAGTTCCGGACATGAGGCAATCACATCAACAATTGGTATTTTTGACATTTCGGACCAATTTCAAGTATGTGTGACCAGGCAAAAAAACAAGGAAATGCTGTTGTGTCTGGAGTTGCTTCACAGAATGTATATGATGTCTGATGTTTTAAACCTGCTGAAATGAATTGATCAGGATCTTAACAAAGATTTTAAAACCACAAAGATTTTGCAAAAGTAACAGTTTTTTATTGACAAGTTATAAATGGTATTTGGGTTTTGAAAAAAAAGTTAACTAACCTATTAAATTGTGAAAACCTAACTGTCTCGATTGGGAAGTTTTTTTTCAATTTACGTGAAGTGACGCACATTGCGTCTGACAATTTGCTCCGCCTTCTTACAAACCTGCAAAGGAGTTAACCCTTTCTGCTGACAGCTGTTTTTTTTTATTATTCACCACACAACAACTTTTTACTGCTGAATGAAATTTAAAGATATTGGACATTATTAAATTTAAGTTTTTTAGTTTGAGTGGATGTTTCCCCACATTGACAGAAGGGTATCAGGAATTGACGAATTAACCCATTGGGCTCGTAGGAAAGCCACAATGGATTGTCTGTTTTTTGCTTCTAAGCAGTGGGCCAGATGAGTGTTGATGGTGCAAGATTACCAGGTGGATAGAAGACTTCCCGTGCAGTCGCCCACAGCCTCATGGACGGATAAAGACCCGAGTTAAAGTGGTATTCTCCAGATGGGGACTTCCTGGCATGGTAGAGTCAGGCCAGGGAAGTCATTTTGCAGGTCAGGTAATGCAAGCCACTCTGAAATTGCTTGGAATTGAAGGGAAATGGCATGTGACACACAACCCACAATCATCAGGAATAGTGGAAAGAATCAACCGTACGTTGAAGTCGGCCCTGCGAAAGGAATTAAACGAACAGCACACTAAGTGGGATGAGATTCTTCCTCTAATCCTTATGGGGATACGTAGGAACAAATCCAAAGGAACGGGTCACTCCCCTCATGAATTGGTAACGGGGAGACCCGTGTGAACCCCCACACACCTGTTGGTCCCCACTCTGACTGATAAACAAATTAAAGAGGTGACTCAGGACAAATTCCTGAGCGACCTGTGAAGAACTTTAAAGGAATTGAACTTGAGGGCCGCCCACAACATTGGGGAGGCACACCAATGCAACCGATTACACCTGGCTCCGAGTAAACCCCAGGAGTGGGAAATAGGGAGCCAGATAATGGTACGAAACTATGCGAGGGTGGGAGTTTTTTAACCTCTCTACAAGGGGCCGTATAATATTATTGATAAAGCTATTCCTATGTATACGCGGTTCAGTTACCTAAGAGGATCAAATAGTTTCACATTAATCAGAGGAAGCGCCACCGAAGAGGGGAATTGGGAAGGAAAAAGGATGATGGAAATCTTCTGAGCCTCAGGACCCTGAGTGAAGGGTTGGACGTGAGTATGATGTGGTAGGATGATGATCCAGGGATGTCAAGGCAACCGGGTCCTGCTCTTGGAGCAGCAGGGACACAGCAACCTGCAGCAGTATCCACGCCATTGCAGCATCAGGGACTACAATACGCTCTAAGGCGGTGTAGTCGCCAGTTGAAAATCAACCCAACATGGACCCCACTGCACGCTCACTGGTGTCACAATCTGCCTGGCGCTAAAGCCCCAGGCACTAACTGTTAGCGGCGGCGCTAAGGGGCAATTGGATTGGCGTGTGGCGCTGGATTCACCTCGCCCCGATGCTACATCATTAGCGTCCCGTTAGTGCCCCCATCAGGTGCCAACGGGAGACGCTAACCAACCAAATTTCTCCCCCCTTTGGAATATAGGCATAGTCAACTCATTCTCTCCTCATAGGGTAGTCCCCTCATCCCAGGAACCAGTCTAGTGAACCTTCGTTGCACTCCCTCTAAGGCAAGTATGTCTTTCCTTAGGTAAGGAGACCAGAACTGTACACAGTACGCGAGGTGTAGCCTCACCAATGCCCTGTATAATTGTAGAGAGACGACTTTACTCTTATACTCTAATCCCATTGCAATAAAAGCTAACATACCATTTGCTTTCCTAATTGCTTGCTGTATCTGCATCTTAACTTTCTGTGATTCATGTACAAGGACACCCAGGTCCCTCTGAATGCAAACATTTCCCAGTCTCTCACCATTCAAAAAATAGTCTGCTTTTTTATTTTTCCTACCAAAGTGGATAACTTCACGCTTCTCCACATTGTATTCCATTTGTCATGTTCTTGCCCGCTCAGTCAACCTGTCTATAGCTCTCTGCAGCCTCTTTGTGTCCACCTCACAGCTTACTTTCCCACCTAACTTTGTATCATCAGCAAACTTGGATACGTTACACTCAGTCCCTTCATCTAAGTCATTAATATAGATTGTAAATAGCTGAAGCCCAAACATTGATCCTTGTGGTACCCCGTTAGTTACAGCCTGCCAAGCCAAAAAAGTCCCGTTTATTCCTACTCTCTGTTTTCTGTTCATTAACCAATCCTCAATCCATGCTAATATATTATCCCCAATCCCATGAGTCCTAATTTTGTGTAATAACCTCTTGTGTGGCACCTTATTGAATGCTTTTAGAAAATCCAAATACACTACATCCACTGGTTCCCCCTTAACCATCCTACTAGTTACATCTTCAAAGAACTCGAACAGATTTGTCAAACACAATTTCACTTTCATAAAACCATGTTGACTCTGCCTAATGATATTACGATTTTCTAAGTGCCCTGTTACCACGTCCCTAATAATAGGAAGCTGCAGCCTCTGAGTGCCCACCGTCACCAGACACAAGCTCACCCAGCACCAACGCAGATACGCACACCTTGGTGGGTCCTATGTGCGATAGAGTAGTGTTGTCACCTGGTGTTTCACACATCAGTGAGCAAGAGCAGATGTTGATGATAGGGACAGCAGTGGAGACTCCTCGCTGGAGGGTGCAGGACACTCCAAGCTCTGCTCAGCTGCATACAGACGCTGAGCCCCGGGGGCCATCGAGAAAGAGGGTGATCCTGGAAGTGCAGCAAGAATTGTATGAGGCTCCAGTAGCTTTTGAAGCGGCGATGGCTGCAAATGTGCAGAGAATGGAGGAGTCCATCTCTAACATGAGCACCACCATATCGCAGGCGATGGCGACGCTAGGCATTTCCATGGAAAGAATGGCCACCTGCATGGAGCAGCTAATGCGCCAGTCACATGAGCACATGCTTGCTATGGAAAACAGAGGCGCTCATAGACCTCCTCTCTGGGAGGGATCTGAACGTAGACTTGGGCCCTCATCGCCCCACTGCTGTACAGCAAGCTGCTCTCCAGCTCCTTGCTGGCAGGGAAGTGCGGGTTGCCCAAGAAAGGGATGATGCTAAGAGGGGACATGGAAGTGGGGGCTCCTCTCAAAGCACTCCCACTTCTCCCCCATTGTCTCCCCCTCAGTTAGAGCTCCACATGCTTTCTCGGATCCTGATGACTGAGACTGCCACTGCATGGTCCTAAGAAGAAGATAGTCGCAGGAGGAGCAGTCTTTGGCGGGACCATCACAGGCTCCAAAACCCAGAGAACGTCCGCCAAAAGTGTCTAAGCAGTCGTAGCAGGTAAGTGAGCAGCCTGCTTCTACCTCTGCTGAAACCACAGGGGTTGCACCTCGTAGAAGCGCGCGTAAAAGTAAAAAAACACAATCCTAAATACACAATAGTATGCACATGGGTGTATAAACAAGTGTTATTGTTAAGGTTCTGTTACTGTTATCACACATATAAATGTATTTATTTTCACCACTTTCCATCACGCCCATTTTTGTCTGCTACCTTGGAAGTGGTTTTGTGATTCGAGTGAATGGTTTGCCATCCCTGGCCTCCTGGGCAGCAATGCGCTCCGCTGCTGGTGCCATCTGGACCTCAGGTTCCTCCTGCTCCTCCTCGTCTTCCAGCTGTTGCTCCTTTCCTCTGAAGAGTCACTGGGATGTGCGCCTTGCTCCTCATGCAGCTCTAATCCTTGCTGCTGCACTATGTTGTGTAGCGCACAGCATACGATGACGATTCTGGAGACCCTGGCTGCTGAGTACTGAAGGGCTCCTCCAGATCTGTAAAGGCATCTAAAGCGCATCTTGAGCATGCTTATTGTTTGCTCTATGACACATCTGATGGACATGTGGCTTTCATTATAACGCTCCTCAGCCTCATTGCTTGGCCTCAAGGGTGTCATGAGCCATGTCTTTAGTGGATAGCCCTTGTCTCCAAGCAGCCAGCCGATAAGTGTGTTTGGTGGTGCGAAGAACTGAGGGAGGGTGGACTGGCGCAGCACGAAAGAGTCATGACAGCTGCCAGGGAACTTGGCACACATATGCAAGATGATCTTCCTATATTTGCAGACCAGCTGCACATTGAGGGACTGGAAGCCCTTACGGTTCATAAACACTCCTGGGTGATGTGGGGGTGCCCTGATGGCCACACGTGTGCAGTCGATTATGCCCTACACCCATGGGAAGTCATCCAGAGCGGCAAAGCCAAATGCCCGCTCAGTAACACTGGCTTCATCAGTGGCAAAGTTCACATAATTGGCTGCCTTGTTAAATATGGCATCGGTGACCTGTGTGATGCATCTGTGGGTGGCCAACTGTGAGATGCCGCAAATGTCTGCTGCAGATCCCTGGAAGAAGCCTGAGATGAAGAAGTTGAAGGCGGTGGTGACTTTGACAGCCACTGGTAAGGAGTGTCCACCAGATCCTCTGGGCTGCATGTCTAACTCCAATAATCTGCAAATGTCTGCGATATCCTGGCACAATAGCCTGAGCCTCCTTTGGCACTACTGCTCAGTCATGTTGAGGAAGCTCATCCTCTGCCTGTATACCCTGTGTTGGGGGTATCGCCTTCGGCGTGGTGCAGCCCTGTGCTGATGCCCTCTCGCCTGTGGAGCATCAAGTCGTTGAGGGGAAGGTTGGTGGTGTTGTTGCTGCTTCTGCTGGTGTGCCTGCTGCTGCTGGTGGTGGGGCTTATCTTAGTCCGATTCTGAGGACCAAGGTGAGACAGTATCAATGGCACCCATGCTGATGTAATAGATAGCAGGTCAAGTAGAGATCAGAGGACCAATCTGTTAATATTGTGAGACTGACTAGCAATGTGGTGAGAGGACTTCCGAGGTTGCAGAAAAGACCTGCAAACTCTAGACACCTAAATCTGTGCACAAAATGGAATCAGCAAGAGGCTTTCCCTTAGGCATGTAATGAGGTGTAATGTGGGAATATTTCTGTGGATTTCATTGCTCTCCGTTAATGACCTCACACAATGGCCACTGAGCTTCAGCCTCACGTTGACAGACGAGGTTCCCGAGCTGCGTGATTCCTGTGATCATCCAGTAAAAATCAAATGATCTGGTTAAGGATCTCACAACAAGCAGTTAATGAATTCAATTAGGTCACCTGCCTCTGGCATTCGGATCCGTTGTACAATTAGGAAACGAGCACGAGTTAAATGCGTGAGGTGGTGGGATGATGGTGGGTTCCCGACGTGCTTGCAATTTTGGCAATTTTTACTGCCGACCTGCCTCCAAATCCACACGCCCAGCAGCAGAAAAATTCTGGCCTGTGTTTCCTGTACGAGGCCACCTACATCTCTCTGAACACCAACATTTAATAGTTTTTCACCATTTGAAAAAGATTCTGTTTTTCTATTTTTCCGACCAAAGTGAATAACCTCACATTTCCCCACATTATATTCCATCTGCCACCTTATTTCCCACTCGCTTAACCTGGCTATATCCCTTTGCAGGCTCTTTTTGTCTTCCTCACAGCTTACTTTCTCACCTAGCTTTGTATCATTAGCAAACTTGGATACATTACACTCGGTTCCTTCATCAAAGTCATTAATATAAATTGTAAATAGTTGAGGCCCAAGCACTGATCCTTGCGGCACCCCTCTTGTTAGAGCCTGCCAACCTGAAAATGACCCATTTATCCTGACTCTCAGTTTTCTGTCCTTTAACCAATCCGCTATCCATGCTAATATATTATCACTAACCACATGAGCCCTTATCTTGTGTAACAACCTTTTATGTGACACCTTATCAAATGCCTTTTGTAAATCCAAATATACTACATCCACTGGTTCCCCTTTATCTACTCTGCAAGTTACATCCTCAAAAAAATCTAATAAATTTGTTAAACACGATTTCCCTTTCATAAATCCATGATGACCCTGCCTAATCATATTATGATTTTCTAAGTGCCCTGTTACCACTTCCTTAATAATGGATTCCAGCATTTTCCTGACAACTGATGTCAGGCTAACTGGCCTGTAGTTCCCTGTTTTCTCTCTCCCTCCTTTCTTGAATAGCGGAGTGACATTTATTACCTTCCAATCTGCTGGGACCATTCTAGGATCTAGGGAATTTTGGAAGATCACAACCAATACATCCTATATCTCCGCAGCCAACCCTTTTTATCGAACCCTAGGATATAGGCCATCAGGTCCAGGGGATTTGTCGGCTTTTAGTTCAGTAAGTTTCTCAAGTACTTTTTCTTGACTGATATTAATTACTTTTAGTTCCACACTCTCATTAGCCCCTTAGTTCCCCACTGTTTTTGGTATGCTTTTTGTGTCTTCTACTGTGAAGGCAGATAAAAAATATTTGTTTAAAGTCTCAGCCATTTCCTTATTCCCCATTATAATTTCTCCTGTCTCAGCCTCTAAGGGACCAACGCTTACTTTTGCTATTCTCTTCCTTTTTACATACTTGTAGAAGCTCTTACAATCTGTTTTTGTATTTCTTGCTAGTTTACTCTCCTAATCTATTTTCTACCATTTTATCAATTTTCTGGTCATTCTTTGTTGGTTTCTAAAGTTCTCCCAATCCTCAGGCTTACTACTATTCTTCGCAACATTATAAGCCTCTTCTTTTAATTTGATACCATTCTTAACTTCTTTAGCAAGCCACGGATGGATCACTTTTCCCATAGAGTTTCTATTTCTCATGGAATGTATATTCATTGAGAATTCTGGAATATTTCTTTAAATGTTTGCCACTGCTTATCTACTGTCATATCTTTTAATCTACTTTCACAATCGACCTTAGCCAACTCACCCTCATGCCTATGTAATTGGCTTTATTTATGTTTAAGACTTTAGTTTCAGATTTAAGTATTTCACGCTCAAACTCAACCTGAAATTCTATCATATTATGATCACTCTTCCCCAGAGGATCCTTTACGATGAGATTACTAATTAACCATGTCTCATTAAACAATAGAGGTCATGATGTGGAGATGCCGGCGTTGGACTGGGGTGGACAAAAATCAGAAGTCGCACAACACCAGGTTATAGTCCAACAGATTTATTTAATTTTACAAGCTTTCGGAGCTGTTCGCTCCTTCTTCAGGTAAGGTAGCTGTGAGAGAATCTCCCAGAATTCACAATATAAACACAGAAAAAATGTATTCAAATCTTTCCCTACATCAAAGACACACTAAGAGCACAGCCAAGACAATGAGATGTGTCCCAGGGGGTCCAACGTGTCAAAACACCTGCTGGCCGCATATCCTCTCCATTTGTTGTGTCAGTCTTTTTAAAAACAAAACCTGGAAAGACCGGCCATGATGTCAAGTCACGTTCTGTATCGTGACATGAACCCGATATCGCGATTGAGGCCATCCTCATGAGTGCGGAACTTGGCTATCAGTTTCTGCTCTATGATTTTGCGCTGTCGTGTATCCCGAAGGCCGCCTTGGAGAACGCTTACCCGCAGATCTGAGGCTGAATGCCCCTGACTGCTGAAGTGTTCCCCGACTGGGAGGCAACCCTCCTGCCTGGCGATTGTTGCGCGGTGTCCGTTCATACGTTGTCTCAGTGTCTGCATGGTCTCGCCGATGTACCATGCTCTGGAGCATCCTTTACTGCAACGTATCAGGTAGGCAACGTTGGCCGAGTCACATGAGTATGTACCATGTACCTGGTGGGTAGTGTCCTCACGTGTGATGATGGTATCTGTGTCCATGATTTGGCATGTCTTGCAGAGGTTGCCGTGGCAGGGTTGTGTGGTGTCGTGGTTGCTGTTCTCCTGAAAGATGGGTAATCTGCTGCGAACGATGGTACTTTTGAGGTTAGGCGGCTGCTTGAAGGCGAGTAGTGGAGGCGTGGGGATGGCCTTAGCAAGGTGTTCGTCATCATCGATGACATGTTGAAGGCTGCGAAGAACATGGCATAGTTTTTCCGCTCCGGGGAAGTACTGGACGACGTAGGGTACTCTGTTGGTTGTGTCCCGTGTTCGTCTTCTGAGGAGGTCTGTGCGGTTTTTCGCTGTGGCCCGTCGGAACTGTCGATCGACAAGTCGAGCGTCATATCCCGTTCTTACGAGGGCGTCTTTCAGTGTCCGTAGGTGTCCATCGCGTTCCTCCTCGTCTGAGCAGATCCTGTGTATTCGCAGGGCTTGTCCATAGGGGATGGCTTCTTTAACGTGGTTAGGGTGGAAGCTGGAGAAGTGGAGCATCGTGAGGTTGTCCGTGGGCTTGCGGTAGAGTGAAGTGCTGAGGCGTCCGTCTTTGATGGAGATTCGTGTGTCCAAGAATGAAACCGATTCTGAGGAGTAGTCCATGGTGAGTTTGATGGTGGGATGGAACCTGTTGATGCTATCGTGTAGTCCTTTCAGTGATCCTTCGCCGTGGGTCCAAAGGAAGAAGATGTCGTCGATGTATCTGGTGTACAGCGTTGGTTGGAGGTCCTGTGCAGCGAAGAAGTCTTGCTCGAACTTGTGCATGAAGATGTTGGCGTATTGGGGTGCGAATTTGGTCCCCATGGCTGTTCCGTGTGTTTGGGTAAAAAAATGGTTGTCGAAGGTGAAGACATTGTGGTCAAGGATGAAGCGGATGAGTTGTAGGATGGTGTCCGGAGATTGGCTGTTGTTGGTGTTGAGTACTGAGGCTGTCGCAGCGATGCCGTCATTGTGGGGGATATTGGTGTAGAGTGCCGATACGTCCATTGTGACGAGGAGTGTTCCTGGTTCAACTGGTCCATGGGTGCTGAGTTTCTGCAAGAAGTCTGTAGTGTCGCGACAGAAGCTGGGGGTTCCCTGTACGATGGGTTTCAGGATAGAAACCCATCGTACAGGGAACCCCCAGCTTCTGTCGCGACACTACAGACTTCTTGCAGAAACTCAGCACCCATGGACCAGTTGAACCAGGAACACTCCTCGTCACGATGGACGTATCGGCACTCTACACCAATATCCCCCACAATGACGGCATCGCTGCGACAGCCTCAGTACTCAACACCAACAACAGCCAATCTCCGGACGCCATCCTACAACTCATCCGCTTCATCCTTGACCACAATGTCTTCACCTTCGACAACCATTTTTTTATCCAAACACACGGAACAGCCATGGGGACCAAATTCGCACCCCAATACGCCAACATCTTCATGCACAAGTTCGAGCAAGACTTCTTCGCTGCACAGGACCTCCAACCAACGCTGTACACCAGATACATCGACGACATCTTCTTCCTTTGGACCCACGGCGAAGGATCACTGAAAGGACTACACAATAGCATCAACAGGTTCCATCCCACCATCAAACTCACCATGGACTACTCCTCAGAATCGGTTTCATTCTTGGACACACGAATCTCCATCAAAGACGGACGCCTCAGCACTTCACTCTACCGCAAGCCCACGGACAACCTCACGATGCTCCACTTCTCCAGCTTCCACCCTAACCACGTTAAAGAAGCCATCCCCTATGGACAAGCCCTGCGAATACACAGGATCTGCTCAGACGAGGAGGAACGCGATGGACACCTACGGACACTGAAAGACGCCCTCGTAAGAACGGGATATGACGCTCGACTCGTCGATCGACAGTTCCGACGGGCCACAGCGAAAAACCGCATAGACCTCCTCAGAAGACGAACACGGGACACAACCAACAGAGTACCCTACGTCGTCCAGTACTTCCCCGGAGCGGAAAAACTACGCCATGTTCTTCGCAGCCTTCAACATGTCATCGATGACGACGAACACCTTGCTAAGGCCATCCCCACGCCTCCACTACTCGCCTTCAAGCAGCCGCCTAACCTCAAAAGTACCATCGTTCGCAGCAGATTACCCATCTTTCAGGAGAACAGCAACCACGACACCACACAACCCTGCCACGGCAACCTCTGCAAGACATGCCAAATCATGGACACAGATACCATCATCACACGTGAGGACACTACCCACCAGGTACATGGTACATACTCATGTGACTCGGCCAACGTTGTCTACCTGATACGTTGCAGTAAAGGATGCTCCAGAGCATGGTACATCGGCGAGACCATGCAGACACTGAGACAACGTATGAACGGACACCGCGCAACAATCGCCAGGCAGGAGGGTTGCCTCCCAGTCGGGGAACACTTCAGCAGTCAGGGGCATTCAGCCTCGGATCTGCGGGTAAGCGTTCTCCAAGGCGGCCTTCGGGATACACGACAGCGCAAAATCATAGAGCAGAAACTGATAGCCAAGTTCCGCACTCATGAGGATGGCCTCAATCGCGATATCGGGTTCATGTCACGATACAGAACGTGACTTGACATCATGGCCGGTCTTTCCAGGTTTTGTTTTTAAAAAGACTGACACAACAAATGGAGAGGATATGCGGCCAGCAGGTGTTTTGACACGTTGGACCTCCTGGGACACATCTCATTGTCTTGGCTGTGCTCTTAGTGTGTCTTTGATGTAGGGAAAGATTTGAATACATTTTTTCTGTGTTTATATTGTGAATTCTGGGAGATTCTCTCACAGCTACCTTACCTGAAGAAGGAGCGAACAGCTCCGAAAGCTTGTAAAATTAAATAAATCTGTTGGACTATAACCTGGTGTTGTGCGACTTCTGATTTTCATTAAACAATACAAGACCTAAAATAGCCTGTTCCCTGGTTGGTTCCATGAAACAAAATTGAATTTTTTGATGAAGTAACAGAGGGGATTGATGAAGGGAATGCAATGAATGTTGTCTACATGGATTTTTGGAAGGCGTTTGACAAAGTATCACATAGAAGGCTGGTTAACAAAATTGAGGCTCATGGAACAGGTGGGTCAGTGGCAGCTTGGATAAGGAATTGGCTTAAGGACAGAAAACAGCGAGTTGTGGTAAATGGCTGTTTTTCAGACTGGAGGATGATAGACAGTGGTGTTCCCCAAGGGTCAGTGCTGGGGACACTGCTTTTTTTGATATATATAAATGACCTGGATATTGGAATACAGAGTAGAATTGCTAAATGTGCCGATGACACCAAACTTGGAGGTGTGGCAAACAGTGATGATAATACCAATCGACTGCAACATAACATAGAAAGGCTAGCCGAATGGGCAGACAAATGGCAGATGGAATTTAATACAGAGAAGTGTGAGGTGATGCATTTTGGCAGAAGGAACAGGGAGAGGCAATATACCCTTAATGGCACAGTTTTAAAGTGTGTGCAGGGACAGAGGGACCTGGGAGTTAATGTGCATAGGTCTCTGAAGGTGGCAGGACATATTGAGAGAGTGGTTAGCAAAGCATATGGGATCTTGGGCTTCATAAATAGAGGTATTGAGTACAAAAGTAGAGAAGTTATGCTGAACCTTTATAAAGCACTGGTTAGGCCACAACTGGAGTATTGCGTCCAATTCTGGTCACCACACTTTAGGAAGGATGTGAAGGCACTTGAGAGGGTGCAGAGGAGATTTGCCAGAATGGTTCCGGGGATGGGGGATCTTAGCTACAAGGACAGGTTGGAGAAGCTGGCTTTGTTTTCATTTGAGCAAAGGAGGTTGCGGGGTGATCTGATTGAGGTGTACAAGATTGTGACGGGTTTGGATAGACTAGTTGATGGTACAAGGACTAGGGGACACAGATTTAAGTTTTTGGGCAAGAGATACAAGGGGTATGTGAGGAAAAAATTTTACGCAGCGAATGGTGAGGACCTGGAATTCGCTGCCGAAGGAAGTGGTGGAAGCGGACACACTCAATGTTTTCAAGGGGAGACTGGATAGGCGCTTGAGGAAAATAAACTTGTAGGGCTACAGGGATAGAGCGGGGAAATGGGACTGACTGGATTGCTCTACAGAGAGCCAGCACGGACTCGATGGGCCGAATGGCCTCCTTCTGTGCCGTTATGACTCTTTGGGGGCGATTTTCCCATTGGAGGCAGGTTGGAGGCGTGTTCCAGTTTGGGCGCGTTCCAAACCCACCTCCACTGTCAGGTGGGAAAAGTTTGCGATTTTCCCCTAATTGGTCAGTTAATTTCAGACGTGTGGGTTCCCCTGGGCCAATTAGTCTTTTGGGACTGAAACTCGCCTCTGCTGACGTCACTTATCCAGCTTCATTTAAGGGCTGCTTGCTGCCTTGGCTCATTCCACTGGTTTTTGGTCGATGCTGCACCACCTCCAAACTTTCATCACAGAGAAGAATGGCCAGCTCCAAGGCAAGGGCCTCCCCGAGGTTCTCGGAAGAGGCACTGGGTATCAAGGTTGAGGGGGCGAGAGCTAGCAGGGAGGTGCTCTTCCCCTCATCTGGGAGGAAGAGGCCTCCCAAAGAAACCAAGGCTGTGTGGGTCCAGCTGGCAAGGGATATAACCTCCAGATCTGTGTGCAGCAGAACATGGCTGCAGTGCTGTAAAAGGTTCAATGACCTTGTAAGATCAGGCAAAGTGAGTATACCATCAGCTTGACCCTCCTTCTGCTCCCCTTCTCCTCTCATCACCAGCACTCTGCATTGTCAACCTCCTCCTACACGTCCAACTTTACCCTTACAACCCTTGCACCCGTCACCATCCCTCTCACTCTATGAACCCAATCACTTCACTATTCGACTATGCTTCCCTCACACTCCCTTTCAATGTTATGCAATAACAACGACTAACAACACACAGGGAGGGCCCTTGGACATGGAACCTCACTCCATCTTTGGCTCCTTCTAAGCATCTATGCTCTGGACTCTCTACACTCATTCATCATTCTCACTCCAACTCCACTTGTCTCCCTCACTGCAGGAAAAGAGAGCCCACAATAGAAGTGAAAGGGCGAAGACAGGAGGATGGCCACCTTCCCTAGCCCATCTCACCCAGGCTGAAGAGGCGGCCCTGGACATCGCTGGCGCAGAGGTGGAGGTGGAAGTGGGAGACAGACAGATGGGTGATGCAGACCAAGCTGGTGACAAAATAGTTTTGCATCTCTCTCATTTACACTGCTTGAGTGACTGAAATGGCTGCTGGTGTACATTATTAGAATGCCACTTGAGCATCTGCACTATTGCATGTGCCAATCAAACGGGCTGCTTTGTTCTGGATGGTGTCGAGTTTGAGTGTTGTTGCAGCTGCACTCCTCCAGGCAAGTGGAGAGTATTCCATCACACTCCTCACTTGTGCCTTATAGATGGTGGAAAGGCTTGGGGAGTCAGGAGGTGAGACACTCACCGCAGAATACATAGCCTCTGACCTGCTCTTGTTGCCACAGTATTTATGTGGCTGGTCCAGTTTAGTTTCTGGTCAATGGTGACCCCCAGGATGTTGATGGTGGGGGATTCGGCGATGGTAATGCCGTTGAATGACAAGGGGAGGTGGTTAGACTCTCGCTTGTTGGAGATAGTCATTGCCTGGCACTTCTGTGGCGCGAATGTTACCTGCCACTTATCAGCCCAAGCCTGAACATCGTCCAGGTCTTGTTGCATGCAGGCATGGACTGCTTCATTTTCTGAGGAGTTGTGAATGGCGCTGCACACTGTGCAGTCATCAGCGAACATCCCCATTTCTGACCTTATGTTGGAGAGAAGGTCATTGATGAAGCACCTGAAGATGGTTGGGCCTAGGACACTGCCCTGAGGAACTCCTGCAGCGATGTCCTGGGGCTGTGATGATTGACCTTCAATCACCACAACCATCTTCCTTTGTGCTAGGTATGACTCCATCCAGTGGAGCATTTTCCCCCCCGATTCCCATTGACTTCAGTTTTACTAGGGCTCCTTGATGCCACACTCGGTCAAATGCTGCCTTGATGTCAAGGGCAGTCACTCTCACCTCACCTCTGGAATTCAGCTCCTTTGTCCATGTTTGGACCAGGGCTGTAATGCGGTCGAGAGCCAAGTGGTCTTGGCGGAACACAAACTGGGCATCAGTGAGCAGGTTATTGGTGACTAAGTGCCCCTTGATAGCACTGTCGATGATACCTTCCATCACTTTGCTGATGATTGAGAGTAGACTGATGGGCGGTAATTGGCCGGGTAGGATTTGACCTGCCTTTTGTGGACAGGACATACCTGGGCAGTTTTCCACATTGTCAGATAGATGCCAGTGTTGTAGCTGTACTGGAACAGCTTGGCTAGAGGCTAGTTCTGGAGCAAAAGTCTTCAGCATGATAGCCCGGATGTTGTCGGGGCCCATAGCCTTTGCTGTGTCCAGTGCGCTCAGTCGTTTCTTGATATCACGTGGAGTGAATCGAATTGGCTGAAGACTGGCTTCTGTGATGGTGGGGACCTCGGGAGTAGGCCGATATGGATCATCCACTCGGCACTTCTGAGTGAAGATGGTTCAGCCTTGTCTTTTGCACTCACGTACTGGGCTCCACCATCATTGAGGATGGGGTGCAGGAGTCTCTGGCAGGTTTTGTCTCCAGGGTCCCTGCGAGTGTGGAGAGGCTGGAGGAGTCTAACTCTAAAATGAGCAGTGCCTTTGTGGAGGCAATGGCGCATGAACGCACCACCACGGAAAGGATGGCAACCTTTGTGGAAAGGATGGCTACCTCCGTGGTAACGATGGCTACCTCTCTGGAAAGGGTGTCTACCTCTCTGGAAAGGGTGTCTACGGTAGAGGAGAGGTTGGCTACGGCCATGGAGGACCTAAGTCGCCAGAGTCTGGAAAACATGATGAAAGTTCAGAATAGACTGACATCTCTGGAGGAGCGATGGGCAGCTATTGAGCAGAGAAATCAGAGCTTCATGGAAGTCCTTTTGAGTAGGACTGCCAGTGCAGATACGGGTCCCCATGGCTCCCCTGATGTGCAGCAAGGTGCTCTCAAGCCACTTAGCGGGAGGGATTCAAATTCCTGGGACATTGGAACCGGTTCTGGGGGAGGTGGGACCAGTACAAACTGGACGGTTTGCACCTGGGTGGGACCGGAACCGATGTCCTAGGGGGAGTGTTTGCTAGTGCTGTTGGGGAGGGATTAAACTAAAATGGCAGGGGGTTGGGAACCTGTGCAGGGAGACAGAGGAAAGGGAAGCAAGGATAGAAACAAAAGACAGGAAGGAGAAAAGCAAAAGTGGAAGGCAGAGAAATCAAGGGTGTAAATCAAACAGGGCTACAGTAAATAATAATTCTAAAAGGACTAAGAGTGTTAAAAAATCAAGCCTGAAGGCTTTGTGTCTTAATGCGAGGAGCATTCGTAGTAAGGTGGATGAATTAGCTGCGCAAATAGATGTAAACAGATATGATATAATTGGGATTATGGATACATGGCTCCAGGGTGTCCAAGACTGGGAATTCAACATTCAGGGGTATTCAATATTCAGGAAGGACAGAAAAAAAGGAAAAGGAGGTGGGGTAGCATTGCTGGTTAAAGAGGAGATTAACACAATAGTAAGGAAGGATATTAGCTCGGATGATGTGGAATCTGTATGGGCAGAGCTGAGAAATACCAAGGGGCAGAAAACGTTAGTGGGAGTTGTATACAGACCCCCAAACAGTAATGCTGAGGTTGGGGCTGGCATTAAACAGGAAATTAGAGTTGCATGCAATAAGGGCACAGCAGTTATCATGGGTGACTTTAATCTACATATAGATTGGGCTAACCAAATTAGTAACAATACTGTGGAGGAGGAATTCCTAGAGTGTATACGGGATGGTTTCCTGGACCAATATGTCGAGGAACCAACTGGAGATCAGGCCATCTTAGACTGGGTATTATGTAATGAGAAAGGATTAATTAGCAATCTTGTTGTGCGAGGCCCCTTGGGGAGGAGCGATCATAATATGATAGAATTCTTCATTAAAATGGAGAGTGAAGTAGTTGACTCAGAGACTCGGGTCCTGAATTTAAATAAAGGAAACTACGATGGTATGAGGCACGAGTTGGCTAGGATGGATTGGGGAACATTACTTAAAGGGTTGATGGTGGATAGGCAATGGCAAACATTTAAAGATCGCATGGATGAACTACAGAATTTGTTCATCCCTGTTTGGCATAAAAATAAAACAAAAAAGGTGACTCAACCGTGGCTAACAAGGGAAATTAGGGATAGCATAAGATCCAAGGAGAGGACATATAAATTGGCCAGAAAAAGCAGCAAACCTGAGGATTGGGAGCAGTTTAGATTTCAGCAAAGGAGGACAAAGGGATTAATTAAGAGGGGAAAATAGATTATGAGAGTAAGCTTTCAGGGAACATAAAAACTGACTGTAAAAGCTTCTATAGATTTGTGAAGAGAAAAAGATTGGTGAAGTCAAGCGTAGGGCCCTTGCAGTCAGAATCAGGGGAATTTATAATGCGGAACAAAGAAATGGCAGATCAATTAAATGCACACTTTGGTTCTGTCTTCACAAAGGAGGACACAAATAACCTCCCAGAGATGTCGGGGAACATAGTGTCTAATGAGAGGGAGGAATTGAATGAAATCAGTATTTGTAGGGAAATGGTGTTCGGGAAATTGACAGGATTGAAGGCCGATAAATCCCCAGGGCCTGATAATCTACATCCTAGGGTACTTAAGGAAGTGGCCCGAGACATAGTAGATGCATTGCTGGTCATCTTTCAAAATTCTATAGACTCTGGAACAGTTCCCATGGATTGGAGGATAGCTAATGTAACCCCACTATTTAAAAAAGGTGGTAGATGAAAACGGGGAATTATAGCCTGACATCGGTAGTGGGCAAAATGCTAGAGTCCATTGTAAAAGATGTAATAGCAGAGCACTTGAAAAACAGTGACAGGATCGGACAAAGTCAACATGGATTTACAAAAGGTAAATCATGCCTGACTAATCTACTGGAATTTCTTGAGGATGTAACTGGTAGAATAGATAAGGGAGAACCAGTGGATGTGGTGTATTTGGACTTTCAGAAGGCTTTCGATAAGGTTCCGCATAAGAGATTAGCATGCAAAGTTAAAGCACATGGGATTGGGGTTGAGGTACTGTCTTGGATAGAGAACTGGTTGGCAGACAGGAAGCAAAGAGTTGGAATAAACGGGTCTTTTTCCGAGTGGCAGGCAGTGACTAGTGGGGTACCGCAGGGATCGGTGCTAGGACCCCAGCTATTCACAATATATATAAATGATCTAGACGAGGGAACTAGATGTAATATCTCCAAGTTTGCAGACAACACAAAGCTGGGTGGGTGTGTGTGCTGTGAGGAGGAAACAGAGAAACTCCAGTATGATTTGGACAGGTTGGGTGATTGGGCAGATGCATGGCAAATGCAGTATAATGTGGATAAATGCGAGGTTATCCACTTCGGTGGCAAAAACAGGAAGACAGATTATTATCTGAACGGCAATAGATTGGGGAAAGGGGAAGTGCAATGAGACCTGGGTGTCCTTGTGCACCAGTCGTTGAAGGTAAGCATGCAGGTGCAGCAGGCGGTTAAGAAGGCAAATGGTATGTTGGCCTTCATAGCGAGAGGATTCGAATACAGGAGCAAGGATGTCTTGCTGCAGTTGTACAGGGCCTTGGTGAGACCACACCTTGAGTATTGTGTGCAGTTTTGGTCGCCTTATCTGAGGAAGGATGTTCTTGCCATGGAGAGAGTGCAGCGAAGATTCACCAGACTGATACCTGGGATGGCAGGAATGACGTATGAGGAGAGATTGGGTCGATTAGGCTTATATTCGCTAGAGTTTAGAAGAATGAGAGGGGATCTCATTGAAACTTATAAAATTCTAACAGGACTAGACGGACTAGATGCAGGAAGGATGTTCCCAATGGCGGGGGAGTCCAGAACCAGGGGTCACAGTCTAAGGATAAGGGATAAGCCATTTAGGACTGAGATGAGGAGGAATTTCTTCACCCAGAGAGTGGTGAACCTTTGGAATTCTCTACCACAGAAGGCAGTTGAGGCCAATTCATTAAATATATTCAAGAAGGAGTTAGATATATTTCTTAAGGCTAAAGGGATCAATATGGGGAGAAAGCAGGAACAGGGTACTGAATTTGGATGATCAGCCATGATCTCATTAAATGGCGGAACAAGCTCGAGGGGCCGAATGGCCTACTCCTGCTCCTATCTTCTATGTTTCTATGCAAGCACTGAGGTGGACCTGACCCATGAGAGGGAAGTTGGTGGCAGAGAATAAGGAAGTGGGGGCTCCTCTCCAAACGCTCACACTTCCATGCCACTGCGTAGCCATCGGTCAGAGCCCCACCAGTGTCCGCACCCAACTGAGATGGGCATCTCAGCCCCTGCACTGCCGCAGGATGAGCAGACGTTTGGCAAGCCCTCACAGGCTCGGAAACCCAGAGGACGCCCGCCAAAGGTGTCGAAGCAGGAGCAGCATGAAAGTGAGCAAACGGCCTCCACTTCGGCTGAAGCCACAAGGGGAGCACCATGTAGGAGCATGCGTAAGAGAAAAATAAAGCACAATTAGTCACAGGGGTAGGCACTTGGGTGATTGTTTCTGTTTATTGATGAAATCCCTGTGTGAATGTATTAAAATTAGGTGATGGCAAACTGTTGGCGTGATGGCATGTTATTTCGGCTTAGGCAGCTCCACATTGCGGGCTCCGCGACACTTGCGTGGTCAGGTTGGTGGTCGAAGTGAAAGGAGGCCAGAGAGTCATGTCCATTGTCTATCATGTGTTAAGAAGGAGCCAAGGACATGTGCCACAATGGGCAACCTATGCAAATCTGGCCAGGATGAGTGCATCCCTTGCATCACGGGCAGCCATGTGCTCGCGTGCTGCCGCTGCTGCTGGTAGATGGGCCGCCACTCGGTCCTCCTCCTCCTCCTCCTCATCCTCATCTGAGGAGGCTATGTACTGAACCACTTGCTCATCAGGAAGCTGCAAGCCACGATGCTGTGCCACGTTGTGCAGTGCACAGCAGACTATGACCATTCTGGAGACACTGGCTGCTGAATACTGCAGGGCTCCACCTGCTCTGTCAAGGTATCGGAATCGCATCTTCAGCAAGCCAACGGTTTGTTCGATGATGGACCTGGGTGAAATGTGGCTGGCATTGTAGCACTCCTCAGCCTCATTTGCTGGCCTCCTGATCGGCGTCATTAGCCACTTTTTCAGGGGGTAGCCCTTGTCACCAAGGAGTCATCCATTAAGTTGGTTTGGCGGATTGACGAGTGGAGGAACCCTTGAGTCCCGCAGGATGAATGAGTCATGGCAACTACCACAGAACTTGGCGCAAACATGCAAAATCTCCTTCTTGTGGTTACACACCAGCTGTACGTTGAGGGAGTGGAAGCCCTTGCAGTTGACAAAGATAGCTGGGTTGTGATGGAGTCCCCTAAGGGCCACATGTGTGCAGTCTATGATGCCCTGCACCATTGGCAAGCCTGCCATATTTGCAAAGCCAACCGAATGCGTGGTTACACTTGCTTGATCCCTTGAGAAGTGGATGTAATTGTGCGCCTTTGCGAAAAGGGCACGGTAACCTTAGTGATGCAACTGTGGGCGGCCGACTGGGAGATGCCGCTGATGTCTGCTGATGATCCCTGGAAGGAGCCTGAGGCAAAAAAGTTGAGGGCGGTGGTGACTTTGACAGCCATTGGTAAGGGGTGCCCACCCGCTCCTCTGGGCTCCAGGTTTGGGTGCAGCAGTGCGCAGATGTCTCCGACAACCTCTTGCGAAACTCTCAGCCTTCTTTGGCACTGCTGCTCACTCATGTTGAGGTAGCTCATCCTCTGTCTGCGGCATTGCTTCTGTTGCCGCCGCTGTTTTGGAGCTACGTTGATGGAGCTGACAGAGCAGATTAGGCGGTGGTCTGTCCAGCAGTCGTCATGTCATGGCGCGGGTGATGCGGACGTCCTTGCGGTCCCTCGCTTAGACGATGACGTAGTCCAGCAGATGCCAGTGCTTGGAGCTAGGGTGTTGCCATGAAACCTTGTACTTGTCTCTCTAATGGAACAAGGTGTTGGTTATGACAAGGCCATGTTCTAAGCATTTCCTCAGGAGGAGGGTACCGTTGGAGTTGGCTTTCCCTACCCCCTCTCTGCCGATCACACCTCCCCAGAGGTCTGTGTCCTTTCCAACTCTGGCGTTAAAGTCGCCAAGGAGGATCAGCTTGTCGCCCGTTGGGACTCGGGACAGGGATTGTTCAAGGCTGGAGTAGAATTCCTCTTTGGTCTCGTCTGTGGCTTCCAGTGTTGGGGCGTACGCACTGATGACCGTAGCGCACTGGTTCCGGGCTAGGGTGAGCCGTAGAGTCATGAGGCGTCCGTTTATTCCACAAGTGGAGTCTCTGAGACGTTCAACTAGCTCATTTTTTATGGCGAAGCCTACCTCATGGAGGCGGCATTCTTCTTCAGGTTTGCCTTTCCAGAAGAAGGTGTAACCACTGCCTTGCTCCTTGAGCTGGCCTTCCCCTGCCCGCCGGGTCTCGCTTAGGGTGGCGATGTCTATGTCAAAACGTCTGAGCTCCCGGGCAACGATAGCAGTACGGCGTTCTGGTCTGTCGATGTTGGGGTTGTCCATGAGGGTCCTGACGTTCCAGGACCCGAACTTCATTTTAAAGGGTGGAAGATGCCTGTGCGTGAATTCTTTTAACGTGGGGTGGCCGTTGCACACCAGCTACCACATGGGCTTGACAGAGCAAGGTCTTGGTCCAATGGCAAGGGGATCCAAGGCGACTGCGTTTCCTATATTACAACAGTGATTACACTTCAAAAGTGCTTCATTGGCTGTAAAGCATTTTGGACATCCTGAGGTCATGAAAGGCGCTATATAAATGCAAGTCTTTCTTTACTTCTCTGCATTGAACTCCAACTGCCATGCTTCTGCCTATTTCACCTATGTCATCCTGAAGTCTTCAACTATCTGCATCACTATCTATTACTTTACCAAGTTTCGTATCATCTGCAAACTTAATAAGGCTGCTCCCTTCACACGAGTCTAGGTCACTTATAAAAATTGAAAAGAGTAATGGACTCAAAATTTACTCTTGGGGAATACCACTGCAAACCACCTCCCAGTCTGAAAAACATCCATCCACCACCACCCTCTGCTTCCTGTCACTGAGCCAATTTATGTCCATACCGCCAGTTTCCCTTCAATTTCATGGGCTTTCACCTACTCAACAAGCCTCCTGTGTGGAACTTTGCCGAATGCCTTCCAAAGGTCCATAGATACAACATCTACTGCACTACCTTGATCAGCCTTCTCTGTTATCTCATCAAAGAATTCAATCAAGTTGGTCAGACACAATTTGCCTTTCAGAAATCCATGCTGGCTCTCCTTGATTAACCCATGCCTTTTCAAATGAAAGTTTATTTTGTCCTTGAAAATGGTTTCCAATAACTTCGCTACCACCTGGCTCTCCTCTAGTTTCCTGGTTTATTCCTCTCCCCTTTCTTGAACAGTGTTGTAACATTAGTAACCCTCCAGTCTATCGGCACTACTCCTGTATCTAATGAGGATTGAAAAATTGTGGCCAATGTCTCTGCTATTTCTACGTTTGTTTCTTTCAGCAACCTTGGATGCATTCCATCGGGTCCAGGTGACTTACCAACTTTCAGTAATGCTAATCTTTTTATTACGTCTTCTCTATCAATTACCATCCTGTACATAACTTCTCTCTCCTCTTTTATTGTAACTTTCACATCATCCGATTCCTTCGTCAAGTCAGATGCAAAGTACTCATTTAATACTTTAACCATGTCTTCTGCCTTTACATGAAGATTCCCCTTTGGGTCTCTAATAGGCTCAATTTTTCCCGAGCTAAGGCCAGTTTCTTTTTTTAAAATGGCGTCCGCCTCACTGCCATCCGCCTCTGATGTGGAACACGGCGGCCGCCATTTTGGTGAGAGTCATAGTGCTGTTATTAGCAGCGCTGGCCCTAGAAATGCAAAACAGCAGAGTGTGACGTCAGTCATCGTGCAACGCCAATTTGACTCCACGCTCTGCAAACTTGGACCTTAGTGCTGACTTTAACGCTGGGTCCTAAGCTCGCTCTGAAAAGCGAGCGTACAGCAGACCTACAAAGACACTGTCAGCGCTACTTAAAGGAACACACACATCTTTTAGGTAAGTTTGTATTTAAGCTTTTGGACTGGATATTTAATATTTTATTGAAGTAGTGGCTTGGTGCAATACATGTTAAAAGTTTTTAAAGTGTGCAGGGAGTGCTGCTGGACACTAGCAAGGCCTAAGATGGTAAAGGAAGGCCTCTGAAAAGACAGAAATGCTGGAAATACTCAGCAGATCAGGGAGCATCCGTGGAGAGAAAAACAAGTTCACACCTCAGGTCGAGATGCTGCCTGAGTTGCTGAGTATTTCTAGAATTTTATGCTTTTATTTCAGATTTACAGAATCTGCTCGCAGAGGGAAGAGGAAGACGCAGAAGAGGAAGATGCAAAACAGGAAGAAGCAGAAGAGGAAGAAGCAGAAGAGGAGGAAGCGGAAGGAATGCTGCAACCCTTTCTGGCCAGGATATCCGGGATGGAATCATCCCCCTACGGCACAGTGACCACAATCCCAATTCCCCTTTCAACATTTCTCCCACCTTCCTTCTGTTACTGACCATCACAGCTTCCTCTTGGCCACAACGCTGAAATATAAGCCACTACAAATCAAATTTTCCAATCCAACTTTATCCATGTATTCATCTAATATGACATCAAGATATCAACTAATCACCCTTGTACATTCCCTTGGTGACTGTCTTGTGTGTGCCTTTGCCTATCCTAATTATGTCACGCAGTGCTACCTCAGTGGCTGCAGCATAGTTGGTGGAAGGCTGCTGACTTTCAGTGGGGTCATTGCAGATGGCCTTGCAGGACGACCTTGAGGAGCTGGTGGCTGGGAATGTCAAAGCGAGTGATGGTCTGTCTTCTCTTCTTTCTCTTCACTCTCCTCTCCCTCTTCTTGCTCAACCACTGGCTGGGCAGGCTGCATTTCTTCGGTGTGTGAAATGAGGAAGGCACAAGGGTGGAGTTGTGTGAGGGGAGGGCGGGAAAACAAGAGGTACATGTGAGAATAAGGATAACGTATGAGGATACCAGTATCTTGTATCCTTTCAGCCCCACAGCTGGCCAAGGGCTCAGCCATGCCCCTGTCAAAAATGGCCAGCTCCGTCTCCTCCAAGGGGATGAGGTGAAGCTAGTAATGGGAGGTCTGCCTCGTGTTGGTAGAGATTGTTGGAAGGTAAGTGATGGGGACTGGGGGTCGTGCAATGTGCAGTGTGCAAGGCTAGTGGTGCAGTTGGTAGGAGACGGCTTTTGAAGATGCATTCACTGACCTTTACCACTGGTCTGAGGTCATGAAGCTTTTTTGGGCACTGGAGCCAGATCGTGGGGGTGACACTGCTGGCAGTGATGGCCTCGGTGATCTGGTCCCACATCCTGCTTTCTGGAGGGCATCCTGGCGCCTGTGGGTACAGGACCTCTTTCGCAGTGTTACGTGCGAGACCCTGGGTGCCCCTTCCCTGGCTTTTTGAGCCATTTGTGTTAATGCTGAAGCACTTATACCATTTTTTTTAGGTGCGGAAGGCAATTCAGCTTTAAGAGCTGAAGACTGCCATTTGGGAATTATTTTTAATGTTTATTTTTTTTCAGAAGGCAGTTGAGCTCTAAGGGCTAAAAACTGCCTATTTTATAAGATAGCTCCCCTATAAGGGACCCACACTGCTTTCTAAAATGACAGGCTAGCTTTAAGTGAACCTTCTTCTTGCTCCAGGGACGCTACAGCCACGCTACATTGGGCCTCCTGCTGTGAGTAGCGTCCGAAAACCAGCCTTACACAGAAAGTTTAGCGCTGCACTAATGCTAAACAGCAGGCAGCACCAAAATACCGGTGCTGCCTGCGCGATTGATTTGGGAGGCTGTTAACTGCGGCCCGCGGTGGTACCAGCAGCTTTTTGGCACACTCAAATTTTTAGCCCTATATGTTTATAAAATGTTTCAGTGTTCAACTTAATGTTGCCTGCTAATCTTTCTGCATAATCTCTCTTTGCCTCCCATATTAACTTTTTCAATTCCCTCCTGTACTTTCCATAATCTTCCTGGTTATTAATTGAATCTTGCTCCTGAAATTTGTCATAAGCCTATTTTTTCTGTTTTATTTTAACTTTAATTTCCTTTGTCATACGGAGCATTAACTTTGGATGCTCTACCTGAAGTTAGTACCTGAACTATCTCTTCCCTGAATGCCTTCAATTTCACCGTTACTGCTTTACCCTGCATTAGCCTTTTACAATCTACTTGTGCTAGATCCTTTCTTAAATCACTGAAATTAGGGCCCCGATCTAATCTGAGAGATGCGCTGGGAGTGGGGCAGTCCGATATCGCGTGGAAAACCCGGAAGTATGTTAAGCGCAAATGTCAGTGGCTCTTTAACGCAGCCAACTGATTATCATTTTACTTTCGGGTTTCCCATCCAATCAGCTGCAGCAGGCGTGATGAGGACCCACATGACGCAATCTCAACTTCAGTATTTAAAGGGACAATGTAAAGATGTAATTTGGAGGTGTTGAAATTCAGCAGAATATAAGAAATAGGAGCAGGAGTAGGCCATTTGGCCCTTCGAGCCTGCTCCGCCATTCAATAAGATCACGGCTGATCTTCTACCTCATCTCCACTTTCCCTTGATTCCCTTAATATTCAAAAATCTATCGATCTCTGTCTTGAATATACTCAATGACTGAGCCTCCACAGCCCTCTGTGGTAGAGAATTCCAAAGATTCACCACCCTCTGAGTGAAGAACTTTCTCCTCATCTCAGTCTTAAATGGCTGACCCCTTATTCTGAGATGGTGACCCCTGGTTCTAGACTCCCCAGCCAGGGGAAACATCCTCCCTGCACCTACCCTGTCAAGCCCTGTAAGAATTTTGTATGTTTCAATGAGATCACCTCTCATTCTTCTAAACTCTAGAGAATATCGGCCTAGTCTACTCAATCTCTCCTATCCCAGGAACCAGTCTGGTGAACCTTCGTTGCACTCCCTCTATGGCAAGTATATCCTTCCTTAGGTAAGGAGACCAAAACTGTACACAATACTCCAGGTGTGGTCTCAAGCAGGAAGGTTAGGAATGGAAGTGAGACATGCAAAGGCTGCGCCCCAGTTCAATGATGTGTCTCTGGATGTGCTGCTGGGGGCTGTGAGGAGCCGGAGGGAGATACTATTATACTATTCCCAGCAATGGGAGGAAGAAAGCTGCGGCAGAGACCAAGAAGGCGTGGTTGGAGGTTGCCGTGGAGGTCAACAGCAGGAGCGTAGTGCCACACTCCTAGATGCATAGCAGAAAGCGCTTTAATGATCTAACCAGGTCAGGAAAGCTGAGTACAGTGGCACATTCACCAACATCCTGCTGTGCGCATCACCCCACCCCTTCACTCTGCCTTCTCAAGCCTACTACATCACATCACTCCTCATACCCATTTACCTTGCAGGTGCACCCATCCCTCTCTGTCTATGCATTTCCTCATATCCCCATCTATCCATACACCGTTGACATTCACCCTCATCCTTATGTAACGTTATGCCTCTCACTGATACTCATCCTCACCAAATGCTCTCCATCCATCAGCTGAACATATGCCATTACATTCACTCATAGGTCTGTTCTTTCCCTCATTGCAGAAGAGAGCACAGAACGCCAGAGAGAGGCAGAGAACCGGAGGTGGCCCTCCAGCTATCTCGCAACTCACAAGTGCAGAGGAAGAGAAGCTGGAGATCAGCGGAGTCTCGGCGTGCCTGGCCATCGAAGATGGTGACACAATTAATTATTAGACAGCCACATGTCATGTTGACTTGATGTCAACAGCGAGTGAAATATGATCATGTTCATAATGAGAAGTTTCAATATTCTTACCTTGCCAGTACTCATTCATGACTTTTATCTCCCACAGGGCCTTCACGCGTGCAGCAGGAGTTGGTGGAGGTCGCGGATGACGATTCCTCAGAG
The DNA here is from genome assembly GCA_030390025.1 of Squalus acanthias. Classification (NCBI taxonomy): domain Eukaryota; kingdom Metazoa; phylum Chordata; class Chondrichthyes; order Squaliformes; family Squalidae; genus Squalus; species Squalus acanthias. The sequence goes on from CM059433.1 coordinate 139,689,833, forward strand.
AAGCTCAATCTTTCTGAGAGTGCACCATCACAGACTCATTCATACCATACGCCAGCTCAGATACTCGCACTTCAATGAGACCAGTAAGACAGATAGTTGGGTTTTCGCCTGGTGACTCATACTTCATAAGTGAGTAAGAGCAGATGGTGGTGGTAGGGACAGCAGTGGAGAATCTGCGTCGGAGGGTGCAGCCCTCCAAGCTCTGCTCAGCTGGACACAGATGCTGTATCCCGAGGGCCGTCGATGATGAGGATAATTATTGAGCAGCAGCAGTGAATGTGTGATATACTGACAGGCAATGTTCCCTGTAAGCTGCGCTTTGTTCTGCGCAGCCTGTTTCTTTTAGTGTGCAGTCCCTTTAAATTTCCGCGCATGCGCGGTATTTACAATAAAGAAGCCGGTGAGCGGACTGCACGGGATCTTTCCCATTACTGCACCTTAGAGGGTACATTGCTGACAGGCCTTCCAAGCACCTTATCCACAATTGCAGAGAGATTGGAGGAGTCCGCACGAGTTGGTTGATGTCGCATGGTACTGCGATGATGTCTTCTTACATGGATAGCCAACTGTATGGAACATCAAACACAGCAATTACAAGAGTCCATGCAGGCTTTGAGCAAGGGCTTGCAGACTTTAGATACCACCTAAAATAGGATGACAGATACCTTAGCCTTGGCCTTGCAGCGCCCCACTGATCTGCAGCAGAGTGCTCTCCAGCACAGTGGTAGCAGTGTAGTGCGGCTGGGTGATGAGAGGGATAATGGCGAAAGGGGCATGAAAGTAGGGGCTCCACTCATAGTGCATCCACTTCTCACCTGTTGCCCCCTCGCCCCCCACCCTCAGTCAGTACCCGACTTCTGCCTCGTGTCCCAGTGGCCGAGTCGGCCCCTGCACAGGTGCAGGTGAAGTAGCCTTTGGCGGGGCCCTCACGTCGGCCAAGAGCATCTCAACAGTCAGAGCAGGGCTCTGAGTATCCCGTCTGTACCTCTGCTCAAGCCACAGGCATTGCACCACGTAGGAGCACTAGGAAAAGGAAGATTAAAGATTTGTAGTTGCACAAGGGTATGCACATGGGAGTCTTAGACATTGTTATATTGTTAAGTTTCTGTTCTTTACTTGAAGCACATAAACATTATACTTTTGCACCACTTTTCCGACTTGCTCATTCTTGGTTGCTGGGTGGCAAGTCGCCTTTTAACTTGTTTGACGATGAAAAGGAAGACATGAATTGATGGCGACCAATGGAAGGATGTGAAAGGGGTGGTTGGTCGTTTGCAGGACTGCTTTGTGTTAGTGGCATTGGGAGAGGGGTCGAGGAAAAGTAGTAGCTGTTGCATGTGGTTATAAAATGGTTCCACTGGTGGAACCTAAGTGAACCTCGCAATAATCAGGTCATCTTTGGCATCCCGGGCAGCCATGTGCACAGCTGGTGGTGCATTGCCCTCCTCACCTAACACCTCCTCGTCTTCCTCCTCCTCCTCGGAATCCTCTGAAGAGGGTGTGTGCTCAGTGCCTTGGTCCTCCTGCAGGTCCAAACCTCGCTGCTGCGTAATGTTGCGCAGAGCGCAGCAGACCATGACCATTCTGAACACCCTGGCTGGTGTATACCAGATCTGTCGAGGCACCTGAAGCGCATCTTCAGCATGCCAATGGCTTGTTCGATGACACATCTGGTGGTGATATGGCATTGAGTGTCATGCTCTTGGGTGTCATTCCTCAGGTTTGAGAGGTGTCATCAACCACATTTTAAGTGGGTATCCCTTGTCTCCTAGCAGCCACCCATTAATTCTGCTTCCAGGTACGAAGACTTCAAGGAGGTTGGACTGCCACAGGACGAAAGCATCATGGCACTATTCTACTCCCAAGTCCTCATGCTGATTAGTGCTTGGTGCTTCACCCAATGAAAACCCTTCAGAATTACTAACTACTTCCCCAGCGTAGATGAACTTGGGCTGGTGCTTCGGTAGGCAAAATAACCATAACACAGTTGGTGAGGATGTGAAAGGAGTTGTGCTTCTGGACGTGCCCATGTAGTCAATGGAGTGCCCGGCCTATTCCTCCAAGGCACCCACCATGATGTTAAAAAAGCAGCTTATTTAGCAGTACACACAGTAACACTTTTGAATAAATAGCAGCTAATTGTAAGGGCATTGCAATACTTTCAGAAAGCACATAAAAGCTGACACCACCTATGATGAGCCTTGCTCAGCTTTTACCAACCTCACTGTCTCCCACAACCTCTCCTGTCTGTCTGCAGTTACCTGCCAAGATTCTTCTTCATGCACTTAGGTTTTGAGTAGTGGTGCTCCTCCCCAACTGCATTTCTCTGGAGTTGTTTATACACAACCTTTTCCTTTGCAGGCAGAGAAAATAATGTTAAAGAAATGTGAGTTGCATGGGCACTTCCTTTGCCCAATATAAGCACATGCATTTCATGATGATGATAGTTGCAGGTGCATTGGGGGCTAAATTGGATAAGGCCCGAAAACGGGCGTGGGGATTGCGATGTCAATTGAAAGTATTGCAGGCAGCACGTGAAATTCGTGCTGCCTGCTCATTAACATGAATGAAGCGCTGAGCCCAGCGCTAAACGCGCTGTTGGTTGGCTCAGCGCTCAGCAGGGGGCTCAATATCATGGGAAGTCTGCTTTGTATTTAAAGGCAGCCTGCAGAGTGAAACGCTATCTGCACTTCTTAAAGGGGAGGAGTTTTGTGAAAGAAGTACCGCATTCTGACTGGAGCTAAGCAAAGGGGAAGTTAGCAATGTCGCAACAGGGCAGGGAAAGGGCACCTCGGTTCTCGGACGCAGCACTGGAGGCCTAGGTGCAGGATGTCGATAGGAGGAGACAGGTTCTCTATCCGCAGGGGGCCAGAAGGCCTTCCAGACACACTGGACGAAGGCAGTGAGAGGAGATAGCTGAAGCTGACGAAAGGTCATCGACCTGAAACGTTAACTCTCTTTCTCTCTCCACGGATGCTGCCTGGCCTGCTGAGTTTTTCCAGCATTTTCTGTTGTTATTTCAGATTTCCAGCATCCGCAGTATTTTGCTATCGAGATAGCTGAAGCGGTCAGTGCCACCAGTCTTTCCTCCAGGACCTGGATCCAGTGCTGGAAATCACCTCACATGAGTGGTCAAGGTCAGTGAATGCATCATCAAATGCCATATCCCACCAACTGCACCACTAGCCTCATACCCCCATCACTCACCTACCAACAATCTCTTGCAATCACGACTCATACCTCACAATCATAGCGTCACCTCATGCTCACACACTTACCACTGTTGCAAGCCTCACACCCACACCTCACACATTGCACATAATGCCAGCTATTCAACCATGACAGGCACATCACCCAAACACATTGCACCATACTCACTGACACATTTCCTTTTCACTTGCAGGCCAAGGTGGCATATAACCGGTGATAGCAGGAGCTAATAGGCAGCGGTGGGAGGCGGAGGAAAGCACGGATGCAGAACCTGACTCAGCTCGAGGAGACGGTTCTCGATGTAATTGAAGGGGCTGTCACTTAGGCCCTGGCGATCGGCGAGGCTAAAAGCATTGACGATGATGGCAGACTCATACCTAATCCTTCTTCTCACATCCCACTTCCCTCTCATCTCACAATCTGTTCTCACTTACATGCATGGTGTAAGCATGCACTTCTTGCTTTCCCTCCTATCCCTTCACCACAACCCGACCTTTGTGCCTTTCTCCTTTCAGATATCCAGGAAGAAGTAGAGGAGGAGAGTGATAGAGAAGAGAGACACGGTCACTCGATCTGACACTCCCAGGCACCAGCTCAGAAAATGGCACTGTGCGAACTTTAGAAGGTAGTATAAAGGCAGGATCAGCACATGGTAAGTCACCGGGCACGAGTGGCTTGCAGCAAAGGCGGGGGAAAGGGTAGCTCGGGGGCCAGCTCCCTGGAGGGTGAGGTCGCACACGAGTTCTGCTGCAGAGAACTCAGATGAGGACTTCGATGGGGCGGCCTTTAGAAGAAGGGTGATGGGCATGCACACAGAAATGCTTGGTGCAATGTCAGGCCTGCCAGAGAGCCTCTTGTCACTGTCAAGGAGCATTGTGGAGTGCGGCTCCAACCTTGCATGGAGAATGGAGTCCATGATTTCCAGGATGGAAGTGATGGGGAACTCCATTAGAGCACTTGTGGACCCAACCATGATACTGGGTGTGATGGGCGATGTCGCAACTTCAATTGAAGCACAAGCGGAAGTGACCCAACGTCTGAGTGCTGCAGTGGAAGCTCAGACTTCTGTCATGCAGGCTCAGCTTACTGCCACACAAGCTCAGGCTGTTCTCCTGCAGTCCCAGCTTGCTGCCATGCAAGCTCAGACTGCTGCCATCGTGGCTGGGTTTACGAGTGTGGAAAGGAGCTTGCAATCTGTCCTCCAACAGATGGCTAGGAATGCTGAGGCGCCACCCCGGGGGAGTGGCAGTGGCTCCATGTAGTTCGAACCTGCTGCCCTCTCTCAGGAGGACCGCTGTCGCCCATGCCAAGATGGTGCAGTCTAGTTTAATTGGTGGATGCAGAGAGGATGTTTCCGCTCGTGGGAGAATCTAGAACTAGGGGGCATAGTTTCAGAATAAGGGGTCGCCCATTTAAAACAGAGATGAGGAGGTATTTATTTCTTCTCTCAGAGGGTCGTAAATCTTTGGAATTCTCTACCCCAGAGAGCTGTGGAGGCTGGGTCATTGAATATATTTAAGGTGGGGATAGACAGATTTTTGAACGATAAGGGAGTCAAGGGTTATGGGGAGCGGGCAGGGAAGTGGAGTTGAGGCCAAGATCAGATCAGCCATGATCTTATTGAATGGCGGAGCAGGCTCGTGGGGCCAAGAAATAAAGGAGGTGAGTGAACTCTCTATCATTTATACAGGAGATGAATTGGGAAAAGTGTCTCGACTTACCTTGGCCATCCTTGCATGGTTTGGCAGTTCTTACTGTGGTGGAGGGTGCACTGTGCTTCAGCAACCTCCCTCCATAGTACATGAACTACCTTCTTAGGGGCTTTATGCCCTCAGTTCCTAGGAGTCATTCCCTTTCAACCCTTACTTCAACCAGTGAAAAACTATGAATGCATCCTCTCCCTTTACAGTTCCATTGACCATGCCTTTCACTATCTAGGCCCTACGCACTAGAATTCTCTTCCTCAACCTCCCTTTCCTCTTTGAAGATCCTCCTTAAAACCCTCCTCTTTGACCAAGCTTTTACTCACCCCTCCTAATATCTCCTTTGTTAGTTCAGTGTCTAATTACGCATCTGTGAAGTACCCTGAGATGGTTTTCTACATTAAAGGCGCTATATAAATGCAAGTTGTTCTTATTGTTGCCATCAGAGACCTATCTGTCGCTTTCACTTGGATTGTCACAAAATTGTGCCATGTTCTGCAAACAACAGCCATGAAAATCTGAGGGCTTTCTGGCACACTCCACCCTTAAGTTGAGCAGGAATTCAGCATAAACTTTCAGGATAGATGTGTATGGGCCCCGGCCTAGTTTCCTCAGGGGGCTATTTGGAGAAGAGCCAGTGCTATAATCGCTCTTCGATGCGTGTCAGCATCGGCGCCCCATGTTGTGTCTGTGAGATTTCAAATCAGGATGGTTGCGGTTTTTAGTGTCAGAGCATAGTGTTGGGTTCGTGACTGAATGCCAACATTGTCTCCTGAATGCTCACCCATTCTTAGCTTATATCCTCCTTTCCTATTTGGGGAAGAACCTATGCCTGCCCAAACATGGTCTATTATGTGAGATGGAACGTGACTGGGGACAGGAAGGACTCCCAGGCTGAAGTTTCTCTGTCCAGACATGGGATCCGTCAGGGTCCGATATATCAGATGAAAGGAAGTTTATTGGTCTCCTGGCCAGCAACTGTGGGGCCCATCTGGGTGTCCGGGCTTGGGTCCTGGTTTGTACCCCCAAGAAAATGTGGGCGCTCAAGAAGAAATGTTTCCAATGGCAGAAAGGTTGGTAACTAGAGGACACAGATTTAAGATAATTGGCAAAAGAACAAGAGGGTGGATGAGAATTAATTTTACGCAGCGAGTTGCTATGATCTGCAATGCACTGCCTGAAAGGATAGTGGAAGCAGATTGAATAATAACTTTCGAAAGGGAATTGGATATATACTTGAAAAGGAAAAAAAACTGCAGGGCTATGGAGAAAGAGCAGGGGAGTGGGACTAATTGGACAGCTCTTTCAAAGAGCTGGGTCCGGCACGGTGGGCCAAATGACCTCCTTCTGTGCTGTACGACTCTACAATCTCTAGTCTTGAAAATTTCAACTGTCCCAGCATCAACAGCCTTTTGGAAGAGAAAGTTCCAGATTTGCACTATACTTTGTGTGAAAAATTGCTTTTTGATTTCACTCCTAAATGGCTTTGCTCTAGTTTTAAGATTGTGACCTCATGTTCTGGAACTCAAACCAGAGGAAATTGTTTCTCTGTATCTAACCTATCGAATTCTTTTATCATTTTAAAGACATCGCTTAGATAACCCCTCAATTTCTAAACTCAAGGGAATGAATACAAACCAAGTTTATGCAACCTGTCCTCACAAAGTTATGCAGGGCACAGTAGGCTACAACTATGCGTGACACACAAACTGCAGCATACTACAGAACCCCTCCTGACCTGCCTGCAAAAGTCACCTATGGTCATCTCAATGACCACTTTGACAGAGGTATGTGCCTCATTGTAGTGCTCCTCTGCTGCTATTCCTGTCACTTTTAGTGGGATCAGTATCCATGGGAACAGGGTGTAGGCTTTGTCACCCACAAGCCATCCATTGATATGATTTTCTTCCCTGAAGAGGTTAGGCAGGGTTGAATTATATATGCATCATGACAACTTCTAGCAAATCTCACGTTAACATTTATGATCCTTTGCACTTTGTCACACAATCTGTACATTCAGGCAGGTTGAGAAAGCAGTTAAAAAAGCTTGCGGGATCCTGGGCTTCATGAATAGAGGTATAGAGTACAAAAGTGTGGAAATTATGATGAACCTGTATAAAACACTGGTTCGGCCCCAACTGGAGTAGTGTGTCAAATTCTGGGCACCACACTTTAGGAAGGATGTGAAGGCCTCAGAGAGGTTGAAGAAAAGATTTAGAAACATAGAAACATAGAATCTAGGAGCAGGAGTAGGCCATTCGGCCCGTCGAGCCTGCTCCGCCATTCAATACGATCATGGCTGATCATCCAAATCCAGTACCCTGTCCCTGCTTTAATCCCCACAGTACACACATATCCCACCCTACCCCCGTAACCCCACGTATTTAATTCCCCCTAACATATCCCATCCTATCCCCATAACCCCACATATTTAATCCCCCCTAACACTAAGGGTCAATTTATCATAGCCAAATCAACCTAACCCACACATTTTTGGACTGTGGGAGGAAACCGGAGCACCCGGAGGAAACCCACGCAGACACGGGGAGAATGTGCAAACTCCACACAGACAGTCACCCGAGGTCAGATTCGAACCCGGGTCTCTGGCGCTGTGAGGCACCAGTGCTAACCACTATGCCACCGTGTTGCCCATTTACGAGAATGATTCCAGGAATGAGGGACTTCAGTTACGTTGATAGACTGGAGAAGCTGGGGTTGTTCTCCTTGGATCAGAGAAGATTGAGAGGAGATTTGATAGAGGTGTTCAAAATCATGAGGGGTCTGGACAGGGTAGATAGAGAGATATTGTTCTCATTGGCAGAAGGGTCGAGAACCAGAGGACTCAGATTTAAGGTGATTGGCAAAGGAACCAAAGGCGACTTAAGAAAAAACTTTTTTACACAGCGAGTGGTTAAGATCTGGAATGGACTGCCTGAAAGGGTGGTGGAGGCAGGCTCATTCTTATCTTTCAAAAGGGAGTTGGATAAGTATCTGAAGGAACAAAAATTGCAGGGCTACGGGGAAAGAGCAGGGGAGTGGGACTAGCTAAGAGTCGGCACGGGCTCGACAGGCCGAGTGGCCTTCTTCCGTGTTGTAACCAATCTATGATTCAGGGTGTGGAAGCCATTTCTGTTGAGGGGGTTTTCTGTCGCAGCTCTGAAAAAATTGTTTCCCCTCCTCCAAATTCCTTCAGTGCCCTTGTTGGCTCCTCCTTTCCACTCTTTTCCACTCCTATTTATTTATTCTTTTTCATGCATCTGTTCCCACTGTATTATTTATTTACTTCCTGGTGGCCTGTTCTCTTTCTAGCAAATATTTTCTTTTGGCCCATTCCTACTGTATTATTTATTTTCAGTCAGCCTTGTGATTATTTATTTCCAGCTGACCCTCACCACCAGCCCACCACTGGTAACAACAATAACTTGCATTTATATAGCGCCTTTAATGTAGTAAACCGTCCCAAGGTGCTTCACAGGAGCATTTTCAAGCAAAATTTGACACCGAGCCACATAAGGAGATATTAGGGCAGATGACCAAAAGCTTGGACAAAGACGTAGGTTTTAAGGAGCGTCTTAAAGGAGGAAAGAGAGTTAGAGAGGCAGAGAGGTTTAGGGAGGGAATGCCAGCTCTTAGGGCCTTGGCAGCTGAAGGCACAGCCGCCAATGGTGGATTGATTAAAATTGGGGCTGCTCACGAGGCCAGAATTGGCAGACCGCAGAGATCTCGGGGGGGTTATAGGGCTGGAGGAGATTACAGATATATGGAGGAGATTACAGATATAGGGAGGGACGGGGCCATGGAGGGATTTAAAAACAAGGATGAGAATTTTAAAATTGAGATGTTGCTTAACAGGGAGCCAATGCAGGTCAGCGAGCACAGGGATGATGGGTGAACAGGACTTGGCGTGAGTTAGGACACAGACAGCAGAGTTTTGGATGACCTTAAGTTTACAGAGGGTAGAAAATGGGAGGCCAGCCAAGAGTGCATTGGAATAGTCAAGTCTAGAAGTAGCAAAGGCATGGATGAGGGTTTCAGAAGCAGGTGAGCTGAGGCAGGGGCGGAGTCAGGCGATGTTATGGAGGTGAAATAGGCAGTCTTAGTGATGGCGCGGTAACGTGGTTGGACGCTCATCTCGGGGTCAAATATGACACGAAGGTTGCGAACAGTCTGGTTCAGTATTAGACAGTTACTAGGTAGGGGGGTGGAGTCGGGACCAAAGACAATGGCTTTGGTCAATTAAGTACTTTGAAGAGTAGTCATTGTTGTCATGTAGAGAAACATGGCAGTCAACTTATACACAGCAAGGTCCAACAAACAGCATTGAGAAAAATTATTAGATATTATTCTTTTGGTGCTGTTGGTTGAGGGATAAATGTTGGCCAGTACACCTCTTTTGCAATTTCTTCAAATACTACTACAAACTGATTCCTGGGATGAGGGGATTGTCCGATGAGGAGAGATTGAGTAGACTCGGCCTATATTCCCTAGAGTTTAGAAGAATGAGAGGTGATCTCATTGAAACATACATAATTCTTAAAGGGCTTGATAGGGTAGATGCTGGGAGGATGTCTCCACTGGCTGGGGAGTCTGGAACTAGGGTCACAGTCTCAGAATAAGAGATCGGCCATTTAGGACTGAGATGAGGAGAAATTTCTTCACTCAGAGGGTTGTGAAGAAGGGCTGACCTTTTACAGCCACCCAAGAGGATAGATGGAACCTCGGTTTAGCATATTCAAAAGGCAACATCTCCAACAGTGCAGTACTCCCTCAGTACTGGACTGAAGTGTCAGTCTCAATTATGTGCTCAAGTCTCTGGAGTGAGGCTTGAACCCAGAATCTTCTGACTCAGAGGTGAGAGTACTAACACTCAGTCAAGGTGCAGTGCTTGACTTACTTGTTCAAAGTACTTTTCCAGTTTACAGAAGAAAATAATTGGCACGGAACACTTTTGAATACTTTTTTCAGAAAAACTGATTTTACCAGCAAAGGTACTCTTCAGTCAGGGCTCCCTCACTGCTAGGCCAATCTGGTGAATAGAACTCTCCCCATTCACCCAGAGTGGCATCATAACAGCAGGGACACTACGTTGGACAAGCCTGAGAGCCAATTTGAGGCTAGGAAATCCTGCAAAAATGACATTTATTTTCCATGAACCCATTCAAAGATACATAGAAATGCCCATTGCTGATTTCACTGGAGCCGCAATCAAAACTCTCCAGAATCAATTATTTTCTTGGAGGAGTAATTTGATTGTGGAGTGCTTTGAAAACCTAACTCTCCTATAGCTTTCCTTCACTTCTATGCTTTTATCGTGTCGATTGATCCATCACAAGATAATATCTATGCTGCGACTGGCTTCTGATTAAATGGTATAATATCAACAATAATCTAGTGTTTAAATACAAGTCATAACTGGTCCAATTCTCAGACTGATTTAACTGTTAAAATAGCTTACCTTTTAAGAAAGTAATGTATCTGCGAATAGTATCTTTGAAAGCTTTCTTCTCTCTCTCCCCATGTATGGATTGGTTAAGTGCTCCCCAGTTTTCAGATGTAGAAATAGCTGGTAAGAACATTTTTTCTAGCATATTCGCAGCACCAGTGAGTATTCCATTAGTACAATCCAAGACACAAAAGGATGCCTCCTGCAAGAAGGTAAGTTCGTCAAACACAGGCATTACTAAAACTGCTAGAAAAGTGCAGTATATTCCTCAGTTTCTGGTCTAGGCCACCACACAGAGAAAATTAAACATTATCTACCTGGTAGAGTCATTGATATTCTTTGAATCTGAAACATCTAACATTTCACTGGTGTTACTCTGGTCAGGTCATGTTCAGGGGCATGAGAGAATACAACAACAACAACTTGAATTTATATCGCACCTTTAATGTAGTACAATGTCCCAAGCCGCTTTACAGCAGCGTTATCAAACAAAATTTGGCACTGAGCCACATAAAGAGATATTAGGGCAGAACACCATAAGCTTGGTCAAGGAGGTAGGTTTCAAGGAGCGTCTTAAATGAGGAAAGAGAGGTTTAGGGAGGGAATTCCAGAGCTTAGCTCCTTGGCAGTTGAAGGAATGGTCGTCAAAAGTGGAGCGATTAAATGCAGGGATACGTAACAAACCAGATTTGGAGGAGCGCAGATATCTCGGAGGGTTGTAGGGCTGGAGGAGGTTAGAGATAGGGAGGGGCGAGGCCATGAGGGATTTGAAAACGAGGATGAGAATTACAAAAATCTAGGCTGACATTCCAGTGCAGTACTGAAGGAGTGCTGCACTGTTGGAGGTGTGACCTTTCGAATAAGACATTAAAGCGAGGGCCCATCTGCTCTCTCAGATGGACGTAAAAGATCCCATGGCATTATTTCGAAGACGGTCTCAACCGGGATCTTGGGTTTATGTCACGATACATGACGTGATCCGGACTCGAGTCGTCGTTGGCTTGTTCACAGATGTGATTCCCAGTAAAAAAGTAAAAATTTTCCCAGTAAAAAAGTAAAAATTTTAAAGCTTTTCGTTTTACATACAGACGGCAGCTTTTGACACGTTAGAACCCCTGCGACTACACCTCATTGTCTCAGTTGTATCTTGCTATGTCTTTGATGTGGTACCTTCCTGGCTGACCTGATTAACTTTATCACACCTCAGCAGATAGTCAGGTTGATTTAATTTAGTGGTCTGCAATTGTAAGGTACACATGCTTTGTTCTCTATCTATATATGCTTTGGCGATTCTGTATCTATTTACTTCACCTGAGGAAAGGGCAATCGATAGCTCCGAAAGCTTGTGATTTCAAATAAAACTGTTGGACTATAACCTGGTGTTGTGCGACCTCTCAATTATTTCGAAGGGCAGGGGAGTTATCTCCGGTGTCCTGGCCAATATTTATCCCTTAATCAACATCACTAAAACAGATTATCTGGTCATTATCACATTCACAGTATCCGGAGACGTGATTTCAAATCCCACCACAGCAGCTGGGGAATTTAAATTCATTTAATTAAATAAATCTGGAATAAAAAGCTAGTATCAGTAATGGTAACCATGAAACTATCGGATTGTCGTAAAAACCCATCTGTCTCACTAATGTCCTTTAGGGAAGGAAATCTGCCGTCCTTGCCTGGTCTGGCCTATATGTGACTCCAGACCCACATCAATGTGGATGACTCTTAACTGCCCTCTAAAATGGCCTAGAAAGCCACTCAGTTGTAAGAAACTGCGACAAAAAACAATAATAAGAATAAAGCCAGACAGGCCATGCGGTATCGACCTAGGCACCGGCTTCGGACATGACAACGGCACACCCAGCCCAGTCGACCCTGCAAAGCCCTCCTCACTAACATCCGTAGAGTTGTGCCAAAATTGGGAGAGCTGTCCCACAGACTCGTCAAGTAACAGCCTGACATAGTCATACTCACAGAACCATACCTTTCAGCCAATGTCCCAGACTCCTCCATCACCATCCCTGGGTATATCCTGTCCCACCGGCAGGACAGACCCACCAGAGATGGCGGCACAGTGGTATACAATTTGGAGGGAGTGGCCCTGGGAGTCCTCAACATTGACTCCGAACACAATGAAGTGTAATCGTTTCAGGTCAAGCATGGGCAAGGAAACCTCCTGTTGATTACCACCTACCGCCCTCCCTCAGTTGATGAATCAGTACTCCTCCATGTTGAACACCACTTGGAAGAAGCACTGAATGCAGCAAGGGCACAGAATGTACTCTGGGTGGGGGACGTCAATGCCCATCACAAAGAGTGGCTCGGTAGCACCACTATTGACCAAGTTGGCTGAGTCCTGAAGGACATAACTGCCAGACTGGGCCTGTGACAGGTGGTGAGAGAACCAACACGAGAAAAACACCTTGTTGACCTCATCCTCACCAATCTACCTGGCGCAGATGCATCTGTCCATGACAGCGTTGGTAGCAGTGACCAACGCAAAGTCCTTGTGGAGACGAAGTCCCGTCTTCACGCTGAGGACACACTCCATCGTATTGTGTGGCACTACCATCGTGCTAAATTCAGAACAGATCTAGCAGCTCAAAACTAGGCATCCATGAGGTGTTGTGGGCCATCAGCAGCAGCAGAATTGTATTCCACCACAATCTGTATCCTCATAGCCTGGCATATCCCTCACTCTACCATTACCATCAAGCCAGAGGACCAACCCTGGTTCAATAAGGAGTATAGAAGAGCATGCCAGGAGCAACACCAGGCGTACCTAAAAATGAGGTGCCAACCTGGGGAAGCTACAACACAGGGCTATATGCATGCTAAAAAGAGGAAGCAACATGTTATAGACAAAGCTAAGCGATCCCACAATAAACAGATCAGATCAAAGCTCTGCAGTCCTGCCACATCCAGTCGTGAATGGTGGTGGACCATTAAACAACTAACGGGAGGAGGAGGCTCCATGAATATCCCCATCCTCAATGATGGTGGAGCCCAGCACGTGAGTGCAAAAGACAAGGCTGAAGCATTTACAACCATCTTCAGCCAGAAGTGCCGAGTGGATGATCCATATCAGCCTATTCCTGAGGTCCCCACCGTCACAGAAGCCAGTCTTCAGCCAATTCGATTCACTCTGCGTGATATCAAGAAACGGCTGAGTGTACTAGATACAGCAAAGGCTATGGGTCCCGACAACATCCCGGCTATCGTGCTGAAAACTTGTGCTCCAAAACTAACCGCGCCTCTAGCCAAGCTGTTCCAGTACAGCTACAACACTGGCATCTATCCGACAATGTGGAAAACTGCCCAGGTATGTCCTGTCCACAAAAAGCAGGACAAATCCAATCCGGCCAATTACCACCCCATCAGTCTACTCTCAATCATCAGCAAAGTGATGGAAGGTGTCATCAACAGTGCAGCAGGTGGCACTTACTCACCAATAACCTGCTCACTGATGCCCAGTTTGGGTTCCGCCAAGACCACTCGGCTCCCGACCTCATTACAGCCTTGGTCCAAACATGGACAAAGGAGCTGAATTCCAGAGGTGAGGTGAGAGTGACTGTCCTTGACATCATGCAGCATTTGACCGAGTGTGGCATAAAGGAGCCCTAGTAAAACTAAAGTCAATGGGAATCGGGGGGAAAATGCTCCACTGGCTGGAGTCATACCTGGCACAAAGGAAGATGGTTGTGGTGGTTGAAGGTCAATCATCACAGCCCCAGGACATCACTGCAGGAGTTCCTCAGGGCAGTGTCCTAGGCCCAACCATCTTCAGCTGCTTCATCAATGACCTTCCCTCCAACATAAGGTCAGAAATGGGGATGTTCGCTGATGACTGCACAGTGTTCAGCGCCATTCACAACTCCTCAGATAATGAAGCAGTCCATGCTCACATGCAATAAGACCTGGACGGCATTCAGGCTTGGGCTGATAAGTGGCAGGTAACATTCGCACGACACAAGTGCCAGGCAATGACTATCTCCAACAAGCGAGATTCTAACCACCGCCACTTGACATTCAATGGCATTACCATGCCGAATCCCCCACCATCAACATCCTGGGTGTCACCATTGACCAGAAACTTAACTGGACCAGCCACATAAATACTGTGGCAACAAGAGCAGGTCAGAGGCTAGGTATTCTGTGGTGAGTGTCTCACCTCCTGACTCCCCAAAGCCTTTCCACCATCTACAAGGCACAAGTAAGGAGTGTGATGGATTACTCTCCACTTGCCTGAATCAGTGCAGCTCCAACAACACTCAAGAAGCTCGACACCATCCAGGACAAAGCAGCCCGCTTGATTGGTATCCCATCCAGCACCTTAAACGTTCACCCCTTCCACCACTGGCATACCACGGCTGCAGTGTGCACCATCTACAAGATGCACTGCAGCAACTTGCCAAGGCTTCTTCGGCAGCACCTCATAAACCCACGACCTCTTCCACCTAGAAGGACAAGGGCAGCAGGCGCATGGGAACACCACCACATCCAAGTTCCCCTCCAACTCACACACCATCCTGACTTGGAAATATATCGCCGATCCTTCATCGTTGCTGGGTCAAAATCCTGGAACTCCCTACCTAACAGCACTGTGGGAGTACCTTCACCACACGGACTGCAGCGGTTCAAGAAGGTGGCTCACCACCACCTTCTCAAGGGCAATTAGGGATGGACAATAAATGCTGGCCTTGCCAGCGACGCCCACATCCTATAAACGAATTTAAAAAAAGTGCCAGGCAATGACTATCTCCAACAAGAGAGAGTCGAACCACCACCCCTTGACATTCAACAGCATTACCATCGCCGAATCCCCCACCATCAACATCCTGGGTGTCACCATTGACCAGAAACTTAACTAGACCAGCCACATAAATACTGTGGCAACAAGAGCAGGTCAGAGGCTAGGTATTCTGTGGTGAGTGTCTCACCTCCTGACTCCCCAAAGCCTTTCCACCATCTACAAGGCGCATGTGAGGAATGTGATGGAATACTGTGCACTTGCCTGGATGAGTGCAGCTCCAACAACACTCAAGAAGCTCAACACCATCTAGGACAAAGCAGCCCGCTTGATCGGCACCCCATCCACCACCTAACAGCACTGTGAGAGTACCTTCAACACTCGGACTGCAGCGGTTTAAGAAGGTGGCTCACCACCACATTCTCAAGGGCAATTAGGGATGGGCAATAAATGCTGGCCTTGCCAGCGACGCCCACATACCAGGAACGAATAATTAAAAAAACTGCTGTTTGTGGGAGCTTGCTGTGCGCAAATTGGCTGCCACATTTCCTACATTACAGCAGTGACTACACTTCAAAAGTTGCTATAAAGTGCTTTGGGACGTTCTGAGGTCATGAAAGGCGTTATATAAATGTAAGTCTTTCTTTTTTTTTTAAATCGGGGTGTTGCTCAACCGGGAGTCACTGTAGGTTGGCGAGCACAGATACAAGCTACAGTTGGCCAGATTTTCCACTCAGGCAAAATCCAGAGCAGAAGTAGGGTGGTACACAATTAGCTCATACCCAATGTGAAGTGGACTGACATCATTGTTGTTTCCAGAGTTAACCTAATTTAAATAATCAGGGTCAACCACAGACATCAAGAACATCACTGATTGGAATCTCACCCATTTGAGGCAGGAATAAGCAGGACAGTCCAGGATTTAAAGCAGCTCAATGAGCCAGACATCCAGCAAAATAAATTTACAGCACAAAAAAATGCCCGTAAGGTCTGCTGGAGGAAAGAATGCCCCAAAATTATCGAAGTGCTCCCAGATGAAGTCAGAGAGAGCAGATAATCCCTGTTTGGAACAGAGTAACACGTCCCGAAGAAGAACTATTTATGAGGAGAGGGAGGTGGCCAGGAAGTCAATGCCAACCCCAACTCCACAGGCACAGCCACTCAGTACTGGAAAAGGTTAATGACATTATCATGTTAGACAAAATAGGGGTCAGCTACAACTGGCAAGAAAGCACTGTACCAATCGTGTCTATCACTTATGTTTTCCTTCCTTTATACAGTGTTAAAGTTCTTGAATTGATTACCATTAATGCCTGGGACGCAGTCACACCTTCAGCTGAAAGAGTATTTAGTCAGATTTACATTTATTCATCCTACTAAATGCCTTACATGGAATCTGGAAATATAAATTCCATTACTGGACTCATGGCGAAGATCAGAAATTCATATCACAAAATTGTGTTCCTGCAGCGTAGAAATTTGGCTCCATAGCTCCCAGTTTTTCAGTGCTACGGGTGCTGTTTTGTGTCCAAAATGCTGTCCGAGCACAGCACACACACTTCTGATGCAGGCCACGCCAAACGCCATTTTGGTGACGGTTTAGCATTGGCGCTGGGATCATGCACCGTTAGTATGCACAGTAGCCAGATCATGACGTCAATCAGCGTGTAACGCTAGGTTGATGCCAGCGATGCCATTTTCGACCTCAACGCTGGAGCTAACGCCCTCTCTTAACCTTGTGCAACAGGAAGGACCCCACACCAGCGCTATTTAAAGGCTGACAGGTTAGTTGCTCATTGATTTCTACTAGCTGTTGCTGAGTTTATACAAGTGCTTTCTAGACTACTTTAAAGTTGCCTAAAGTCTACAAGGAGTGGTGTAGTACGTGCTCAAGGACTTGGTACTGACTTGCAAGGGGTCTGTTCAGACCAGTTGCTCCCAGACATGAGTGCAGTAGTTTGTATCCCCCTTAGCCTGCAGCATGACAGGGAGAATGAGCAGAGGCGACACAGAGCAGGACAAGCTGCTGGAAGAGACAGGAGGAGAAGGGGGAGAAGAGCTCTCAGCAGGAGGCCATATCCACCCATGGTTTTCAGGGAGCAATTCTACTACCTCAACCTCAGCGACGAACAGTGTGTGCGACGTCTCTGTTTTACAAAGGAGGAGCTCACAGAAATCAGCAACCTGCTGCAGGCAGACCTGCAGCCTCAGTCCAGGGCAAGGACGGCATTGCCAGTGGCTGTAAAGGTGACCGTGGCCTTGAACATCTGTAACATCTCGCAGTTTGCCATCAACTCCTGCATAAGGGAGGTGAGTGAGGCTCTGTATGCTAAGAGAGACGAATATATTTCATTCTCTCTTGCCGGAGAGAAGCAGGTGGAGCGAGCACGTGGCTTTGCCAGGATAGCAGGCTTCCCCATGGTGCAGGGTACAATTGACTGAATGGTCTGCACAGAGTGATCTTAAATGGAGTACTTCTAAACAGAGCGTTAAACATGGGAATTTGAAGAAAGTGGGAATTCTCTGCAGAGGGGGAAGGAGGTGCTGCTTTTTGCCTCCAATACTTGGAGTACTTTGTGTTACAGGTAAATATTTAATTTAATCTACCTAGAACTTAAACTAGATCTAGTAATTAGCTAAAAACAAAACCATAAGCTAAGTTAATTAAATACATCACTTTAATTAACTAAATAAATAAAACAAGATTAAATGGGATGGCAGTGCAGGTGGTGTGCCGCAACTGCAAAATGTGGGAGTTTGTGGAGAGCATCGCGATCCCGGACAACCATGTCTGCAGTAAGTATCTGCATCTCGAGGAACTTCAGCTCAGAGTTGTTAAGCTGGAGTCCGAGGTGCAGACATTGCGGGGCATCAGGGAGGGGGAGACTTATCAGGACACTTTGATCCAGGAGGCAGTCACACTCCTTGGTAGTGGTACAGGTCTGGTTAGTGGTCAGGGACAGGAGGGTGTGACTGCAACTCAGTAAGGGGACCCCAGATGCAGTGCTGGAGGAGCCTCAGCCTTTGCCCTTGCCCAACAGGTATGAGGTTCTTGCTACCCGTGTAGATGAGGGCAAAGTCTGCAGGGTGAATGAGCAAACTGACCACGGCACCGTGGTAGAGGAGGCCATTCAAGTGGAGGGAGTGAAAAGGAATGATGTAGTGGTAGGGGACAGTATAGTCAGGGGGATAGATACCGTTCTCTGCAGCCACGACCAGGAGTCCCGAAGGCTGTATTGCCTGCCCAGTGCCAGGGTTAACATAAGAACATAAGAAATAGGAGCAGGAGTAGGCCAATTGGCCCCTCGAGCCTGCTCCGCCATTCAATAAGATCATGGCTGATCTGATCCTAACCGCCAATCTACTATCACAGAACCATCTCCTGAACCTAACAGAATTGGACACACGAAATAGGAGCAGGATAAGGCTACATGGCCCCTGGGCCCGCTACGCTACCCACAGGGCCATGACCGATCCGAACCTAGACTCATGTCCAAATTCCTGCCCGCTCCCCGTAACCCTTAATTCCCTTTACTTCGAGGAAACTGTCTATTTCTGTTTTAAATTTATGTAATGATGTAGCTTCTACAGCTTTTTGGGGCAGCATATTCCATGGACCTACCACCCTCTGAGTGAAGTAATTCCTCCTCTGGGCTGGAGAGAAACTTGGAGTGGGAGGGGGAGGATCCAGTTGTCGTGGTCCATGTTGGTACCAATGACATAGATAGGACAAGGAAAGAGGTTCTGCTGAGGGAGTTTGAGCAGCTAGGGGCCAAATTAAAAAGCAGAACCTCGAGGGTAATAATCTCTGGATTACTACCTGAGCCACGAGCAAATTTGGCTAGGGTAAATAAAATCAGGGAGTTGAATGCGTGGCTCAAAGACTGGTGTGGGAAAAATGGGTTTTGCTTCTTGGGACACTGGCACCAGTACTGGGGCAGGAGAGAGCTGTTCCGTTGGGACGGACTTCACTTGGCCAGTGCTGGGACTAGTGTCCTGGCGAATCGAATAACTAGGGCTGTGGAGAGGGCTTTAAACTAATTAGTGGGGGGGAGGTTTCAAGAGAGCAAAAAATAAAAATGACAACAGAGAGGGTCATAGACATAGGTAGCAGTAGGGGAATCACAAATCAGAGCGTGGCAGGAAGGGACAGAGTGTGTGGAGTAAAAGGTAAACTGGTAAAAAGTGAAAAAGCAGGAACTAAGTGCCACAAAGCATATTTGAAAGTTCTCTATCTGAATGCACGTAGCATTCGTAACAAAATAGACGAGTTAATGGCACAAATAACTACATATGGTTATGATATTGTGGCCATTACAGAAACATGGCTGCAGGGTGACAATGCCTGGGAATTAAACATACCAGGTTATTTAACGATCAGGAAGGACAGGCAGGAAGGAAGGGGAGGTGGGGTGGCTATGTTAATAAAGGAAGGAATCACTGTAATACAGAGTAATGATATTGGGTCAAAAAATCATGATCATGAAACAGTTTGGGTGGAGATAAGGAATAATAAGGGGAAAAAAACATTAGTGGGCGTAGTCTATAGGCCTCCGAACAGTTCCAACTCTATTGGACGGAGTATCAATCAGGAAATAGTTGAGGCATGTAATAAGGGAACATCTATAATTATGGGGGATTTTAACTATCATATTAATTGGACAAATCAAATGGGGCAGGGCTGCCTTGAGGATGAGTTCATTGAGTGTATTAGGGATGGGTTTCTTGAGCAGTATGTAACTGAACCGACCAGGGGGCAAGCAACCTTAGATCTGGTCCTGTGTAACGAGACAGGATTAATTAAAAATGTCCTAGTAAAGGATCCCCTTGGAATGAGTGACCATAACATGGTTGAATTCCATATTCAATTAGAGGGTGAGAAGGTTGGATCTCAAACAAGCGTGCTAAGCTTGAATAAAGGAGACTATGAAGGTATGCGAGCGGAATTGAGTAGAGTGGATTGGGAAAATAGATTAAAGGGTAAGACGACACATGATCAGTGGTGTACATTCAAGGAGTTATTTTACAACTTCCAAAAAAAATATATTCCACTGAAAAGAAAAGGGTGTAAAAGAAAGGACAGTCATCCGTGGCTAAGTAAAGAAATTAAGGATAGTATTCGACTAAAAACAAGGGCATATAAGGTAGCGAAATCTAGTGGGAGGACAGAGGATTGGGAAAACTTTAAAAGGCAGCAAAAAATAACAAAAAGATTGATTAAGAAAGGGAAGATAGATTATGAAAGTAAATTAGCAAAAAATATAAAAACAGATGGTAAGAGTTTTTATAGTTATATAAAAAGAAAAAGGGTGGCTAAAGTAAATGTTGGTCCCTTAGAGGATGAGACCGGGAAATTAATGGTGGGAAATATGGAGATGGCAAAAACACTGAATGAATATTTTGTATCAGTCTTTACAGTAGAGGACACTAAGAATATCCCAACACTGGACAAACAGGGGGCTATAGGGGGAGAGGAGCTAAACACGATCAAAATCACTAAGGAAGTGGTACTCGGTAAAATAATGGGACTCAAGGCGGATAAATCACCTGGACCTGATGGCTTACATCCTAGAGTCTTGAAGGAAGTGGCGGTAGGGATTGTAGATGCATTGGTAATAATTTTTCAAAACTCCCTGGATTCCGCTAAGGTCCCGGCAGACTGGAAAACTGCTAATGTAACACCCTTATTTAAAAAGGGCAGTAGACAGAAGGCTGGTAACTATAGACCGGTTAGCCTAACATCTGTGGTAGGTAAAATTTTGGAGTCCATTATTAAGGAAACAGTAACAGGACATTTGGATAATCATAATTTAATAGGACAAAGTCAGCATGGTTTTACGAAGGGGAAGTCATGTTTGACAAATTTGCTGGAGTTCTTTGAGGAAGTAACATATAGAGTGGATAAAGGGGAACCAGTGGACGTAGTGTATTTAGACTTCCAAAAGGCATTTGACAAGGTGCCACACAAAAGATTATTGCTTAAGGTAAAAAATCACGGGATTGGGGGTAATATTCTGGCATGGATAGAG
Source organism: Squalus acanthias (assembly GCA_030390025.1). Taxonomy (NCBI): domain Eukaryota; kingdom Metazoa; phylum Chordata; class Chondrichthyes; order Squaliformes; family Squalidae; genus Squalus; species Squalus acanthias. The sequence goes on from CM059433.1 coordinate 139,710,971, forward strand.
GATTGGCTATCTAACAGAAAGCAAAGAGTTGGGATAAATGGTTCATTCTCAGACTGGCAATCAGTAACTAGTGGTGTTCCACAGGGGTCAGTGCTGGGTCCCCAACTCTTCACAATCTATATTAACGATTTGGAGGAAGGGACCAAGTGTAACATATCAAAATTTGCAGATGATACAAAGATGGGAGGGAAAGTAGTGAGTGAGGAGGACATAAAAAACCTGCAAGGGGACATAGACAGGCTAAGTAAGTGGGCAGAGATTTGGCAGATGGAATACAACACTGGAAAGTGTGAGGTGATGCACTTTGGCAGGAAAAATCCTAGAGCAATTTATTATCTTAATGGCAAGAAACTGGAGAGTACTGAAGTGCAAAGGGATCTGGGGGTCCTGGTGCACGAAACTCAAAAGGTTAGTATGCAGGTGCAGCAAGTGATTAAGAAGGCAAATGGAATGTTGGCTTTCATTGCTAGGGGGATAGAATATAAAAATAGGGAGGTATTGCTTCAGTTGTACAAGGTATTGGTGAGACCGCACCTGGAATACTGCATACAGTTTTGGTGTCCTTACTTAAGGAAAGACATCCTTGCTCTCGAGGCAGTGCAAAAAAGGTTCACTCGGTTAATCCCGGGGATGAGGGGGTGGTCATATGAGGAGAGGTTGGGTAGATTGGGACTCTACTCATTGGAGTTCAGAAGAATGAGAGGCGATCTTATTGAAACATATAAGATTGTGAAGGGGTTGGATCGGGTGGATGCGGGGAGGATGTTCCCGATGACGGGTGAGACGAGAACTAGGGGACATAGTCTTAGAATAAGGGGCTGCTCTTTCAAAACTGAGATGAGGAGGAACTACTTCACTCAGAGGGTGGTAGGTCCATGGAATATGCTGCCACAAAAAGCTGTAGAAGCTACAACATTAATTAAATTTAAAACAGAAATAGACAGTTTCCTAGAAGTAAAGGGCATTAAGGGTTACGGGGAGCGGGCAGGAATTTGGACATGAGTCTAGGTTCGGATCGGTCATGGCCCTGTGGGTAGTGGAGCGGGCCCAGGGACTGTGTAGCCTGATTCTGCTCCTATTTCGTGTGTGCAATTCTGTTAGATGCAGGAGATGGTTCTGTGATAGATAGTAGATTGGCGGTTAGGATCAGATCAGCCATGATCTTATTGAATGGCGGAGCAGGCTCGAGGGGCCGATTGGCCTACTCCTGCTCCTATTTCTTATGTTCTTATGTTCTTATGTTCTTATGTTCTTATGTAATTCCTTCTCATCTCAGTTTTGAAAGAGCAGCCCCTTATTCTAAGACTATGCCCCCTAGTTCTAGTTTCACCCATCATCGGGAACATCCTCCCCGCATCCACCCGATCCAACCCCCTCACAATCTTATATGTTTCAATAAGATCGCCTCTCAATCTTCTGAACTCCAATGAGTAGAGTCCCAATCTACCCAACCTCTCCTCATATGTCCATCCCCTCATCCCCGGGATTAACCAAGTGAACCTTCTTTGTACTGACTCGAGAGCAAGTATGTCTTTTCTTAAGTATGGACACCAAAACTATATGCAGTATTCCAGGTGCGGTCTCACCAATACCTTGTACAACTGAAACAATACTTCCCTATTTTTATATTCTATCCCCTTAGCAATGAAAGCCAACATTCCATTAGCCTTCTTAATCACTTGTTGCACCTGCATACTAACCTTTTGAGTTTCGTGCACCAGGACCCCCAGATCCCTTTGTACTTCAGTACTTTCCAGTTTCTTGCCATTAAGATAATAACTTGCTCTACTATTTTTCCTGCCAAAGTGCATAACCTCACACTTTCCAGTATTGTATTCCATCTGCCAAATCTCTGCCCACTTACTTAGCCTGTCTATGTCCCCTTGCAGATTTTTTATGTCCTCCTCACTCACTACTTTCCCTCCCATCTTAGTATCATCTGCAAACTTTGATATGTTACACTCGGTCCCCTCCTCCAAATCGTTAATATAGATTGTAAAGAGTTGGGGACCCAGCACTGACCCCTGCGGAACACCACTAGTTACTGATATCTCCTCGCGGCTGGAGAAGAATTTGGAGTGAGAGAGGGAGGATCCAGTTGTCGTGGTCCACTTAGGAACCAACGACATAGGTAGAACTAGGAATGTGGTTCTGCTGTGGGAGTTTGAGGAGCTAGGGTCAAAATTAAAAAGCAGAACCTCAAAGGTAATAATCTCTGGATTGTTACCTGAGCCACATGTCAATTGCATAGGGACAAGCAGATCAGTGACATAAATTTGTGGCTCAATGAGTGGTGTGGGAGAAAGGGGTTTCGATGCATAGGCCACTGGCACCAGTACTGGAGAAAGGGGGAGCTGTTCCATTCAGACAGTCTCCAATTAAACCGGGCTGGGACCAATCTCCTGGCGAATCGAATAACTAGGGCTGTAGATAGGGCTTTAAACTTAAAAGGGGGGGGGAAGGGTCAGGTGAGAGGAAATTTAGAAATCTAAAGAGAAAAGTCAAAGCAATGGAGCAGTGTAGCGATTTGGGTAAAGATAAGCAGAGTGTGACAGGAAGGGACAGAGAGTTTAACGGTAAAACTTCATCAGCGAATAAGGTGTAAGAAGGGAATAATGGTAAAAAGCTAAAATTAAAGGTTCTTTATCTGAATGCACGAAGCATTCGTGACAAGATAGATGAATTAGTGGCACAAATAGAGATACGAACATAAGACCATAAGAAATAGGAGCTGGAGTAGGCCATTTGGCCCTTCGAGCCTACTCCGCCATTCAACAAGATCATGGCTGATCTTCTACCTCAACTCCATTTTCCCGCACTATCCCCATATCCCTTAATTCCCTTAGTTCCCAAAAATTTATTGACCTTTGTCTTGAATATACTCAACGACTGAGCATCCACAGCTCTCTGGGCTAGAGATTTCCAAAGATTCACAACCCTTTTAGTGAAGAAGTATCTCCTCATCTCAGTCCTAACTGGCCGATCCCGTAATCTGAGACTGTGACCCCATGTTCTAGATTCCCCAGCCAGGGGAAACATTTTCTCATCATTAACCCTGTCAAGCCCCTTAAGAATTTTATTTGTTTCAATTAGATCACATCTCATTCTTCTCAACGCTAGGGAATATAGGCCTAGTCTACTCAATTGCTCCTCATAGGGCAATCACCTCATCCCAGGAACCAGTCTAATGAACCTTCGTTGCACTCCCTCTAAGGCAAGTATGTCTTTCCTTAGGTAAGGAGACCAGAACTGTACACAGTACTCCAGGTGTGGCCTCACCAATGCTCTGTATAATTGTAGTAAGACTTTTTTACACTTATACTCTAATCCCTTCGTACCAAAAGCTAACATACCATTTGCTTTCCTAATTGCTTGCTGTACCTGCATGTTAACTTTCTGTGATTCATGTACAAGGACACGCAGATCCCTCTGATGCAAACATTCCCCAGTCTCTCGCCTATCAAAAAATATTCTGTATTTTTGTTTTTCCTACCAAAGTGGATAACTTCACACTTCCTCACATTGTATTCTATTTGTCATGTTCTTGCCCACTCAGTCAACCTGTCTATATCTCGCTTTGCAGCCTCTTTGCGTTCTCCTCACAGCTTACTTTCCCACCTAAATTTGTATCAGCAAACTTGGATACGTTACACTCAGTCCCTTCATCTAAGTCATGAATATAGATTGTAAATAGCTGAGGCCCACTGATCCTTGCGGTACCCCACTAGTTACAGCCTGCCAACCCGAAAAAGTCCCATTTATTCCTGCTCTCTGTTTTCTGTTCATCAACCAATCCTCAATCCATGCTAATATATTACCCCCAATCCCATGAGTCCTAATTTTGTACAATAACCTCTTGTGTGGCACCTTATCGAATGCTTTTTGAAAATCCAAATACACTACATCCACTGGTTCCCCCTTATCCATCCTCCTCGTTACATCTTCAAAAAACTCTAACAGATTTATCAAACACAATTTCCCTTTCATAAAACCATGTTGACTCTACCTAATCATATTGGGGCAGAAATTAGGCTCGCCACGGGTGAGTACGCTCTATGTACTCACCCGTGGACGGAACGAAAGTGCCGGTTTCTTGCATGCACTGCGCATGCGCGGGAAACCGGCACTTCTGTTCCCCTGAAGGAAGGGGTTCAGAGGTCGAACGTGCACGCCGGAGGGCCAGTGCGTTCGCCTCGCACTTCGGGTATTTTTACAGGTTCCTCCATAAGGGTAAGCACGGAGAAGATACACATTGAAAAAGGAGGTGCAAGGCCTTCTTTTAACAAGGTAAGTGTTGATTTTATTAAAATTTAAACATATTTTTCACAGATTTATCTTTTTTAATTACTTTAAAAAAAGGTAAGTTTAGTTTTAACCCCGTTAAAAAGTGTAATTCATTTTTTCAAAAATTTAAATTTTTGTTTAAAATAGTTAATTAATGTAATTTATAGTTATTTTAAAAATGTGATGTTTTTTTTAAATTTATTTGTAGTTTTAGGGATGTTTTGGGGCCGATCTGTATTCATAGATTTGACAGGTCTTCCTGTCAAATCTATGAATGAAAGATGGTCTGCTGCCATTGGCTATCCATGGCCCACGTAATCCCAGGGGACGCATCGCACTAACTACGCCCCTGGGATACGCAAGCACTGCGCGCCAGCAGTTGGAGGAGGCCCAGGACCCGAATTCCTCGTGGGCCCAGGGGTCAACGGCAGGCGCGGTAGGTAGGTGTGCGCGTCATCCTTGCACCTGCGGGAAGCCAGGGAGCCAAATTTCTGGCCCATTATGATTTTCTAAGTGCCCTGTTATCACATCCCAAATAATAGATTCTAGCATTTTGACTACTACTGATGTTAGGCTAACTGGCCTATAGTTCCCCATTTTTTCCTTCCTCCTTTCTTAAATAGCAGGGTTATATTTGCTACCTTCCAATCCTTGGGGACTGTTCTAGAATCTAGGGAATTCTGGAAAATTAATACCAGTGCATCCACTATCTCTGCAGCTACCTCTCTTATACCCCTAGGATGTAGGTCGTCAGGTCCAGGAGATTTGTCGCCACTTAGTCCCATTAATTTCTCCAGTACTATGTCTTTACTTGTACTGATTTCTTTAAGTTCCTCATTCTCCCTAGACCCTTGGTTCCTGATTATTTCCAGAATTTTTTTTGAGTCTTCTACCATGAAGACAGATACAAAGGGGGAAAAATTCAGTTGGTTAGTGCCTCCAGTTAGCGCTTGGCGGGGGCGCTAACGGGGCGCTGAGGCAGTAATGCCGGGGCGAGGCAAATCCAGCGGCGCACAACAAATTCGGCCCCCACCCCGTGGCGCTGTTGCTGACAGTTACCGCCAGGGACTTCAACGCCAGGCAGACCGTGACGTTAGTGAGCATACAATGTTCATTGGCGCCCGATCTGCAAAATTAATTTTTGACCCCTGCCTTACCACCTCGCCCTGACAGCGAAAGGGAGAGGAGGCGTCAAGCAGGCTGATGCCGGCTCTTTAGTAATGAGTCACAGCTGTCAAATTAGTGGTGTTTCACTGCTTCCTTGTGAGTTTGACATTGTGAAACCACGGCATTCAGTTATTTAAAGGTTCTTTAGTATCAGGAGTGTTGCGGCTATTAACAATTAGTTACATTTATTCTCACAACATATCAAACTGCTACATTTGGTTACATTAATGGGGGCTGTACTGGCAGTTGACCTCGCCCTCCAGGATCTATGGCAGAGGGAGCGGAGCCAGCGAGAAAGATTGGAACATGTGGCCAGAGGGAGAAGGGCCAAGAGGGCTCTCAACAGGAGGCCTTACCCTCTGAAGGTATTCCGAGAGCAATTCTCCTACCTCCAATTAAGCAAGGAGCAGTGTATTAGAAGGCTCCGCTTCAGCAAGGACTCTGCTACCTCCTGCAACCAGACCTTGAGCCTCAGGTCAGGGCGACCACGGCTCTCTCGGTGGCAGTTAAGGTCACCGTCGCCCTCAATTTCTTCGCCAGCGGATCCTTCCAGTCTGCAACAGGAGATATAGCTAACATCTCGCAGTTTAACATCAATTGCTGCATCTGGGAGGTCACAGAGGCTCTCTACAGTCGGAGAAGGGACTACATTTCCTTCCCCATCACCAGAGAGAAGCAGGGCGAATGTGCATGTGGCTTTGCCGGGATAGCGGGCTTTCCCATGGTGCAGGGCATCATTGACTGCACCCACGTAGCTTTGCGGGCACCGCATAACAATCCTGAGATCTTCCTTAACCGCAAAGGTTACCACTCACTTAATGTGCAGTTGGTGTGTGACCACAGACAGCGAATCCTCAATGTGAATGCCCGCTATCCTGGCAGCAGCCGCGATGCCTTCATCATGCGGCAGACCGGTGTGCCAGCACTCTTCCAGCCACCATGTCAAGCTCGCGGCTGGCTGGTAGGAGACAAGGGCTATCCCCGCTCCACTTGGCTCATGACTCCCCTCCACAACCCCAACACTCCAACCCAGCACTCATATAATGAGAGCCATGCTACCACCAAAAACATCATCGAGCAGACCATCGGGGTGCTGAAACAACGGTTCCGCTGCCTTGACCGCTCGGGAGGAGCCCTCCAGTACTCGGCTGAGCTGGTGTCCCATTTCGTGGTGGCCTGTTGCAAGCTTCACAACTTGGCCATCATGAGGGCCCAGCCCTTGCCACCAGGGATTGCGGGACCATCTCAGGAGGAGGAAGAGGGAGAGGAGGACGAGGAGGAGGACGAGGAGGAAGAGGAAGATGATAAGGAGAAGGAGAAGGAATAGGAGCGAGGGTGGAGGCAGCCACTCAATCGGCCTTCTGGAAGGGCGTGACCGCCTCATCAGACTGCGGTTCCAATTAAACCCCAGAACCCATTGCTCACCACATCCCCATCATTCCATCCCTGTCGCAGGCCATATCACAGCGCAAAGCTGAAATGAGGGCCACCACAAGATAATCCAAACTGAATTAATAAATTTATCAATCATCAGTGAACACATATTTACAGCAAAATTATTACCTAATCACCCTTGTGCAATCCCTTAGTGCCTCTCGTTACTGTGCCTTTGCCTACTCTACTGCTCCTATGAAGTGTTGGCCCACTGGCTGCAGCACGGCTGGTGGAAGGCTGCTGAGTGTCCGTGCGGGAGACTTCAGATGGCAGGACGCCCTTGACCAGCTCTGGACCTGGGAGGTCCGGCACTACCTCAGCATGGGCGGCAGCAGTCTGGGCTGGCTGGATGACAGGCAGCGACAAGGACAATGGTGGAGTGCCAGTGGTGGGAGCAGGAATGCTGTCATCCTGAGAGAGGACAGCAGCTTCCTGCTCCACCGACCCACTGCCACTCCCTGAGGGCAGCACCTCAGCATTCCTAGCAATCTGTTGCATCACAGATTGCTGGCCTGCTGCGACACCGTGAAACCCCGGTCAACGGTGGTAGACCCAGCCACGATGGCAGCAGTCAGAGCTTGCATTGCATCAAGCTGAGACTGCATGAGAGCAGTCTGAGATTGAATGCCACCAAGCATAGACTGCATTACAGCACAAAGACGTTGCGTTGATTCCGCCTGTGCTGCAATGGAAGCTGCCAAAATCACCCATCAAACGCGGCATCAGGTCTGGGTCGCCACGGTCTCTCTGGGAGTCTACTATCCTTTGTAGACTGGAAATGGTGTGCGCAGAGCTCTGTGCAATGTTGGAGGTGGACTCCTCCACGCTCCTTACCATTGCCGAGAGGCTCTCGGGCACCCTTGCCACTGCACCTATCATCTCCGTGTGCATGCCCATCACCCTTCTTCTAAAGGCATCCCCATCGAGGTCCTCATCTGAGTCCTGTGCAGCAGAACTCGTGCACGAACTTGCCCTCTGGGGAGCTGGCTCCCGAGCTGTCCTTTCTCCCTGGACTTGCTGCAGCCCACTCGTCCCCGGTGCATCACCCTGTGCAGATCCCGCTACTATACTAGCCTCTAAAGAACACGTAGTGCCACTATCTGAGCTGGTGCCTGCGGGTGAGACATGCAGTGGCACGGTGTCTTCTTCCTCCTTCTCTTCTCCCACCTCACTTTCAACGGTACCCTCAGGGACAGGCTGCTCATGTTCTTGCTCAGTATCTGAAAGCATAGAGGCACAATATTCGGGTTAAGGTGAGGGGAGGGGATAGGAAGGGAGAAACGTATGCATGCTGCATGATTAGCTCGAAAGTGCAAAACGCTTGGGGGTGAGGGGGAAGTAGGATATGAGTAGGGATGAACATACCGTTGTTCTCGCCAAGGGGGTCAACGTCGCCGGTCGCCATGGCACCCACCACCTGCTGCCCAATAATCTGCAACACTCGAGTCTCCACCTCAGACAATGGTTGGGTGTTAGCTTGTCCCCTGCCTGTGCGCTCCTGCTCCCTCTTGTTGTGAGCCACCTTGGCCTGCAAGAGAAGAGAAAGTGTGTGAGTGAGTGTGGATCAATGTGTCTGGGTGATGTACCATAGTTGAATAGCTGTGTCTGAGTACAAGGTGTGAGATGTGGGTGTGAGTGTTGGTAGGTAGAGATTGTTGGTGCGTGAGTGCTCGGGGTGTAGTGCATTGGGCAGTGTGTGCAGACTGTGGTTCAGAAGGTGGTATGTAGCATTTGTTGAAGCATTGATTCACCCTGACCACCAGTGTGAGGTCGTTAAATTTCTTCCTGCACTGTGTGTGGGTCCTGGGGACCACAGTGCTGCCCGAGACATGCTGGGTTACCTCCTTCCACATGGTGCGGAAGACATGTGGTGAGGGCATCCTGCCACTTGCCAGGTAGAGCACTGCCCTCCATCTTTCCACTGCAAACACCAACGCCGTCAATGCATGGTCGCAGAATCTGCAGGCACTCTCCCTCGGGCATGGATCTGCCATCATTACGGCTGCTTGAGTCATCCGGCCCGTTCTCCTTGACCTGCTGCTACTGGCTGAGATGGCTGCACAGCCAGCAATGAGAAGAATGAGGTTCTGCAGCATCAATGAACCACCCTTTAAGAACTGGAAAGAGCCTGAGCCAATGATGACTTGTGATTAGACTGCACCTGATATTGGTCAGTGCTTCAAGTTTAACGCCACTGAACTAGGTCATTAGCGCTTGATTTAGTGCTCCAATCCTTTCTTTGTGCAATGAGACTTAATTTTGCGTGCAGTCTGAAGCCTGGTGCTGATTCTCAAACTTTTCAAAAGTTACCGGCCATTCCTGAGCTATAATGAATTTCTCCCCCAAAGTATTTGTTTAATGTCTCTGCCATTTCCTTCTTGCCCATTATAATTTCTCCTGTCTCTGCCTCTAATGAGCCGACGTTTACTTTCACCAATCTCTTCCTATTTACATACCAATAGAAGCTTTTACAGTCTGTTTTTATGTCTCTTGCTAATTTACTGTTATATTCTTTTTTCTCTTTCATTATCAATTTCTTGTTCCTCCTTTGCTGAATTCTAAAATCCTCCCAATCCTCAGGCTTACTGCTCTTTTTGGCAATATTATAAGCCTTTTCCTTTGATCTAATACTATCTTTAACTTCTCTTGTTAGCCACGGTTGGACCACTTTTCCTGTGGGGTTTTTGTGCCTTAAAGGAATGTATATTTGTCGTAAATTATGTATTAATTCTTTAAATACTAGCCATTGCTTGTCTACCGACATACCTATTAATGTAGTTTCCCAATCTACCTTTGCCAACTCACCCCTCATACCTATGTAGTTTGCTTTGTTTAGATTTAAGACCATAGTTTCGGGATTTAATTAAATCACTTTCAAACTAAATATAAAATTCCATCATATTATGGTCACTCTTCCCTAAAGGCCCCTTTACTACAAGGTTATTAATTAACCCTTTCTCATTGCACAATACTAGATCTAAAATAGCCTGTTCCCTAGTTGGTTCCTCAACATACTGATCTAGAAAACCATCTTGCATATATTCCATGAATTCGTCCTCCACATTATTACTGCAAATTTGGTTTGCCCAGTCTATATGTAGATAAAAGTCCCCCATGATTACTGTATTACCCTTGTTACATGTGCCTCCAATTTCCTGATTTATACTCTGCCCCACATTACAACTACTGTTTGGGGGCCTATAAACAACTCCCACCAATGTTTCCTTCCCCTTGCTGTTTCTTAGCTTCACCAAAACTGATTCCACTTCTTGATTTTCTGAGCAAAGATCCTTTCTCTCTACTGTCTTTATCCCATCCTTTATTAACCCTCCTTTTTTCCATTTTGTCTATCTTCTAAAAGTTAAGTATCCTGGAATATTTAGTTCCCAAACTTGATCACTTTGCAACCACGTCTCCGTAATGACTAATAGATCAAACCTATTAATTTCTATCTGCGATGTTAATTCTTCTATTTTGTTGCGAATGCTTCATGTATTCAGATATAGTTCCTTTAACTTTGACTTTTTTCAATTTTTCCTGATGACACCTTAGTCACTGATGCCCTTTTACCTTTGTTACTTTCTCTGTCCCTTCCTGACCCACTCTGCTCATTTTTACCCAAAACTCTGCTCTGCTCGAGAGTCTTGGCATTTCCCTTGCTGCTTTTAAATTTACTTTTTCCTGAATCCTCCCATCCCCCCTTCATTAGTTTAAAGCCCTGTATACTGCCCTAGTTATTCGATTCACCAGGACACTGGTTCCAGCCCGTTTTAAGTGGTGCTCGTCCCAATGGAATAGCTCCGTCTTTCCCCAGTACTGGTGCCAGTGGCCCATGAAGCAAAACCCCTGCCTCCCACACCACTATTTCAGCCATGCATTTAACCTTCTAATCTGCTTATCCCTATGCCAATTAGCACGTGGCTCAGGTAAGAATCCAGAGATTATTACGTCCGATTACATAGAATTACATAGGATATACGGCACAGAAACAGGCCATTCGGCCCAACCAGTCCATGCCGGTGGTTATGCTCCACATGAGCCTCCTCCCGTCTTTCCTCATCTAAATCTATCAGAGTAACACTCTATTCCCTTTTCCCTCATTTGCTTGTCTAGCCTCCCCTTAAATGCATCTATACTATTTGCTTCAACCATTCCCTGTGGTAGCGAGTTCCACATTCTCACCACTCTTTTGGTAAAGAAGTTTCTTCTGAATTCCCTATTGGATTTCTTGGTGACTATCTTATATTGATGGCCTCTAGTTATGCTCTTCCCCACAAACATTCTCTCTGTATCCACTCTCTCAACATTTTTCCTAATTTTAAAGACCTCTATTAGGTAACCCCTCAGCCTTCTTTTTTCAAGAGAAAAGAGACCCAGCCTGTTCATCCTTTCCTGATATGTATACCCTCGCATTTCTGGTATCATCCTTGTAATCTTCTCTGCACCCTCTCCAGTGCCTCTATATCCTTTTTATAATATGGCGACCAGAACTGTACGCAGTACTCTAAGTGTGGTCTAACCAAGGTTCATTACAGGTTTAGCATAACTTTCCTGCTATTTAATTCCATACCTCTAGAAATAAACCTTACCTTTGATGTTCTGCTTTTTAATTTGGACCCCAACTCCTCAAACTCTCTCAGCAGAACCTCATTCCTACTTCTACCTGTGTCATTGGTTCCTACATGGACCACGACAACTGGATCCTCCCCTTCCCACTCCAAGTTCTTCTGCAGCCATGAGGAGATGTCTTTAACCCTAGCACCTGGTAGGCAACACAGCCTTCAGTACTCCCTCTCGCAGCTGCAGAGAACAGTATCTATCCCCCTGACTATACTGTCTCCTACCACTACCACATTCCTTTTTACTCTGCCCACTTGAATGGCCTCCTGTACCATGGTGCCGTGATCAGTTTGCCCATCCTCCCTACAGTCCTTGTTCTCATCCATACAGGCAGAAAGTACCTCGTACCTGCGGACAAGCTCAAGGGCTGAGGCTCCTCCATCACTAAATCCCATACCTTCCTGACTTGCAGTCACACCCTCCTGTCCCTGATCACTGACTAACTCTAAAGTACTACTTTAGCTAAGGGGTGTGATTGCCTCCTGGAACAAAGTGTCCAGGTAACTCTCCCCTTCCCTGATGCATCACAATGGCCCAAAAATTAGTGCCGCTACGCGAGAGTACGCACTGTGTACTCTCGCGTATTCTGTCTCCAATTGCCGGTTTTCTGCATGCACTGCGCATGCGCTGAAAACCGGCACTTGGTGAATTCAAAAGGGGGCGGTTCCTAGGTGAACCGCGTGTGCGCTACAGGCTGCGCGCACGCAGTGCACTTAGTGCTTTGAACGCGCAGGTAAGCATGGAACATTTTAGACATAAAGAAAGGAGGCGTAAGACCCTCTTTTAACAAGGTAAGTAGTTAATTAAGTATTATTTTGAATTTTTTTTAACAGGTATATCTTTTTTAGAGACTTTAAAGACAGGTAAGTTTATTTTTATAACTTTTTAAAAGATTTTAAATTTTTTCAAAAATTTAATTTTTTGTTTAAAATGGTTAATTTATTTAACTATACTTATTTTATTAATGTGATGGTTTTTTTTTAAATTTAATTCAGGTTTAGCTGTTCTTTTGGGGGGTATAGATTCATAGCTTTCACAGCACTTATGTGAAAGCTATGAATGAAAGATGGTGTGCTGCCATTGGCTCTAACTGAGTCACGTGATCCCACAGCTCGCACGAATTAACTACGCCTGTGGGATACGGAAGCCCTGCACAGCTGCTGTCCAGAACATCAAGTTCGTGCGAGCTCGGACTGAAAAAGCCAGCGCGCAGTGAGAGATCGCGGCGAAGCCTTACCCTCGCACGAAGGCTCCCTCACGAATTTTTGGGCCATTGTGTGCAGCTCGGACTTCAGCTCAACAACTCTGAGCCGAAGTTCCTCACGCTGCAGGCACTTACCGCAGATGTGGTTGCTCGGGATCTCGTTGGTATCTACCAAATCCCACATGCTGCAGTTACGACACACTACCTACACTGCCATCTCCATCCAACCTTATTTTATTTATATAATTAGTTACAGTTTTTATTCAAATGATTATTTTTAGTTTTAATGAGTTAATTTAGTTTAAGTTATGAATTCAATAAAGTTACAGTAGTTAATACTCTCCCAGTTCTGAATTTAATCCATTGACCTAGCCTAGAGATAAATAGGTTTGATCTAATAACCATTACAGCGACTTGGTTGCAAGATGACCATGGTTGGGAATTAACTATTCCAGGGTACATGACATTTCGAAAAGACAGGTAGAATGGTAAAGGTGGGGGCAGGCGGGGGTGTAGCCCAGATAATAAAAGATGACATGAGGAGAATAGTGAGAAAGGACCTTGACTCGGAAGATCAGGAAGTAGAATGGGTATGGGTGGAGATAAGAAATAAAAAGAGGCAGAAAATGCTGGTGGGAGTAGTTTATAGGTCCCCAAACAGTAGCTATACCGTTGGACAGAGTATTAATCAACAAATAACAGGAGCTTGTAACAAAGGAAATACAATAATCATAGGGGACTTTAATCTTCATATAGACTGAGCAAATCAAATTGGCAAAGTTAGCCTGGAGGACGAGTCCATGGAATGCATTCGAGAGAGTTCCCTAGAACAATACGTCATGGAACCAACCAGGGAATAGGCTATTTTAGATCTTGTATTGTGTAATGGGACCGGGTTAATTAGTAACCTCATAGTAAAGGATCCTCTGGGGAAGAGTGATCATAATATGATAAAATTTCACGTTGAGTTTGAGAGTGAACTATTTCAGTTGGAAACAAGAGTCTTAACATTGAGAAATTAAAAACTCCATGAATAAAGTGATCCATCTGTGGCTAACTAAAGAAGTTAAGGATAGTATTATATTAAAAGAAGAGGCTTATAATGTTGTGAAGAATAGTAGTAAGCCTGAAGATTTGGAGAGCTTTAGAAACCAGCAAAGGGTGACCAAAAAATTGATACAAAGGGAGAAAACAGAATGAGAGTAAACTAGCAAGAAATATAAAAACAGTTAGTAAGAGCTTCTACAACTATAAAAAAAGGAAGAGTAGTAAAAGTAAGTGTTAGTCCCTTAGAGGCTGAGACAGAAGAAGTTATAGTGGGGTATAAGGGCATGGCAGAGACTATAAACAAATATTTTGTATCTGTCTTCACAGTAGAAGACACAAAAAGCATACCAAAAGTAATGGGGAATCAAGGGCTAATAAGAGTAATTAATATCAGTAGAGAAAATGTACTTGAGAAACTAATGGGACTAAAAGCTGACAAATCCCCTGGACCTGATGGCCTACATCCGAGGGTTATAAAAGAGGTGGCTGCAGAGATAGTGGATGCATTGGGTGTGATCTTCCAAAATTCCCTAGATTCTAGAATGGTGCCAGCGGATTGAAAGGTTGCAAATGTAAGCCCCGCTATTCAAGAAAGGATGGAGAGTGAAAACAGGGAACTACAGGCCAGTTAGCCTGACATCAGTCATCGGGAAAATGCTGGAATCCATTTTTAAGGAAGTGGTAATCGGGCACTTAGAAAATCATAATATGATTAGGCAGAGTCTAAATGGTTTTATGAAAGGGAAAACGTATTTAACAAATTTATTAGAGTAGATAAAGGATAGATAAAGGGGAACCAGTGGATGTAGTATATTTGGATTTCCAAAAGGCATTCGATAAGGTGCCACATAAAAGTTTGCTACGCAAGATAAGGGTTCATGGGGTTGCAGGTAATTTATTAGCATGGATAGAGGATTGGTTAACAGACAGAAAACAGAGGAGGGATAAACGGGTCATTTTCCGGTTGGCAGGCTGTAACTAGTGGTGTGCCACAAAGATCAGTGCTTGGGTCTCAACTACTTACAATCTATATTAATGACTTAGATGAAGGGACCGACCGAGTGCAATGTATCCAGGTTTGCTGATGATACAAAGCTAGGTAGGAAATAAGCTGTGAGGAGGACACAAAGGGGGAGAAATTCAGAATCACCCCATTTGGGGCGCAATTATCGGCCGGGCGCAAAGATTAGCGCCTGGCACTAATTATCGCCACCAACTGCAAACTTGACTTTTATCGCCCCTGGAGGTGATTGGAGCGCTAAATCAGGCGCTTCACACCTGTCTTAAGGTGCAAAGGCCGAGGAGCGAGGCGCTACCTCAGAGCGCAGGCAAAGCTCATATGATGTCAGTCAGCAATGGAACACACACACAATGGCACGGGCCAGTTCTTAAAGGGGAGGGTTGATCTTGCTTTCCATCCACATCCTGCTCATTGCAGCCTTGAATCTCGGCCTGGAGAGACCTGCACATCAAATCTGCTGGAAAGAACAATGGAGAGTACCAGGGAAAGAGCTCAGAGTGCAGCCCCCACAGTATCTTCTAAATCGATACAAGGAAGGGCAAGTCAAAATGAACCTGCAAAGTGCTGCTCAGTACCCAAAACTCCTTCACACAGCGTTGAATCTCTCCAGAAGTCTCTCTCTCTCTCTCTCAGAATGCGTGGTTCAAAAATGTCACTAACAATAAAAGGCAGGAAGCGGTCGCCTTTAAATAGCGCTCCCCCAGTCCCTTCCTGACTGCAAAACGCTCCACTCAACCTGTCATTGCTAGCGGCAGGCGGTAAGGCAGGGGCGCCACTCAATATCCGCTCCGGGGCGATACCGGGGCGTTGCGCACTCGACTGACGTCACGATCTGCAGGAGATCGTGGTGGTAGTGTTTAGCGCCGCCGCAAAATGTCTAGTTAATTTCGCGAGCGGCGCAAACATCGCCGCACCTGGGCGCTAGATGCTTTGCGCCCCATTAGCGCCCTCTTAAGGCGCTAACGGGAGGCGCAACCAACTGAATTTTTCCTCCAAAGAGCCTGCAAAGGGATATAGACAGATTAAGTGAGTGGGCAATAAGATCGCAGATGGAGTATAATGTGAGGAAATGTGTGGTTATTCAATTTGGTAGGAAGAATAGAAAAGCTGAATATTTTTAAAATGGCGATAAAGTATTAAATGTTGGAGTTCAGAGAGATTTAGGTGGCCTCGTACAGGAAACAGAGAAAGTTAGCATGCAGGTACACCAAGCAATTTGGAAGGCAAATGTCATGTTGGCCTTTATTGCAAGGGGGTTGGAGTACAACAGTAAGGAAGTCTTACTACAATTGTACAGTACCTGCAGTACTGTGCACAGTTATGGTCTCCTTATCTGAGAAAGGACATACATGCCTTAAAGACGGTGCAATGAAGGTTCACTATATTGATCCCTGGGATGAGAGGGTTGTCCTTTGAGAAGAGATTGAGTAGATTGGGCCTATGCGCTCTGGAGTTTAGAAGAATGAGAGGTGATCTCGTTGAAACATAAACGATTCTGAGGGGGATTGACAGGGTAGATGCTGAGAGCTTGTTTCCCCTGGCTGGAGAGTCTAGAACTAGGGTGCATAGTCTCAGGATAAGGGGTCAGCCATTTAAGACTGAGATGAGGAAGAATTTCTTCACTCAGAGCATTCTGAATCTTCAGTTCAGGCCGAACCAGTGTTTTATAAAGGTTCATCATAACTTCCTTGCTTTTGTACTCTATGCCTCTATTTATGAAGCCCAGGATACCATATGATTTTTTAACCACATTATCAACCTGCCCTGCCACCTTCAACGATTTGTGCGTATATCCCCAGGTCTCTCTGTTCATGCACCCCCTTTAGAATTGTACCCTTAAGTTTATATTGCCTCTCCTCGTTCTTCCTACCAAAATGTATCACTTTGCACTTCTCGGCTTTAAATTTCATCTGCCACGTGTCCACCCATTCCACCAGCCTGTCTATGTCTTCTTGAACTCGATCACTATCCTCCTCACTATTCACTATACTTCCAAGTGTTGTGTCATCTGCAAATTTTGAAATTGTGCCCTGAACACCCAAGTCCAAGTCATTAATATATATCAAGAAAAGCAGTGGTCCTAGTACCGACCCATGGGGAACATCACTGTGCACCTTCCTCCAGTCCGAAAAACAATCGTTCACCACTACTCACTGTTTCCTGTCACTTAGTCAATTTAGTATACATGCTGCCACTGTCCCTTTTATTCCATGAGCTTCAACTTTGCTGGCAAGCCTATAATGTGGCACTTTATCAAACCCCTTTTGGAAGTCCATGTACCCCACATCAACCGCATTGCCCTCATCAATCTTCTCTATTACCTCTTCAAAAAACTCTATCAAGTTAGTTAAACATGATTTGCCTTTAACAACTCCGTGCTGGCTTTCATTAATTAATCCACACTTGCACAAGTGACTGTTAATTTTGTCCCTGATTATCATTTATAAAAGCTTCCCACTACCGAGTTTAAACTGACTGGCCCGCAGTTGCTGGGTTCACCCTTACACCCTTTTTTGAACAAGGGTGTTACATTTGCAATTCTCCAGTCGACTGGCACCACCCCGGTATCTAAGGAGGATTGGAAGATTATGACCAGTACCTCCGCAATTTCCACCTTAACTTCCCTCAGCATCCTTGGATGCATCCCATCCGGTCCTGGTGACTTAGCTACTTTAAGTACAGCCAGCCTTTCTAGTACCTCCACTTTATCAATTTTTATCCCATCCAGTATCTCAACTACCTCCTCTTTCACTATGACTTTGGCAGCATCTTCTTCCTTGGTAAAGACAGATACAAAGTATTCATTTCGTAACTCAGCCATGCCCTATGCCTCCATGCGTAGGCCTCCTTTTTGGTCCCTAATCGGCCCCACCCCTCCTCTTACTACCCGTTTACTATTTATATGCCTATAGATGACTTTTGGATTACCTTTTATGCTAGCTGCCAATCTATTCTCTTACACTCTCTCTTTTCCCCTCTTATTTTCTTTTTCACTTCTCATCTGAACTTTCTATATTCAGCCTGGTCCTCACTTGTATTCTCAAATTCCTGGGACATTGGAACCGGTTCTGGGGGAGGTGGGACCAGTACAAACTGGACGGTTTGCACCTGGGCAGGACCGGGACCGATGTTCTAGGGGGAGTGTTTGCTAGTGCTGTTGGGGAGGGATTAAACTAAAATGGCAGGGGGTTGGGAACCTGTGCAGGGAAACAGAGGAAAGGGAAGCAAGGATAGAAGCAAAAGACAGGAAGGAGAAAAGCAAAAGGGGAAGGCAGAGAAATCAAGGATGTAAATCAAACAGGGCTACAGTAAATAATAATTCTAAAAGGACTAAGAGTGTTAAAACAACAAGCCTGAAGGCTTTGTGTCTTAATGCGAGGAGCATTCGTAATAAGGTGGATGAATTAGCTGCGCTAATAGAGGTAAACGGATAAGATATAATTGGGATTACGGAGACATGGCTCCAGGGTGACCAAGGCTGGGAATTCAACATCCAGGGGTATTCAATATTCAGGAAGGACAGACAAAAAGGAAAAGGAGGTGGGGTAGCATTGCTGATTAAAGAGTAGATTAACACAATAGTAAGGAAGGATATTAGCTCTGATGATGTGGAATCTGTATGGGTAGAGCTGAGAAATACCAAGGGGCAGAAAACGTTAGTGGGAGTTGTATACAGACCCCCAAACAGTAATGCTGAGGTTGGGGATGGCATTAAATGGAAAATTAGAGATGTGTGCAATAAGGGCACAACAGTTATCATGGGTGACTTTAATCTACATATAGATTGGGCTAACCAAATTAGTAACAATACTGTGGAGGAGGAATTCCTAGAGTGTATACGGGATGGTTTCCTGGACCAGTATGTCGAGGAACCAACTAGAGATCAGGCCATCTTAGACTGGGTATTATGTAATGAGAAAGGATTAATTAGCAATCTTGTTGTGCGAGGCCCCTTGGGGAGGAGCGATCATAACATGATAGAATTCTTCATTAAGATGGAGAGTGAAGTAGTTGACTCAGAGACTAGGGTCCTGAATTTAAATAAAGGAAACTATGATGGTATGAGGCGCGAGTTGGCTAGGATGGATTGCGGAGCGTTACTTAAAGGGTTGATGGTGGATAGGCAATGGCAAACATTTAAAGATCGCATGGATGAACTACAGAATTTGTTCATCCCTGTTTGGCATAAAAATAAAACAAAAAAGGTGACTCAACCGTGGCTAACAAGGGAAATTAGAGATAGCGTAAGATCCAAGGAGAGGACATATAAATTGGCCAGAAAAAGCAGCAAACCTGAGGATTGGGAGCAGTTTAGGATTCAGCAAAGGAGGACAAAGGAATTAATTAAGAGGGGGAAAATAGAATATGAGAGTAAGCTTGCAGGGAACATAAAAACTGACTGTAAAAGCTTCTATAGATATGTGAAGAGAAAAAGATTGGTGAAGTCAAGCGTAGGTCCCTTGCAGTCAGAATCAGGGGAAGTTATAATGGGGAACAAAGAAATGGCAAACCAATTAAATACATACTTTGGTTCTGTCTTCACAAAGGAGGACACAAATAAACTCCCACAGATGTTGGGGAACATAGGGTCTAATGAGAGGGACGAATTGAATGAAATCAGTATTTGAAGGGAAATGGTGTTAGGGAAATTGACGGGATTGAAGGCCAATAAATCCCAAGGGCCTGATAATCTACATCCTAGGGTACTTGAGGAAGTGGCCCTCGAAATAGTAGATGCTTTGCTGGTCATCTTTCAAAATTCTATAGACTCTGGAACAGTTCCCATGGATTGGAGTGTAGCTAATGTAACCCCACTATTTAAAAAAGGTGGTCGAGAAAAAATGGGGAATTATGGACCGGTAAGCCTGACATCGGTAGTGGGCAAAATGCTAGAGTCCATTATAAAAGATGTAATAGCAGAGCACTTGGAAAACAGTGACAGGATCGGACAAAGTCAACATGGATTTACAAAAGGTAAATCATGCTTGACTAATCTACTGGAATTTCTTGAGGATGTAACTGGTAGAATAGATAAGGGAGAACCAGTGGATGTGGTGTATTTGGACTTTCAGAAGGCTTTCGATAAGGTCCTGCATAAGAGATTAGCGTGCAAAGTTAAAGCACATGGGATTGGGGGTAAGGTACTGATTTGGATAGAGAACTGGTTGGCAGACAGGATGCAAAGAGTTGGAATAAATGGGTCTTTTTCCGAGTGGCAGGCAGTGACTAGTGGGGTACCGCAGGGATCGGTGCTCGGACCCCAGCTATTCACAATATATATTAATGATCTAGACGAGGGAACTAAATGTAATATCTCTAAGTTTGCAGACAACACAAAGCTGGGTGGGCGTGTGTGCTATGAGGAGGATGCAGAGAAACTCCAGTATGATTTGGACAGGTTGGGTGATTGGGCAGATGCATGGCAGATGCAGTATAATGTGGATAAATGTGAGGTTATCCACTTTGGTGGCAAAAACAGGAAGACAGATTATTATCTGAACGGCAATAGATTGGGAAAAGGGGAAGTGCAACGAGATCTGGGAGTCCTTGTGCACCAGTCGCTGAAGGTAAGCATGCAGGTGCAGCAGGCAGTTAAGAAGGCAAATGGTATGTTGGCCTTCATAGCGAGAGGATTCGAGTACAGGAGCAAGGATGTCTTGCTGCAGTTGTACAAGGCCTTGGTGAGACCACACCTTGAGTATTGTGTGCAGTTTTGGTCGCCTTTTCTGAGGAAGGATGTTCTTGCCATGGAGGGAGTGCAGCGAAGATTTACCAGACTGATACCTGGGATGGCAGGAATGACGTATGAAGAGAGATTGGGTCGATTAGGCTTATATTCGCTAGAGTTTAGAAGAATGAGAGGGGATCTCATTGAAACTTATAAAATTCTAACAGGACTAGACAGACTAGATGCAGGAAATATGTTCCCGATGGCGGGGGAGTCCAGAATCAGAGGTCACAGTCTAAGGATAAGGGGTAAGCCATTTAGGACTGAGATGAGGAGGAATTTCTTCACCCAGAGAGTGGTGAACCTGTGGAATTCTCTACCACAGAAGGCAGTTGAGGCCAAATCATTAAATATATTCAAGAAGGAGATAGATATATTTCTTAAAGCTAAAGGGATCAAGGGATATGGGGAGAAAGCAGGGACAGGGTACTGAATTTGGATGATCAGCCATGATCTCATTAAATGGCGGAGCAGGCTCGAGGGGCCGAATGGCCTACTTCTGCTCCTATCTTCTATGCTTCTATGCTTCTAACCTGACATCTGTCATACGCCCACTTTTTCTGCTTCATCTTACTCTCTATCTCTTTCGTTAACCAGGGAGCTCTGACTTTGGTTGCCCTACCTTTCCCCTTCATGAGAATGTACCTCGACTGTATCCGAACCATCTCCTCTTTAGAGGTAGCCCATTGTTCGATTACAGTTTTGCCTGCCAATCTTTGATTCCAATTTACCCGGGCCAGATCCGTTCTCAACCTACTGAAATTGGCCATCCTCCAATTAAGCATTTTGACTCTAGATTGCTCCCTGTCCTTTTGCATAGCTAATCTAAACCTTATGAGACTATGATCACTGTTCCCTAAATGCTCCCCTACTGACACTTGCTCCACTTGACCCATCTCATTCCCCAGAACCAGATTCAGCAATGCTTCCTTCCTCGTTGGGCCAGAAACATACTGATCAAGAAAGTACTCCTGAACACACTTCATAAATTCTCTTCCCTCTCTGCCTTTTACACTATTACTATCCCAGTCTATATTAGTGTAGTTGAAGTCCCCCATTATCATTACTCTCTAGTTCTTGCACCTCTCTGTAATTTCCCTGCAAATTTGCTCCTTTATATCCTTCCCACTAGTTGGTGGCCTATAAAATACACCTAGTAATGTAATAACACCTCTATTGTTTCTTAACTCTAACCAAATAGATTCTGTCCTTGACCCCTCCAGGGCATCCTCTCTCTCCAACACTGTAACCCTCTCCTTAACCATTACTGCCACCCCACCTCCTTTCTTTCCTTCCCTATCTTTCCTGAACACCTTATATCCAGGAATATTTAGTACCCAATCCTGCCCTTTTTTGAGCTAGGTCTCTGTTATCGCCACGGCATCATATTCCCATGTGGCTATTTGCGCCTGCAGCTCACGAACCTTATTTACCACGCTTTGTGCATTTACACACGTGCACTGTAAACCTATCTTAGACCTTTTTGTATTCTCTCTTAGTCTGACCCCACCGTACTATTTCTTACTCTAGTGCTATCTGCCGCTCCTAATCCTTTGTGCACTTTGTTTCTCCTTTCTAATGCTACATCCTGGTGCCCATCCCCCAGCCAAATTAGTTTATGTGTTCGGAGAAGCGTGCAAGAGGTGGTAATTTGTTGTGTTCCAAAAGAACCCTCTTGGGACTGAAAATAGCTCACCTCATAGCAGCTAAGTCCTGAAATGGATTTGCTACAGGCATATTTGTGGAAGGGTGGCGGATACGTAAACCGAACTGTAAAATGTGGTGGCCAGATATGGTAGTGAGGACAAACATGTCTTGCAGCCAACAAACAGTTGTCCTCCACATCCACTTCAGCCTGCTGCTCCTTTCTGATCCACTTGCTGCCCCTGTGTGTCTTGATCCTCTCAAACCTCTATGAGGAGGCTTCTTTGTAAGGCAAAGTTGTGCAGCATGTAGCACACGACCACAATCCTTGAGACTCTAGCCAGACTGTACAGTATCATGCACTCAGATTGAGATGCGCCAATGGTCAGTTCAGTTTTGACTGGTTGATGAATGGACCTCATTATATCTGGTGTCCTGGAAATGCACAGATATGTCATCAGCTATGGCGGTAAAGTGTAGCTTTGTCACCTAATAGCCAGCCACGCACATTGCGTTGGGGCTCAAAGATCTGTGGGACGGATGACTGTCTCATTATAAACGCATCGTGGAAGCTCCCTGGATAGCAAGCATGCACCTGCAGGATGTGCTGCTGGTGGTCAGACAAGCTGCATATTGAGAGAATGGAATCCCTTTCTGTTCCCGAACACCTCTGAGTTTAAATCAGGGGCTCTCATGGCCACATGTGTGCAGTCAATGGCTCCGTGGACCATGGGGAATCCCGCAATCCTGTCGAATCCTAGAGCTCTCTGCCTCTGGTCTTCTCTGGTAATAGGGAATGATATATAGTCATTCCTCAGAGCATATAGAGCCACAGAGAACTCCCTTATGCAGAAGTACACAGAGGATAGTGATATGCAACTTATAATCACCTGTGACAGCCTGGAAGGTTCCAATAGCATAAAAATTAAGTGTTACTGTGAAATAACAACAGAAAACGCTGGAAAAACTCAGCAGGCCAGGCAACATCCGTGGAGAGAGAAACAGAGTTAACGTTTCAGGTCGAAACCCTTCGTCGGAACTGAAAGAGCAGGAAATTAAACAGATAAAAATGCAAGGGGGAGGCTGGGGGGAGGAATAAAAGAACAAAAGGGGGGGGGGTCTGCCACAGGCAATACAGTCCTGGCTGTGCAGCGATGTCTGAGTTTTCATTCCACAAGGCCACAGATCTCTGTGACAACCTCCTTGGTAAAATGCAGCCCCCTCATGCACTGGTCTTGGGTCATGTGAATGATGTGAATGTAGGAGTAGTGCTCTCTGAAGACCTTGAGTGGATAGGGCTTCCTGCAGAGAGCCCTCCTCGTCCTACTGTCTCCTGCAGGGCTGGTGCTGCTTTGCCTAGCCTCATCTCCTCCTCCAATTCATCATGCAGAGCAAAGGGAACCCCTAGCAAGATGTCTATGACCAAGCACTCCCGTTCTCCTGGTGACCCCTATAAGGTCTCCTATAAGGTAGGGTAGCACAGCGCTCATTCTTTTTAGGTGAAGTCCTGAGAGAATTTCTGGGAAAAATGTTGATAGAGTGTTGAAGTTTTGGAAAAGTGTCCCAGAAAGTTTCTCAATGTGTCTCAAAAGTCCTCTTCAAACGCAGTGTAGTTAGTTGATCTCAATAAGTAAGCGAACATTGAAAGCTGAGCATGGCTTTAAGTAGCGTTCGAAATCCTCCAGTTTACTCCTGTTCAGCTGGTCACTGTTGGGAGAGGTTGTTAAGTGAAGCGTTACTCACCAAAATGGCATGCAGCCTCTTCAATGAGTGCAAGCAGGCAATTTACATAGAAACACAGAAAACATAGAAAAATAGAAGCAGGAGTAGGCCATTCGGCCCTTCGAGCCTGCTCCGCCATTCAATATGATCATGGCTGATCCTTTATCTCAATACCATATTCCAGCTCTCTCCCCATACCCCTTGTCAGTCAGCCCCTTAATGATCCTCTGGGCGACCATTCCTAGCGCGTGCTTCAACTCTTGCGCTAAACGCGTACTAAACCGGCGTTTCATTTTAAGACTCCATCTTGAGCCACCTTGGAGGCTCTTTAGCACCTCAAGTATTTGGTGAAAATCACGCCCTAGATGTTTATCTCTCTGTAGACATTGTCCCCGTACGTTTCAAAACTGCTATCATCAACCCTCCTCAAAAGACCCT
Source organism: Squalus acanthias (assembly GCA_030390025.1). Classification (NCBI taxonomy): domain Eukaryota; kingdom Metazoa; phylum Chordata; class Chondrichthyes; order Squaliformes; family Squalidae; genus Squalus; species Squalus acanthias. The sequence continues at coordinate 139,735,280 of CM059433.1, forward strand.
CCCTCAAAAAAACACATCTAACTCCTCTGTCCTCCCTAACTACCATCCCATCTCTACCCTCCCTTTCCTCTTCACAGTCCTTGAACACATTATCGCCTCCCAGATCTATACCCACCTCTTCTGCAACTGAGTTTAAATCCTTCCAACAAATTTTCAGCCATCCCGCAACACCAAAATGGCCCTAACTAAAATCATGTGTCCATGATGCGGAGATGCCGGTGTTGGACTGGGGTGGACAAAAGTGAGAAGTCGCACAACACCAGGTTATAGTCCAACAGCTTTATTTGAAATCACAAGCTTGTGATTTCAAATAAAGCTGTTGGACTATAACCTGGTGTTGTGCGACTTCTCACTAAAATCATGTGTGACATTCTCTATGATTGTAACTGTGGTGCATTTGACCGAGTCTGGCATCAAGGAGCCCTAGTAAAACTGAAGTCAATGGGAATCTTGGGAAAACGCTCCACTGGCTGGAGTCATACCTAGCACAAAGGAAGATGGTTGTGGTGGTTGAAGGTCAATCATCACAGCCCCAGGATATCGCTGCAGGAGTTCCTCAGGGCAGTGTCCTAGGCCCAACCATCTTCAGCTGCTTAATCAATGACCTTCCCTCCAACATAAGGTCATAAATGGGGATTTTCGCTGATGACAGCGCAGTGTTCAGCGCCATTCACAACTCCACAGATAATGAAGCAGTCCATGCTTGCATGCAACAAGACCTGGACAACGTTCAGACTTGGGCTGATAAGTGGCAGGTAACATTCGCGCCACAGAAGTGCCAGGCAATGACTATCTCTAACAAGCGAGAGTCTAACCACCTCCCCTTGACATTCAATGGCATTACCATCGCTGAATCCCCACTATCAACATCCTGGGGGTCACCATTAACCAGAAACTTAACTGGACCAGCCACATAAATACTGTGGCAACAAGAGCAGGTCAGAGGCTAGGTATTCTGCGGCGCGTGTCTCACCTTCTGACTCCCCAAAGCCTTTCCACCATCTACAAGGCACAAGTAAGGAGTGTGATGGAATACTCTCCACTTGCCTGGATGAGTGCAGCTCCAACAACACTCAAGAAGCTCGACACCATCCAGGACAAAGCAGCCAGCTTGATTGGCACCCCATCCACCATCTTAAACATTCACTCCCTCCACCACCGGCGTACCGTGGCTGCAGTGTGTACCATCTACAAGATGCACTGCAGCAACTCGCCAAGGCTTCTTCAGCAGCACCTCCCAAACCCGCGACCTCTTCCACCTAGAAGGACAAGGGCAGCAGGCGCATGGGAACACCACCACTTCCCAAGTTCCCCTCCAACTCACACACCATCCTGACTTAGAGGTATATCGCCGATCCTTCATTGTCGCTGGGTCAAAATCCTGGAACTCCTTACCGAACAGCACTGTGGGAGTACCATCACCACACGGACTGCAGCAGTTCAAAAAGGCGGCTCACCACCACCTTCTCAAGGGCAACTAGGGATGGGCAATAAATGCTGGCCTTGCCAGCGACGCCCAGATCCCATAAACAAATTTTTTTTTAAAAATCCCTCCTCATCTTTGCTACAGCCTTCAACAGTCAATCACAACATCCTCCACTACTGCCTCTCTTGTTGTCCAGCTACATGGGACTGCCCTTGCTTGAAATTCCAATCTTATATGATCATAGCCAGAGCATCTCCAGCAATGACATATCTTCTCACCCACTTATCGTCACCTCCAGAGTCCCCAAAGATCTATCCTTGACCTACTCCTCTTTCTCATCTGCACGCTGTTCCTTGGTGACATCATCCAAAACCATGGGAACAACCTCTACATGTATGCTGATGACATCGAGCTCTACCACTCCACCACCCCTCGCAACCCCTTCACTGCCTCTGTGTTGTCAGACTGCTAGTTCAAAAATTCAGTCATTGATGAACTTTAAGTTCCTCCAGCTAAGCATTGGGAAGGTCGCAGCCACCACAAAGTCCATACCACATCACTGACTCCAGCCCCCTCCTTGGTCACTATCTCAGGCTGAACTAGAACTAGAGGAGAGAGCAGAGGAACAATGCAGACATAATCAGAGGCGGTATCAGCGGCCGCCAAATCTCCCACGATTTCCCAAAAAAATAAGGTGCGACAGCAGGTAGGTGATTGGTTGGTGAGTATTAAGGTTCTTTGCTCTCTAAACTAAGACAGTGGTTTAAACTAGGAGTGGGAAATTATAACATAATGTATTAAATTTATAGCTTAACTAGTTAAACTAATTAATATAACTATAAATAATTGTTGATTAAAGACTTTAACTAATTAAATAAATAAAATAAGGCTAGACAAAGATATGGAAGGGCAGGTTATGTGTCTGGACTGCAGTATGTGGGAGTTTGTGGACAGCGAGACTGTCCCGAGCAAACACGTCTGCAGGAGATGTCTCCATCTCGAGTCTCTCCGGCTCAGAGTCATTGAGCTGGAGTGCGAGTTGGAGACACACCGACACATAAGGGAGGGGGAGGAATTTCTGACCAGTTTTGTCCAGAATACAGTCACACCCCAGAGGAAAGCACAGGTTCAGGAAAGGGGTGGGTGTGACTGTTAGGGAGATGGGTAGCGGGGATTTAGGAGAGGTTGAGAAGGAGGTCCCGCAGACACTGGTCCTGTCCAACAGGTACGATGTACTCGCTACCTGTCAGGACAAGGAGAAAGACTGCAGGGAGGTCAGCCACAATGCAGACCAAGGCACCGTGGCTCAGAAGGCTGTCCAAGGGTGGAAGAGCAGAATAGAAATGTGGTAGTGATAGGGGACTCTATAATTAGGGGGATAGATAGCATTCTCTGCAGACAAGAACAAGAATCCCGAAGGGTGGGTTGCCTACCTGGTGCCAGGGTAAGGGATATCTCATGGTGGCTGGAGACGAACTTGGAAAGGGAGTGAGGAAATCCAGTTGTCGTGGTCCATGTTGGAACAAATGACATAGGTAGGAACAGGGAGGAGGTCCTGCTGAAAGAGTTTCAGGAGATAGGCTCTAAATAAAAAGCAGGACCTCAAGGGTAATAATTTCTGGATTATTGCCCGAGCCACGTGCAAATTGGCATAGTAGCAGACAGATCAGGAGAATTAACACATGGCTAAAGGGCTGGTGTGGGAAAGAGGGGTTCCTTTTCATGGGACACTGGCACCAGTTCTGGGACAGGAAAGAGCTGTACCGATGGGACAGGCTCCACCTGAAACCGGGATGGGACCCGTGTCCTAGCGGAAGGGTAAATAGGGAGGTGGCAAAGGCTTTAAACTAGTAAGATTAGGGATGGGGTTGGGGGGGGTCTACAAGAAACGTAACCAGCCGAAATATAAACAAAACAGGAAAAGAGAGCAGAGGAAAGAATAAAGTAAGGGAGGACAATGATGGCAAGGGAATAAGTAGAGTTATAGAACAGGAGTCTAAAAAGATGATTAAACATAAAGTGAGAGGAAATCCTATTAAAAATGAGTTAAACTGTCTGTACAGCAATGCACACAGTGTCCGTAATAAAACAGGGGTTCTGGAGGCAATCATGCGTTGCGAGGAACCAGACATAGTAGGGATTACTGAGACATGGCTACAGAAAAATCAAGACTGGGAATTAAACATTGCAGAGTGTAACATATTTAGAAAAGATAGGGAGGGAAAAATGGGAGGTGGAGTAGCTGTACTTATTAGGGATAACATAATGGCAGTAGAAAAAAGTGATGCAGATATCAGCAAGACAAAAATAGAATCCATATGGATAGAGATAAAAGATATTGGCCCAAAAATTTGTGTTGATACGCGAGAGTACGCACTGTGTACTCTCGTGTATTCTGTCTCCAATTGCCGGTTTTCTGCATGCACTGCGCATGCGCTGAAAACCGGCACTTGGTGAATGGAAAAGGGGGCGGTTCCTAGGTGAACCGCGTGCACGCTACAGGCCGCGCGCATGCAGTGCACTTAGTGGTTTCAACGCGCAGGTAAGTATGGAAGATTTTACACATAAAAAAAGGAGGAGTAAGACCCACTTTTAACAAGGTAAGTAGTGAATTAAGTATTATTTTGAATTTTTTTTAACAGGTATATCTTTTTTAGAGACTTTAAAGACAGGTAAGTTTATTTTTATAACTTTTTAAAAGATTTAAAAAAAATTCAAAAATTTAATTTTTTATTTAAAATGGTTAATTTATTTAACTATACTTATTTTATTAATGTGATGGGTTTTTTTTTAAATTTAATTGAGGTTTAGCTGTTCTTTTGGGGGGCTATAGTATTCATAGCTTTCACAGCACTTATGTGAAAGTTATGAATGGAAGATGGTGTGCTGCCATTGGCTCTAACTGAGTCACGTGATCCCACAGCTCGCACGAATTAACTGCGCCTGTGGGATACGCAAGCCCAGCACAGCAGCTGTCCAGAACAACAAGTTCGTGCGAGCTGGAACTGAAAAAGCCAACGCGCAGTGAGAGATCGCGGGGAAGCCTTACCCTCGCACGAAGGCTTCCTCATGAATTTTTGGGCCATCAAAGGATCAATCACACCAATAGGGGTAGTCTTCAGACCACCTAATAGTGGAAGGGAGGTGGAGGAAGAAATATGCAGGCTAATTAGGGAAATGAGTAAAAAGCATAGAATAATAATCATGGGGGATTTCAACTACCCTGATATTAATTGGACAGAAGAGGTAGGTAAAGGGGATAAGGGAATGGAGTTCCTACAATGTGTACAGGACTCCTTTCCAAATATGTAAAAAGCACAACAAGGGAGGGTTCGCCATTGGATCTAGTAATGGGGAATGAAGCAGAGCAGATAAGAGAAGTAAAAGTAGGGGAACATATAGGCAGTAGTGACCATAATTTAAAACGCTTTAAGATGAAAATTGAGAAGGACATAAGTATGACGAAAACCAGGTTAATAGATTGGAGAAAAGCTGATTTTGAGGGGCTGAGAATAGAACTTGGGAAAAAAAATGGGCAACAACATTGGCAAACAACGATGTAGAACAGCAATGGGAAACATTTAAAACGGTGTTCAACAGAGTGCAGGAAAAATATATTCTGCTGAAAGGAAAGAACAAACTAAACAATAGTGAGACTCCATGGATAAATAAAGCCATAAGGGAACAATTGAGAGTATGGAAAGAGGAATACATTTTAAGTACATAGACAGCAGGGGAGGCAAAGAGGAACTATAAAATTAAATTATCAAGGAACATAAAACAAAATAGTAAAATAGTTTACAGGCACATCAATAAAAAAAGGAAGGTTGGATGGGAATAGGACCATTAAGGGATAGACAGGATAATATCACAGGTAACAATAGAGAGATGGCAGAAATATTAAATCATTATTTCACTTCAGTATTTACCAGAGAGATAGAACAGGTGGACATGACAGTGAATGATGAGATTAGTAATGAGATAAGTGCATTTAAAATAAAAAAAGGGGATACATTAAATAAACTAATCAAACTCAAAGAGGATAAAACTCCTGGTCCGGATGGATTGCATCCATGCATTATAAAAGAATCTAGGGAAGAGATAGCAGAGGCATTATTACGCATATTTAATAATTCATTAGAAAAAGGTGTCGTGCCAGAGGACTGGCGGATAGCTGACTTAATACCGATATTTAAGAAGGGGGATTAGAACATGTCCAGGGAATTATAGACCAGTCAGCTTAACATCGGTGGTAGGAAAAATAATGCAATCCCTACTAAAGGAGAAATAGAAGAACATCTAGAAACCAAAAATATAATAATGAATAGTCAGCATGGATTTCAAAAGGGAAAGTCTTGCTTGACCAACCTTATTGAATTTTTTGAAGAGGTAACAGAGAGAGTAGACAATGGTAATGCAGTAGATGTAATTTATCTGAATTTTCAAAAGGCCTTCAATAAGGTACCCTATAATAGACTGTTGAACAAGATCAGGGAATGCAGAGTCAGGGGACAAGTAGCAAAATGGACTGCTGGCTGGCTAAAGGGTAGCAATTCACAGTGGCAGAAGGTGGGTAGTGGTGTTCCAGAAGGATCAAAGCTGGGACCACTGCTGTTTGCAATTTACATTAACGATTTAGACTTTGGAATCAAAAACACAATTTCTAAATTTGCGGATGACACAAAATTGGGGGGGGATAGTCAATACTGAGGAGGACTGCAACAAATTACAGGACATTAATAAACTTGCAGAATGGGCATATAATTGGCAAATGAAGTTCAACACAGATAAATGTGAGGTATTACATTTTGGTAGGAATAATATGGAGGTCACTTATCACTTGGAGGGTGTGAGTCTAGGTGGGGTGGAGGAACAAAGGAATCTCGGAGTACAAATACACAAATCACTAAAAGTTGTGACACAGGTTAGCAAGGCCATAAAAAAAGCAAACAAAGCACTAGGGTTTATTTCTAGAGGGATAGAATTGAAAAGTAGGGAAGTTATGCTAATCCTGTATCAAACCTTGGTTAGACCACACTTAGAGTACTGCGTACTTTTCTGGTCACCATATTATAAAAAGGATATAGAGGCACTGGAGAGGGTGCAGAGAAGATTTACAAGGATGATACCAGAAATGCGAGGGTATACATATCAGGAAAGGATGAACAGGCTGGGTCTCTTTTCTCTTGAAAAAAGAAGGCTGAGGGGTGACCTAATAGAGGTCTTTAAAATTAGGAAAAATTTTGAGAGAGTGGATACAGAGAGAATGTTTCCACTTGTGGGGAAGAACAAAACTAGAGGCCATCAATATAAGATAGTCACCAAGAAATCCAATAGGGAATTCAGAAGAAACTTCTTTACCCAAAGAGTGGTGAGAATGTGGAACTCGCTCCCACAGGGAGTGTTTGAAGCGAATAATATAGATGCATTTAAGGGGAGGCTAGACAAGCATATGAGGGAAAAGGGAATAGAGGATAATGCTGATTGATTTAGATGAGGAAAGACGAGAGGAGGCTCGAGTGGAGCATAAACGCCGGCATGGACTGGTTGGGCCGAAAGGCCTGTTTCTGTGCCATATATCCTATGTAATCCTATGTTCATAACCTCAAGGTCTTGTTCAACCCAAAACTTAATGACCTATATCCTCTCCATCACAAAGACTGCCGTAACATTGCCTGCCCCCATCTGCCACTAAAATTCTCATCCTTGCGTTTGTCACCTCCAGACTCGATTATTTGAATGCTCTCTTGGCAGGCCTCCCATCCTCCACTCTCCCTGTACTTCAGCTCATCCAAAACTCTGCTGCCCATATCCTATCCTGCACCAAGAGATATCCACCCATCAAACACATCGGGCTGGATTTTGAATCGGGTCGGGTTTGGAGGCGTGTGGGGGGTTAAATTTGCGGGGTCGGGGGTCCCGACCCCATCCCAACTCCATCCCGCCTCCACGCAATTTTGACAAAATCAGTCGCGGTGTTCCCGACTCCGTCCCGCCTCCAAGAGGCGGGAGAGGCCATTAAAGCCCTTAACAAGCCCTAAATTGGCTCTGTAATGCCATTTTGAAACGTTTTAGCTAGTTTAACCCTTTTCTGACGTGAAGTACGCCTGGTGTGAAACACTCCAGTGAAACCTGGCGGGAGCACAAGTGGATAGCTGACTATGAGCTGCAGGTCCACTATTACAACGGAGATGTGATGAAGGTAGTAGTAGTATTAGGCCTGAAAGTCGCTTCTGATGCTGCTGAATTGAATGTCTTCAGAGACTGCCTGGCCTTTGCTGTGAGAGGACTTGGATGCAAAAAATTCTCTCTCTCTCTCTCTCTCATCAATTTTGCATCCAGGTCCACTCACAGCAAAAGCCAGGCAGGTCCTCTCTCACCAACAGGCAGGCAGTCTCTGAGACCAGTCAGACAGTCTCTGACCTGCAATGCAGCAGGAATGATGACATCATCAGAGGTGACTTTCAGACTGAAACCACTAATTAGTTCATGGGTTCCCACATGCTGGAACTCAATTGCCCAATTAAGTGAAAATTGCATCATTCATCCACATTAATCTGGAGTCGGGGGGGGAACACGAAATGCGGATGACACGACCCCAACCCGACCCCAAGACAAAATCCAGCCCATGGTTACTGACTTACATTGACTATCGATCCCCCAAACACCCCAAATCTAAATGATACAGCTGGTGCATCAAGTATGCCCTATTCAGCCTTATGCCTCTGTGAAGCACCTTGGAACATTTTTCTATATTAAGAGAGCTCCATAAATTCAAGTTGTTGCTTTTGTACATCTTTGTTAAATATTGGTACAATTTTAAAGGGGGTGCAAGAACAGAGAGACCTGAGGGTTCACATACACAAATCTTTGAAGGTGGCAGTATAATTTGCTAAAGCAGTTAAAAAAGCACATGGGAATCTTGGCTAAAAATTTGAGGCATAAAGTACAACAGCAAGGAAGTTATGCTAAACATTTATAAATCATTGGTTAGGCCCCAGCTGGAGTACTGTGTCGAATTCTTGACACCACACTTTAGGAAGGATATCAAGGCTTTGGAGAAGGTGCAGAGGAGATTTACCGGAATTATACCAGGGATGAGGGACTTCAGTTATGTGGAGAGACTGGAGACGCTGGGATTGTTTGCCTTCAGAGCAGAGAAGGTTAAGGAGAGATTTAATAGGTGTTCAAAATTATGAGGGGTTTTGATGGAGTAAGAACATAAGAACATAAGAAATAGAAGCAGGAATAGACCATACGGCCTCTCGAGCCTTCTCCGCCATTCAATAAGATCATGGCTGAACTTCTACACCAATTTCACTTTCCCGCCATATCCCCATATCCCTTGATTCCCTTAGTGCCCAAAAATCTATCGATCTCAGTAAATAAAGAGACTAATTGAATAGCTCTTTCAAAGAACCGGCATATGCACGGTGGTATTTGAGAGTGTCAAATAAAAAATAATGCATACATTCCATGATAGATTCTTGAACATGTTTGAAAAATTACATTAAAATAAAGCATTTAAAAAAAGACACATCACACAATAAACAGCATATGATGCAATTGATAATTCATTATGAAAGCTCTTTTATTCAAGCAAAATATTATTGAAATGACTCTTATTCATAACTTACAAAGGCACAAGTTATCTCTTGTAAAATAACTTGATTTGACTTTGAATCCAAAATAACTACAAACTTGAGACCAAGGTTCAAAAATTCCAATCCGGGTCCAAAGCGGAAGTTAGGCAGATCACCTGGTGGAGGCTGTAATCTGGAGCAGAATTAAATTCTGCCAGGATTCCATCCTCTGTAAAATGCCACTTTAAATTCCGGTGGGTGGGAAGCAAGCAAGAATTTTACCCATGCACCACTGTGTATGTTGGAGTTCTGAAGCTACCTTGTGAATTCCACCTATTCCACCTTTAGTTAGGTATCAACGGAACTGTCCCTAGCTAACAGCTGGAACTTTCCCAAACTAAGATAAGTGATCCCAGAGGAGCAGCACGGCGCCACTCTAACATTCTCTGGTAGACAGGGGCAAACACACCTGAAGCACTCTTATAGGTGTGGGCTACCCGCCCCAAACATGTAAGTCACTCTGTCGCAGGAATTAGGATGGGGTCTTTGACTTACTCCATGTGTGGCTGGGAGTTCCACTCCATTACAGTTGTGGCAGCAGGGTGGACCCATTGGAATTTTAGCCCTCAGTGGTCCCATGGACAGAACACTGTCCTTTAACTTATTGGACCCGAGTTCAAGTGTAACTCACAATGATGCAGTGAAAGTCTCTACTCTCTGCGCATTGTTAGGATGCTGAGTGAAGTTGTTTTGACAGTTTCAAAGCAGTCCCTACTAGGTGTTAGCTCATAAACACAAAATGAATCACTATTGGGCACTAAATTGGCAAAATTACTCAGAAATCACAAAGATGTCTAATGTAGGAAAGGAAATATTATACTGCTGCAGAACAATGTGTTCTAGGAACACAGGAACAGGGGTAGATGAATCAGTCCCCTGAGCCTGGGCTACCATATTGTTAGCCATGGCAACTTGACACACACAAGAAATTGGGGTCCAGGCGCATTGTTGTGAAAAGGAAGAGTGCTTTAGTCTCCTTCTGGCCATAATATGCTTAGCCCAGGAGTGCCTGATGGGACAGTGTAGGGTGGTCTTTCTTTGTACCTATTTGTGCCTGATAGGGAATGTTTAATGCTAAGAAATCCCAAAACTCATTTCCCTCATAGCCAAAAGTTGAAAAACATCTATTTCCCAGTACTAATATCCTCACATAATGAGCAAAATGATTAATTAATAAAAGCAAATATCACTTCATACCTCATGAATATTTTTCGGTGTGATCGTAATGTCATTTTTGTATCGCACAAAGAACAAGCACAGACCATCAAGGCGTACACTGGATAAATTGCCCAGAAATAATCGCCTCATTTTGGTCCCTTTAGCAATTCCAGCAATAATTCGGCCACTTTCTAAAAATAATCAATCAATCAAAACATTAGTCAGCCATCTACTCTTCATACTTAGAAATGTTTAGAAACATAGATTATGTGCTTTGCAGGATCCAGTTTTCGAATGATATAGTTTCCTCCAACAAAGCTGGACTGTAAAGTTCAACCTTCCTTGACGAGTGAAGCAAAATGGAACAGTTGGCATTAACATTCTGCATGTTAGGACCGATTCTGCTGCTCCTCCCCCGCCCCATGCCTGTCTAACATGAGTAGCAACTGAATTTGGCATAACAAGTCTGAACATGGCCCAATCGCACCAATGGCATTGGCCTGTTGGAGAGCAATAGCCAAAAACAAATGAACACTTAGCGTTGAAAAGAAAGGCCACCTACCTTCGGGCCCTTCTTAGGCTTGCCACCGAGGTCCCTCAGATCCTTCAATCTGGGGACGGTCCCGGAGCAAGCACCACAACTAGTTTCTTGCAACAGTATCTGGACAACTGTGATCTGCAAACACAGGAAATTGAACCAGAAGAGCCAGCAGATCCCTTCCCTACCACATTAGCATAGCACCACAGGTCTGTTGTGAAAGTTGTGAAAATAAATTAATAAATCTGGTAATTTGTAGGCTGGCTCCTGAAAAAATGACCATGAGAGCTGCTAGATTGTTGTATAAGTTAACTGGTTCACTAGTATCCTTCAAGGAAAGGAATCTGCCACCCCAACCTGGTCTGACCTACACATGACTCCAGTCCCACACTATGGCCACGAATTTAATAGACCTCAGAGGGCGGGTTTGGAGGCGGGTCGGTAGCAAAAATCGGAAACATTGACAGCGGGCTGCAAAGCCTCCGCCACCACGCCTCCACACTACTTTGGCAAGTGTCGGGTCAGCAGCTCCCGACAGCAAATGGCGGGAAAGGCACTTAAAGCCGTTAACAGTGTCGTAAGAATGAGCCTTACGCGTGGTAAACTTAATGTAAGCTTTAATCAACTTAAAACGGTGCTGCATACAAAAGAGGTCTTACCCTATGCCTCTTCCAGAGCTAACTGATCAGTCCAGTATTTATCCTGGACTGATTACAGGAAGTGATGTCATACAGGAAGCTGAAAAGTGTTACCACATTCTCCCCCCCCAAAAGATTAGGAGGCCGGAATGCTCCCTCCATTTCGTAGCCGTTGGATGAGGGAGAGCCGCACCCGTTTGGGTTCTCGTAGCGGTAGAGGGCCCCTAGCCCGTTTACCCGCTGCGGGCCATGGACCAGAGTCCGAGTGCTCCAGCCCGCTCTGTGAGGGGTCAGAACGATCCTGACCGTGTACTGGTACCCGAATGGGTGTCGGGCAGGGCTGTGGCAGATCCGTTTCTGAGCGTACGGTACAGGGTTGATCGTGGCTGCGCGTGCGAGCCCCGACGGGCTCATAGTCAGTCTGCCCCAGGTCGGCACGCTGGAGTGAGGTACCAGCCGGCGTCAGATCCCGATCATGATGAGAGGCACCTGGCAAGCCCAGAGATGTGCCTGGTACAATATCATCCCCTGGTGTCCCTCTGTGTTTCGGCGGGCAGGGAGCCAGATCCCGCAATGACACGGTAGATTCCCGACCGTCAGGATACCGAATATAGGCGTAGGTAGGGTTGACGTCAGTGAGCTCAACCTCATCTACCAGGGGGTCATTCTTAGACGCCCGGACATATCTTCGGAGTAGCACTGGTCCCGGTGTAGTCAGCCACGACGGGAGAGATGTCCCATAGGATGAGCGACGCTGAAATCGGAAGAACCGTTCATGAGGCGTCGTATTTGTGGCGGTCGAAAGGAGGGACCGTGTGGAGTGTAATGCGTCTGGAAGTACTGCTTCCCATTGCTGGTTGGGTAGGCCCCGAGATCTCAAAGCCAGACGTACCGCATTCCAGATGATAGCGTTAAAACGCTCGACTTGCCCATTCCCAACCGGATGATAAGGCGTCGTTTTGCTGGCAGCAATACCCCGTTCCGAGAGATAGGCCTTGAGTTCTCCCGACATAAAAGAAGGGCCCCGATCTGAATGAACATAGGATGCCATGCCACAGAAAGCAAATACCTGTTCAAGGCAGCTGATAACCGTGGTTGTCAGCATATTGGGGCAGGGAAAGGCAAACGGAAAACGAGAATACTCATCAACCATTGTTAACAGATAAGTGTTGCGAGTTGAAGAGGGCAACGGCCCCTTAAAATCGATGCTAAGCCGTTGCATTGGCTGGGTCGCATGTATGAGTATACCACCCGAGGGGCGGAAAAACCGAGGTTTCAATTCCGCACAGACTCTGCAGTCCGAGCACATCTTCTTTACATCCCCGGTAGAGAATGGGAGATTTCGGGACCGCACGAAGTGCAGCATGCGAGTAACGCCTGGATGACACAACCCATCATGGATGTCTACGAGCGTAGAGGGTGCCATGGCGGAGCAGAATGCTCGTGTGAGGGTATCCGGAGCCACATTCTCCTTGCCAGGTCGATAGTGGATGGTGTAACCAAAAGAGGCCAATTCCAGCCGCCAAAGCTGGATTTTATTATTTTTAATTTTGGTCCGTTTTCGATTATCGAGCATGAAGGCGACCGATCGCTGGTCCGTGATTAAGGTAAAGTGCTGGCGAGCCAGGAGATGACTCCACTTCCGTACTGCCTCTATGATGGCTGTAGCTTCTTTCTCGACTGGAGGATAATGTAGCTCAGCCCCTTGAAAAGTCCTGGACAAAAATGCCACCGGACGACCTTCCTGATTCAGAGTGGCTGAGATTGCCACCTCCGAGGCATCACACTCAACCACGAAAGGAAGACTCTCATCGATGGAGTGAAGAGCCGCTTTCTCCAACTGCTTTTTCAGGAGGTTAAAGGCTGCAACAGCCGTTGTGTCTAGTGGGAATGTGCTGGCCTTCAGTAGAGGTTGGATTCGGTCCGAGAAGTTAGGAATCCATTTCGCATAGTATGCAAACAGGCCGAGGGCCCGGCGCAAGGAGGCCGGATTCTTAGGTGGCGGGAGTTCTTGGAGTGGGCGAAGCCTTTCAGGGTCAGGTTTAATGATGCCATTGCCCACACAATAGCCAAGGATGTTGATAGTTGGTTGTGACTCAATGGATTTAGCCGCATTCAATGTCAAATTACGGTGCTGGAGTGCATCCCAAAATCGTTGGAGATTGGCGTCATGTTCCTGCTGATTGCGACCTGCGACAGTAATATTGTCCAGATAAGGAAACGTATCCTTCAAGTCTTCCTGTTTGACCAGGTCATCCATTGCTCGCTGGAAGACAGCCACTCCATTAGTGACCCCAAAGGGGAGGCGACGAAATTGATACAGCCGCCCATTGGCTTCAAAGGCTGTATACTGCTTGTCTGAGACCTTCAAGGGTACCTGATGATAGGCGCTTTTCAGATCATAAGTCGAGAACACCGTGTACTCAGCCAATTTATTAACCATATCATCGATGCGCGGCAATGGGTATGCGTCCAAGTCCGTATACTGATTGATGGTCTGTGAATAGTCAATGCACAGCCGTTTCTTGTGAGGTTGTAGAGAGTTCTTAACAATAACGACCTGGGCGCGCCATGGCGACGAACAAGGCTCGATGATATCCTCTGCTAAAAGCCGAGAAATCTCAGCCGCAATAAAAGACTGGTCTTCCTGACTGAAACGGCGTGACTTTGTTATAATCGGTTTGCATCGAGGAGGGATACTGGCAAACAGTGAGGGTTCATCCAGTGAAGCTGCTGACAAGGCACAGAACGGTAATCGAGGTCGTATATTAGAAATAGTGAGTTCAGGTTTGGATCCGCCGAACTCAATGGTAAGCTTCTTATGCTGCTTTTGAAAATCCAGCCCTAAGATAAGATCACTACATAAGTCCTTGAGCACCGAAAGCCGGGTGGAGGGATACCTGTGACCTTTAAGCATTATTTCAACTACACAGAAGCCAGAAATTCTGGTATTAAGTGATGACTGAGCCATCGCAACTGCCTGGTCCGATGGAAAAACATGTAGCTTTAACTGTGCAACAGTCTGTTCCCTAATGAAACTATCAGTGCTACCTGAGTCAATTAAGGCATCTAAAGTATGTCCCTTAATTGATGCTTTTGTAGCTGCATGGAATAGATTCTGAGGACAAGCAGCTGTAATTGGTGTCGTTGCACAAAGAGTGGCTGAAATTCTAGGTGTGTTTCTTCGAGAAAAAACCCGAGAGGAAGCACGATAGTTTTTAGTTGGAACATCCTGATAGGCCCTTACTGGGGCAGTTCGGTAGGACTTAGCTTGATAAGCCCTCGTAGAGGCTCTTGATAGGCAAACCTTTACAAAATGACCCTTTTTGTTGCAATGACTGCAAAACGCATTGCGAGCAGGGCAGAATCTCCGAGGGTGAAACTCATCCCCACAAAAAAAGCATTTCTTAGATTGCCAAGAGGCTGCCACAGTGGGGTCATCATCCTCTTCATCGGTGAAGTCATCAGATCGATCGTCAGGGATAAAGTCCTCCCTAATAGAGTTCACCTGTGGCCTCTTAAATTGCCTGACTGTAGTTAAGGCAGCAGACCGAGGTCTGGGCACTGTAAAAAGGTCTGCATTTCGTTTTGCTAGATCTAGAGAGCAAGCCAGGTCATAAGCTCTCTGCAGCTCAAGTGTCTTACTTTCCAGTAGACGCTGGCGTATAAATGGGGAGGCAAGCCCGCAGATGAACGCATCACGGATCATTTCTTCGCGGTATAGCTCAGCTGAGGCTGCCCGAAAGTTACAGTCCATACTAAGTCTGCGAAGCTCTTGGAGGAATTTATCAATGGATTCCTCCGGCCCTTGTTGGGCTGTAGCTAGTAGATGTCTAGCATAGACCTCATTCGGTGTCTTAGTATATAGTCTCTTAAGCGTCTGAATTGCCTCCTCATAACTGTCCCAGTCTTCCACATACTGAAATACATTCGGGGTGACACAGTTGATGAGTATCCGCAACTTTGAGTTATCATCCGCTTTGCAATACTCAAGAAAATTCTCAAACGTGCGATACCAGTGTTTCCACACCTTACCGGCTGCTGGGGTGTTTGGGTCCAAGTCAAGACGCGATGGTTTAAGGATGTTTTCCATGATGGGTGATTCCCTGGATCCTTAGCTCCGAGTTCGTCCAAAAAGTTTGAGTGCGAAGTTTTTCAAAAGTTGATTAAATTGTCGTAAGAATGAGCCTTACGCGTGGTAAACTTAATGTAAGCTTTAATCAACTTAAAACGGTGCTGCATACAAAAGAGGTCTTACCCTATGCCTCTTCCAGAGCTAACTGATCAGTCCAGTATTTATCCTGGACTGATTACAGGAAGTGATGTCATACAGGAAGCTGAAAAGTGTTACCACAAACAGCTTGTTAACTGCCTGGTTAATGTTATTTTAACTGCCTGTTCGGATGTTGAAGCTTTTTCTGCGTGCTGCCCGCCTTCAGAAAAACACGTCAGCTGCATTGAGCCGGGTTTAGCGAGGGCCTGAATTGTTGGCAGCTGCTCGATCAGCTTAAAAGCGGTCCTGCAATCTCTCATAGTTTCAGATGCCACAACTTAGTGCTTTGAGGTTTGGGACACTTTTTGCAGCTTTACAAATCTTGTATGTGTTCACGCTGAAATCCATCTGCAGTGTGACATCATTGGAATACCCTCTGGCCACTTTGTCTGAGCGCAAACAACCTCCATTCCTTGACTGAGATATATACCAGTGGTATGGGAACCATTTATATCCTCTCATCCTGGTCGTCAGATTCGGAGGAAGAGCAGCCACGGCAGCAGCACAACCAGACACAGCAGCAGCACCAACAACAGGAGCGCCAACCTTCTCCTCAGCCACCTGATGATGCACAGGGCAGAGGGCATCAGCGCAGGCCTGCAGCTCGCTGCATGCAATACCCCCAACACCAGGTTTACAGGCAGAGGATGAGCTTCCTCAACATGAGTGAGCAGCAGTGCCAAAAGGAGGCTGAGACTTCCGCGAGACATAGTCGCTGACATCTGCGCAATGCTGCACCAACCCCTGGAGCCCAGAGGAGCATGTGGACACTCCTTACCAATGGCTGTCAAAGTCACCACCGCACTCAACTTCTTTGCTTTGGGCTCCTTCCAGGGATCAGCTGCACACATCAGCAGCATCTCCCAGTCCGCCGCACACACCTGCATCACATAGGCTACCGATGCCCTCTTTGCAAAGTCGAACAATTACATCCACTTCTCCACGGATGAAGCAAGTGTGACCGCGCGTGCGGTTGGCTTTGCAAATATGGCAGGCTTCCCAAGGGTGCAGGGCATCGTAGACTGCACACATGTGGCCATTAGGGCACCCCATCACAACCCAGCTGTATTTGTCAACCGCAAGGGATTCCACTCCCTTAACGTCCAGTTGGTGTGTAACCACAGGAAGATCATCATGCATGTTTGCGCAAAGTACCCTGGCAGTTGCCATGACTCCTTCATCCTGCGGCAGTCTACTGTGCCTCAACTCTTCAATCTGCCAACCCAACTTTCTGGATGGCTACTTGACGACAAAGGCTATCCCCTGAAAAAGTGGCTCATGAAACCGATGAGGAGGCCATCAAACGAGGCTGAGGAGCGGTACCATCTGAGCCATATTTCCACCAGAAGCATCATAGAGCAAACCATCGGCTTGCACAAAATGCGATTCCGATGCCTCGACAGATCTGGTGGAGCCCTGCAGTATGCACCAGCCAGGGTGTCCAGAATCATCGTCGTCTGCTGTGTGCTGCACAACAGCGCACAGCAGCGTGGCTTGGCGCTGCCTGAGGAACAAGTGGCTCAGCGCAGAGCCTCCTCAGAAGAAGAGGAGGAGGAGGAGGAACAGGAGGAGGAAGAGGATGAGGAGGAGGCCGAGGACGAGGAGAAGGCCGAGGAGGAGGAAGAGGACAAAGACGAGGAGGAGGAGGCACGCCTTGCGGGGCAGGATTAGGCCAATGCAGCAGCACGCGACTGCATTGCTTGCCGTCAGGCAAGGGATGCACTCATCCATGCCAGATTCGCGTAAGCTTACGCTTCAACCACAGGTGGCTGGCATATGGCTATGAATGTGTGGACGACCTTCTTAACACGCCATACATCATCTCTCCAATAAACGGTGCTTTCCTATCAACTATCAGCACCATCATTACAAATGCAAGTCGCCCTGAGCCCTCACTGTGCAACTTCCATTTCCCAGAACACATAGGCCAGAACTTCATCTCTTTGTCATCACTTTTGTTTAATCACAACACAAAAGGATGACAATCGATACTTTACAACAGAACAAAACACCCAAGTGACTACCCTTGTGACTATTTGTGTGTTAACTTCCTCTTATGCGTGCTTCTACGTGGTGCTTCCCTGCTGTGGCTTCAGCAGATGTAGAGGCACCTTGCTCACTTTGATGCTGCGCCTGCTTAGACGCCTTTGACAAGCATCCTCTGGGTTTGGGAGCCTGGGAGGGCTCATCCACAGTTTGCACGTCCTGCGGCTGTGCCGGGGCTGAGACGGCCATCTCAGTTGGGTGAGGAATCTGAAGCTCTAACCAAGGGCTCCGCAGTGGCATGGTCGTGTGAGCGCTTCGAGAGAAGTCCACACTTCCTTGTTGTCTACCAACAACATTCCTCTCAGAGGTCACCCGCACTTCAGTGCTAGCAAGTGTCTGGAGAGCACCTTGCTGCACATCAGTGGGGCCATGAGGACCCATCTCTGTACTGACAATCCTCATAACGGGGACGTCCATGTACCTCTGGTGTCTCTCCTCAATAGATGCCCATCTAACCTCCATAGCAAACCATCTATTGAGAAGAGTCACCTGAGTCTGGCGACTTATGTCCTCCATGGAGGTTGCCACCCTCTCCATGGCGGCACATTCATGCGCCATTGCCTCCACAAAGGCAGTGCTCATGTTTGAGATGGACTCCTCCATTCTCTGCACACTCACAGTTACCCTGGATGCAAACCCTGTCAGAGACTCCTGCACTTGTTCCACTGCTCTCTTTCTGGATGGCCCCAGAGGCACGGCATCTGCATGCAGCTGAGCAGAGCTAGGAGCGTCCTGCAACCTCCGACGAGGACTCTCCACTGCTGTCGCTGTCTCCACCATCTGCTGATGCTCACTTGTGAGCTGTGATACACCAGGTGACAACACTACTCT
Source organism: Squalus acanthias (assembly GCA_030390025.1). Classification (NCBI taxonomy): domain Eukaryota; kingdom Metazoa; phylum Chordata; class Chondrichthyes; order Squaliformes; family Squalidae; genus Squalus; species Squalus acanthias. Next base: position 139,753,833 of record CM059433.1, read on the forward strand.
ATGTTGCGAAGTCCTCGCCGAGGTGTGCATTTCTGCGCTGGTGCTGGGTGCCCGGTGTCCTGGCCAATATTTATCCCTCAACCAACATAACAAAAACAGATTATCTGATCATTATCACATTGCTGTTTGTGGGACCTTGCTGTGTGCAAATTGGTTGCCGCGTTTCCCACATTACAACAGTGACTCCACTGCAAAAGTACTTAATTGGCTGTAAAGCGCTTTGAGACGTCCGGTGGTCGTGAAAGGCACTATATAAATGCAAGTCTTTCAAGTCTTTCTTTTAAAGGCATGAGTTAGACATCTGATTTTTAGGTAGCAGACAAATCCTATTGTACAGATGATCAAAAGTCAATCTCTATAAACATCATATGCCATTGCAGTCAATCATGAAATCTAAATGCGAGGGTTGAAAATCCATTCTGTCACCAGCTTCGTCTAGTGCGCCAGTCTCTCCGTCCCCCACTTCCAGCTCCTCGCCACCTCCCACGATCTCATGAGCAGCCTCCTCAGCACTTGTCAATGTCGTCAGGGACGGTGGCCCTCCTCCTGTCGACGCTCTCTCCCTCTTATTGCGGGCTATCTTTTCCTGCAAGGAGGGACACAAGTGGAGTTTCAGCGAGAGTGATGGAGTGACTGTGAAGAATTCATAACATAGAAGCTTAAAAGGAGATCAAGACGGAGTGAGGTGCCAAGAGGAAGCTGTTCCCTGTGCATTGTTAGTTGTTGTCATAGTATAAGTGAGTTCGAGTGTGAGGGGTGCATAGTAGGATGCTGAAATGATTCAGTACAGAGAGAGAGATGGATAGGCAAGGGTGCAAGGGAAGTAAGGGTAAAGTGGGATGTGGAAGAGCAGGCTTACAAAGCAGAGTGCTGGTGATGAGAAGAGAAGGGAGGCAGATTGAAGGTAAATGTGATGTGGTACTCACTTTTGATGATTGCAGAAGATCATTAAACTGTTTTCGGCACTGGACCCAAGTTGCGTGATCAAAAGGACCTTGCGCTTACCTCCTCAGCAATGTGCAGCCAGGCTGCCTTTGTTTGCTGAGGAGGCTTCCTCCGGCCATCGGGAGGGAACAGAATCTCCCTGCGCCCTCTTACTCCCTCCACAAGAGCTTGAAGGGAGTCCTCATTGAACCTTGGAGCAGCCTTGGCTTTGGCAGCAGTCATTGTAGCCTGGGTCCACTCAAACAGCAGCAGAAAGGAGAAATGAGAGGCTGAGGCTACATGGGCCCCTTAAAAATAACTGCAGCAATGGCGTCATCAGTGGAGAGCAACAGACACGCTCCCACTCATTGGACCGGGCAGCGCGCACGATGGGACTAATTAGGACACTTAAACTAAAATCGGAAATCGGGAGCAGCTGAAACCGGAAGCAGGACCGGAACCCGCCCACCAGGCAACCTGACTCCAATCCGCCTCCTCTATTAAATTGACGGCCTCTGTGGTTGATTCTTAATGCCCTCAGGACACTTAGGGACGGGCAATGAATACCGACTTGCCCCTTGCCAGTGTCACCCACATCCCAGAAACAAATTTTTTAAAAGGCCCTGCTCCAACTCCTTATGTGGCTCAGTGTCAAATTTTGTTTGATAGCGTTACTGTGAAGCACCTTGGGATGTTTTACTACGTTAAAGGCTCTATATAAATACAAGTTCTTGTTGTTGTTGTTGTTGGAATAAGCCCAGGAATCCCAGGCAATGTGAAGAGGAGACCACGCATAATGGGTCATTGTCCTCTTTTTCATGACCTTTAGACCTTGGAAAGGGTTTTCCCATGGGGCAAAGGTCAGGGAAATCAAGCCCATTGTGAAAATATTGATGCATCGTCCATATGAACATCCCGTTCATGCATTATGTATAAGGCCTGACTACTCACAAGACAGTCACTCATTATAACTCAACTTTGTTCTCTTAAAGGATGCATGGCTTGGCATGTTATGTAGAGGATGCCATATTATTCAAGAATGAAGAAAGCCTACAAGGGTACCGACTGACACGCTTTTCTGTCTCAATCAACAGCCATTTCCATTGTGTGTATATACTCTTGATGCGTTGTATCGATCAGTCCTGACCACTATCTTTCACGCTGTCAACCTTAAGTTATTTGAAGGTATTTAAGAACTGCAATAAATGCAACAAAGCCTTTATAGAGGCTGAGTATATGCCTATAATAACACTACCACATGTTAAAACTGCTTTGGATTCCCTGCCAGCACCTGACAAAACCACATTGATAAGATATCCCACATTATTTATGAGGAAACAGAAAGAAAAGAATCAGTATTGTAATAAAACAACTGATTCAGTCCTGTATCAATTGGATAATATTGGTTTCTCAGTACTGGCCAGTTGTGCAGCATTCAGTCTCCACCTTAGCAAGTGCTACACCTGCAGCATATTAAAGAATAAATAGATTAATCAAATTAAATATTTAGAAGAGATATATGAGTAAATTTAACAAGTCTCCGCCCCAACCCAGAGCCCTGCACACCTCGCCACCCACAAGGGTGCAGATCAGAGATGAGACTATATAACAATAAAGCTTGATGCTCCAAACACCACTCCCAACTAATGAGCCAATGCACCAGGAGCGCCGTCCTGCTGAATTTACCCTATAGATGATCAGAAAATGACAGATGAGCTAACCGGGAAGGGCAGCATAGAAACATAGAAGATAGGAGCAGGAGTAGGCCATTCGGCCCCTCGAGCCTGCTCCGCCATTCGATGAGATCATGGCTGATCATCCAAACTCAGTACCCTGTACCTGCCTTCTCCCCATATCCCTTGATACCTTTAGCTTGAAGAAATATATCTATCTCATTCTTGAATATATTTAATGACTTGGCCTCAACTACCTTTTGTGGTAGAGAATTCCACAGGTTCACCACTCTCTGGGTGAAGAAATTCCTCCTCATTTCTGTCCTAAATGGCTTACCCCTTATCCTTAGATTATGACCCCTGGTTCTGGACTCTCCGACAATCGGGAACATTCTTCCTGCATCTAGTTTGTCCAGACCTGTCAGAATTTTATATGTTTCGATGAGATCCCCTCTCATTCTTCTATACTCCAACGAGTATAAGCCCAATCGACCCAATCTCTCCTCATATGTCATTCCTGCCATCCCAGGTATCAGCCTTGTGAATCTTCGCTGAACTCCCTCCATGGCAAGAACATCTTTCCTCAGATAAGGCGACCAAAACTGCACACAATACTCAAGGTGTGGTCTCACCAAGGCCCTGTACAACTGCAGCACGACATCCCTGTTCCTGTACTCAAACCCTTTCGCTATGAAGGCCAACATACCATTTGCCTTCTTCACCGCCTGCTGCACCTGCATGCTTACCTTCAGCGACTGGTGCACAAGGACACCCAGGTCTCGTTGCACATCCCCTTCTCCCAATCTATTGCCATTCAGATAATAGTCTGCCTTTCTGTTTTTGACACCAAAGTGGATAACCTCGCATTTATCCACATTATATTGCATCTGCCACGCTTCTGCCCACTCACCCAACCTGTCCAAATCATCCTGGAGTTTCTCGGTATCCTCCTCACAGCACACACTCCCACCCAGCTTTGTGTCATCTGCAAACTTGGAGATATTACATTTAGTTCCCTTATCTAGATCATTAATGTATATTGTGAATAGCTGGGGTCCAAGGACCGATCCCTGCGGTACCCCACTAGTCACTGCTTGCCACTCGGAAAAAGACCCATTAATTCCCACTCTTTGCTTTCTGTCCGCCAACTAGTTCTCTATCCAAGTCAATACCTTGCCCCCAATCCCATGTGCCTTAACTTTACACGCTAATCTCTTATGCGGGACCTTATCGAAAGCCTTTTGAAAGTCCAAATACACCACATCTACTGGTTCTCCCTTATCTATTTTCCCAGTTACATCCTCAAAAAATTCCAGTAGATTAGTCAAGCACGATTTACCTTTTGTAAATCCATGTTGACTTTGTCCGATCGTGTCAGTGTTTTTCAAGTGCTCAGCTATTACATCCTTTATAATGGACTCTAGCATTTTCCCCACTACCGATGTCAGGCTTACCGGTCTGTAATTCCCCGTCTTCTCTCTACCACCCTTTTTGAATAGTGGGGTAACATTAGCTACCCTCCAATCCATGGGTACAGTTCCAGATTCCATCGAATGTTGGAAGATGATCAGCAATGCATCTACTATTTCTAGGGCCACTTCCTTAAGTACCCTAGGATGTAGATTATCAGGCCCTGGGGATTTATCGGCCTTCAATCCCGTCAATTTCCCTAACACCATTTCCCTGCAAATACTGATTTCTTTCAGTTCCTCCCTTTCATCAGACCGTATGTTCTCCAACATCTCTGGGAGGTTATTTGTGTCCTCCTTTGTGAAGACAGAACCAAAATATGCATTTAATTGGTCTGCCATTTCTTTGTTCCCCATTATAACTTCCCCCGCTTCTGACTGCAAGGGACCTACACTTGATTTCACTAATCTTTTTCTCTTCACATATCTATAAAAACTCTTACAGTCAGTTTTTATGTTCCCTGCAAGCTTACTTTCATATTCTATTTTCCCCTTCTTAATTAATCCCTTTGTCCTCCTTTGTTGAATCCTAAACTGCTCCCAATCCTCAGGGTTACCGCTTTTTCTGGCCAATTTATATGCCCTCTCCTTGGATCTTATGCTATCCCTAATTTCCCTTGTTAGCCACGGTTGAGTCACCCTTTTTGTTTTATTCTTATGCCACACTGGGATGAACAAATTCTGTAGTTCATCCATGCAGTCTTTGAATGTTTGCCATTGCCTATCCACCGTCAACCCTTTGAGTGACATTCCCCAATCAATCCTACCCAATTCGCGCCTCATACCATCATAGTTTCCTTTATTTAAATTCAGGACCCTAGTCTCTGATTCAACTACTTCACTCTCCATCCTAATGAAGAATTCTATCATATAGTGGTTATGTTAGTGAACTAGCAATCCAGAGGCTTGGACTAATGATTCAGAGACATGTAATTCAAATCCCACCACTTCAGCTGTGGAATTTAAATTCAATTAAATAAATCTGGAACAAAAAATAATGGTGACCAGGAAACTACCAGATTGTTGTAAAAACCCATCTTGGTTCACCAATGTGCTTTATGGAAGGAAATCTGCCGCCATTACCCGGTCTGGCCTATATATGTCTTCAGACCCTACAGCAATGTGGTTGAATCTTAACTGCCCTCTTAAATGAGCTAGCAAGCCACTCGGTTGTATCAAATGGCTAGGAAAAACAATAAGGATAAAACCGGACCGAGTACCCGGCATCGATCTAGGCACTGGATTCGGACATAACAAAGGCACACCCATCCAGTCAACCCTGCAAAGTCCTCCTTACTAACATCTGGGTACTTGTGCCAAAATTGGGAGAGCTGTCCCACAGGCTAGTCAAGCCTGACCTAGTCATACTCACAGAATAATACCTTTCAACCAATGCACCAGACTCCTCCATTGCTATCCCACCAAAGGTGGCGGCACAGTGGTCCAGTCGGGAAGGAGTGGCTCATGGCATCAGGTCAAACATTAGCAAGATAACCTCTTGCTGATTATCACCTACCGCCCTCCCTCCGCTGATGAATCAGTACTCCTCCATGTTGAACACCGCTTGGAAGAAGCACTGAGGGTAGCAAGGACACAGAATGTACTCTGGGTGGGGTCTTCAATGTCCATCACCAAAAGTGGCTCGGTAGCACCACAGCTGGCCAAGTCCTGAAGGAAATAGCTGCCAGACTGGGCCTGTGGCAGATGGTGACAGAACCAACACGAGGGAAAAACCTACTTGACCTTGTCCTCACCAATCTACCTGTCGCAGATGCATCTGAATGATGCATAACAGTCATAGAGTCATAGATTTATACAGCACAGAAAGAGGCCCTTCGGCCCATCGTGTCCATGCCAGCCATCAAGCCCTATCTATTCTAATCCCATTTTCCAGCACTTGGTCCGTAGCCTTGTATGCTATGGCATTTCAAGTGCTCATCTAAATGCTTCTTGAAAGTTGTGAGGGTTGCTGCCTCTACCACCCTTTCAGGCAGTGAGTTCCAGATTCCAACCACCCTCTGGGTGAAAACGTTTTTCCTCTAAACCTCCTGCCCCTTACCTTGAAACTATGCCCCCTGGTTATTGACCCCTCTACTAAGGGGAAAAGTTCCTTTCTATCTACCCTATCTATGCCCCTCATAATTTTGTACACCTCAATCAGGTCCCCCCTCAGCCTTCTCTGCTCTGAGGAAAACAACCCCAGCCTGTCCAGTCTCTCTTCATACCTGAAGGGCTCCAGCCCAGGTAACATCCTGGTGAATCTCCTCTGCACCCTCTCCAATGCAATCACATCCTTCCTATAGTGTGGTGACCAGAACTGCACATGGTATTCCAGCTGTGGCCTAACTATCGTTTTGTACAGCTCCATCCTAACCTCCCTGCTCTTATATTCTATGCCTCGGCTAATGAAGGCAAGTATCCCATATGCCTTTTTAACCACCTTATCTACCTGTCCTGCTGCCTTCAGGGATCTATGTACATGCACACCAAGGTCCCTCTGATCCTCTGTCCTTCCTAGGGTCCTATCATTCATTGTGTATTTCCTTGCCTTGTTAGTCCTCCCAAAATGCATCACCTCACACTTTTCAGGGTTAAATTCCATTTGCCACTGTTCTGCCCATCTGACCAACCCGTCTATATCGTCCTGTAGCCTGAGGCTTCCCTCCTCGCTATTTACCACTCCACCAATTTTCGTGTCATCTGCGAACTTACTGATCATACCTCCTACATTCATATCTAAATCATTAATGTACACTACAAACAGCAAAGGACCCAGCACCGATCCCTGCGGTACACCACTGGACACAGGCTTCCAGTCACAAAAACAACCTTCGACCATCACCCTCTGCCTTCTGCCACTAAGCCAATTTTGGATCCAATGTGCCAAATTGCCCTGGATCCCATGGGCTCTTACTTTCTTGACCAGTCTCCCATGCGGGACTTTGTCAAAAGCCTTACTGAAGTCCATGTAGACCACATCAACTGCACTACCCTCATCCACACACCTAGTCACCCCCTCGAAAAATTCAATCAAATTGGTCAGACATGATCTCCCCCTGACAAAGCCATGCTGACTATCCTTGATTAATCCTTGCCTCTCCAAGTGGAGACTAATTCTGTCCCTCAGAATTTTTTCCAATAATTTCTCTACCACTGATGTTAGGCTCACTGGCATGTAATTCCCTGGTTTATCCCTACTACCCTTCTTAAATAATGGTACTACGTTAGCTGTCCTCCAGTACCTCTCCTGTGGCCAGAGAGGCTCTGAAAATTTGTGTCAGAGCCCCTGCAATCTCCTCCCTTGCCTCACACAGCAGCCTGGGATACATCTCATCTGGGCCTGGGGATTTATCCACTTTTAAGCCCGCTAAAACCGCTAGTACCTCCTCCCTCTCAATACTAATTTGTTCAAGTATATCACAATCCCCCTGCCTGATTTCCATGCCTACATCGTCCTTCTCCGTAGTGAACACAGATGCAAAATATTCATTTAAAACCTCATCCACATCTTCCGGCTCTGCACACAGATTGCCACTTTGGTCCCTAATGGGCCCTACTCTTTCCCTGGTTATCCTCTTGCCCTTAATATACTTATAAAACACCTTGGGATTTTCCTTTATTTTGCCCGCCAGTGTTTTTTCATGCCCCCTCTTCGCTCTCCTAATTTCTTTTTTAAGTACCCCCTGCATTTTCTATACTCCTCTAGGGCTTCCACTGTTTTTAGTCCTTTGTATCTGCCAAAAGCCTCCCTTTTTTTCCAAATCCATTCTTGTATATCCCTTGACATCCAGGGATCCCTGGGCTTGTTGGTCCCACCCTTGACCTTTACGGGAACACGTTGTACTCTCTCTATTTCCTTTCTGAAAGACTCCTACTGCTCTGATGTGGATTTTCCTACAAGTAGCTTATCCCAATCCACTTTGGCCAGATCCTGCCTTATCATATTAAAATTGGCCTTCCCCCAATTTAGAATCTTTATTTCTGGTCCATCTTTGTCCTTTTCCCTGACTACCTTAAATCTCACCGAATTATGGTCACTGTCACCAAAATACTCTCCGGCTGACACTTCTACTACTTGCCCGGCTACATTCCCTAGAATTAGGTCCAGTACCGCCCCCTCTCTTGTAGGACTTTCTACATGCTGGCTCAAAAAGCTCTCCTGGATGCACTTTAATAATTCCGCGCCCTCTAAGCCTTTCACACTCTGACTATCCCAGTTAATATTGGGGAAGTTGAAATCCCCGACTATTATTACCCTATTATTTCTACTCTTCTCTGAGATTTGCCTACATATCTGTTCCTCTATCTCCCCCTGACTGTTTGGGGGCCTATAGTACACTCCCAGCAAAGTGCTTGCCCCCTTTTTGTTTTTAAGTTCTACCCATATGTCCTCATTAGAGGAACCTGCTAAGATATAATCCCTCCTTACAGCAGTAATTGACTCCTTGATTAATATTGCAACACCCAGTATTGGTAGGCGTGACCACCGCACAGTCCTTGTGGAGACTGAGTCCCGTCTTCACACTGAGGACACCCACCATCGTGTTGTGTGACACTCCCACGGTGCTAAATGGGATAGATTCAGAATAGATCTAGCAGCTCAAAACTGCAAATCCATCAGGCGCTGTGGGCCATCAGCAATAGCAGAATTGTATACCACCACAATCTGTAACCTCATGGCCTGGCATATCCCTCGCTCTACCATTACCATCAAGCTGGGTGAACTAACCCTAGTTCAATGAGGAGTGTAGAAGAGCATGCCAGGAGCAGCACCAGGCATACATAAAATTGTGGTGCCAACATGGTGAAGCGACAACATAGCGCTAAACAGCGGAAGCAGCATGCTATATGCTCACCAATCCTCAGTTTTGGTTCCACCAGGACCACTCGGCTCCAGACCGAGGGTTACAGCCTTGGTCCAAGCATGGCAAAAAGAGCTGAATTCTGGTGGTGAGGTGAGAGTGACTGCCCTTGATATCAAGGCAGCATAGAAACATAGAAACATAGAAAATAGGTACAGGAGTAGACCATTCGGTCCCTCGAGCCTGCACCGCCATTCAATGCGTTCATGGCTGAACATGCTACCTCAGTACCCCATTCCTGCTTTCTCGCCATACCCCTTGATCCCCCTAGTTGTGATTTGCAGCATTTGACCAAGTGTAGCATCAAGGAGCCCTCGTAAAATTGAAGTAAATGGGAACCAGGGGGAAAACCCTCCACAGGCTGGAGTCATACCGGCACAAAGGAAGATGGTTGTGATTGTTGGAGGCCAATCATCTCAGCCCCAGGACATCGCTGCAGGTGTTCCTGAGGTCAGTGTCCTCGGCCCAACCATCTTCAGCTGCTTCATCAATGACCTTCCCTCCATCATAAGGTCAGAAATGGGGATGTTCGCTGATGATCGCAGTGTTCAGTTCCATTCGCAACTCCTCAGATAACGAAGTAGTCCGTGCCCGCATGCAGCAAGACCTGGACAACATTCAGGCTTGGGCTGATAAGGAGCAAGTAACATTCGCGCCACACAAGCGCCAGGCAATGACCACCTCTAACAAGAGAGAGTATAGCCACCTCTCCTTGACATTCAACGGGATTAACATCGCTGAATCTCCCGCCATCAACATCCTGGGAGTCACCATTGACCAGAAACTTAACTGGACCAGCCACATAAATACTGTGGCTACAAGTGCAGGTCAGAGGCTGGGTACTCTGGGGCAAGTGACTCACCTTCTGACTCCCCAAAGCCTTTCCACCATCTACAAGGCACAAGTCAGGAGTGTGATGGAATACTTTCGACTTGCCTAAATGAGTGCAGCTCCAACAACACTCAAGAAGCTTGGCACCACCTTAAACATTCACTCCCTCCACCACCGGTGTACTGTGGCTACAGTGTGTACCATCAATAAGATGCACTGCAGCAACTCGCAAGGCTTCTTCGACAGCACCTCCCAAACCCGCGACCTCTACCACCTAGAAGGACAAGGGCAGCAGGTGCATGGGATCACCACCAACTCCAACTCCAAATTCTGCTCCAAGTCACACACCATCCTGACTTGGAAATACATCACTGTTCCTTCATCGTCACTGGGTCTAAATTCTGGAACTCCCTCCTTAACAGCACTGTGGGAGTACCTTCACTGCACGGACTGCAGCGGTATAAGAAGACAGCTCACCTTCTCAAGGGCAATTAGGGATGGGCAATAACTGCTGTCCTTGCCATCCCATGAATGAATTTTTAAAAATCAATCTTCATAAATGAAGGCAGTAGTTAAGTTCCAGATTCAGTGATGCTGACTTAAGAATCAACAACAGAAATAGACAGAAACAAAACCAAAATTATGGTGGACAATCAGAGAACCCTTGCAGATGTTCCAGGCGATAATGTTGAAAAGAAACCTGAGCCAAATGGGAAACACCCTAGAATCTTCAAGGAGATGAGGAAAGGAGACACGGCTCTGGTCAATACTTGTAGGTCATCCATTACCTATAGGTGATAAATGAAGCATAGAAAATATCATCCGAGGATTCAAACAAAGCACTGAAACATGAATATAACATTGTTGGCCAGTTAACCTAATATCTGTAGTGGGAAAAATGCTTCAGACTATTATACAGGCTACCAGTAAATTTGGCACCATTGCATCCTGTAAAACGGGTGCAATGATGCTGAATTTATGCCCCATAGAGACAAATGTACACCATCCTATGGACTACTACCTGAATTCCTCCAATTCACCTTCCCTCACATCTTTTGAAATGTCATCTCCCAAGTTCTCATATTCTCATTCAATAGTTAAAAGATGGCAAAAAGATACAGTAATGTTACTGACCATTTAAAACTATTCCCTCTTCATGCAGAATAAAATTGCTGACAATACCAGAACGTCAGGCAATAGGTTAACAACCGCCAGACCAACAGGTATCAACATATCAGAAGGAAGAGGAACTGGAAATATGAGGGGTGAAAAATTCAGCTCCGTAGTGCCCGAATTTTCAGCACTACAGGTGCCATTTTGTGAGGAACATGGCTCCCACGCCACCCACTCACACTTCTGATGTGTGCCGTGCTGGATGCCATCTTGGTGGGGGCGTTAGCGTCGGTGCTGAGAGCATGCGCCAGAAATATATAAAATAGGCATATCGTGACATCAATCATCGTGCAACACTGATTTGATGCCAGCGCTGCCATTTTCATCCTCAATGCTAGAGCTAATGCCCTGTCTTAACCTTGCACAGCTGAACATGCATTCAGCAGCAGCAAGGACATTCCACCAGCGATATTTAAATGGATCAGCAACCGCTCTAAGGTTAGTTTTTGATTAATTTCTACTGGCTCTGTGTAAGTTTGTGGAAGTGTTTGGAGCTTTCTAGAGTTGTTTGAAGTTGGTGAGGTGACAGGAAGTGGTGCTGCATGCGGAGAAGACCTTGCTCTGACTTCAAGGGTTCTGGTCAGACCACTTGTTCCCAGTCATGGGTGCTCTAGTTGTTGTTCCCCCTGGGCCTGCAGCATGACAGAGAGATGGAGCAGAGGCAGCGAAGAAGAGGACAAGCTGCTCGCACAGGGAGGAGGACAGGGAGGCGGGCTTACCGCAGGAGGCCTTACCCACCTAGAGTATTCTGAGAGCAATTCTCTTACCTCAGCCTGAGCCAGAAGCAGTGTGTGAGGCGTCAGCGCTTTACGAAGGAGGTACTCACAGAACTTTGCCACCTCTTGCAACCAGACATGCAGCCTCAAACCAGGGCAAGGACAGCGCTGCCAGTGGCTGCGAAGGTGATCGTGGCCCTGAATTTCCTCACGTTGGGATCCTTCCAGGCTGGAGCAGGCAACATCTGTAACATCGCCCAGTTCGCCGTCTACTGCTGCATGAGAAGTGACAGATGCTCTTCATGCCAGGAGAGGGGATTTCATTGTCTTCCCTCTGACCAGAGAAAAGCAGGCAGAGCTTGCATGTGGCTTTGCCAGGAAAGCAAGCTTCTAGAGGTGACTAAAGTAATGGACAGGGGAACGTCCATGGATGTTATTTATATGGACTTCCAGAAGGCATTTGATAAAGTCCCACATAAGAGACTGTTAATTAAGGTAGAAGCCCATGGAATTGAGGGCAAATTATTGACCTGGTTAGGAAATTGGCTGAGCGGCAGGAGATAGAGAGTAGGGATAATGGGTAGGTACTCAAGTTGGCAGGATGTGACTCAAAGGGCAGAATTTTCATTGACCCGTGGAGGCGGGTTTGGAGGCGTGTGGGGTGGGAAAATAGCAGATTCGGGGGTCCCGAACCCATCCCGCCCCCAACCCGCCTCCATGCAGGTTTCACAGAAGGCGGGTACCCGACCTGTGCTGGGACCCGCCTCCCCGAGGCGGGAAGGGGATTAGTGCCAATCAACTGCCTGTTAACAGGTAGTTAACAGGCAGTTTTTTGCCTAATCCCTATTTTTGGCCCTGAAGTGTGGGCTTCCCGACAGGTCCGAACCACGCCGATTTAGCGAGGCGGACCGTTGGTCTGGAGGGCTTGGAGGGGTCAAGATGTCCGGTGTGCAGGTGAGTGATGGGTGCATGAGTGCAGAGGTAAGTGTGTTTGGTGTGTGTAAAGTGTTTTAAGAACTTGAACTTACCTTAACTTTGTCCTGCAGGCTAAGGTGTCAGGATCCCTCACATCCACAGCACAGAAAGCAGAATGGCCTGCGGAGCTGACAAAAACTGCAGTCTCTGCTTTCTGTGCTGGATTGATTTCTAACTGAGTCTAAGTACAGGGACTTACGTTAGAAATCATATTGTCAGTGTTTGACAGCTTCACAGAGCTGTCAAATGCTGAAATTTCATCTGTCAAAAGCTCTTGACAGATGACATTTTAATGGCTGACGTCACCTGTATCCAAGGGACCCTTGATTGGCCTGCTAAGCCCTCTGGGCGGGCTTAACAAGGTCAATCAAGGGAAAATACAGTAGGTTGGCCACAAGTCGATGGAGGCGGGACTACAACCCAAAAAGTGGGAGTCCCGCCTCCATCACGTCCCCATTGACAAAATCCAGCCCAAAGTGTCCCGCAGGGATCTGTGTTGGGGCCTCAACTATTCACAGTATTTATTAATGACTTAGATGATGGCATAGAAAGTCATATATCCAAATTTGCCGATGATACAAAGATAGGCAGCATTGTAGGCAGTGTAGATAAAAGCATAAAATTACAAAGGGATATTGATAGATTAAGTGAATGGGCAAAACTGTGATCAATGGATTTCAATGTAAGCAAATGTGAAGTCACCCACTTTGGACCTAAAAAGGATAGAGCAGGGTACTTTCCAAATGGTGAAAAGCTAAAAATAGTGGCAGTCCAAAGAGCCTTGAGGGTCCAGGTACATAGATCATTAAAATGTCATGAACAGCTACAGAAAATAATCAAAAAGGCGAATGGAATGCTGGCCCTTATAACTAGAGGGCTAGAATACAAGGGGGTAGAAGTTATGCTGCAGCTATACAAAACCCTGGTTAGACCACACCTGGAGTACTGTGAGCAGTTCTGGGCACCACACCTTAGGAAGGGTATATTGGCCTTGGAGGGAGTGCAGCGTAGGTTTACCAGAATGATACCCGGACGTCAAGGGTTAAGTTACGAGGAGAGATTACACAAATTAGGGTTGTATTCCCTAGAATTTAGAAGGTTAAGGGGTGATCTGATCGAAGTTTTCAGGATATTAAGGGGAACAGATAGGGTAGATAGAGAGAAATTATTTCCGCTAGTTGGGGAGTCTAGGACTAGGGGGGGGGCATAGTCTAAAAAATTAGAGCCAGACCTTTCAAGAGTGAAATTATGAAACACTTCTACACACAAAGGGTGGTCGAAGTTTGGAACTCTCTTCCACAAACGGCAACTGATGCTAGATCAATTGTTAATTTTAAAACTGAGATTGATAGCTTTTTGTTAACCAAAGGTATTAAGGAATATAGGCCAAAGGCGGGTATATGGAGTTAGGTCACAGATCAGCCATGATCTCACTGAATGGCGGAACAGGCTCGAGGGGCTGAATGGCCTACTCCTGTTCCTATGTTCCTATGACAGCAGCTCCCAAACCCTCGATCTCTACCACCTAGAAGGACAAGGGTCGCAGGCGCATGGGAACACCGTCACCTCCAAGTTCCACACCATCCTGACTTGGAACTATATCGCCATTCCTTCATCATTGCTGGGTCAAAATCCTGGCACTCCCTCCCTAACAGCACTGTGCAAGTATCTTCACTGCACAGACTGCAGCGGTTCATGAAGGGGACTCACCACCACCTTCTCAAGGGCAATTAGGGATGGGCAATAAATGCTGGCCTTGCCAGCAATACCCACATCCTCGGAACGAATAAAAAAAATCCTCATCACCAAATAGGCATCCTGTGACTTAGTTTTGATTCTGAAATACAGCAGGGCCTGCAGACTGTCCCAGAAGAAAGGAGTCAAGGCAGCTCCCTGCACATTTAATATTAACATGAATGTAGTCTTACACAAGTTGCATTTTCAGGAATGAAAGCCCTCACCGTTAATAACATGGTTTATGCACTTGAGAAGTTTTGTCAGAGTGGGCTTAGCTGGTTTGAATATGGCTAGGGGAGTGGATAAACTATGTTGATCCTTCAAGAAAGTGATTCTGAATACAATGGATCAATGTGCACCCATGCAAAGCAAAGGTACCAAACTTAAAGGCACTCCTGCTGGGTTGAACAGGACTACTAAGCAACTCATAAAGAAGAGAAAAGGCCATGATGGATAATGACATATAATTAAGATGGATACAATACCAAAAGGCATAAAAATGGCAAAGACATTTTTTCATTGAATATGGCAAGATAAGTGAGGGATAATAATAAATTGATTTTGTTATATTAAGAGAAAAAGAAAAAAAAAGGATGGAATGGGATCACTAAAATTGGGATCAGGTGAGGGCATAACAACTGATGCTGCACCGGCTGAAAATGTGCTAAATAAGTTTTGCGCTTCAGTTTTTAACCAAGGAGTCATTTACCTGAAAAAGGAACTAGAGAGTGTTGCAGGGGTAAGTTGTGACACTATTTACATTACTACCAGTATAGTTGTCAAATAGCTGTGCAAACATCAGGTAAATAAATCTCAGGGCCCAGATAAGATGCATCTGAGGATCCTTAAGGAACTGAGGGAGGAAATTGCAGGAACTCTGGCACAAATCTTCCAGAAATCACTGAATACTGCAAAAGTCCCTGGGGACTGGAGAAAGGCAGATGTTAGTCCTAATTTTAAAAAATGGCAGCAAAAGTGACCCAGCAAACTATAAGCCAAAAAGTTTGACATTCATTGTGACTAAAGTTATGGAAACCCTTCTTAATGATAAGATTATGGAGCATCTGGATAGAAATAAAATTATGAAGGTCAGTCAATATGGGATCATGAAGAGGAAATCATTCAAATTTAATTTACTCTTATCAAGCTCTTTTGTCACCCGGGTGACAAAGGAGCTTGATAAGAGTAAAGCAGTGGATATGGTATACTTGGACTTCAGTCAGACCTTTGCTGCAGTTCCTTTGAAAAGGACTTACTGAAAATTTTAAAAAGCGTGAATCAGTGAAAATATTTTACAATGGATACTGGTTGACCAACAGAACCCAGAAGGCGGTGGTACAGGAATTATTACCAGCCTGGAAGAATTTTACCAGTAGGGTCCCACAGAGAGGCCGGTGTCGGGAGCGGCAGAGAGCGGCGGTACAGTGAGTAATTCAACTCACTTTCGCAGGCTTTTTTGCAGAGGCCGGTGTCGGGAGCGGCAGAGAGCGGCGGTACAGTGAGTATTTAAACTCACTTTCGCGGGCTTTTTTTCAGAGGCTTACCAATCTCGCAGACCGGCGGCGGCGTTCCAGAGCCACGTCACGATTCAAAAAGTGACGCGGGCAAGAGGAAGCAGCTGATTGGGTGAAAACGGCCAGGTGAGTATTTATACTACTCTATAGTTTGACAGTTAAGGTTAATAGTTTACCAAGTTTAGACGGTCTTAATTTTGTGGTTATAGTTTCTAAGGTCTCTGTTGTGTAGCGGGGAGTGCTACTAAACAAGGGCGCTTGAGTATATCACTTAATTGTAGTGTAATTAGTGGTATTGATTTGATTTAATTTAATTTAAATTAATTAAAGGGTAAGTCATGGCAGCACAGCTCGGCCCCGTGACACGCTCCTGCTGCACTATGTGGGAAATCAGGGACACTTCCTGTGTCCCTGACGACCATGTGTGCGGGAAGTGTATCCAGCTGCAGCTACTGGCAGACCACATTGCGGCGCTGGAGCTGCGAATGGATACATACTGGAGCATTCGCGATGCTGAGGACGTCGTGGATAGCATGTTTAATGAGTTGGTCACACCGCAGGTAAAGACTGCACAGGCAGGAAGGGAATGGGTGACCGCCAGGCAGAGTAGTAGGCGCAGGCAGGTAGTGCAGGGGTCCCCTGTGGCGATCCCCCTCTCAAACAGATATACCGCTTTGGATATTGTTGAGGGAGATGGCTTATCGGGGGAAGACAGAAGCAGCCAACTTCCTGGCACCATGGGTGGTTCTGCTGCACAGGACGGGAGGAAAAAGAGTGGGAGAGCTATAGTGATAGGGGATTCTATTGCAAGGGGAAGAGACAGGCGTTTCTGCGGCCGCAAGCAAGACTCCAGGATGGTATGTTGCCTCCCTGGTGCAAGGGTCAAGGATGTCTCGGAGCGGCTGCAGGGCATTCTGGAGGGGGAGGATGAACAGCCAGTTGTCGTGGTGCATATAGGTACCAACGATATAGGTAAAAACCGGGATGAGGTCCTAAAAGCTGAATATAGGGAGTTAGGAGGTAAATTAAAAAACAGGGCATCAAAGGTAGTAATCTCAGGATTGCTACCAGTGCCACGTGCTAGTCACAGTAGAAAGAGAAGGATACTTCAGATGAATACGTGGCCAAAGGAATGGTGCAAGGGGGAGGGATTCAAATTCCTGGGACATTGGAACCGGTTCTGGGGGAGGTGGGACCAGTAAAAACTGGACGGTTTGCACCTGGGCAGGACCGGGACCGATGTCCTAGGGGGAGTGTTTGCTGGTGCTGTTTGGGAGGGTTTAAACTAAAATGGCATGGGTTGGGAACCTGTGCGGAGACAGAGGAAAGGGAAGCAAGGAAAGAAGCAAAAAACAGGAAGGAGAGAAGCAAAAGTGGAAGGCAGAGAAATCAAGGGTGTAAATCAACATGGCCACAGCAACCAATAATTCTAAAAGGCCTAAGAGTTTTTTAAAAACAAGCCTGAAGGCTTTGTGTCTTAATGCAAGGAGCATTTGTAATAAGGTGGATGAATTAGCTGCGCAAATAGATGTAAACCGATATGATATAATTGGGATTACGGAGACATGGCTCCAGGGTGACCAAGGCTGGGAATTCAACATCCAGGGGTATTCAATAATCAGAAAGGACAGGAAAAAAGGAAAAGGAGGTGGGGTAGCATTGCTGGTTAAAGAGGAGATTAACACAATAGTAAGGAAGGATATTAGCTCGGATGATGTGGAATCTGTATGGGTAGAGCTGAGAAATACCAAGGGGCAGAAAACGTTAGTGGGAGTTGTATACAGACCCCCAAACAGTAATGCTGAGGTTGGGGCTGGCATTAAGCGGTAAATTAGAGATGCGTGCAATAAGGGCACTGCAGTTATCATGGGTGACTTTAATCTACATATAGATTGGGCTAACCAAATTAGTAACAATACTGTGGAGGAGGAATTCCAAGAGTGTATACGGGATGGTTTCCTGGACCAATGTGTCGAGGAACCAACTGGAGATCAGGCCATCTTAGACTGGGTATTATGTAATGAGAAAGGATTAATTAGCAATCTTATTGTGCGAGGCCACTTGGGGAGGAGCGATCATAAATGATAGAATTCTTCATTAAGATGGAGAGTGAAGTAGTTGACTCAGAGACTAGGGTCCTGAATTTAAATAAAGGAAACTATGATGGTATGAGGCACAAGTTGGCTAGGATGGATTGGTGAACGTTACTTAAAGGGTTGACAGTGGATAGGCAATGGCAAACATTTAAAGATCCCATGGATGAACTACAGAATTTGTTCATCCCTGTTTGGCATAAAAATAAAACAAAAAAGGTGACTCAACCGTGGCTAACAAGGGAAATTAGGGATAGCATAAGATCCAAGGAGAGGACATATAAATTGGCCAGAAAAAGCAGCAAACCTGAGGATTGGGAGCAGTTTAGGATTCAGCAAAGGAGGACAAAGGGATTAATTAAGAAGGGGAAAATAGAGTATGGGAGTAAGCTTACGAGGAACATAAAAACTGACTGTAAAAGCTTCTATCGAAATGTGAAGAGAAAAAGATTGGTGAAGTCAAGCGTAGGTCCCTTGCAGTCAGAATCAGGAGAATTTATAATGGGGAACAAAGAAATGGCAGACCAATTAAATACATACTTTGGTTCTGTCTTCACAGGTTATCCACTTTGGTGGCAAAAACAGGAAGGCAGATTATTATCTGAACGGCAATAGATTGGGAAAAGGGGAAGTACAACGGGATGTCGGGGAACATGGGGTCTAATGAGGGGGAGGAACTGAATGAAATCAGTATTTGTAGGGAAATGGTGTTAGGGAAGTTGATGGGATTGAAGGCCGATAAATCCCCAGGGCCTGATAATCTACATCCTAGGGTACTTAAGGAAGTGGCCCTAGAAATAGTAGATGCATTGCTGGTCATCTTCCAAAATTCTATGGACTCTGGAACAGTTCCCATGGATTGGAGGGTAGCTAATGTAACCCCACTATTTAAAAAAGGTGGTCGAGACAAAATTGGGAATTATAAACCGGTAAGCTTGACATCGGTAGTGGGGAAAATGCTGGAGTCCATTATAAAAGATGTAATAGCAGAGCACTTGGAAAACAGTGACAGGATCAGACAAAGTCAACATGGATTTACAAAAGGTAAATCATGCTTGACTAATCTACTGGAATTTTTTGAGGATGTAACTGGTAGAATAGATAAGGGAGAACCAGTGGATGTGGTGTATTTGGACTTTCAGAAGGCTTTCGATAAGGTCCCGCATAAGAGATTAGCGTGCAAAGTTAAAGCACATGGGATTGAGGGTAAGGTACTGACTTGGATAGAGAACTGGTTGGCAGACAGGAAGCAAAAAGTTGGAATAAACGGGTCTTTTTCCGAGTGGCAGGCAGTGACTAGTGGGGTACCGCAGGGATCGGTGCTAGGACCCCAGCTATTCACAATATATATAAATGATCCAGACGAGGGAACTAGATGTAATATCTCCAAGTTTGCAGACGACACAAAGCTGGGTGGGCGTGTGTGTTGTGAGGAGGATGCAGAGAAACTCCAGTATGATTTGGACAAGTTGGGTGATTGGGCAGATGCATGGCAGATGCAGTATAATGTGGATAAATGTGAGGTTATCCACTTTGGTGGCAAAAACAGGAAGGCAGATTATTATCTGAATGGCAATAGATTGGGAAAAGGGGAAGTGCAACGAGATCTGGGAGTCCTTGTGCACCAGTCGCTGAAGGTAAGCATGCAGGTGCAGCAGGCGGTTAAGAAGGCAAATGGTATGTTGGCCTTCACAGCGAGAGGATTCGAGTACAGGAGCAAGGATGGCTTGCTGCAGTTGTACAGGGCCTTGGTGAGACCACACCTTGAGTATTGTGTGCAGTTTTGGTCGCCTTATCTGAGGAAGGATGTTCTTGCCATGGAGGGAGTGCAGCGAAGATTCACCAGACTGATACCTGGGATGGCAGGAATGACGTATGAAGAGAGATTGGGACGATTGGGCTTGTATTCGCTGGAGTTTAGAAGAATGAGAGGGGATCTCATTGAAACTTATAAAATTCTAACAGGACTAGACAGACTAGATGCAGGAAGGATGTTTCCGATGGCGTGGGAGTCCAGAACCAGGGGTCACAGTCTAAGGATAAGGGGTAAGCCATTTAAGACTGAGATGAGGAGGAATTTCTTCACCCAGAGAGTGGTGAACCTGTGGAATTCTCTACCACAGAAGGCAGTTGAGGCCAATTCATTAAATATATTCAAGAAGGAGTTAGATATATTTCTTAAGACTAAAGGGATCAAGGGATATTGGGAGAAAGCAGGGACAGGGTACTGAATTTGGATGATCAGCCATGATCTCATTAAATGGCGGGGCAGGCTCGAGGGGCCGAATGGCCTACTCCTGCTCCTATCTTCTATGCTTCTATGATAGTGATTGCTTGGCATGATTTTAATGCTTGGTCTTTTTTTCATCTAGCAAGCCCTATGTTCCTGTGGTGGGATTGACAGTCAAGGCTCATATGGCCACATGCGTGCTACTAATTGCTCCAAGAATGTTTGGAAATCCAGCGATTCTGTCAAAAATGATCATCTTCTTACTCATCTGCCTGGCTCCAATGTAAGCCAGGCAGAGGAGTGAACTGTTTTGGCATACAAGACATTTGTCACCTGCCTGATGTAGGAATGCACTGCAATTTGATTAGTTTGGCAGAAGTCACAAAAAGCTCCTAGGAATTACCCTGTAGCAAAATAATTTAGTTCAGATATTACATTCTCCTCCGCTGTAAGCACTGTCCTTCTTGTTTTAGTCAGCAGCTTGCCCTGAATCAGAGTGCAAAGCTCTTCCAAGGCATTCAGTTGTGAAACATAGGCCGGGAATTTCCTCGCAGCTGTTCCCAATCCCCCACGGTAATTTCTCCGGAAGAACAGCAGGGAACCTTGTTTACATGTACAAACGGGGTTTCCGCTGTATTTCCAGCAAAGTTACAACAGTGGAGCGGGAGCAACTCTGAGGAAATTGCAGGCAAAATCTTTCTGAGAGTTAACCAATAATATGCTAGAAAAGGAGCACCTTTTCTAGTCTGGTCTGTAAACTCTGCTGACAAGGTACCCCCGTGAGGGTCTGACTCTTCGCCAGTGCTGTCTGATGTGCCTGGCTTCTGTGACAACCTCTTCTTCCTCCAACATATAAAGCATATACAAAGAAATTCTCATTGGGAATCCCATTTTGCAGTCTTAAATTACCTTGCCAATGAATTGTCACGTAAAAATACTTCAAATTGAAGCTGCAAGGTCCTGTAGTGTAGTCCCATTTTTTTTTACAAAATATCAAGGCAAAGAAAAGTTCTACTAAAATTGGTTTTGTATGATACCACATTCTGCTGTTTCTCTTTCAGAAATAATTTCTGAATACATCATAAGGTCCTGGAAGAATACCTTTCATATGCACAAATTCATTACATAGAGTCATAGAATGGTTACAGCACAGAAGGAGGCAATTCAGCCCGTCGAGCCCATGCCGGCTCTCTGCAAGAGCACTTCAGCTCATCCCACTCCCCGCCCTTTCCCTGTAGCCCAGCAAATTTTTTTTCCCTCAGGTACTTATCCAATTCCGCTTTGAAAGCCATGATTGAATCTGCCTCCACCACCATCAGGCAGTGCATTCCAGATACAAAGCACTCGCTGCGGAAAAAAACTTTTCCTCATGTTGCCTTTGGTTCTTTTGCCAATCACCCTAAATCTGTGATCTGTGTCCTCTGGTTCTCGACCCTTCCGCCAATGAGAACAGTTTCTCTCTATCTACTCTGTCTAGACCCCTCATGATTTTGAATACCTTTATCAAATCTCCTCTCAACCTTCTCTGCTCTAAAGAGAACAACCCCAGCTTCTCTCTTCTATCCACATAACTGAAGTCCCTCATCCCTGGAATCATTTTCGTAAATTTTTCTGCACCCTCTCTAAGGCCTTCACATCCTTCCGAAAGTGTAGTGCCCAGAATTGGACACAATGATCCCGTTGAGGCCGAACCAGTATTTTATAAAGGTTCATCATAACTTCCTTGCTTTTGTACTCTATGCCTCTACTTATGAAGCCCAAGATCCCATATGCTTTTTTAACCAATTTCTCAACCTGTCCTGCCACCTTCAACGATTTGTGCATATATATCCCCAGGTCTCTCTGTTCATGCACCCTCTTTAGGACTGTACCCTTTATTTTATATTGCCTCTCCTCATTCTTCCTACCAAAATATATTATTTCACACTTTTCTGCATTAAATTTCATCTGCCACGCATCCGCCCATTCCACCAGCCTGTCTATGTCTTCTTGAAGTCTATCACTATCCTCTTCACTGTTCACTATACCTCCAAGTTTTGTGTCATCTGCAAATTTTGAAATTGTACCCTGTACTCCCAAGTCCAAGTCATTAATATATATCAAGAAAAGCAGTGGTCCTAGAACCAACCCCTGGAGAACACCACTGTGTACCTTCCTCCAGTCTAAAAAACAACCGTTCACCACTACTTTCTGTTTCCTTTCACTTAGCCAGTTTTGTATCCATGCTGCCACTGTCCCCTTTATCCCATGAGCTTCAACTTTGCTGGAAAGCCTATTATGTGGCACTTTATCAAACGTCTTTTGGAAATCCATATACACCACATCAACCGCAATGCCCTCATCAACCCTCTCTGCTACCTCATCAAAAAACCCGATCGAGTTAGTTAAACATGATTTGTCATTAACAAATCCGTGCTGGCTTTCCTTAGTTAATGCACACTTGTCTAAGTGACTGTTAATTTTGTCCCTGATTATCATTTCTAAAAGCTTTCCCACTACCAAGGTTAAACTGACTGGCCTGCAGTTGCTGGGTTTATCCTTACACCCTTTTTTAAACAATTATCCAGTCTTCTGGCACCACCCGCATATCTAAGGAGGATGGAGGATTATGGCCAGTACCTTCGCAATTTCCTCCTTAACCTCCCTCAGCATCCTCGAAAGCATTCCATCCCGTCCTGGTGACTTATCAACTTTAAGTACAGACAGCCTTTCTAGTACCTCATCTTTATCAATTTTTATCTCATCTAGTATCTCCACTACCTCCTCTTTCACTATGACTTTGGCAGCATCTTCTTCCTTGGTGAAGACAGATGCAAAGTACTCATTTAGTACCTCAGCCAGGCCCTCTGTCTCCATGCGTAGGTCTTCCTTTTGGTCCCTAATCGAATCCACCCCTACTCTTACTACCTGTTTATTATTTATGTGCCTATAGAAGACTTTTGAATTTTCTTTTATGTTAGCTGCCAATCTATTCTCATACTCTCTCTTTGACCCTCTTATTTTCTTTTTCACTTCCCCTCTGAACTTTCTATATTCAGCCTGATTCTCACTTGTATTCTCAACCTGACATCTATCATACGCCCACTTTTTCTGCTTCATCTTACTCTCTATCTCTTTCGTCATCCAGGGAGCTCTGGCTTTAGTTGACCTACCTTTCCCCCTCGTTGGAATGTACCTCGACTGTGCCCGAACCATCTCCTCTTTAAAGGCAGCCCATTGTTTGATTACAGTTTTGCCTGCCAATCTTTGATTCCAATTTACCCGGGCCAGATCCGTTCTCAACCTACTGAAATGGGCCATCCTCCAATTAAGCATTTTGACTCTAGATTGCTCCCTGTCCTTTTCCATAGCTAATCTAAACCTTATGATACTATGATCACTGTTCCGTAAATGTTCCCCTACTGACACTTGCTCCACTTGACCCACCTCATTCCCCAGATCCAGATCCAGCGATGCCTGCTTCCTCGTTGGGCCAGAAACGTACTGATCAAGAAAGTTCTCCTGAACACACATCAGAAATTCTTCCCCCTCTCTGCCCTTTACACTATTACTATCCCAGTCTATATTAGGATAATTGAAGTCCCCATTATTACTACTCTATAGTTCTTGCAGCTTTCTATAATTTCCCAGCAAATTTGCTCCTCTATATATTTCCCACTAGTTAGTGGCCTGTAGAATACACCTAGTAGTGTCATGGCACCTCTATTATGTCTTAACTCTAACCAAATAGATTCTGTCCTTGACACCTCCAGGACATCGGCCGCGATTTACACTACCTTGGCAGGTCGGTGGCGGGTGATGTCGGTGGCGGGTCTCGCCCCCGCTGCTGGCTCCATATCGGCCTCCGAAATGACTTTCCGATTATTGAGCTTGTTAAGCCCGCCCAGCGCATTTCCCGGCCAATTGTAGGAAGCAGGTCTGATGACGTCATTTATGACGCGTCATCAGCCGGTTTCCTTAAAGGGATCATGCCCAAATTTACTTTCACATTTGTGCTGTTAGTGTTCTACAGCATTGAGGTGCTGCAAACACTGACAAGCACTGCACAGAGAAGAATGGCTGCACCCAGGCTCTCCCCTGACTCCCTCCATATACTTATGGAGGGAGTCACAGCGCACATGGAGGTCCTCTTCCCTTCCAATGGGTGGAACAGACCTCCCCAGGACACCAACGCAGCCTGGTTGCACATTGCACAGTAGGGCATAAGCAGGGATGTGGTCAGGAGGACCTGGCTGCAGTGGCGCAAACCTTTCAATGATCTCAGTAGTTCACGAAACGTTACTGCAAAGCCACATTCAACCTCATCCTGCTGTGCCACTGATTATGTCCCCATCACTCTGCCTTCCCTACCCTACTCCTGCACATCTTTACTCACACCAACATACCTTGCACCACCACCCATCCCTCTCTATCTACATTATCCCAATCTCACTAGCCACTCCTCACACTCACCCTCACCCTAGTCTTCTTCTCTTAGGCAGTCCCTCGGAACCGAGGATGACTTGCTTCCACATTAAAAATTAGTTCTCAGGTGATTGATGAGTCCAATGCAGGACCGACAGTCTCTGTCACAGCTGGGGCAGACGGTGGTTGAAGAGGTGGGTGGGTGGGGTGCTTGGGTTGACGTGCGCTCCTTCCGCTGTTTGCGCTTCGCTTCCGCTTGCTCCCAGCGAAGAGACTCGAGGTGTTCGGCAAGTTCCCGGATGCTTCTCCTCCACTTTGTGCAGTCTTGGGCCAGGGATTCCCAGGTGTCGGTGGGGGTGTTGCACTTTTTCAAAGAGGCTTTGAGGGTGTCCTTGAAGCATTTCCTCTGCCCACCTGGGGCTCTCTTGCCATGTCGGAGCTCCGAGTAGAGTGCTTGTTTTGGGAGTCTCATATCTGGCATGCGGACGATGTGGCCGTCCATCGGAGCTGATCGATTGTGGTCAAAGCTTCGATGCTGGGGATGTTGGCCTGAGTGAGAACACTGACGTTGGTGCGCCTATCCTGCCAAAAGATTTGCAGGACCTTGTGGAGGCAGCATTGGTGGTACCACTCCAGTGCTTTGAGGTGCCTGATGTACATGGTCCATGTCTCTGAAGCATACAGGAGGGCGGGTATCACTATTGCTCTGTAGATCATGAGCTTGGTGCTGGGTTTGAGGTCCTGGTTCAAACACTCTCTTCCTCAGGCGACCGAAGGCTGGACTGGCACACTGAAGGCGGTGTTGGACTTCGTCATCGATGTCTGCCCTTGTTGACAGTAGGCTCCCGAGGTATGAAAAGTGCTCCACGTTGTCCAAGGCCTCGTCGTGGATTTTGATAATCAGGGGGCAGTACTGTGTGGCGGGGGCAGGTTGGTAGAGGACCTTTGTCTTACGGATGTTTAGTGTAAGGCCTATGCTCTCATACGCTTCGGTGAATGTGTTGACGATGGTTTGGAGTTCGGCCTCAGAGTGTGCGCAGACGCAAGCATCATCTGCATACTGTAATTAAATGACAGAGGATGGGACGACCTTGGATCTGGACTGGAGGAGACAGAGGTTAAACAGTTTCCCGTTTGTTCTGTAGATTAGCTCCACTCCAGCGGGGAGCATACTGAGGGTGAGATGGAGCATTGCAGCCAGGAAGATCGAGAAGAGCGTTGGTACGATGACACAGCCTTGCTTGACCCCGGTCCATACGTGAATTAGGTCTGTGGTGGATCCGTTGGTCAGGAGCACGGCTTGCATGTCGTCGTGAAGCAGGCGGAGGATGGTGACAAATTTTTGAGGGCAGCCGAATTTGAGGAGGACACTCCATAATCCCTCACGGTTGACGGTGTCCAAGGCCTTTGTGAGGTCAAAGAAGGCCATGTACAGTGGTTGGTGCTGTTCCCTGCATTTCTCTTGTAGTTGACGCGCGGTGAGGCTCATGTCCATTGTGCCCCTTAGTGGGCGGAATCCACATTGCGACTCTGGGAGGAGCTCTTCAGCCACAGGGAGAAGGCGATTGAGGAGGATTCTTGCGATGACTTTCCCTGTGGCAGACAACAGGGACATTCCTCTGTAACTACCGCAATCGGACTTGTCACGTTTCTTGAAGATGGTCACGATTACAGCATCTCTGAGATCCCCTGGCATGTTCTCCTTCTTCCAAATAAGAGAAATTAGTTCATGTCTTCGCGCCAATAGTGCTTCTCTGCCATGTTTTAGCGCCTCGGCGGGGATTCCATCTGCTCCTGAGGCCTTGTTGTTCTTCAGTTGTCGGATAGCCTTTTCAACCTCATGCCAGGCTGGGGTTGTGCTGGGGTGGTGGCGGGTAGCATGCTGCGGGATGGAGTTGAGGACATTCGCGTCGAAGACAGAGTCTCGGTTAAGGAGATCTTCAAAGTGCTCCTTCCAGTGGGCATTGACTGCCTCTCTGTCCTTGATGAGTACCTCCCCGTTCTTGGCCCGCAGTGGGGTAGGACCTTGGGTGCTTGGGCCATAGGTGGTCTTGACTGCGTTAAAGAATCCACGCACATCGTGGTTGTCGGCTAGCTGCTGGATCTCCTGTGCTTTCTCCACCCACCATCTGTTCTTTAGGTCGCAAATTTTTTGTTGGACCTCGGCCTTCAGGCGTCTGTAGAACTGCTTTCTTGCTCTCGAGTTCTGTTGCTGTTTCCAGATCAGGAATGCTTGCACTTGTGGCTTATTAGCTCCTGGATCTCCTGGTCATTCTCGTCAAACCAGTCTTGGTGTTTCCTGGTCGAGTGACCGAGTGTCTCTTTACAGGTGCTGATTATGGAGGCCTTGAGTGCAGACCAGGTGCTGTGGACACTCTCTCTGAATCACTGGGAGTCATCAGGTTGGTTGTGAGGCGCAGGCTGAATAGGGTTTTATCAACAGGGTCTTTGAGTGCTCCAGCGTTGATTTTCCTGCGGCATTGCTTCTGTTGCCGCCGCTGTTTTGGGGCTACGTTGATAGAGCGGATTAGGCGGTGGTCTGTCCAGCAGTCGTCAGCTCCTGTCATGGCGCGGGTGATGCAGACGTCCTTGCGGTCCCTCGCTCGAACTATGACGTAGTCCAACAGATGCCAGTGCTTGGAGCGGCGATGTCTATGCCTCACCCTAGTGCAATCATACCAACTAACAACACACAAGGGTAGCCACTTGGGTGTTTTAGCCAATGTTCTTGCAAAGGTTCTGTTAATGTGCTGTCAAACATTGAAATCTTTATTTTCAATAGTTTGTGTTCTTGGACAGATTTGTGTGCACCTTTGGAAGTGGCTTAGTGAGTTGCAGTGAATGGTGAGACATAACGGTACCCCCCACAATACTTATGAGTGTGAAAGGAATGGCTTGGGCATTGTAGGGATACTTTGGGCTGGATTTTACCTGCCGAGATGAATTGGGGGCAGGATTGCTGCCTTCGGGTTCTAGTCCCGCCCCCAGCGATGTCTGACGCACAGACGCTATTTTCCCCTGATTGGCCTTGTTAAGCCCGCCCTGCGGGCTTGCCGGCCAGTTAAGGGAAAGCCGGTGTCAGATGACCTCAGTTGATGACGCTTCATCTGCCGGTTTTCTTAAAGGGACATGTACCATTTATTTTTGACAGATGATCTGTTAGTGTTTGACAGCATTGAGGTGCTGTCAAACACTGACAATCACTGTACAAGGGTGAGCCCTTGCACCAAGGCTCTCCAGTGACTCTCTCCTTAGGATAAAACATATGGCAGCTGCAGGTGAGGTTACAGAAGCGATCTGTCACTTCTCCCAATGAGGTGAGGCCACATAAACACTTCAAAGCTTGTCACCTACAGAAAAATCTAAACACATTAAAAATGACTTTCCCAACATCTCCTTACCTCTAATACTCACCAGTGTCCCATTGGATCCTTCACACCACTTCTGCAGCTGTCATCTATACACAAACATTACAACAGACCCACAGCACACCTCACTTACCCTGGCGGGGTTCCCCGACGTCGGGAAGCCCGCAGCAGAAGTCTCAAAATGGGAAAAAACCTGTTAACTGCCTGTTAATTGGCAGTTAAGCGGCTATAATCCTCTTACCGCCGCTACTGCGCAAATCGGGGACCTGACTCCTGGGAAGATTGTTTGGAGGATGGTTGGGAGCGGGTTCGGGACCTGCTCCCATTCTTTTTGATTTTGCCAGCAGTCCCGTCTCCAAACCCGCCTCCTCAGGGAGGTAAAATCCAGCCCCTTATGTTGTTGGTGTGGGGTGGTGCCGACCTGACACATCATGTGGCAGCCAGGGTGTACAGCGTCAAGTGAAGTAAATGTGGCCATGGTGAGGCCATCCCTGGCCTCCCGGGTAGCAATGTGGTCGGGTGCTGATGCCCTCTGTCCTGTACAGCATCAGTTGATTGTTAGTGTTAGTGTTGTTCTTGGTGCTGCTGGTGTGCTTGGTGATGCTGGTGTTGGGGCTGATCCTGGTGGGATTCTGAGGACCAAGGTGAGAGAGTTTCAAGGACACCCATGCTGATGGAATAGATGGCAGGTGAAGTAGAGATGACAGAAGCGATCTGTCAATGGTGGGAGAGGTAATGAGGTCAGACTGGATGGAGACTTGTGTGAAGACTTACAGCATCCTGAATCTGTAGTGGAAATGCAGTTTAGAGAAGCTAGTGGTTAAGGGAACATATCTCAATCAGCTGGGAGCATTGACTTGACATTTGAAGCTGTCAACTCATCAGCTGATTCAATAGCCACTGACCTCCCTGCCGCAGCTTTACAGATAAGGTCTAGGCACAGCGGGAAACCGGTGGACGACCTGTCAAATCCAAAAAGCTGGGAAAAAACCATTGATAAGTGGCTGTAAACAAGCCACTAATGATTTTAATTGCCTCCCCCACCGCTGCCTGTCGGGTCTGCTCAGCGCTGGCAGACCCGACATCGGGAAAGTCTAGTGTGTGCGTTTTGACAGCAGGTTCCCGACCCGCTGTCAATCATTTTAAATTTAACAGCTGACCCACCACCCATCCCATCCGCTGAGCGCCAGCAAAATTACGGCCATCCTCTCTCTCCAGCACTGTAATATTCTCCTTCACCAATACTGCCACCTCACCTCCTTTCTTGCCTTCCCTATCTTTCCTGAACACCTTATATCCAGAAATATTTAAAACCCAATCTGCCCTTTTTTGATCCAGGTAACCATTATCGCCACAACATTATATTTCCATTTGGCTATCTGTGCCTGCAGCTCAGCAACCTTATTTACCACATTATGTGCATTTACACACATGCACTTTAAACCTGTTTTAGACCTTCTTGTATGCTCTCTTAGTCTGAGCCCACCTAATACCTTATTATTTCTTATTACAGGAGCTGTAGGGCAGAAATTACAAAATCTAGGATGGGGATGTCATCCCATTCTAAATTCAACATTTTCATGTGTAAAACTGAATTCAATAAAATTTTAACATTTGTGGGCCAGATGCAGGTAAATATAAGGATATCCTCTTGGTTATATTTAAGATTGTGTGCATATTAAAGCGAATACACTTCCACATTAATCATGTTTTAATCTCAACCTATTAATAAGTTTTACCTATTGGTGGTGGTTCAGCTTCTTGGTAAAAGAACACAACTGATTTTGTGCCTCCTTTCGAAAAGAAATCATCAAAAGGTTGGAGCTGTCAACAAAAAGTATTAATGATGATAACTTTATTTCAAGCCACAACTGTATTTCGTATAAGCACATTTCATCACTGTACTTCATTAAGCTCGTCATGAAAATAAAAAAAATTAAATGGCATCGACACAGATTTTCTCCCCAATTAATTTGTTAATTATTACATCTTTTCCATTAAATTCTCCTCTGCAATCATGAACAAGATTAGTATAACTCCCATGGCGGTGCTTACAGATAGTCGGGGGTCTGGAGAACAGTTGTTAATATTTAATTGCTAACCTGACTCATTGCTTTAAGGTCACTGCTCTGAGTAGGCAAATCCAGGTAACTGCAGCTAGTTAGAAACTTCTACGATCAAAAGACAGATATAAATGCTTGTAAATTTAAAATTCCAGATCAATGATTGTTTCTCCATCTCTTTTTATTAAGACTGTTTTGGCATCTGTGTGATGTTTAGCTTGTGATGTCTAGAGTATAGGAAGTGTGTGCTAGAGGTAAGGGGACTGAAATTCTGTGGCCGCAATTTTGTGCCTGGAGGCGGGATGGTGGCGGGTCCGCTGTTTGGCGGGTTCCAGACCTGCTCCCGGTTCCCGCTGCCCTGCAGTTGAAATTTTCCGTTGATTGACCTCGTTAGGGCCGACATGCGGGTTCTCCAAGGCAATTGCTGATGAGGCGATGTTGGACTGATTATTTAAAGGGGCCATGTCCCCTCTGCAGATTCATTTCCATTTTATTCCCTGAAGTGCTGGCTGCTGCAGGTATGGCAGCGCAAAAACCTAAGGCTGGTCCCCGCTTCGATGAGGACTCCCTCCATGCTCTTGTGGAGGGAGTAAGAGGACATAAGGAGGTCCTCTTCCCTGGAGATGGAAGGAGGAGGCCTCCTCAGCATACCAAAGCAGCTTGGCTGCAAATTGCTGAGGTCAGTTCGAGGACGGTCTGCAGACTCACCTGGGTGCAGTGTCACAAGAGGTTTAATGATCTGTTGCGATCAGCAAAAGTGAGTATAACATCACACTTACCTTCAATCTGCCTCCCATCTCTTCTCATCCCCATCACTCTGCATTGGCAACCTTCCCCTGCACATCCCAATTCACTCTAACATCCCTTGCACCCTCACCCATCCCTCTCTTTCTCTGTACAGAATCACGTCACCATCTTACGATGCACCACTCACACTCTTATGCAATGCCAACAACTAACAACGCACAGGGAGGAAACTTGGTTTGTGTGCCTCACTCCTTCATAGCCTCCCTCTAAACATCTATGTCATCCATTCTTTACACTCTCTCAAACTCCACTTGTGTCCCTCATTACAGAAGAGAGCCCACAATAAAAGGGAGAGGGGAGGACAGGAGGAGGTCCACCATCCCTGGCGCACCTAACGAGCGCTGAGGAGGCAGCCTGGATATCGTCGGAGGTGCAGAGGAGCTGGAAGTGGGGGACGGTGAGACAGGCGTAGAACAGCAAGCTGGTATACCTCCCCCCTTCCCACTGTCCAGGGCCCCAAACACCCCTTCCAGGTGAAACAGCGATTTATTTGTACTTCTTGCAATTTAGTATACTGTATTCGCTGCTCACGATGCGGTCTCTACATTGAGGAGACCAAACGCAGATTGGGTGACCGCTTTGCGGAACGCCTCCGTTCAGTCCGTAAGGGGGACCCCAAGCTTCCGGTCGCCTGTCACTTTAATTCTCCGCTCCACTCCCACTCAGACCCCACCATCCTCGGCCTCTTGCATTGTTCCACTGAAGCTCAGCGTAAGCTCGAGGAA
Source organism: Squalus acanthias (assembly GCA_030390025.1). NCBI lineage: Eukaryota > Metazoa > Chordata > Chondrichthyes > Squaliformes > Squalidae > Squalus > Squalus acanthias. Next base: position 139,785,397 of record CM059433.1, read on the forward strand.
CAGCACCTCATCTTTCGACTAGGCACTTTACAGCCTTCTGGACTCAACATAGAGTTCAACAATTTCAGATTTATAACCTCGTCCCCGATCATATATATATTTTTTATCCACACCTTTTGTTTGTGTCTTTTCTTCTCTCCCACATGGCAGCTGTCTTTCATTCTGCCAGCGCAATTTACACTTCATCTAGAGCCATCCTTTGTTTCTTAACCTGTCCCATTACCATCTCCTTTTGCCTTGAATATCTCTTAATGTCTCTTAACCTCTCCTGCCTTCTATCCTATCACAGACCTTCCCTTTTGTTCTTTCATCCCCTCCCCCCTTTCCCAACCCCTACACTAGCTTAAAAATCTGTTCCATTTCCTGCTTTTTTCCAGTTCTGACGAAAGGTCATCGATCTGAAACGTTAACTCTGTTTCTCTCTTCACAGATGCTGCCTGACCTGCTGAGTATCTCCAGCATTTTCTGTTTTTATTTAAGCTGGTGACAGAATTGATTTCCAACCCTCTGATTTAGCATTCATGAGTGACTAATATGGGAGATGATGTTCATAGTGCTAAGCATCTGCACAATGGGATGTGATTGCAACATACATTTCACTTGTCTAACTCATGCCTTTACTCCCCCACAGGACCATAGAGAGCCCTGCTCCCCACTGTCCAGGAGGAAGAGCAGGAGCACTCCTCAGAGGAACCACCAGCCTCTGAGGGAGCAGCATCAACAGCATTCAGCGCACCCAGCACCAGCGCAGAGACACACACCTCGGTGGGTTTTTTGCGAGATAGTGTTGTCACCTGGCAAGATGTAACGAGTGGTGTGCCACAGGGATAAGTGCTGGGGACTCAACTTTTTATAATTTATATAAATGACTTGGATGAAAGGACCGAAGGTATGGTTGCTAAATATGCTGATGACACAAAGATAGGTAGGAAAGTAAATTGTGAAGAGGACATAAGGAGGCTACAAAGGGATATAGATAGGTTAAGTGAGTGGGCAAAGATCTGGCAAATGGAGTATAATGTGAGAAAATGTGAAATTGTCCATTTTGGCAGGAAGAATAAAAAAGAAGCATATGATCTAAATGGTGAGATATTGCAGAGCTCTGAGATGCAGAGGGATCTGGGTCTCCTAGTGCATGAATTGCAAAAGGTTACTATGCAGGTACAGCAAGTAATTAGGAAAGCTAATAGAATGTTATCGTTTATTGCGAGGGGAATTGAATACAAAAGTAGGGAGGTTATGCTTCAGTTATACAGGGCATTGGTGAGATCCCATCTGGAGTACTGTGTACAGTATTAGTCTCCTTATTTAAGGAAGGATGTAAATGCGTTGGAAGCAGGTCAGAGAAGGTTTACTAGACTAACACCTGGAATGGGAGGGTTGTCTGATGAGGAAAGGTTGGACAGGCTAGGCTTGTATCCGCTGGAGTTTAGCAGAGTAAGCTGTGACTTGATTGAAACATATAAGATCCTGAGGGGTCTTGACAGGGTGGATGTGGAGAGGATGTTTCCTGTTGTGGGAGAATCTAGAACTAAGCGTCACTGTTTCAAAATAAGGGGTCGCCCATTTAAGACAGAGATGAGGAGAATTTTTTTCTCACAGAGTGTCCTGAGTCTTTGAAACTCTCTTCCTCAGAGGGCGGTGGAAGCAGAGTCTTTGAATATTTTTAAGGCAGAGGTAGATAGATTCTTGATAAGCAAGGGGCTGAAAGGTTATCGGGGGTAGGCAGGAATGTGGAGTAATCAGATCAGCCATGATCTTATTGAATGGCGGAGCAGGCTCGAGGGGCCGAGTGGCCTACTCCTGCTCCTACATAGAAACATAGAAGATAGGAGCAGGAGTAGGCCATTCGGCCCCTCGAGCCTGTTCCGCCATTTAATGAGATCATGGCTGATCATCCAAATTCAGTACCCTGTCCCTGCTTTCTCCCCATATCCCTTGATCCCCATAGCCTTAAGAAATATATCTAACTCCTTCTTGAAGATATTTAATGAATTGGCCTCAACTGCCTTGTGTGGTAGAGAATTCCACAGGTTCACTACTCTTTGGGTGAAGAAATTCCTCCTCATCTCAGTCCTAAATGGTTTACCCCTTATCCTTAGACTGTGACCCTTGGTTCTGGACTCCCCCGCCATCGGGAACATCCCTCCTGCATCTAGTCTGTCTAATCCTGTTAGAATTTTATAAGTTTCAATGAGATCCCCTCTCATTCTTCTCAACTCTAGCAAATGTAAGCCCAATCGACCCAATCTCTCTTCATACGTCATTCCTGCCATCCCAGGTATCAGTCTGATGAATCTTCGCTGCCCTCTCTCCATGGCAAGAACATCCTTCCTCAGATAAGGTGACCAAAACTGCACACAATACTCAAGGTGTGGTCTCACCAAGGCCCTGTACAACTGCAGCAAGACATCCTTGCTCCTGTACTCGAATCCTCTCGCTATGAAGGCCAACATACCATTTGCCTTCTTAACCGCCTGCTGCACCTGCATGCTTACCTTCAGCGACTGGTGCACAAGGACACCCAGGTCTCGTTGCACTTCCCCTTTTCCCAATCTATTGCCGTTCAGATAATAATCTGCCTTCCTGTTTTTGCCAGCGAAGTGGATAACCTCGCATTTATCCACATTATACTGCATTTGCCATGCATCTGCCCAATCACCCATGCATCTGCCCAATCACCCAACCTGTCCAAATCATACTGGATTTTCTCTGCATCCTCCTCACAGCACACACGCCCACCCAGCTTTGTGTCGTCTGCAAACTTGGAGGTATTACATCTAGCTCCCTCGTCTAGATCATTTATATATATTGTGAATAGCTGGGGTCCTAGCACCGATCCCTGCAGGTACCCCACTAGTCACTGCCTGCCACTCGGAAAAAGACCCGTTTATTCCAACTCTTTGCTTCTTGTCTGCCAACCAGTTCTCTATCCAAGACAGTACCTTACCCCCAATTCCTTGTGCTTTAACTTTGCACACTAATCTCTTATGCGGGACCTTATCGAAAGCCTTCTGAAACTCCAAATACACCACATCCACTGGTTCTCCCTTATCTATTCTACCAGTTACATCCTCAAAAAATTCCAGTAGATTAGTCAGGCATGATTTACCTTTTGTAAATCCATGTTGACTTTGTCCGATCCTGTCACTGTTTTCCAAGTGCTCTGCTATTACATCATTTATAATAGACTCTAGCACTTTCCCCACTACTGATGTCAGACTTGCCGGTCTATAATTCCCCGTTTTCTCTCTACCACCTTTTTTAAATAGTGGGGTTACATTAGCTATCCTCCAATCCATGGGAACTGTTCCAGAGTCGCTAGAATTTTGGAAGATGACCAGCAATGCATCTACTATTTCTCGGGCCACTTCCTTAAGTACCCTAGCATGTAGATTATCAGGCCCTGGGGATTTATCGGCCTTCAATCCCGTCAATTTCCCTAACACCACTTCCCTACAAATACTGATTTCATTCAATTCCTCCCTCTCATTCGACCCTATATTCCCGACATCTCTGGGAGGTTATTTGTGTCCTCCTTTGTGAAGACAGAACCAAAGTATGTATTTAATTGGTCTGCCATTTCTTTGTTCCCCATTATAAATTCCCCTGATTCTGACTGCAAGGGACCTACGCTTGACTTCACCAATCTTTTTCTCTTCACATATCTATAGAAGCTTTTAGTCCGTTTTTATGTTCCTCGCAAGCTTACTCTCATAATCTATTTTACCCCTCTTAATTAATCCCTTTGTCCTCCTTTGCTGAATCCTAAACTGCTCCCAATCCTCAGGTTTGCTGCTTTTTCTGGCCAAATTATGTGTCCTCTCCTTGGATCTTATGCTATCCCTAATTTCCCTTGTTAGCCACGGTTGAGTCACCTTTTTTGTTTTATTTTTATGCCAAACAGGGATGAACAAATTCTGTAGTTCATCCATGCGATCTTTAAATGTTTGCCATTGCCTATCCACTGTCAACCCTTTAAGTAACGTTCCCCAATCCATCCTAGCCAACTCGTGCCTCATACCATCGTAGTTTCCTTTATTTAAATTCAGGACCCTAGTCTCTGAGTCAACTACTTCACTCTCCATTTTAATGAAGAATTCTATCATATTATGATCGCTCCTCGCCAAGGGGCCTCGCACAACAAGATTGCTAATTAATCCTTTCTCATTACATAATACCCTGTCTAAGATGGCCTGATCTCTAGTTGGTTCCTCGACATATTGGTCCAGGAAACCATCCCGTATACACTCTTGGAATTCCTCCTCCACAGTATTGTTACTAATTTGGTTAGCCCAATCTATATGTAGATTAAAGTCACCCATGATAACTGCTGTGCCCTTATTGCACGCATCTCTAATTTCCCATTTAATGCCATCCCCAACCTCAGCATTACTGTTTGGGGGTCTGTATACAACTCCCACTAACGTTTTCTGCCCCTTGGTATTTCTCAGCTCTGCCTATACAGATTCCACATCATCAGAGCTAATATCCTTCCTTACAATTGTGTTTATCTCCTCTTTAACAAGCAATGCTACCCCACCTCCTTTTCCTTTTTTCCTGTCCTTCCTGAATATTGAATACCCCTGGATGTTGAATTCCCAGACTTGGTCATCCTGGAGCCATGTCTCCGTAATCCCAATTATATCATATCCGTTTACATCTATTTGCGCAGCTAATTCATCCACCTTATTACGAATGCTCCTCGCATTAAGACACAAAGCCTTCAGGCATGATTTTTTAACACTCTTAGTCCTTTTAGAATTATTATTTACTGTGGCCCTGTTTGATTTACACCCTTGATTTCTCTGCCTTCCACTTTTGCTTTTCTCCTTCCTGTCTTTTGTTTCTATCGTATGTTCGTATGATCACAGCTCACAAGTGAGCAGGAGCAGATGTTGGAGACAGGTACAGTAGTGGAGAGTCCTCGTCGGAGGACACAGGACTCTCCCAGCTCTGCTCAGCTGCATGTAAACGCTGAGCCTCTGGGGCCTTCCAGAAGGAGAGCGGTGCTGGAGCTTCAGGAACAAATGCAGGAGGCTGAGTGGGTTTGCTTCCACGGTAACTGCAAGTGTGCAGAGAATGGAGGAGTCCATTTTAAACATTAGCAATGCCGTGGTGAACACTATGGGCAATCTAGGTGCCGCCATGGAAAAGATGGCAACCTCCATGGAGGACCTAACTTGCCAGATACAAGCCAACATGGTGGCTCTTCTGGATAGATGGGCAACTATGGAGGATAGAAGGCCATCTATCATGGAGAGGAACCAGAGATACATGGACGTCCCGGTTATGAGGATTGTCAGTACAGAGACGGGTCCACATGGCCCCATCGATGTGCAGCAAGGTGCTCTCCAGCAACTTGCTAGCAGTGAAGTGCGGGTGACCCATTAGAGGGACGGTGGTGTTCGAGTACAAGGAAGTGGGGGCTCCTCTCCAAGCGCTCACACTCCCTTGCCACTGCCGAGCCCTCGGTCAGAGCCCCATCTGCCTGAGCCAACAGAGATGGCCGAGTCTGCCCCTGCACAACCGCAGGAGGAGCAGACTTTGACGGGGCCCTCCAAGGCTCCCAAAACCAGAGGACAGCCGCCAAAGGCATCTAAGCAGGAGCAGCAGGGAAGTGAGCAGGCTGCCTCCACATATGCTGAAGCCACAGGGGTCTCACAACGTAGAAGCACGTGTAAGAGGAAGATGTCACGTTAATAATCACAAGGGTTCTCACTTGGGTGTTATGATAGATTTATTTGTAAAGTTTCTGTTCTTTGCCAATATTGTAATAAATTTATGTACAACGAAGGTTTGGCATCATTGACATATGTGTGATGACAATTTGAGGTGGCACAGTTTAGGGTAAGTGCACCTTTAAAATCCAGCAATGCAGGTTACACTTGATCTATAATGCACAACACATACAGGAATCCCTCCCCAACCGCGGGGGATACGTCGCTGAAAACCCCCGTGGTTAGTAAAACCGCGGTTGGCAAATTCACTATAAACACAATAAAAAAGAATATAAAAAGCATATAAATAGCTTAAAAATCATGTTTTTTACCTTGTTCCTAAATTTAAAACCGCGGATACGCGAATTTCACTGCCGCGGTTGACAAAAATTGTCGCAGAGTGGAAGCCGTGTACACGTGAAATTCGCGGATGACAAACCCGCGGTTGGGGAGGGATCCCTGTACTTGCAGCCTAAACACAGAAAATGCCCCCCAAATTATTCAATCACCAACCTCACAGATTTCTAAATGACAAGATTTGAGAGTACAGCTTTTACACTGCAGTTGCAGCTATGAAGTCTCCAGCTCGCTGGTGTTCACGCCACACTTACTTGGCGTGTTGTTGGAATGTCATGAAACCCGACCCAGAAGCTGGAAAATCCAAAAACTCTGTGAAAATAGCTCTAAACTACCACTTAATAGGCAGTTAAGTGCCTTTAATCCCTTTCCCGCCGCTTGGTGTCGGGTCCGTTTACAAATCGGAGACCCGACACTCGGGAAAGTTGCGTGGAGGCGGGATTGCAGCGGGTTCCGAACCCGCTGTCAATCATTGCAAACTTAACCTCTGACCCGCCTCCAATCCCGCCCTCTGAGCGCTGGCAAAATCGCAGCCTGTGTGTGTGTCCCCTTAGGGATGCATCTGCGACATGGCCCAACTTCCATTTACCCCGTCTCAAATCCCAATGTATGATGCATTTGCATATTGCGGGTAAGTGCCCACACCATTTTTGAAGCAACTGTAGCACTCGCTTCAGGTTGATTTTGATGTGGCACCACACTGCAGCAAAGATGTCCTGTGGTAGCACAATAGAAAAAAATGATTAAACTGTTTTTGCCACGTGGCAAGCAAAGCTGTTAGTGGGCGATGAACCTGCAGCATCACGCGACCTGTAAGGCTAAAAGATTTTAACGCTCATTTAAATAAAGCTTCCGGGTTCCTCGATGAAATGGCAGGTCTGCGGGTTTCATGCACACCTGTGTAATGCAATTTCCCGTCCAGTCTTTAAAGTCTCTGCAAGGTACGCTCGCGGGAAGTACTGTGGAAACTCCAAATACTTGCCAAACTGGAAGGATGTCTGCCAAGATAGGGAAAGGGGTCCCCAGTTTCAGTGATGCATCCCTGGAGGTGATGCTGGGTGCAGTGAGGGCAAGGAAGAATGTGCTGTTTCCTACAAGTGGGAAGAAGAAACCTGCTGCAACAACTAAGAGGGCCTGGATTGAGGTGGCTGACGAAGTTAGCAGCAGGAGCATGATGCCCAGGACCTGGATTCAGTGCAAGAAATATTTCAATGACATGACTACGTCAGGAAAGGTCAAGACACATCCTTCTTTACCCATCTCATTCAATGCACCTCCCTCCACTCTGTCTTTTCCATCGTATACAATTCACTCCACCCATCACCCCTGCATCACTTTCCTCACCACCAATCACAATGGTGCACTGTACCACCTCTCATCCTCACTCCTTACGCATGCTCACCTCCTGCTTCCTCCTTTCACTGCTGCATCTTATCTTCTCATCTCATCTCCTCTGAGCTGTTCAACCTGCACCTCCTCTCAGCAAACGTCCTCAATTCACATTGTAGCCAATAACAACAAATTGCATTTATATATCTCCACATTTTTTACATCTGCCTGATTCTCACTTTCACAGTATGCACTACATGCAGAAGGACACATCCTTGCTATCCAAACATAACAATGTCCTACCCCTTTTGCAGGAGGAGAGCTCAGAATACCAGGGAGAGGACCACGAGAAATTGTGGGAGTGACCCTGGCGGAGGAGGAGGCACTGGTGACTGATAAAACCTTACATCCCCTCAGCTCCCACAAACCAACTGCCCCTTCAGCTAATTTCAACACATCAACCAGTATGGTCAAGTGCTTCATGTGCACATTAACATCTTCTAAGTACCATTACTAATTCTTCACCCTTTTTTCCTGCAGGGCCTTCACAGAAAAAACGTTGAGCCCCTGCCTACAGAGGAAGAATCCTCGGAGAACCTCAAACTTCCTGAGGATGCACTATCACATGATACACGCATTGCAGGCAGTGTATTGCAGACAGAATTGGATTAAATCGTGTTCTTGAAAAGCTGTCTTTTCCCCTCAATGATGCTACAGTAAACTTTTGAAGCACAGGCTTTTCATCACAGCAGGGGGTAGTGTAAGGGGAGGCAATATAAAAGGCAATGTGCTGCTATGAGAAGAACATCAAAGGTTGTTTTACAATAAAGCCATGGCTTTGGAAAAGCAATGATAGAAAGTAACAGTATGGTGTGAAAAGGCATGGGGCCTCTCATCTCTGTTTGGCAATCTGTTCGAGCAACTGGGTGGTCATAAAGCATTTGATAGGGTTGCATCCAACAGGAAGAGAACTATAAAAGAAAATGGTATAAAAGAGATGCCATGTTTTTACTTAGACAGAAAGAAAGACTGTTGCTGCCTTCTAGACCCTGTGTCATGAACCGGCTTGGAGACGCCATCCAAATTAGTCCTCATTAAATACATGCACGTAAGTGATTAGACGCAAGGCTAGTATGCGCTACAGCGGTTGAAAAATGTTTCCCAAAAGAACAGGACTCTGAGTGTTTACTGTGACCAAAGCTCTGTTCCACAGAATTAAATGTTTCAAGAATGAGTTACGGGAAAAAGAACATATGCAGAAACAGTTAGAAAAAGAAGCACAGGAGAAGGAAATCTAGCAAGTTAAAGATATGTTTGTTAACTAACAAGCAGCAGTGGCTTGTTCAGAAGCATTTAAAGTTTCTGTAGAAAGGGACCATCTCAAAACTGAGAGTGTAAAGGGACAGTGTGAGGTGTAAAGATGGTTTGGGAGTTGCAGGAGTGAGAGAGGCAGTTGTAATGATTCAGCAACCGAGAAATTTATTGGGACTTTCAACAAATTCCTCAGTGTGTCCTTCCTTGTGTACTCTGTACCTTTGCACCCCTTCCTTTGTTTAACAGAGAGGGAGTCAAGAAATTGTGCAGGAGGTCGAGAAGTTTGTATTAGCCCTTTTGCAGCAAACAAAGGCTGTAAAGCAGTTATGTAAAAACTCCTTTATTAGATATGCGAAGAGTAAGAACAGATTTTGAAGAGAAAGAAATTGAAAGCCCACGGCAAATATCAGAGATTAAGATTGTTGTGAGAAAATAGGATTGAAGGAAAAAACTAACAGACTTTTGTTGGTGTTTATGTACTGCCCCTTTAAATGTGTGTCCTCTTTTCTGTTGTTTCATGCTGCAGTGCCTCACAGAACTAAAAGCAGTTTAACCCTCTCTGGTCCCTGTCATTGATATTAACAGTAATGTAAGCATTTTGATCAGTGTCTTTTCTATGAGCATATGCTGTTTTACATGAGTTAATTGTTTTCTCTGTATACATATACAAATATGTTCTGACGAAGGGTTTTGACCTGAAACGTTAACTCTGTTTCTCTCTCCACGGATGTTGCCTGGCCTGCTGAGTTTTTCCAGCGTTTTCTGTTGTTTTATACAAATATGTTGTTTTTACAACATTGAGTTCTTCTAGTTTTGGGTCTGAAAACTGAAATTAACAGACCAAGTTTCTGATCAAATTATGAATACATGTTTTCTGTGAGTGGCCACAACAGACAGCTAGTTATTTAAACTAGCGGGCATACAACTTGGGATTATCACATAAAATTTGACACTTTTGTGTTAATCAACCCGTAACAAAGAATCAATATTTTAAGGTGACCTGACGAAGGAGCAGCGCTCCGAAAGCTTGTGATTTCAAATAAAGCTGTTGGACTATAACCTGGTGTTGTGCGACTTCTCACTTTTGTCCACCCCAGTCCAACATCTCTGCATCGAGTAAAAAAGACTTGAATGATTGAGTGTGATTAAGGTACCTGGAATTGTTATGAGAACGTTAATGTGGTTGTTAATAACATGTTCATTTCAATTTAAGATTGTGCCCCCAAAGAAATGGAAGATTTAAGGAAAGCCTTTGCGCTTTTCATAAAAAGTGTTTGATTTTATGCTTTCTTAAATTAAATATGTGTGGTATGGATTTATTTTGACTGTAATTTATATTATGCCACTATTAAAAGGAACATAAAAAAGGTAAAAGCAGCTTTGGAGAATTACAAAGTTACAGTTTGACCTTTTCCAAAGCGTTTATTTTTAAAATAAATTTTTAGACTTAGCAGCACGTCTGAAACTGCTATTGTGATGGCTTACTCCTCCCCCAATCCCAATGGTTTTATTTCCACAGTGAAGAAGTAATTAACACTTTAATTCTATTTGCTACATTGAACTACTGAATGTAAAGACATGGAGAGAGAAAGTTGGCTCGGCACGCCACACACTTCTGACGCAAAGCGCGCCAGATGCCATCTTGTTAAAAGCGTTAGCGCACGGGTACAATTTAACATCCGTCAAAAGTATGCAGAGCAGATCATGACATCAATCGGCGTGCAATGCTAGCACTGCCATTTTGGAGCTCCACACTCCAGCCGATGCCCTCTCTTAACCTCACACAGCTGAACACGCGTTAAGCAGCATGAAGGACCCCCCACCAGCACTATTTAAAGGGATCATGAACTACTTACAGGTTAGTCACTGGTTGATTTCTTCTGGCTGTTGCTACAATTCTACACATTTTTGGTGCTTTCCATAGTTGTTTCAAGTTTCAAAAGTCTACAGGGAGTGGTGTGACAGGTGCTGAAGTACCTTTTGGTGACACAAACCAGTTGCTCCCAGACATGGGTGCACCAGTAGGCCTTCCTCTTGGAATCGAGCATGACTGGGAGAATGAGCAGAGGCCACGCAGAGCAGGACAAGCTGCTAGAAGAGGGAGGAGGAGGGGGAGTAATTCTCATGCCTGAACCTCAGTGACAACCAATGTTTGAGACTTCTGTGTTTCACTAAGGAGATCGTCACTGAAATCTGCCAACTGCTACAGCCACAACTCCAACCTCAGAGCAGGGCAAGGACTGCATTGCCCGTGGCTGTGAAGGTGACAGTGGCTATGAACTTTTATGTGTCTGGCTACTTCCAGGCAGGTGCTGGAGATATTAGAAACATCTTGCAGTTTGCAGTCCACTGTTGCTTAAGAGAGTTCACTGAGGCTCTCTATTCAAAGAGAGATAACTTTATTTAATTCCCTCTTGCCAGAAACAAGCAGATTGAACGAGCACAGTTTGCAAGGTTAGCAGGCTTCCCCATGGTGCAGGGTGTCATTGACTGCACGCACATTGCTTTGTAGGTGAGGCATGTCAACTCTGCCATGTACTGGAACCAAAAGAGATTCCACTCCCTCAACGTGCAGCTGGTGTGTGACCATAGGCAGCGCATCATGCAGGTCAATGCCCAGTATCCTGGCAGCAGTCATGATGCCTTCATTCCACTGTGCCAGCTGTATTTCAGCCACCACGGCAAACCAAAGGGACAACCAGGGCTATCCACTGACGACATGGCTCATGACTCCAGGTGGCAACCCACGCACACGTCACAGCATGCATACCATGCTGCCACAAGAACTGTGATAGAGCAAACAATTGGCATGCTGAAGCAACGATTCCGCTGCCTGGACCGCTCTTGTAGGAGCCCTCCAGTACTCGGCTGAGCGGGTCTCTACATTTGTGGTGGTATGCTGCATGCTGCACAACATTGCCATCATGAGGGAATAGCCCTTGCCACCACCTATCAGGCGAGAAGCTGAGGAGCAGGAGCACAAGGAGGAGGAAGAGGAGGAAGAGGGAGGCCCTTTCTGCCCCAGGCTGTATGTGAAGAACTAATTCAAGTGCCGAGAAGACCTGGCTGAGAACTGCACCACCTCAGCATGGGCAGCAGCAGTCTAGGCTGGCTGGCTGATAGGCAACTGAAAGGGCACTGGCAGAGTGACAGGAGTATGAGCACGAATGCTGTCACCTTGAGCGAGGACAGCAGGCTCATGCTCCATGTAGCCGCTGCCACTCCCCCAGGGAGGCGCCTCAGCAATTCTAGTAATCTTTTGGAGGACAGATTGCTGGACTGCTGTGACACCCTGCAAGCCCCTTTGATCACTGGTATCCACAGCCATGATGGCAGCAGTCTGAACAGGCATGACAGCAAGATGAGCTTGCATTGTAGCTCGCTGACCTTACATGACTTCAGTCTGAGCTTCCACTGTAGCACTCAGGCTTTTGGTGGAAGCTGCTTGTGCTGCAATGGAAGCTAAGATATCGGCCATCAGGTGCTGCAGCATGGTTGGGTCCGCAAGTGTGTTGATGGAGTTGGCCACCAGTTCAATTCTTGAAAGGATGAGCTCCAAGCTCTACGCAAATCCCTGTGCCAAGTTGGTGCCGGACTCCTCCATGCTCCTTGACATTGCGCGCAGGCTTTCTGGCAGGTTTCCCAATCCACCAAGCATTTTGTTGTGTACATCCACCAGCCTTCTTTTGTAGCCTGGCCCAACAAAATCTTCATCTGAGTCTTCTGCAGCAGAACTTGTGTTCAACCTCGCCCTCCGGTGAGCTGGCACCTGCACTATCCTTGCTCCTGCCCTGGCTGCAGCGCATTTGTGCCCAGTGCCTCACCATGTGCAGATCCCGCCTCTATACACTCCTCTAAATTACATGCAGTGTCAGTATCTGAACTGGTGACTGTGAGTGTGAAATCAAGTGACGGTGTGTCTTCATCATCACTCTCTTTTGGTCTATCCCCACTACCTAGTCAAGTTGCACTTCTTCAGTATCAGAAAGGAAAAAGGCACAAGGGTAAGGTTGTGGTGAGGGGAAGGGGAAAAGTAAGAGGTGCATGCTTACACCATCTACAGCTTGTAAGTCAGAAGAGATTGTGGGATGAGGGAGAAGAGGGATGTGAGGAGGAGGATTAGGCATGAGAATACCGTCATCCTCAATGGATTCAGACCCGCCACTGGCCACGGCCTCAGCAATGGTTCTTCCAATAATGGTCAGCATCATCTCCTCCATACGGGTTAGATGCAGATTCCCAGTGATTCAGAGACACAGAGTCCACAGCGCCTGGTCTGCACTCAATGCCTCCATAATCAGCACCTGTGAAGAGACGCTCGGTCATTAGACCAGGAAACACCAAGACTGGTTCAACGAGAATGACCAGGAGATCCAGGAGCTAATAAGCCGCAAGCGCAAGGCATTCCTGATCTGGAAATAGCAACAGAACTCGAGAGCAAGAAAGCAGCTCTACAGACGCCTGAAGGTCGAGGTCCAACAAAAAACTCGCGACCTAAAGAACAGATGGTGGGTGGAGAAAGCGCAGGAGATCCAGCAGCTAGCCGACAACCACGACGTGCATGGATTCTTTAGCGCAGTCAAGACCACCTACGGCCCAAGCACCCAAGGTCCTACCCCACTGCGGGCCAAGAACGGAGAGGTACTCACCAAGGACAGAGAAGCAGTCAGTGCCCGCTGGAAGGAGCACTTCGAAGATCTCCTTAACCGAGACTCTGTCTTCGACGCGAGTGTCCTCAACTCCATCCCACAGCATGCTACCTGGCACCACCTCAGCACAACCCCAGCCCGGCATGAGGTTGAAAAGGCCATCCAACAACTGAAGAACTCAGGAGCAGATGGAATCCCCGCCGAGGCGCTAAAACATGGTGGAGAAGCACTATTGGCGTGAATACATGAACTCATTTCTCTTATTTGGAGGGAGGAGAACATGCCAGGGGATCTCAGAGATGCCGTAATCGTGACCATCTTCAAGAAATGTGACCAGTCCGATTGCGGAAATTACAGAGGAGTCTCCCTGTTGTCTGCCACAGGGAAAGTCATCGCAAGAATCCTCCTCAATCGCCTTCTCCCTGTGGCTGAAGAGCTCCTCCCAGAGTCGTAATGTGGATTCCGCCCACTAAGGGGCACAATGGACATGATCTTCACCGCGCATCAACTACAAGAGAAATGCACCAACCGCTGTACATGGCCTTCTTTGACCTCACAAAGGCCTTTGACACCGTCAACCATGAGGGATCATGGATTGTCCTCCTCAAATTCGGCTGCCCTCAAAAGTTTGTCACCATCCTCCGCCTCCTTCACGACGACATGCAAGCCATGATCCTGACCAACGGATCCACCATAGGCCCAATTCACGTACGGACCGGGGTCAAGCAAGGCTGTGTCATCGCACCAATGCTCTTCTCGATCTTCCTGATTGTAATGCTCCATCTCACCCTCAGTAAGCTCCCCGCTGGAGTGAGCTAATCTACAGAACAAACGGGAAACAGTTCAACCTCCGTCGCCTCCAGTCCAGATCCAAGGTCGCCCCATCCTCTGTCATCAAATTAAAGTATGCAGATGACGCTTGCTTCTGCGCACACTCTGAGGCCGAACTCCAAACCATCATCAACACCTTCACCAAAGCGTACGAGAGCATGGGCATTACACTAAACATCGGTAAGACAAAGGTCCTCTACCAACCTGCCCCCGCCACACAGTACTGCCCACTGATAATCAAAATCACTTTCCATACCTCGGGAGCCTACAAGGGAAGACGTCGATGACGAAGTCCAACACTGCCTTCAGTGTGCCAGTGCAGCCTTTGGTCACCTGAGGAAGAGAGTGTTTGAAGACCAGGACCTCAAACCCGGCACCAAGTTCATGGTCTACAGAGCAGTAGTGATACCCGCCCTCCTGTATGCTTCAGAGACATGGACCATGTACAGCAGGCACCTCAAAGCACTGGAGAGGTACCATCAACGCTGCCTCCACAAGATCCTGCAAATCCATTGGCAGGATAGGCGCACCAATGTCAGTGTTCTCGCTCAGGCCAACATCCACAGCATCGAAGCTTTGACCATGCTCGATCAGCTCCGATGGACAGGCAACATCGTCCGCATGCCCTATACGAGACTCCCAAAACAAGCGCTCTACTCGGAGCTCCGACACGGCAAGAGAGCCCCAGGTGGGCAGAGGAAACACTTCAAGGACACCCTCAAAGCCTCCTTGAAAAAGTGCAACATCCCCACCAACACCTGGGAATCTCTGGCCCAAGACCGCACAAAGTGCAGGAGAAGCATCCGGGAAGGCGCCGAATACCTCGAGTCTCTTTGCCGGGAGCAAGCGGAAGCCAAGCGCAAACAGCGGAAGGAGCACACGTCAACCCAAGCACCCCACCCACCTGCCCCTTCAACCACCGTCTGCCCCACCTGTGATAGAGACTGTAGGTCCCGCATTGGACTCATCAGTCACCTGAGAACTCATTTTTAGTGTGGAAGCAAGTCATCCTTGGTTCCGAGGGACTGCCTAAGAAGAAGAAGGTGCAGGCAGGCACGCAGCTGTCTTCTCCCCCTCCGGTTAGTCCCTGCTGCCTCCGGTTGTGTTTCACCTTTTCCTGCAAGAGAGAGGGAAGTGTATCAGTGTGTGTCGTGCAATATGTTTGGGTGATGTGGATGTCATAGTTAAATAGCTGGCAATGTGTGCAATCTGTGAGATGTGGGTGTGAGGCTTGCAGCAGTACTAAGTGTGTAAGGGTGAGGTGAAGCATATGAATGTTAGATATGAGTCCTGATTGATAGAGATTGTTGGTAGGTGAGGATGGGGGTGTGGTGATTTGAGCAGTGGCTGAGGCTAGTGGTATAGTTGGTAGGATATTGCATTTCAAGATGCATTCACTGACCTTGACCACTCGTGTAAGGTCATTGAACATCTTGAGACACTCAATCCAGGTCCTTGGAGCTGCACTCCTGGCATTGACCTCCACGGCTATCTGCTCCCACTGCTTTCTCACCGTGTATCTGGAGGGCCTCCTGGCCCCAGTGTAGGCTTCGCAAAATCCCCTAGAAACTTGAATAAAACCCTAAAGGGGGTG
Organism: Squalus acanthias; assembly: GCA_030390025.1. Classification (NCBI taxonomy): domain Eukaryota; kingdom Metazoa; phylum Chordata; class Chondrichthyes; order Squaliformes; family Squalidae; genus Squalus; species Squalus acanthias. The sequence goes on from CM059433.1 coordinate 139,801,191, forward strand.
ATTTTTGGATCTTAACACGAATTTGGAATGGTGGGACCGAAATGAACGAATTTGAGGTCAAAACCTCAGTTTTGAAGTATATTTTGACAGGATCAAGGAAGAAAAAAACCTGAGGAAAATGACTTTGGATGATAAGATACCTTTTTAAAAGGGCCATTGGGTAAACCTGCAGTCACAGAAACACAGGCTGCGGGAAGGGGTGTGGTGAGGCAGTGGACAGCTTTTGGGTATTGGGACCAAGTCAAGCTGTCTGGGAGATGTTTGCACTGCAATCCAACCAAGGAGGAAGAGCCTCATCCAAAACATCACAAACACATTCAAAAATGAATAAACCAAGATCCCTTTTGAAATCCCCAGGTCCAGACAGGATACTGGAAGTCTGAAAACAATTCCTAACAAATAAAACTGCCAGTATACAGTTTCATAGCCCATCATCCCATCAAAAACCGATTAGCCAAGTATCGACAGGAACAGTTTAACAAGCCCGCCAAAACCTAAGACAAAAGAAGCGAGATTTGGCGCGTAGATAGAGGCCCTGTCTCAGTGGAAGACATCGGTAGCCATCAGGACAAGTTAACACAAAGTTAAAGTCATCAGACTTAACGAGCCCGCCAAAATCTAAGACAAAAGAAGCGAGATTTGGCACGAAAAACACAATAGACCTGAATAGTATAATTGGGGGCCTATTCCCCCAAGAAGGAAGCGAAGAAAGAGAGCCACACAGGTTCGACACCAGAGCCAAGCAACAAGGAACGAGTCGCAAGAAGAACCTTCGGAAAGCATGCAGGCCTAAAGCCACGGGCAAGAAGACACGAGGAACCCGAGCGACACTGTGGTGCTGTCTGTTCAAGCCGTGCGGTTTGTTACAACACTATACTAAAAGTTAGTTCAAGGCTGTCCAGAGAGGCAGTTTAAAGTTAGTAACAGTACCGAGGCACACAAGGACAACACACCACAGTAAGGGGGGGGGGTCATCGACGGACACATAAGGTGCCACATAAAAGGTTGCTACGCAAGATAAGGGCTCATGAGGTTGGGGCTAATATATTAGCATGGATAGAGGATTGGTTAACCAACAGAAAACAGAGAGTAGGGATAAACGGGTCATTTTCCGGTTGGCAGGCTGTAACTAGTGGAGTGCCGCAAGGATCAGTGCTTGGGCCTCAGCTATTTACAATCTATATTAATGACTTAGATGAAGGGACCAAGTGCAATGTATTCAAGTTTGCTGACCATACAAAGCTAGGTGAGAAAGTAAGCTGTGAGGAGGACACAAAGAGCCTGCAAAGGGATATAGACAGGTTAAGTGAGTGGGTAATAGGTGGCAGATGGAGTATAATGTGAGAAAATGTGAGGTTAATTACTTTGGTAGGAAGAATCGTAAAATCGAATATTTTTTAAATGGTGAGAAACTATTAAATGTTGGAGTTGAGAGAGATTTAGATGTCCTCACACAGCAAACACAGAAAGTTAGCATGCAGGTACAGCAAGCAATAAAGGAAGGCAAATGGCATATTGGCCTTTATTGCAAGGGGGTTGGAGTACAAGAGTAAGGAAGTCTTGCTACAATTGTACAGGGCTTTGGTGAGACCACACCTGGATTACTGTGCACAGTTTTGGTCTCCTTATCTGAGAAAGGACATACATGCCTCAGAGGCGGTGCAATGAAGGTTTACTAGATTGATCCCTAGGATGAAAGGGTTGACCTATGAGGAGAGATTGAGTAGATTGGGCTTATACTCTCTGGAGTTTAGCAGAATGAGAGGTGATCTCATTGAAACATATAAGATTCTGAGGGGGATTGACAGGGTAGATGCTGAGAGATTGTTTCCCCTGGCTGGAGAGTCTAAAACTAGGGGGCATAGTCTCAGGATAAGGGGTCGGCCATTTAAGACTGAGATGAGGAGAAATTTCTTCACTCAGAGGGTTGTGAATCTTTGGAATTCTCTACCCCAAAGGGCTGTGGATGCTGAGTCGTTGAGTGTATTCAAGGCTGAGATAGATAGATTTTTGGACTCTCGGGGAATCAAGGGATTTGGGGATTGGGCGGGAAAGTGGAGTTGAGGTCGAAGACCAGCCATCTTATTGAATGGCGGAGCAGGCTTGAAGGGCCGTATGGCCTACTCCTACTCCTAAGTCTTATGTTCTTATGTTAAAACCTTCATCTGCCCTAATATCTCATGTGGGTTAGTGGCAAATCGTGTTTGATAACGCTCCTGTGAAGCGCCTTGGGACGTTTTGCTACGTTAAAGGCACTATATAAATACAAGTTGTTGTTGTTATTGTGAAGTTGGAAGATGGCAAAGCAATGGAGTGATGGTTGCAGGACTGCAGGCCTTCCTCCTCCTGCACCTCCAGTCCTCTGTTGATCAATGATATGCAGGACGCAGCATGCCGCTATTATTCTGGATACTCTGGCTGGCGAGTATTGCAGGGAGCTTCCAGATCTGTCAAGACACCTGAACCACAACTTCAGCATCCCAATCGCCTGCTTTGTGATGCACCTTGTCGTGATGTGGCTGCAGTTGTACCAATTCTGCTGTGGACTGCGTTTCCAAAAATTGGAGGGATATTGAATTGCTTTAAAATTCAGTCATAATGGCAGCTACCTGGGTAGTGGACACAGAGTAGCATGACCCTCTTCTTGTAGTTGCATACAAGTTGCACATTAATTGAGTAGAAGCCGTTGCAGTTAACAAAGGCTCCTGGCTGGTAGGAGGGTGCCCTGATGGCTACGTGTGTGTAGTCTATAGCACCCTGCACTTATGGAAAGTCAGCCTGAGCTGCAAACCCCAATGCTCTCTCCGTCTGACTGTTGTCATCAATTGGAAAGGAGATATAGCGACTCGCTCTAGCAAATAACGCATCGGTCACCTGCTGATGCATTAGTGGGTGGCTGACTGCGACATCGTTCATAAGTCCCCTGTGAAGCCTGGAATGATCCAGAGGTGTAAAAGTTGAGGGCGGAGGCCACTTTCACTGCCACAGGTACGGCATGACTGCCAGGTCCAGAAGGCAGGAGGTCTTCCAAGAGGAGGCTGCAGAGATCCATGACAACCTGCATTGACAATCGGAGCCTCCTGAAGCATTGCTCTGTAGACAGGTCAAGAAAGCTGATCCTCTGTATGTACATCCTGAGAGGCACCTTGTGGTGATGTGGCTGTTGTTGTACCAGTTCTACTGTGGACTGGTGGGGTTCCGAAGAGGTGTCATGAGCCATGGTAGAAGAGGGTATCCCTTGTACTCAAGCAAGCAGCCAACCTCCAAGATTGGTGACATGTGAGGTGGGTAAGGCCTTCTGTGCGCATGCCCCCTCTGTTGCTGCCAACTCTGCGGCCCACCTGCAACTCCTTCTTCAGCAACCCCTTGTTGCTGGTGCTAATCTTCCTCCTCCTCTTCTTCACTCCTATAGAGTGCAACTAGATAATCAGATTCATAATCAAGCCTTGTTTATTCAGGCACGGGACAACAATGGGGGTGTCTGATGAAAAATATACCGGTACCTGAAAATGTTCCAGTGCTAAATGAACAACCCTTATTTCAGAGCGACTGTGACAAGTGGATTCTACCCATCTATTCATCTCGAGTCCAGACATGCCCTGAAGATAGTCTCCCCACCCAAACAGAGGGGTATCCTTTATCACCATTGTACAGTAAGCTGAGAGATTTGATCACAGAATCAGAGAATAGTACAGCCATTCGGCCCATCGAATCTCCGCCAGCTCTTTTGAAGAGCAATCCAGTTCGTCCCACTCCCTCGCTCTTTCCCCATATCCATGCAACTTTTTCTCCTTCAAGCATTTATTAAATTCCCTTTTGAAGGCTATTATTGAATCTGTATCCACCACCCTATCAGGAAGTGCACTCCAAATCCTAACCACTCATTGCATAAAAAAGTTTTTCCTCATGTCGCTTCTGGCTCTTTTGCCAATCACCTTAAATCTGTACCGTCTTGTTATCAACCCGTCAGCCACTGGAAACAGTTTTGATTTATTTACTCTATCTACATCATTCATGATTTTGAACACCTCTATCAAATCTCCTCTTAGCCTTCTCTGCTCCAAGGAGAACAACCCCAGCTTAGCAGGTTCCTCTAATGAGGCCATATGGGTAGAACTTAAAAACAAAAAGGGGGCAAGCACTTTGCTGGGAGTGTACTATAGGCCCCCAAACAGTCAGGGGGAGATAGAGGAACAGATATGTAGGCAAATCTCAGAGAAGTGTAGAAATAATAGGGTAATAATAGTAGGGGATTTCAACTTCCCCAATATTAACTGGGATAGTCAGAGTGTGAAAGGCTTAGAGGGTGCGGAATTGTTAAAGTGCATCCAGGAGAGCTTTTTGAGCCAGCATGTAGAAAGTCTTACAAGAGAGGGGTGGTACTGGACCTAATTCTAGGGAATGTAGCCGGGTAAGTGGTAGAAGTGTTAGTAGGAGAGCATTTTGGTGACAGTGACCATAATTCGGTGAGATTTAAGGTAGTCATGGAAAAGGACAAAGATGGACCGGAGATAAAGGTTCTAAATTGGGGGAAGGCCGATTTTAATATGATAAGGCAGGATCTGGCCAAAGTGGACTGGGATCAGCTACTTGTAGGAAAATCCACATCAGAGCAGTGGGAGTCTTTCAGAAAGGAAATAGAGAGAGTACAACGGCAACATGTTCCCGTAAAGGTCAAGGGTGGGACTAACAAGCCCAGGGAACCCTGGATGTCAAGGGATATACGAGAATGGATTAGGAAAAAATGGGAGGCTTTTGGCAGATACAAAGGACTAAAAACAGTGGAAGCCCTAGAGGAGTATAAAAAGTGCAGGGGGGTACTTAAAAAAGAAATTAGGAGAGTGAAGAGGGGGCATGAAATAACACTGGCGGGCAAAATAAAGGAAAATCCCAAGGTGTTTTATAAGTATATTAAGGGCAAGAGGATAACCAGGGAAAGAGTAGGGCCCATTAGGGACCAAAGTGGCAATCTGTGTGTAGAGCCAGAAGATGTAGGTGGGGTTTTAAATGAATATTTTGCATCTGTGTTCACTATGGAGAAGGACGATGTTGGCATAGAAATCAGGCAGGGAGATTGTGATATACTTGAACAAATTAGTATTGAGAGGGAGGAGGTACTAGCGGTTTTAGCAGGCTTAAAAGTGGATAAATTCCCAGGCCCAGACGAGATGTATCCCAGGCTGCTGTGTGAGGCAAGGGAGGAGATTGCAGGGGCTCTGACACAAATTTTCAGAACCTCTCTGGCCACAGGGGAGGTGCCAGAGGACTGGAGAACAGCTAACGTAGTACCATTATTCAAGAAGGGTAGTAGGGATAAACCAGGGAATTACAGGCCAGTGAGCCTAACATCAGTGGTAGGGAAATTATTGGAAAATATTCTGAGGGACAGAATTAGTCTCCACTTGGAGAGGCAAGGATTAATCAAGGATAGTCAGCATGGCTTTGTCAGGGGGAGATCATGTCTGACCAATTTGATTGAATTTTTTGAGGGGGTGACTAGGTGTGTGGATGAGGGTAGTGCAGTTGATGTGGTCTACATGGACTTCAGTAAGGCTTTTGACAAAGTCCCGCATGGGAGACTGGTCAAGAAGGTAAAAGCCCATGGGATCCAGGGCAACTTGGCACATTGGTTCCAAAATTGGCTTAGTGGCAGGAGGCAGAGGGTGATGGTCAAAGGTTGTTTTTGTGACTGGAAGCCTGTGTCCAGTGGTGTACCGCAGGGATCGGTGCTGGGTCCTTTGCTGTTTGTAGTGTACATTAATGATTTAGATATGAATGTAGGAGGTATGATCAGTAAGTTTGCAGATGACACGAAAATTGGTGGGGTGGTAAATAGCGAGGAGGGAAGCCTCAGGCTACAGGACGATATAGATGGGTTGGTTAGATTGGCAGAACAGTGGCAAATGGAATTTAACCCTGAAAAGTATGAGGTGATGCATTTTGGGAGGACTAACAAGGCAAGGAAATACACAATGAATGATAGGACCCTAGGAAGGACAGAGGATCAGAGGGACCTTGGTGTGCATGTACATAGATCCCTGAAGGCAGCAGGACAGGTAGATAAGGTGGTTAAAAAGGCATATGGGATACTTGCCTTCATTAGCCGAGGCATAGAATATAAGAGCAGGGAGGTTATGATGGAGCTGTACAAAACGCTAGTTAGGCCACAGCTGGAATACTGTGTGCAGTTCTGGTCGCCACATTATAGGAAGGATGTGATTGCATTGGAGAGGGTGCAGAGGAGATTCACCAGGATGTTACCTGGGCTGCAGCCCTTCAGCTATGAAGAGAGACTGGACAGGCTGGGGTTGTTTTCCTCAGAGCAGAGAAGGCTGAGGGGGGACCTGATTGAGGTGTACAAAATTATGAGGGGCATAGATAGGGTAGATAGAAAGGAACTTTTCCCCTTAGTAGAGGGGTCAGTAACCAGGGGACATAGTTTCAAGGTAAGGGGCAGGAGGTTTAGAGGGGATTTGAGGAAAAACTTTTTCACCCAGAGGGTGGTTGGAATCTGAACTCACTGCCTGAAAGGGTGGTAGAGGCAGGAACCCTCACAACATTCAAGAAGCATTTAGATGAGCACTTGAAACGCCATAGCATACAAGGCTACGGACCAAGTGCTGGAAAATGGGATTAAAATAGACAGGGCTTGATGGCCGGCGCGGACACGATGGGCCGAAGGGCCTCTTTCTGTGCTGTATAAATCTATGACTGTATGACTCTATGAGCTTTTCCAGTCTATCCACGTAACTGTATTCCCTCATCCCTGGAACTATTCTAGTAAATCTCTTCTGTACCCTCTGCAAAGCCTTCCTAAAGGGTGGTGCGCAGAATTTGACATACTACTCCAGCTGGGGCCGAACTAATGTTTTAATAAATTTAGCATAACTTCCTGGCTTTTGTACTCTATGCCTCTATTTATAAATCCCAGGATCCCATATGCTTTTTTAAACTGCTTTGTTGACCTGTCCTGCCACATTCAAATATTTGTGCTTAAGCACACCCAGGTCTCTCTGTTCTTACACCCCCTTTATGGTCTCTCCTTATTCTTTGTACAAAAATGTATCACCTCACACTTCTCTATATTGAATTTCATCTGCCATGTGCCCGCCCATTCCACCAGCCTGTCTATGTCTTCTTGAAGTAAATTACTATCTTCCTCACTGTTTACTACACTTCCAAGTTTCGTGTCATCTACAAATTTTGAAATTGTGCCCTGTACCCCCAAGTCCAAGTCATTAATGTATATCAAAAACAGCAGTGGTCCTAGTTCTGAAACTTGGGGAACGCCACTGTATACCTCCCTCTAATCTGAAAAACAGCCATTCACCACAACTCTCTGTTTTCTATCCCTTAGCCAATTTTGTATCCATGCTGCTACTGCTTCTTTTATCCCATGGGCTTCAATTTTGCTAACAAGCCTAGTATGTGGTACTTTATCAAACGCTTTTTGAAAGTCCATGTACACAACATCAACTACACTGCCCTCATCCACCCTCATCAAAAATCTCAATCAAGTTAGTCAAACACAATTTGCCCTTAACAAATCTGTGCTGGCCCTGCTTTATTTGTCCATACTTGTCCAAGTGGCTGTTAACTTTCTGCCTGATTATTGTTTCTAAAAGCTTCCCCACCACCAACGCTAAACTGACTGGCCTGTAATTGCCAGGTTTATCCTTCGCCCCTTTTTTGAACAAGGGTGTAACATTTGCAATCCTCCAGTCCTTAGCACCACCCCTGTAGTTAAGGAGGATTGGACCAATGCAATTTCTACCCTTGCTTCCCTAGGCTGCATCCCATCCGGGCTGGGTGACTTATCCACTTTAATTATCGCCAGCCTGTCTAGTACCTCCTCTTTATCTATTTTTATCTCATCCAGTATGGCTGCAACTTCCTCAATTGGATAGCTTTGGCAAAGTCCTCTTCCTTGGTAAACACCGATGCAAAGTACTCATTTAACACCCCATCTATGCCTTCTGCCTCCACCTATATTTCTCCATTTTGGTCCCTAATCGGCCCTACCGCTCCTCTGACAACCCTTTTACTACTAATAGAATGCCTATAGAAGACCTTTGGATTCCCCCTTATGTTAGCCACCAATCTATTCTCATACTCTCTCTTTGCCCCTCTTATTTCCTTTTTCACTTCTCCTCTGTACTTTTTATATTCAGCCTGATTCTTGTATTATCAAGCTGACAACTGTCATACGCCCCATTTTTCTGCTTCAACCTACTTGTACAACTCCTTCGTCATTAGGGAGCTCCTTTATTGTTTCTCAACCCCAACCAAATAGATTCTGTCTTTGATCCCTCAAGGACATTCTCTCTTTCTAGCACTGTAATATTTTCCTTAATCAAAACTGCTACCCCGCCTCCTTTTTCCCTTCCCTATTTTTCCTAAATACCTTGTACCTAGGAATATTAAGCATCCAATACTCTCCTTCTTTGAGCCAGGTCTCAGTTATCGCCACCACATCATATTCCCACATGATGACTGTGCGAGAATCACTTGGAAGTGATCTCTTGTGATCATCAAATGAGATCTAGCACAGAGGTTTCATCAATCCACGTTGACTAGAATAATGGAGCCCACCGATGAACAGGCTCAACTAAAATTTGCAAACATTCAGCTCATGCTTGAAATCATGGCCACTTGAAACTGAACCTCAATAGTCAATGCCTCCACAAGCAGGAGGGAAAGTGAGAAAATTGGCAGAAAAAATAAAAGTTTAAAAAAAGGGAATCATAGAATCATGGAATAGTACAGCACAGAAGGAGGCCATTCAGCCCATCGAGTCTGTGCCGGATCTTTCAAAGAGCAATCCAGCACTCCCCTGCTCTTTCCCCATATTCCTGCAATTTTTTCTCCTTCAAGTCTTTATCCAATTCCCTTTTTAAGGCTACTATTGAATCTGTATCCACCACCCTATCAGGCAGTGCATTCCAAATCCTAACCATTCGTTGAGTAAAAACGCTTTTTCTCATTGCGCCTCTGGTTCTTCTGCCAATCATCTGAAATCTGTGCCCTCTGGTTATCGACCCTTCAGCCGTTGGAAACAGTTTCGCGTTTTTTTACTCAATCTAAATCCTTCATGATTTCAAACACCTCTATCAAATCTCCTCTTAGCCTTTGCTCCAAGGAGAACAATCCCAGCTTCTCTAGTCTATCCAGTTTCACCATCCAAATAGCAATGAATTAGGAAGAGGTATGTAAAAAAAAAATGCTTCTACAGAAAATAACTTTTTTTTATTTGTTCATGGGATGTGGGCGTCACTGGCAAGGCCAGCATTTATTGCCCATCCCTAATTTCCCTTGAGAAGATGGTGTTGAACCACCTTCTTGAACTGCTGCAGTCCGTATGTGCAGATACTCCCATAGTGTTGTTAGGGAGGGAGTTCCAGGATTTTGAACCAGCGATTAAGGAACGGCGATATATTTCCAAGTCAGGATGGTGTGTGACTTGGAGGGGAACTTGGAGGTGATGGTGTTCCCATGCACCTGCTGCCCTCGTCCTTCTAGGTGGTAGAGGTCGCGGGTTTGGGAGGTGCTGTCGAAGAATTGCATCTTATAGATGGTACACACTGCAGCCACGTTGCACCCGTGGTGGAGGGAGTGAATGTTTAAAGTGGTGGATGGGGTGCCAATCAAGCGGGCTGCTTTGTCCTGGGTGGTGTCGAGCTTCGAGTGTTGTTGGAGCTACACTCATGCAGGCAAGTAGAGCGTATTCCATTACACTCCTGACTTGTGCCTTGTAGATGGTGGAAAGGCTTTGGGGAGTCAGAAGGTGAGACACTTGCCGCAGAATACCCAGCCTCTGACCTGCACTTGCAGCTGCAGTATTTATGTAGCTGGTCCAGTTATGTTTCCAGTCAATGGTGACCCCCAGGGTGTTGATGGTGAGGGATTCGGCAAGAAAAATTAGAAAAATGGTAGACAAGACTAAATTAAAACAATTTAAACATATCAAATAATATTACTTACAGAAAGGGAATCCAAAATAAAATCTTCCACAGCAGTTTTCTCCAGCTCCAATCTTCTAGCCAAGATTTCAATAATGTATTGATATGCTGGATCAAACTTATTTTTTCTACTCTCTCTTGCTTCTCTGTACCTTCCCTAAAATTCAAAAAGTATAAAATAGGTCAATTAATTACCCTGTCAAGATACAAATAAAGGGGGCGAAATTGGGCTTTAGGCACTACGAGGCCCCTTAAGGTTCCAAAATGATGGCCATGGCGCGTGCGCACACTTCTGATGTGGAGTGCACCGGACACCATATTGGTAAAGGCTTAGCCCACGCACACCTAACGTCCGCCGGCAGAATGCAAAGCAGGCAGATCATGACATTAATGACGCCAGTGCTGCCATTTTGGACCTCCATACTCCAGCCGACACCCTCTCTTAAGCTCGCACAGCTGAACACGTGTTAAGCTGCATGATTGAGTATTGTGCATTGAGAAAGGGTTAATTAATAACCTTGTAGTAAAAGCCTTTAGGGAAGAGTGACCAGAATATGATAGAATTTTATATTGAGTTTGAAAGTGATTTAGTTAAATCCAAAAATAGGGTCTTAAATCTAAACAAAGCAAACTATGTAGGTGTAAGGGGCAAGTTGGCTAAGGTAGATTGGGAAACTACATTAAAAGATATGACGGTAGACAATCAATGGCTAGCATTTAAAGAATTAATACATCATTTACAGCAAATATACATTCCTTTAAGGCACAAAAACCCCACAGGAAAAGTGGTCCAACAGTGGCTAACAAGAGAAGCTAAAGATAGTATTAGATCAAAGTAAGAGGCTTATAATGTTGCCAAAAAGCGTAGTAAGCCTGAGGATTGGGAGAATTATAGAATTCAGCAAAGGAGGACCAAGAAATTGATAAGGAAAGAGAAAAAAGAATCTGAGAGTAAATTACCAAGAGACATAAAAACAGATTGTAAACGTTTCTATAGGTATGTAAATAGGAAGAGATTAGTGAAAATAAATGTGGGCCCATTAGAGGCAGAGACAGGAGAAATTATAATGGGCAATAAGGAAATGGCAGAGGCATTAAACAAATACTTTGTATCTGTTTTCAAGGTAGAAGACACAAAAAACATTCCGGAAATAATGGGGAACCAAGGGTCTCGAGAGAATGAGAAAATTTAAGAAATCAGTGTAAGTAAAGACATAGTACTGGAGAAATTAATGGGACTAAGTAGCGACAAATCCCCTGGACCTTATGACCTGCATCCTAGGGTTTTAAAAGAGGTAGCTGCAGAGATAGTGAATACATTGGTATTAATCTTCCAGAATTCCCTAGATTCTAGAACAGTCCCCAAGGATTGGAAGGTAGCAAATGTAACTCCACTATTTAAGAAAGGAGGAAGAGAAAAAATGGGGATCTATAGGCCAGTTAGCCTGGCATCAGTAGTAGGCAAAATGCTAGAATCTATTATTAGGGACGTGGTAACAGGGCACTTCAAAAATCATAATATGATTAGGCAGAGTCAACATGGTTTTATGAAAGGGAAATCGTGTTTGACAAATCTGTTAGAGTTTTTTGAAGATGTAACGAGGAGGATGGATAAGGGGGAAGGAACCATTGGATGTAGTGTATTTGGAGTTTCAAAAAGCATTCGATAAGGTGCCACACAAGAGGTTATTACACAAAATTAGGACTCATGGGATTGGGGGTAATATATTAGCTATATTTCTTAGCTATGAGGAAAGACTGGATAGGCTGGGTCTCTTTTCCTTGGAACAGATGAGGCTGAGGGGAGACCTTATTGAGGTGTATAAAATTATGAAGGGCATAGATAAAGTGGATAGAAAGGACCTATTTCCCTTAGCAGAGGGGTCAAAAACCAGGGGGCACAGATTTAAAGTAATTCGTGGAAGGTTTAGAGGGGATTTAAGGGGAAATTTCTTCACCCAGAGGGTTGTGGGGGTCTGGAACTCTGCCTGAAAGGGTGGTCGAGGCAGCAACCCAAACCACATTTAAAGAGTACTTGGATGTGCACTTGGTATGCTCTAACCTGCAGGGCTATGGACCAAGAGCTGGGAAGTGGGATTAGGCCGGATAGCTCTTTGTTGGCCGGCGCGGATACCATAGGCCGAAATGGCCTCCTTCCGTGCTGTAACTTTCTATGATTCTATGATTAGCATGGATTGAGGATTGGTTAATGGACAGAAAATAGAGAGTAGGAATAAACGGGACTTTTTCGGCTTGGCAGGCTGTAACTAGCGGGGTACCGCAAGGATCAGTGCTTGGGCCTCAGCTATTTACAATCTATATTAATGACTTAGATGAAGGGACTGAGTGTAACATATCCAAGTTTGCTGATGATACAATTTTAGGTGGGAAAGTAAGCTGTGAGGAGGACGCAAAGAGGCTGCAGAGAGATATAGACAGGTTGACTGAGTGGGCAAGAACATGGCAAATGGAATACAATGTGGGGAAGTGTGAAGTTATCCACTTTGGTAGGAAAAACAAAAAAGCAGAATATTTTTTGAATGGTGAGAGACTGGGAAATGTTTGCATTCAGAGGGACCTGGGTGTCCTTGCATCACAGAAAGTTAACATGCAGGTACAGCAATTAAGAAAGCAAATGGTATGTTAGCTTTTGTTACAAAGGGATTAGAGTACAAGAGTAAAGAAGTCTTACTACAATTATTGGTGTTTTGACACGTTGGACCCCCTGGGACACATCTCATTGTCTTGGCTGTGCTCTTAGTGTGTCTTTGATGTAGGGAAAGATTTGAATAGATTTTTTCTGTGTTTATATTGTGAATTCTGGGAGATTCTCTCACTGCTACTCTACCTGAGGAAGGAGCGAACAGCTCCGAAAGCTTGTAAAATTAAATAAATCTGTTGGACTATAACCTGGTGTTGTGCGACTTCTAACAATTATACAGGGCATTGGTGAGGCCACACCTGGAGTACTGTGTACAGTTCTGGTCTCCTTACCAAAGGAAAGACATACTTGCCTTAGAGGGAGTGCAACGAAGGTTCACTAGACTGGTTCCTGGGATGAGGTGATTGCCCTATGAGGAGCGATTGAGTAGACTAGGCCTATATTCCCTAGAGTTTAGAAGAATGAGAGGTGATCTCATTGAAACATATAAAATTCTTAAAGGGGCTTGACAGAGTTAATGCTGGGAAAATGTTTCCCCTGGCTGGGGAATCTAGAACATGTCACAGTCTCAGAATAAGGGGTAGGCCATTTAGGACTGAGATGAGGAGAGATTTCTTCACTCATAGGGTTGTGAATCTTTGGAATTCTCTACCCCAGAGAGCTGTGGATGCTCAGTCGTTGAGTATATTCAAGACAGTTGTCGATAAGTTTTTGGGAACTAAGGGAAGTAAGGGATATGGGGATAGTGCAGGAAGGTGGAGTTCAGGTAGAAGATCAGCCATGATCTTGTTGAATGGCAGAGCAGGTTCGAAGGGCCAAATGGCCTACTCCAGCTCCTATTTCTAAAGTTCTTGGGGTAGAAATTAGGTCGCGCCCCATTTGGGGCGCAAATATCGTCCGGACGCAAATATTAGCGCCTGGCGCTAATTATCGGCACTGACAGGAAACTTCACTTTTACCGCCCCGGGAGGTGAGTGGAGCGCTAAAGCAGGCGCTGCACACCTCTCTTAAGGCGCAAAGGCCGAGCAGTGAGGCGCTAACTCGGAGCGCTGGCGAAGCTCATGTAATGTCAGTCAGCAATGGAACACACACACAATGGCACGGGCCAGTTCTTAAAGGGGATGGTTAATCTTGCTTTCCATCCACATCCTGTTCATTGCTGCCTTGAATCTCGGCCTGGAGAGACTTGCACATCAAATGTGCTGGAAAGAACAATGGAGAGTACCAGGCAAAGAGCTCAGAGTGCAGCTCCCACAGTCTCTGCTAAATCGATACAAGGAATGGCAAATCAAAATGAACCTGCAAAGTGCTGCTCAGTACCCAAAACTCCTTCACACAACGTTGAATCTCTCCAGAAGTCTCTCCCTCTCTCTCTCAGAATGTGTAGTTCAAAAATGCCACCAACAATAAAAGACAGGAAGAGGCCCCCTTTAAATAGCGCCCCCCCCAGCCCCACAGCGATTGATAGCGTTCCAGTCTTCTGGTCGTTGGAAGCGCCAGGCGGTAAGGCAGGGGGCGCCACTCAATTTGCGCTACGGGGCGCCACAAGGGCGTTGCACCATGGAATGACGTCACAATCTGCGCGCGCAGGTGGTCGCAGCGGTAAGTTTTAGCGCCGCCGCACAATCTCAAGTTAAGTTCTCGAGCGGCGCAAACATCGCTGCGCCCGGGCGTTAGCGGCTTTGCGCCCCAATAGCGCCCTCTTAAGGCGCTAACGGGAGGCACAACCAAGTGAATTTTTACCCCCTTATGTTCTTATGAAGGACCCCCCAAACAGTGCTATGTAAAGGGATCATCAACTACTTACAGATTAGATGCTGGTTTATTTCTTCTGGCTGTTACTGCAATTCTACAAGTTTTGGGTACTTTCTATAGTTGTTTAAACTTTCAGTAGTCTACAGGGAGAGGTCTGGCAGGTGCTGAAGTACTTTTCTGCTAACTTCAAGGCTTCTGCACAAACTAGTTGCTTCCACACATGGGTGTACGAGTCGGCCTTCCTCTTGGCATTGAGCATGACTGGGAGAATGAGCAGAGGCCACGCAGAGCAGATCAAGCTGCTAGAAGAGGTAGGAGAAGGAGCGGGAGAAGGGCTCTCAGCAGGAGACCATATCCGCAGGGTGTTCAGGAAGCAATTCTCGTACCTGAACTTCAGCGACGACCAATGTTTGAGATGTCTACACTTCACTAAGGGCATCGTCACTGAAATATGCCAACTGCTGCAGCCACAACGCCAACCTCAGAGCAGGGCAAGAACTGCGTTGTCAGTGGCTGTCAAGGTGATTGTGGCTATGAAATTTTATGAATCTACGACCTTCCAGGTTGCTGCTGGAGACATTAGCAATATCCAGTTTGCAGTGGACTGCTGCATGAGGGTGGTCACTGAGGCTCTCTATGGAAAAAAACAGCTTCACCTCATTCCCTCTTACATCACATTCCCTCTTGCCAGAAAGAAACAGGCATAGCGAGCACGAGGGTTTGCAAGGATTGCAGGCTTCTCTGTAGTGCAGGGTCCCATTGACTGAATGCACATTGCTTTCTGTGTGCCTTATGTCAACTCTGCCATGTACCTGAACCAAAAGGGTGAGAGGTTATGGTCTGAAATTGTGGAACTCGATGTTGAGTCCAGAAGGTTGTAAAGTGCCAAATCGAAAGATGAGGTGCTGTTTCTCGAGCTTACATTGAGCTTCGTTGGAACAGTGTAAGAGGCCGAGGTCCTCTCCAAGCACCTCGAGGAGCACTAGCTGCACGCATATATCATTATAATGAGCAGGCAGCACAAAGTTAGCGTGCTGCCTGCATTGCACTCAACGGGCATAGGTTAATCATGACTCACGATACCCACGCCTTTTTTCGGGGACTAACCAACCACTAAGAGAGCGCGAGAGCGGGAGATTGAGCCGGAGATAAAAGAGCACGACTGAGCCGACCAGCGGGACTACAAGAGAGCGGGAGATCGGGCCAGAGATAAAAGGGAGCCACTGAGCAGACCATCAGGACTACAAGAGAGCGCGAGAGCAGGAGATCGAGCCAGAGATAAATGGGCACCACTGAGCCGAACTGCGGGACTACATAGAGCGTGAGAGCGGGAGATCGAGCCGGAGATAAATGGGCACCACTGAGCCGAACTGCGGGACGACATAGAGCGTGAGAGCGGGAGATCGAGCCGGAGATAAAAGGGCGCCACTGAGCCGACCAGCGGGACTACAAGAGAGCGAGCCCGGAGCTGCGCCAACCGACCTGGGAGGGTAAGAAGTAGAAAGATTCAAAGTGTGATGTCACAGGAAAGCAGGGAAGCGATTGGTTGGTCAGTATTTCTCTCTTTTTCTTGGGCATTGGTTTAAATTAAGAGCCGGGATTAAAAACTAAACGTTCAAAACTTAAACACTTAATTAACTAAATGCATTAGAGATGGCAGGGCAGGCGATGTGTTACTGTTGCAACATGTGGGAGCTGGTAGACACCATTGAGGTCCACGGCGACCACATTTGCAGTAAGTTTTGGTTGCTTGAGGAACTTCGGCTCCGTGTTGATGAGCTGGAGTCCGAGCTTCAAACACTGAGACACATCAGGGAGGGGAAGAGTAAACTGGACGCTTTGTTCCAGGAGGCAGTCACACCCCTTAGATTAATTAATTCAAATTTGGTCCGTGGTGAGGGACAGGTGGGTGTGACTACGAGCGAGGCAGGTATGGAGACCCAGGAGGTAGTGGTGGAGGAGACTCAGCCCTTGCTCTTGTCTACGAGGTCCTTACTCTCTGCATGGGCGAGAGCAGGGACTGCAGGGAGGATGAGCAAACTGACCACAGCACTGTGGTACAGAGGGCTATTCAAGTGGGGGGAGCAAAAAGAAATGTGGTTGTGGTAGGCGACAGTATAGTTAGGGGGCTAGACACTGTTCTCTGCAGCCAAGAGCATGAGTCCCGAAGGCTGTGTTGCCTGCCTGGTGCCAGGGTAAAGGACATCTCCTCTGGGCTGGAGAGGAATTTAGAGTGGGAGGGGAAAGATCCAGTTGTCGTGGTCCATGTAGGTACCAACGACATAGGTAGGACAAAGAAAGAGGTTCTGCTGAGGGAGTATGAGCAGCTAGGGGATAAATTAAAAAGCAGAACAACAAAGGTAATAATCTCTGGATTACTACCTGAGCCACGTGCAAATTGGCATAGGGTAAATAAGATCAGAGAGATGAACGAGTGGCTCAAAGATTGGTGTGGGAGAAATGGGTTTTGATTCTTGGGGCAATGGCATCAGTACTGGGGTAAGAGGGAGCTGTTCTGTCGGGACGGGCTTCATTTGAACCAGGCTGGGACCAGTGTCCTGGCGAATCGAATAACTAGGGCTGTAGATAGGGCTTTAAACTAAATAGTGCGGGGGAGGGATCCGCTGAGTGGAAATTTTAAAAGTCAAAGAAAAATGAGAAGGCAAAAGTGCAGGGTAGCGATAGGGGTAATGATAACCAGAGTGTGACAGGAAGGGACAGAACGTATACACATATGAGTGCATCAGAAAGAGGGGTCAGAGTAGGGAAAAATGGTAAAAAGACAAAATTAAAAGCTCTATATCTGAACGCACGCAGCATTCGTAACAAGATAGATGAGTTGACAGCACAAATAGAAATAAATGGGTATGATCTGATAGCCATTACAAAGGCGTGGTTGCAAGGTGACCAAGACTGGGAACTAAATATTCAGGGGTATTTGCCATTTCGTAAGGATAGGCAGAAAGGAAAACGAGGTGGTGTAGCTCTGTTAATAAGAGATGAGATCAGTGCAGTAGTGAGAAATGATATTGGCTCAGAATCAGTTTGAGTGGAGATAAGAAATAATAAGGGTACAAAGTCACTGGTGGGAGTGATCTACAGGCCCCCAAACAGTAGCCACACTGTTGGACAGAGTATAAATCAAGAAATAATAGAGGCTTGTAAGAAAGGTACGGCTATAATCGTGGGAGATTTTAATCTTCATATTGATTGGACAAAGTAAATTGGCAAAGGTAGACTTGAGGAAGAGTTTTAGAGTGTATGCGGGATGGTTTCTTGGAACAATACGTTATGGAACTAGCCAGGGAGCAGACTATTTTAGATCTGGTAATGTGTAACGAGGCTGGATTAATTAATGATCTCGAAGTGAAGGATCCTCTTGCGAAGAGTGATCATAGCATGGTAGAATTTCAAATTCAGTTTGAGGGTGAGAAAGCTAGGTCTCAAACTAGTGTCCTGAACTTAAATAAAGGTAAGTACAAAGGTATGAAGGCAGACTTGGTTAAGGTGGACTGGGAAAATATATTACAGGGTAAGACTGTAGAAAAGCAGTTGCAAACATTTAAGGAGATATTTCATAACTCTCAGCAAAGATATATTCCAGTGAGTAAGAAAGACTCTAAGAGAAGGATGAACCATCCGTGGCTAACTAAGGAAGTAAAGGATGTTATCAAATTGAAAACAATGTTGTGAAGAATAGTGGAAGGCCAGAAGATTGGGGAATTTTTGAAAACCAGCAAAGGACGACTAAAAAAATGATAGAGAGAAGATAGCTTATGAGAGTAAGCTAACAAGAAATATAAAAACAGACAGTAAGAGCTTCTACAGGTATATAAAAAGGAAGAGAGTAGTTAAAGTAAACGTTGGTCCTCTAGAGGATGAGTCTGGGGGATTAATAATGGAAACAGGGAAATGGCGGAGACTTTGAACAAATATTTTGTATCGGTCTTCACGGTAGAAGACACTAAAAGCATCCCAATAATGGATAGTCAAGGGGCTATTGGGGTGGGGGGGAACTTAAAACAATCACTATCACTAGAGAGCAAGTACTAGGCAAACTAATGGGACTAAAGGTAGAAAAATCCCCTGGACCCAATGGCCTGCATCCTAGAGTCTTAAAAGAGGTGGCTGCAGAGATAGTGGATGCATTGGTTATAATCTATCAAAATTCCCTGGATTCTGGAGAGGTCCCAGCGGACTGGAAAACCGCAAATGTACCACCCCTATTTAAGAAAGGAAGGAGACAGAAAGCAGGCAACTATCGACCAGTTAGCCTAACATCTGTCATTGGGAAAATGCTGGAGTCCATCATTAAGGAAGTGGTAGCAGGACATTTAGAAAATCATAATATAGTCAAGCAGAGTCAGCATGGTTTTATGAAAGGGAAATCATGTTTGACAAATTTGCTGGAGTTCTTTGAGGATGTAACGAGCAGGGTGGATAAAGGTGAACCAGTTGATGTTGTGTATTTGGATTTCCAGAAGGCATTCGATAAGGTGCCACATAAAAGGTTACTGCACAAGATAAGAGCTCACGGGGTTGGGGGTAATATATTAGCATGGATAGAGGATTGGCTAACTAACAGAAAACAGAGAGTCGGGATAAATGGGTCATTTTCAGGTTGGCAAACTGTAACTAGTGGGTTGCTGCAGGGATCAGTCCTGGAACCTCAACTATTTACAATCTATATTAATGACTTGGATGAAGATGACCGAGTGTAATGTAGCCAAATTTGCTGATGATTCAAAGATAGATGGAAAAGCAAATTGTGTGGAGGACGCAAAGAATCTCCAAAGGGATATAGATAGGCTAAGTGAGTGGGCAAAAATCTGGCAGATGGAGTATAATGTGGGAAAATGCAAGGTTATCCACTTTGGTAGGAATAATAAAAAAGCAAATTATTATTTAAATGGAGATTACAAAATGCTGAGGTACAGAAGGACCTGGGGGTCCTTGTGCATGAATCAAAAAAAGTTAGCATGCAGGTACAGCAAGTAATTAGGAAGGCAAATGGAATGTTGGCCTTTATTGCAAAGGGAAGGGAGTATAAAAGTAGGGAAGTCCTGTTACAACTGTACAGGGCGTTGGTGAGACCACACCTGAAGTACTGCGTACAGTTTTGGTCTCCTTATTTAAGGAAGGATATACTTGCATTGGAGGCAGTTCAGAGAAGATTCACGAGGTTGATTCCAGAGATGAAGAAGGGTTGAGCAGGTTGGACCGATACTCATTGGAGTTTAGAAGAATGAGAGGGGATCTTATTGAAACATAAAAGATTCTGAAGGGGCTTGACAGGGTAGATGCAGAGAGGATGTTTCCCCTCGTGGGGGAATCTAGAACTAGGGGGCATAATTTCAGAATAAGGGGGCACCCATTTAAAACGGAAATGAGGAGGAATTTCTTCTCTCAGAGGATCGTGAATCTTTAGAATTCTCTTCCCCAGAGAGCTGTGGAGGTTGGGTCATTGAATATATTTAAGGTGGAGATAGACAGATTTTTGAATGGTAAGGGAGTCAAGGGTTATGGGGAGTGGGCAGGGAAGTGGAGTTGAGGCCAAGATCAGATCAGCCCTGATCTTATTGAATGGTGGAGCAGGCTCGAGTGGCCAAATGACCTACTCCTGATCCTACGTCTTATGTTCTTATCTCCCTAACTCATGTCTTCTTCATTTCTTGAAAAGATCCTAAAAATACTACAGGAATAAGTCCAGGTGGTCAATAGGAAGAACAACGATGACGCAGATAATACTGTGAACCCAGGACATCAGAATGTACTTTGCTATGTAGTATAAAGCTATCTTCCTTGGGCCAGCATATCCAGAATGAGCTTTGCTTTACATCTGGCCCATATTGTACTTCACCTGAGTATGAGAAAAAACACAATTGCTTTTAAATACTTTCAGAAGAACCAAAATAACATGGCGTAGAAATTCAGTCGCAGGGCACCCATTTTTCCAGACCTAAGCATCCTACTAAGTCTCAAACATGGCATTCAGGAAGTGTGCCCACCATATTGGGAAGGAAATAGCGCTTGCATCACGAGCGCATGCTGCCAGCATTCTAAGTGGGAATTAATATAGTGTATTAATATAGTAAGTGGGATGTGATGCTAACTGGCATGAAGGCCCCCTTGCTAGCGCTATTTGAAAGATATCATGCAGTACTTACAGGTCAGTTGCTGGTTTACTATTTCTGGCTATTTGTTTGACTTCTAGGCGTTTTTTTGCTGTGTTCCAGCATGAAGTTCACTTTGTCGACACAGAAATAGGTTTTACTGCTTTTGCACTGTTGTTACTCTTTGCATCACAAATACTCTAGCTTCAAACATGGGTGGTCTGGTCGGGCAGTCTTTGGGAATAGAGGACGAGTGGGAGCAACAGAGCAGGAGAAGCTGCCAGAAGAGTGAGGAGGAGTAAAGCACTGAACAGGAGGCCATATCTAGTGGCTCTTCAGGGAGCATTTAGAGTACCTCAACTTGATTGACAAGCAATAAACGAGGCGCCTTCGCTTCACCAAGTAATCTATGTCACCTGCTGCAGGCACAATTACAGCCTCAAACCAGGGCAGGAACAGCACTGCCTGTGGCTATCAAGGTCACGGTTGCCCTCAACTTTTATCCCACAGGCTCCTTTCAGGATGCAACAGGTGACATCTGCAACCTCACAGATCACAGTGCATTGATGTATCAGGAAGGTCATCAAGGCTCTACACCAGGAGAAACACTTACATCTCCTTCCCTATTGACAGAACAAAGTAGAACAAGAGAAGACTAGGTTTCACCTG